>CM029517.1:41326655-41972575 GCA_017140615.1 Eucalyptus cladocalyx
AAGAAGAAGAAGAAGAGAGAAAGAAAAAAAGAAAAAATTTGGCTTGATTCTTGAAATTGTTCTCAAGAATAAAAAATAATTTTTTTCTACTTCTTAATTTTGTTTCAAATATATTTTCGGGAACAAAAATTTTATCAAACAGAATTCTGTTCTTTTTTTGTTCCAAAAAACAAAAGAATAAAATCAATTGTTCTAGAGATGGTTATCAAATAGGGCCTAAACATACCCTAAGCGTCATTTCATCCTCCATTCTCTCTCTCTGCGCAGGTTATGCCGTGCAATGCATAGCACGAAGTTGTGCAACAAAAGAATCATTACCGTGCCGAATGATGGGGTGGATTGGTGGGGGAACATCGAAAGTCAAAGTGAAAAACAGGAAACACGTGTGTTAGATCTTACGCTCGTTAGCAAAGAAGAGATTACCAAGAGTACAATTCTTTATATAGTGTAATATGAATTACTGACCATGTAGAGATCAGGCTAACTATGCACAAAAAGCACTTGCAGCAATTTCGTCGACCGACTTATTTCAATTCTCAATTGATAACTTGCTAATTACATGTGAGAAGTTAAGAGCGCGTTTAGTAACGCTTGTCAAAAATTGTTCCCGAGAATAGAAATAAAAATTATTTTTGTCTGGGAACAATTTTGAACAGAAGAACGTGTTTGATAACTGCACAAAATTTCTATTCCTGGAATAGAAAAAGAACAGAAATACCTTTGTTAAACTTGTATAATTTTTCTATTTCTTTTAATTTTTTAAACAAACAGCCCCAAAACACGTTGGTTTACTTGAAGATTGAGGAGATATGTAAATAGTTTAAGTGCATGGCATATATTTGATCTTTCACAATATATATGCACCGTAAAATCTCATGTTTGGAACGTCTAATTAGGTTACAGCTTGTTTCTTAATTCATAAGGGTTAATTAGAGCGATACATGAGATTATCTTTGTAAGTGCAGGGAAACTTTAAGGAATAGACTACATGCGACAAGGATTTTACTGCTAGCACAAAGAGAAAAGCTAAAATGATATATCTTGTTATATGTATGTATATCTTGTAATAAGAAGTACCTGATAGGAAGAGTTCTGCTCGTAACTGCAAGGTCCGTTCCCTCCATTCATGGCCACTGCTTCAGAGATGCTCATCTTCCTTTCATCGTCCATTCTCTCTCTCTCTCTCTCTCTCTCTCTCTCTCTCTCTCTCTCTCTCTCTCTCCATGCGCAGGTCAAGCTATATGATAGTATCGAATCTAGTGCAAGCACAGGTAGGAAGATTGGCCACACATACGCGATACCACTCACCCTACCCTATCACCTATCTAGGCGGCCCTCCGTCTTACATTTGCTTGAAAAGGAATTGCGCCATCATAAGGGAATTCTAGATCAATAACAATCCTCCCAAGACTAACATAGATTGAGCACCAGTTATTTCGTATCTGGTCAAAATCTTCCCTAAAGAATTGCTAATATGCCGACAACGACATTTTAAGTTTACTTCGAGGCGGATTTGGTAAGGGGACATCAAAGTCAAGGTAAGAACGTGAAACGTGCATTAGATCTTACCAATATTCAGCAAATGAGGCTACCAATACCAACTCCGAAGTAAAGCTCAGGCTAGCCATGCACAAAAATAGTAAACGGCATTTTAGTAATCAAATATATATCCAAGAGAAAGTCAGCTTTTGCTCTTCAGATAATTGTTTGATCTTTAAAGAGCAACACCACGTAATAAAGGATGATTATCATGATCCTCGACCAGATTCAACTATTGCCAAGTCACATAACCGGGACAAGTCTTAGTTAAGGTGAAAATGGAACAGGAGGTTGGTAAAGTGTTTCCCATAGTTACTAAGCCATCCATTTCTTAGGAATAAAGTTAAAAGGCATTTTTGTTCACGGAAATTGGTTGTACATTTGGTGACTTTCTGAAAGGCCTATAGACCTTTAAAGGTCCTTGGCCAAATGATAATGTGTTTGGCAAATTTTTAGATTTGATAGAATGCAATATTTCCAGCAAAGTACTTTATAGAGTGTATTTGTCTAACTTTCCTAAGAGGTTTTCAGCCTCTAAGGCTCCTTGGGAAATGTTGAAGCATTTGGCAAGTATTTTGAAATAGCTTTCTGTTAAATGCTTGCATTTAGAATATTGAAAACCCAATGTTACTCCCGTCCAGCCTTTCGTAGTAGCATTTGCGGAATGTTGAAACTAGAATTAAATATTTTTTTCCCCTTTCAAAACTACCCTCACCAATTCTATGGTGTTATAGTTTTGTCCCTCCTTGTAATTGTTCATCTTCTTGCATAAGAGCGGCCGACAATACTAGATTTGGCCTTGCTGGTCAAATCTAGCCGACGAAGGGCCGGTGAATGGTCGATGAAGGGCTTAGCAAGGTCGCGTGACCTAGGCAACCTCTACCAGAGGTTGCACGACCAAACAACCATTGTCTAGGTCTCACAACCAGGCGATCCTTGCGAGATCTTGGCGGCGGTTGCCTAGGCCGCGTGCCGCTTGGGTTGCGATCCTTGCCGAGGGTCGCCTAAGATTGCATGACCTCGGGTTGCCTTCGCAAGAGGTTTCTTGAGGTTGGGCGATCAGTAGTCGCCTAAGGTCATAGCCTCTTGGCCAAAGCCAACAAAGGGTTTGGGCCCTTTTTTGATAATATATATATATATACATTCAAAGCCTATTACAAAAGTTTTTTTACCTGACACTTCTTGAACTCAAAGTCTCTTTACAAAGAGTTTTTATCAAATACAATTTACATTTCTCCAAAGGGCTTTGGTTTTCAGCATATGTATTACACCCAAAGTCCACTTGCAAAAGTTGAATCAAATCCACCCATTGTCTCTTAGCCTAATGAAGTTCTATAGTGGTTTTGGGTTTAGCGTTTTCAAAATGTGATTACATTTTTTATTCTTTCAATTTTGCTTTCACTAAATTTTCAAAATTTCGAAAATACCCTCACCATCGACCACCATGCATGCTGTTGTTGGGGACACCAAATCTGATCGCCAACAAGCCAAATTTGGTTCACCAACAAAGGGTTTGAGTTCTTGTTTATTTTATAAAAATAACAATAGTCCTTTTTTATTTATACGTGTGTTTTTTCAAATATAATTTCAGCCGAAGTTACTTTCCAAAATACTTTCAAATTACAATTTATCAAATGCAATTTGTACTAACACCCTTTTTAACCTAAAGCACTTTGCATTTCTCCAAAATCCCAACCAAATATAACCGCTATTGTTAAATCTACTTTTGTTTGGTCATAATTGAATTATACATGTCAAAGGTTATGCCTCAGATGGCTAACGATGTACAGATCATTACATCATTTCAAATGACTAAAATAACTACATTGAAATTTTGTGTAAAAATTTAAGACTACATTGGGAAAGTTTAGAACTTAATTGGCATCCTTACAATGAGTTTAAGATTGAATTGGTAATTTGTCCCTTTAAAAGTTGGTAAATTTTAAAAAATTAACAAGTAAGGCAAATAAAAGTGGGTAAGTCAATAAAAAAAGTTTGTAAGATAAAAAAAGAAAAGAAAAAGAAATTAAATGAATTCTAGTAATAAGCGACCCAAAGAAAAGTTAGTGACTTAATTGGTGGGTAACTTAATCGAAAGCAGTGTCAAGTCACTCAAACAAAGGTTGGGGAATTGTCCAACTTCAACAGTCTCGCTCTTCACCATTGAAAAGAAAGCAAAGGTGGAAACGATGTGGAAGAAAGGGAGAGAGAACAATCTGATTATGAAATTAATATGGAATTATAAGATCAAGGGAACTTTGTGGTGATTCTCCAGACGAATTTTGAAAATATATATATAGTGGGCTGTTTTCATTTATTAATTTCAGCTGTGAAATTCCAAGTATTGCTCGACATTTCAGCCCTTCCTATCAAAGACTGTTAGAAAAAGTAGCAAGTGAAGACTTGAAATGAGCAGATTATATTTAATATATAATGAAGTTCTACCTAACTTGTCAATTATTGTGCAGAACATGCTTAGCATCGTTCATCCCTCTTTTCCTTCTTTCTTCACCATCCTCTCTCCTGGATGCGGATGGTCTGCTCCCAAGCAGGCATCCATCGTTTGCTGTGCTCACTAATGGCTAACATGCGTCAAGGGAAAATTATGTAAAAAGTCATGAACTTATTACAATTATATTAATTTAATCCTAATTTGTTTTAACAATTCAATCTTAAACCTTTCATATATGTGTCAGTTCAACCCATTTAATCAATTTCAATCGACCTACGCTAACATGATAAAAAATAATGTATTAATAATTTTTTGAAATTTCCCATTTAATCAATTTTGACCGACCGCAGCGCTAACATGATATTTTAAAAATAATGTATTAATAATTTTTTGAAATTTTTATATTTCGTTTTTCTTTTTCTTTACTTAATTTTTTTATAATATTTTTTCTACTTATGATTATTTATATTTCAGTATTAATTTATTTTTTCTTTCTTCATATTCAAGAAAATTTATTCAATAGGCTCTCTTCTGATTTTGTCTATAAATTTGAGCTTACAATAAGGAAACATAAAAGTCAAAAATTGAAATTGGTTCAAGAAATCTTATGGTTTCGTCAAAAATTATTTATGGCTAGCCTTTATCCATCACGCTGTCATTCTACAATGGACAGTCATGCTAGATACTTTTCAAAATAATATAAGTTTTAAATAGGTTCAAAACTTATTTAGACCTAACATATTCCTATGAGTCTCTTTTCACTATCTCTTGCCATCACTCGATCTCACACTTTCACGCTTGAGTTTTCCTAATTTGATTTAATATAGAAGTGTTGTAACAATATAGTTGGGTTGGATGTTGATCACTATATTTTTCTTACATCAAAATAGGAGAAAACGAGATAAATGGGTCATTTGGATTGGCCCATTTTCAACTTGACCCACCCATTTGTTGGTATGATGCACACAATGCATGGATAAGATCTGGAGGGCTCTTGATTTTCAGAGCAACGTTGGTTTGGAATTAGGCAACGATTTTGGAGTGAATTACACGCAGAACAGAATCAATCCTCATGTAAATTTGCTAACAGTCACCTTTTGGGTGGTTTGATCTAGACCTAGTTTATAGAGACGTGCTCGATGACCATGAAACTGTCGTTGTGGTGTCGTCGTTATCCGCAAGAAGGTAGAACAAGGGTGAAGTTCACAGTCCACCTGCATTTTCTTTATCCCATAAGCCACGTCCATTTTCCTTCTCATGCACGAGTGAGTTCAACCTCTCATTGTTCAAATAAAAAGAGCATGACACAACAAATTCCATTTGTTACTTTTAGGCCTTGTTTAGTAGCCTGTTTGTTAAAAAAAAAAACAATTTCTATTCCTGAATAAAAATTTATATTGTTAACAAAAATTTATATTCTTTTGTTCCAGAGAGGAACGAAAAAGAATAAACACGTGTTTGGTAAATCTTTTGTTCCTGGAATAGATTTGAAATGAAACAAGAAGTAGAAAAAATTAGCTTATCGCTTCGTGAAACAATTTCTAGAATCAATTTTTCTCTCTTCTTTTTTCTTCTTCTCTTTCTTTTCTTCTTCTTCCTTTTGCCCGCGTCGACGTCAACCGGCCGACGAGAGCGACCTTGCTGGAAAGTATCGCCGCCCCGTAGACTCACCGACCAAAAAAAAGTCCCTATTTGACTCAAGATCTATTTCCGTCCCTTTTTTGGAATTTTCCATATCTAAAATCTACCGAGCCTATCTTTCACGTTTGTTACAATACTAATTTTGCATAACATGCCTTGCGTTATCCTTTTTGTTTTTCCTCTTTCCCTCTTTCCTCACCATCCTCTCTTTCCCTCCTTCCCTCTTCCTCACCAATTTCTTGAACGGACCCTATCTCTCTCGCTCAGCAGCTTGCCCCCACCGTCGCCATGTTCGCACCACTACCATGATTGGCCACTTCCCATATCGCCTCCAACAGCTTGCGGACCCACGCTCTCGGCCATCTCACTCACGGCAAAAATTCTCTCTCTCTCTCTCTCTCTCTCTACACATATTTGGAAAGCTTATAAAAAAGATCGTAAACCTATTACATTTATATCAATTCAATCATAAACATTTTTTTTTTTGTTAATCCTACTCTATTCATACTCTACACTCACGCTCGTATTTTTACCTCGCCTCTTGCAAGGCGTGGAAGTCGAAAACCCACTCCTGAAACTTACGCGTTTCCACCATCCCCATGAGAAGGTGTTTTCATGAACACTTTTCTTATGATGATATTGAGTGGAGGGAACAAAAAAACGGGGATTAGGAGAGAGGTTTATGATTTTTATTTTTTTAAACTAAGAGAGGTTTATGATTTTTATGTATCAAGAAAGGTTAACTATTGAGTATAAATTTTTTAGACTGAATTGACATAATCGAAATGTTTATGATTTTTTTTTTTCAAAATCAAATTTTTAATTATTACAAAAAATTTATTTTCTTTTAGTTTTTCCTTCTTTTTCTCGTCGATTGCTAGCCACATTGATATTCGGTGACTAGCCACAAGCGAGCTCTAGTCTTGCCATAGGCCAACGCAGGCTCTTCACCTAGATTGTCGAGTGAGCTTAGGCCTCGCCAAAAGGACGAACTAGGCGAGGCTTGAACTTAGATCGAGGTTGCCTAGGCTCGCAAGCTGGATAGAGCCTCACTGCCTATGGTGACGCTCAAGCTTGCTTGTGGCCGACCAAGGACAATGGTGATGGCCAAGGAAGAAGAAGAAGTGAAAAAAATAATAATAATACTTAAAAAATCAATTAAAAATAAATTAATATTAATATTAATATTAATTATGGAAAATGAGTATATGGAGGAAAAGACTTTCCTTACCAAACAGCAAAAAATATTTTCCACTTCATTTTCGAATTCCATCCAATCACTGAAAATAGTATCATTTTCTTGAAAAATAACATTTTAGAAAACATTTTCCAGAAACTCCACTTTCTCCATGAAACAAGCTAGTCAGCTCACATAACTAGGACAAGCCTTACTTAAAATGAAAGATATCGAGGCTCCCAAGCTTGGAGGAGCAATATTTATATTCTTGATGTATTCATTGTCGGAGATCATAAATGGTAGCTCTAATTAGAAATTTCATTTTCCAATGATAACTTTTCTTTTTGTTGATTTATTGTTTGTCCTATCTATTTATCACTATTTTCAATGTTTACTAAGATAAAAACAAAAATTGCATTCCGCAATGAATATAAATTAACCATTTTTTTTTTACATATCCATACGTAAAACAACTTTTTGGTTTCGAAATTGTTGTTTTATCTTTAACGAACTCCATAACAATGGATAATCATAATCAATCCCAACCGGAATTTGAACATAGCTAGGTCACATAACTGTGGACAAGCCTTATTTAAAATGAAACCCAAATTCTGTTGAAAGAAGAGTCAAAACTGTATACCGCCACAAGGGTATTTCATAATAACTAGGGGGTGTATGATAACTAAAATTTCTGTTCCAAAATAATTTTTATTCCAAACATGTTTCTAGAATAGAAACCCGTTTGATAAACCTACTCACTTTTTCTATTTATGGAATAGATTTTTATTCAGAAATTGATTTGAAAGATAAATCGAAATAGAAATTTTCTACTTCGATTTATGGAAAGAAAATCAAAAATAATTTCTCCCACTAAACCCTAATTTCGATGAGTCCTCCCTCATCTCCTCTACATCTCTGCCTCCTCCTCCTCATCCGTCTCTCCTCATTTTATTAAAAATAAAAATAAATAAAAATAAATATATTCATTTTATTCAATTAAAAATAAAAATAAATTTATTAAAAAATTATTAAAAATAAATAAATTATTTTCATTTATCATTTTATTTTTATTTTATTAAAAATAAATTTAGTAAATTTATTAAAAATAATTTATTTATGATAAATAAAAATAATTTATTTGTTTTTAATAAATTTTTTATAAATTTATTTTTATTTGCCTTGTGTCTTGCCAAATAAATTTATTTTTATTTTTTATTTTTATTCATTTTAAAATAAATATATTCGTAAAATAAAATAAATTTATTTTTAAGGATATTTTTATTTTACTTTTATGATTTATTGTATTTTATTGTATTTTATTTTATTCTTTATTTTTTTTGTTACTAAATCATTTTTATTTTTATTTTTTATATTAAATGTCGTCACTTCGTGTTTGCCCGTCCGAAATGAAGAAATTTTGTATTGTTATCAAACGAATTTCTATTTTTAGAGTAGAAATTTTGTGTCGTTATCAAACGATTATTTTTGCTTAAAAACTCTTCTAGAAATAGAAATAGAAAAATCTATTTTTGGTCCAGAAACTAGAATAGAATGGTTATCATGCGTGCCCTAAGCCATCCAATTCTTATGAACAAAGATGAAAGCACTGGCGCACGAAAATCGAAGGATTATATTTACTTTCCCTTGGTCAATCCCACTTACCTACATTGCATCTCATTTGGCAAAAGAAAATGGAACTCCCACTTACCTACATCGCATCTCATTTGGCAAAAGAAAATGGAACGTATAATTGCAAATGAGCAACCTTGATGAACCATATAACACGAGAGAGAGAGAGAGGGGGATTAAAGGATAAGGCTGCGTTTGGTCGACGATAAAAACCAGGATAGGATATGTTTTATCATATCCCGTGTTTGGTAGTTGTCTAGGATGGGATAAGGTCGGATATAGACTAGATATAGACCGGATAAAAAAAAATCCGAGGGGGAGGTGGGATAAGGTCGGATAGGATTTCTTTTATCCGAAACATAAAACCTACGCCTTTTTTCTTTCTTTGTCGCTCACCCACGACTCGTCCAAAGTATCGACGCGTGAAGCCTTTCTCCTCAATAGCTCTCCGATTCTTATCGAAATTTTACGAAAGCCTTCTTCCTCCGCCAAGGTAAGACTGTCTCACGGCGCGATCGCCCGCCGGTCGCCCTCCCAATCAATTCCCCCACCGCGATAAAGCCTCGTCGATTGCGCCCCGTCGCCGAGGTAGGCCGCCGGGCGTCCCACCGTCCCCGCCACGCGTCGGGTCCGGGCGGTCGCGCCCGTTGGTGCGGCAGTGGATGTGGGGAAGTAATGAATTCTTCTGTTATTGTGTTTTGACTCTTTTTTTCGTGGATTGGTAGTGTGGTGTCCTTTTTTTTTGTTCTTTTGTTTTTTTTCTTTGTCTCGCTTGCAATTATGGGGGTGGGATTGATTGAGGCGAATGTGGCTAATTGCTTGGGAAAATTGAAGCTTTTCGGTTTTTTCTGTTTTTTTTTCTTTTTTGGTGATGATGACTGATGAGGTTCGCTGCTCTTGTCAAACGCATCCGTCTGGGCATTGCAATGATGAGTCTATTGCTTGCGTTGATTGGGTTTGTGATGATGACTGATGAGGTTCGCAATCTTTTGTCGTTCTTCGCAGAATGAGTGGGTTCATTGATGAATGGGGTTCATTGATGTGGAGCTCAAGGCCCGTGACTATGAATTGGATCAGTATGGCGTGGTGAACAATGCAGTCTACACAAGCTACTGTCAACATGGTGAGCCTCGTAGTTTCTAAATATGGATTGGATTGTTGCGTGAGTGGGCGAACGGTCTTGTGCTTTGCATCTGCTGTTTTGAGGTCAATCTATAGCGCATTTGTTGTTCTGTCATCAATGTTTGTGTTGAGTATCGATGATATTTGCTTTAGTGGGAGAGAAATTGATTACTTACCTAGATATATCCGACTTTAAATCTGTAGTTTACCAAACAGTAGATTTGATAGGATATGAAGATATCCGACTTTAAATCCGTAGTTCACCAAACAATTGATGGGATATGAAGAAATCCATGGATTTCTTATCCTATACTATCTAGTCCTATTCTCATTAGAACCGGACGACCAAACGCAACCTAAAGGTCTTTATTTAATTTCAAACTTGCTTTCCCAGTCCATACATCATACTTGAGATCAACTCGTCAATAGGCTCTCTCATTTCTTCTCCTTGGAGCTCTCACGGCGTCCAGCAAAGTAGCCCTGCGGGTCCCTCTCGAACGACTCCCTCGGAATATGCACGGATCTGCCGCTTCCTGGCGCAACCATAGTTTCTCCGCTGCCGCCACCTCCTTTTGCAGCCCCGCCACCTCCAACTACCCCGGTTGCCCTCCTCCGCCACCACCACTTCCATTTTCGCCGCCACCCTTAGTGCCACCGCGTACTTGGCCGTCCACGCCTTCCACTGGGTATCGACTAGCTAGTTGGGATCTTCTGTGGAATCTGAAGAGAGACTATATGCAAACGAGTGAAGAGGCCCAGCACATGATCCGCTATTTATAGAGCCGCGGTCAGTAATCACGTGGTTGTGATTTCTCCGTTTGTTGGGTCAATCTCGAAGATTCAACCGTCATAAAAGCCTGCGCATGCTTGCATGGAAGATAGGAATAAGGGGATTTACAGCAACTGAGAGAAGAAAAACGGGGGTGATTAAATACGCGCGCATGTTACCAAGTCATGAAAATCTGCCGAACAACATTTTTTTTTTTTTTTTTTGTCAGTCCTACTCTATGCCTATTTTACACTCACTCTCAGACTTTTGCCCTGCCTCTTGCAACAAACAATCAGCGGGGTTATCCGCGAGGCTTTAAGAGTGTCATTTAGAACGATCTCGAAGAATGCGCGGCGACGTTCAAATTAGATACCCGTTCGTTCCCTTTTCATGCGTACCCACTTGCTCGGCCAGCGTGGTTCGCTAGTCCGTGGATCTGCTAGGAGTTTTATATTTCTCTGAAAAACTACCTGGTTCATGCAGGACCAAATAGGAAGGTCGGCGAGAGAATAATGTCGGCGACGATAAGACGATGATGTCGTCGTCCAAGAAGAAAAGGGAGTTAGTCGGTGAAGTTATGGGTGAGAATATGGGGGCGGTGTAGAAGATGAGTTTGGCTGGGACGACAGCCTTTCTTCTTTTTTTTTTGGTCAGAAGACAACAGTCTTTTATATGTTTCGTTCATAATCTCGCGGCCGCATAGAACACGCAGTCTTATATTGTCCATATTGATGCAATCTGCTTTATAGACATGCCCACATTCACTCAAGATATAAGGGTTTTCTCATAAGCAGTCTGCTTGTAATTGAGATTTCGCATGATATATTTTGCCTCGGAACTTGTTGGTCTAATTCTTATCCTCTATATAAAATATATCACTTTCTCGATTTCGTTCTTCAACTTTTTGTGCAATAGAATTTTAAAGGTCACTATCCAACTAGCCACTAAACTCACTCTTGCGAAATCTCTTCCGACAGTGGAAAATGATCATCCCCTACTTGAAAAGATCTATCATTGAAGGAGGCGTAGTAATATCCTGGAATGCATGTAGAAGCAGAGTATAGGAGCCATTTATACATGAGCTTTCTATTCACGGCCAGTAGAAAAAAAAAAAAAAAAAAAAACATGAGAAATGCTAAGCTTGCTAAAACTTTTAGAAAATTTTATTTACTAAGTTATGTTAAAAAGGATAGTGACCCAACCTACGCAGACATTGTAATATGTACAAATCTTGTAATAGGAGGCACCTGATAGGAGTTGTTCTGGGCATAGTTGTAAGATCCACTGTGATGCTCATATATAGGCAGCCGTCCGTCCTACTGCCGCCCAAAAATGAACTGCAATGATCTTGAATAGGAATCCTGCATAGATAAATAGAATCCCCCAAAAACACCACTAGATGGAGGATCAATGATTTTATACCTGGTTAGAATCTCGGCTAAAGGAATCATTAATTTGGCGACAATGAAATTTAGGGTGTTACTTCGGGGCGCATGAGGCTAGCCATGAATTTACCAAGAATACAGTTCTTTATATAATGCAACACTAACTCTGAAGGAATAATCAGGCCGCCCATGCACAAAAATACTTAACAGCGTTTTAGTAACCAAATATATAAATATATCCATAAGAAAATCTGCTTATTGCTCTGCATATTATTGTTTCATCTTTAACCATTAGAAGTCTTCGTTAAAGCGAAATTGAGTGAATTGAGTGTTGGAAGAACAAGTGAAGGTCATTATTTATTATAGTCAAAGTAACCCCCTGGGTTATTCTCGAACGACATCATTCCTCTGCTGCCGCCACGGCCTTTTGTAGCCACACCTCCATGTGTTGCTTGTCCTCCGCCTCCTCCCTTGTCGCCGCCGCCTCCTTTGCCTGCAATGTGACCGATCAGGAAATGACTGGCTAGTTGTGATCTTCTATGCAATCTAGAGAGACGAAGGGCAAAGATGGTAAGCCGCTTCTTATAGAGCTGCGGTTAGCAATATCATGATGGTGATTAGACTCAACCGTCATAAGTGCTCTACGCATGCGTGCACGGATGATAAGTATAAAAGGAATTGCAGGAACAGAGGTAAAGAAAAATGGGAGTAAATAATTACGCACGAAAGATGCGAGTGATGTTCCAATTACCTACCATTTGCTCCCTTTTCATGCATGTGTCACGGGCCGATCGATCAACTCGATCAACTCTCGATTCACCCGCGTGCGGCCTTAAGATTTTACCCCTAAGCAGCCTTTCACACTCGACTTACAAGACTCGTAAGTAGAGAGAGAAACAACTCTTAGAGAGAGAAGCTCTAGATTTTGTATTGCTTGTGAATGAATTACAATAAGGGAGGGCACTCATTTATATACAAGTATGAGGCAAACCCTAACCGTAGATCTTCCTTAGATCTAACGGTGGAGATTGCACCTCCCCATCTACCAACCATCGGCATTTATAGCCAACTACCAGCTACTCGCATTTATATCGTATGTGTACAAATACGAGTATCACCAGCCCCTAGAGAGAATACTTTACATCTCGGAACATAGGTCGAGAGTCATCACGTGTCACGCCCGTGCCATGGAAACCTCTTGGACATGCTAACTTTCGGGCCGTGACATTCTCCCCCACCTAATCAGCGACCCCCTCGTCGCGTCTTCGCATGAAAGACTTCGATCTCTTTCTTGAACGCAAAGACTCTCTTCGGGCTCCCAACCGGCTTCGCTCTTCGGAAGACCCTTCCATCGAATCAAATACTCCTCGCTTGGGTGTGCAATACCGCTTCCGTATGACTCGATCCGCCAAGATGGTCTCGACCTCTCGATCATACGAGGTTTTGCCCCGAGTGGCGCCCGATGAGACTCCCCACGATCCAGATCTTCCTCATCAACTTGGAAAGGTTTGAGCATACTTACGTGGAACACCGGATGCACCTTGAGTTTAAGTGGTAGCTCCAGCTTGTATGCGACATTCTAGGCCCGTTAACGGCACACGAAATGGCCCCTCGTAGCAACGGATCAACCCTTTGTGACGTCTTTGTAGCGAAGAACCGCGTGTAGCTTGGCCAACACTAGGTCTCCCACTTGGAACTCCACGTGGCGTCGCTCTTGTCCTCCATTTCTTCATGCGCTTGGAGGCTTCTGAGTAGACACACCGTGCCAAGTCCGCCCGTTCTTGCATATTCTTGGCGAACTTGTACGCGGGCGGACTACTCCCCGATAACCCAAAGCAATGGTGCTCGGGGTGTTCGGTTGCTGCCCGGTGCAACCTCGAACGGACTCACGTCGGTCGATTCGCTCCGTTGCAAGTTGTAGGAAAAACTGGGCTACGTCAATCAACTTTGCCCTATTCACTTGCATCGTGCTCACATAGTGCCGGAGGTAGATCTCCAAAAGAGCATTGACCCGCTCCGTCGACCATCGGTTTGGGGATGCAAACTTGTTGACATGTTCAGCTCCAACCCCAAAGCCAGCCTGAACAACTCCGACCGTAAACGTCCCGTGAAGCGGATCCCGACGCTCACGATCGTCGTGGCACCCTCGCACTTCACCACATGCTTCATGAACAGCTTGGCCGCTTCCTCGGCCGGCAATCCTTTGTTGCACGCAGACAAAGGTTGCATACTTTGAGAACCAGTCAACCACTACCATTAGGAGTCCCAGACCCTTCGGACTTCGGTAGGTTGACGATGAAGTCCATGGAAATGCTTTCCCATGGATGAGTCGGAACGGGAAGTGGCTCCAGCAAAACCCGACGACGACCGCGTCTCCAAACTTGTCTTGTTGGCACAAAGCAAGTCTTCACATATGCTTCCACGCCGCCAATAGAACCGATCTTTCGACGCAGGGCCAACGTGCGGTGGATCCCCGGATGACCCGCCCACTTCGAGTCGTGGCACTCGCGCAAGATTTCTTTTCTCAACTTCCCATGGAAGGGCACGTAAAGCCGCTTCCCCTTGGTGTGCAGGAGCTCGTCCTCACACCAAACCGTCAGTCTTACCTTCTTTGGCATACCCGATGAGAGCTTGGGCTCCTGGATCATGCTCCAGCCTCTTCTTTTGATGCGGGCTGACCCAAGGACAACTCGACGACTCACAAGCAGGGCTCATCGCCTCCGTCCTTCGACTCAATGCGCCCGGCACGCAGTTAGCCTTCCCGCTTGTACTCCAAATGCCGCGTAGTCAAACTCCGCCAAAATCCCGCCACCGAGCTTGCTTCGAACTCAACTTCTTTTGAGTCTGAAAGTAACTCGTGGCCACATTGTCCGTCTTCACGACGAATTTCGATCCCAGGAGATAGTGTCTCCACGTCCGAAGGCAGTGCACCACTGCGGTCATCTCCTTCTCTGATGGTGTATGGACGCTTCTAAGCGTGTCGTTCAGCTGGACTCGAATGCCACCGGATGTCCATCCTACATAAGAACGCCACCGATCGCATAATCCGATCCGTCCGTCTCTACCTCGTAAGGTTTGGTGTGGCTCCGGCAACGCCAACACCGGCCTCGGTCATGGCGGACTTCAATCGATCGAAGGCTCTTCGGGCATCGATCCATCCACTCACATGCTTTGTCCTTCTTGAGGTCCGAGTGGCACGGTGATGCTCGAGTAACTCCGCATGAACCGTCGGTAGTAGTTGGTGAGGCCCAAGAACGACCTCAACGTGGTACCTTCGTCGCGACTCCCATTTGATGATCGATTGAATCTTCGCCTTGTCCATCCGCACACGTCCACCCCCAACGATGTGCCCCAAGAACGAAACTTCTTCTTGGGCGAAGGCACATTTCTCGCGACGAACAGCCTGCTCTTCGCCAAGACTTGGAAGACTTGCCTTAGATGTTCGACATGCTCTCCCCAACGTCACGCCATAAATCACGATATCGTCTAGGTAAACCACTACAAACCGATCTAGGAAATGGTGGAGTACCTTGTTCATCATCGTGCGCAGTGGCCGGAGCGTCAGTCAAGCCGAACGACATCACCAGGAACTCATGTGATCCATACCGCGTCACGTTAGCCGTCTTCGGCTCGTCCCTGGGCGATCCGAACTTCGTAGTAGCCCGATTGGAGATCCACGGTGAACCACTAAGCTCCCCAAGTTGATCAAAGAGATCCGCAATGAGCGGGATCGGTACTTGTTCTTCATTAAATAGCCTTTGTTCGCCGCCTCGCAGTCGATGCACATCCGAGTGACCCATCGTACTTCTTTGGGAATGACCGGCGCACCGAACGGCTTGGACGGCCGTATGTAGCCTCGGGATCGTAGCGCCTCCGAGTTGCCTCCTCAACTCTTCCAACTCGGGTGACGCCCATACGGTAAGGCGCCATGGCAAAGGTCGAGCATCGTGCACTAGCTCGATCCCATGATCCACCTCTCTGGGTGGCAACTTCTTCGGCAGCCCGAAGGCATGACATCCTTGAACGAGTTGAGGACTCGGGGTTGCTTCCGTCGGGACTTCTTTCCTTCACCGCCCTTGTCGTCCTCGATCTTCAAGGCCGCTGTGAAGGTCACCTCTCCCTTCCTTGTTCCTTTGGTGAGTCGTATGGCCGAGATCATCTTTCGATCACGCTCCGACTCACGATGGACCGGAATCACGCATTGGCTATTTTTGTCCAACACGTATATACATTCCCCGCTAAAGGGAACTACAACAAAGATGGATCCTATCTAGAATTTAATTCCAACGACAATGTCATAGTCATCAAGTGGAATTACCTCTAGAGTCTCCTTGCGCTTCCATGACCCGAAGTTGAAGCTCCACGTCCCTTGCAACCCCACCGCAGGACTTCCTTCGAGTTCACCGTATTGAGCCAACCGCCCCTTCTCAACCCGTAGGTTAAGTTTCTTCGTGGCTTCTTTCGAGATGAAGATGTCGGATGCCCCCGTGTCCATGAGCGCACTCATCGGGTCACTCCGATCTTCACTGTCCGCGAACATCAAGCCCTTAGGCTCCTTCGCCTTCTTGGCCTTGATCGTGCTAAGAGTCGCAGCGATCCCAACCGCGCTTCCTCCCTAGGCTAGTCCTTCTTTGCAAAGAGCGGCCGCTTGGCCTTGTTCTAGGCAATCCCGCGCCATGTGTGGACCGTCGCAAAAGAAACAACCTTTATACAAATGTACCTTCCTTTGCCCACCTCCATTTTGACCCGCATTAGATACCGGGTGAGATAAGGACCATTCGGCGGTCTAGCTCCGGGCCGGCGCGATTGTTGAATCTACCCCGATCTCCCCCATTAGTGCCTCGTCTCCTTGACGGTTGTCCGGCCGAGATGTGGAAGGCGACGCCTTGTACTCCACAAGCGGACGGCCACGGTCATGGCCGTAGTGAGATCCCCCACATTGTACCGCTTTAACTCTTGCTTCGTCCATGGTTTGAGACCGCCCATGAACCGTGAAACGCTTCGATTTCATTCATCGAGGGGATTTGGAGTAGCAACTCCGAGAACCACTTGATGTAGTCGCGCACACCGCCCTTCGGCGCGAGACGCTCGCCGTCACGAGCTTCCTCCGCATAAGTGGGGAAGTAGTTCGGAACTCGACGAATCCACCCCGTGTCGTGATAGGATTCCCGCACCTATCATCCGACGGACGACGCCACCACAACAATGCGCTATCGCCTAAATACATCGATGCGTTGTTTACCCGTCGTTGATTCCCATGGCCTGGAAGTACCGCTCCATGTACCACGTAAAGTTGTCCACGCTCATCGGGCCACCCGCGAGCCCCGAAATCTTTGGCTTCGGCTGTGTCCACCCGTGGACCTTGCACCGTGATGACACCGTTCACGTGTGCAGCTTGTGCTTCAACGAGCTTACCCGTAAGCCCGCTATCTCCGCACGCATGGCCGCCATTGTGGCCTCCAAGGGTTCGTACCGTTAGGCTAGTTCTTTCGTAGGTCCCCAACAACCGTGGAGTTCTCCCATGCCGGTCTTGAGTTCTTGCACTTCCGTGTCCAGCTCTTCCTTCCGGGGCCAACTCCGGGCCACGGCCCGGGTCAGTCATCGACCGATCCTTGGACATCGGAGACGAACAACTCTAGCTTCGCCATCCATTGTGCAAGATCCCCATAAAGCTCCTTTGAACCACCACGGGTCTTCTTCCCCCGGACACCGCCCCTTCTCCGTGTTCCACCCACGATCAACGCAGTCATCACCCAGACCAACGCTCATAAGATCGTGGATCAGCCATTGCACTTGCGCTTTGATCGCAAATTAGCTCGATACCACTTGTCACGGGCCGATCGATCAACTCTCGATTCACCCGTGCGGCCTTAAGGTTTTACCCCTAAGCAGCCTTTCACACTCAACTCACAAGACTCGTATGTAAAGAGAGAAACAACTCTAGAGAGAAAGCTCTAGATTTTGTATTGCTTGTGAATGAATTACAATGAGGGAGGGCACTCCTTATATACAAGTATGAGGGGTAAACCCTAACCGTAGATCTCCCTTAGATCTTTAACGGTGGAGATTGCACCTCCCCATCTACCAACCACCGGCATTTATAGCCAACTACCAGCTACTCGCATTTATATCTTATGTGTACAAATACAGTATCACCCGCCCTAGGAGAATACTTTACATCTCGGGAACATAGGTCGAGGGTCATCACATGTCACGCCCGTGCCATGGAAACCTCTTGGACATGCTAACTTTCGGGCCGTGACATGCGTGCTTCCTTGAGCAAACGCATGTAAGTGATTGAGCCAAAAATGGAAAGATACGAATAGATCTCACAGAACCTTATTGAAGGTGTACAAATTGTACCTTGTGCTCTAAAATGACGTCAAACACAGCGGATGTGGCACCTCAACTTCATTTACAGCCCGTGCGATCTTCAGTCAAACCATTTCATAGTCAGTAAGAGTCCTGAAGAGTATGTTTGTATAGAAGAAAACCATTTGGAACAGCACTGAGCCCACCTGTTCAGGGTCTGAGATGCTTGACGAGGGATGCTCCTTCTCAAATTTCTCATCATCCAAAGCATACGTGCTGTAAATTCAGTATTGAACAAAAGAGGAAAAAAAGAATGAGAAGTCAAAAAATGTTCAACTCTGCAGAAGTTATTATTTGGCTCAAATTCTTCAGGCAGACAAGAAAGTTGTCCATGAACGTGAAAAGAAAAGGTAAAGTCTGCTTCACAGCAAAGATCAGACATGTCTCGACCCAGCATACAAATTGTTTTGCCACGAGTATTCACCATATAAATCACAAAGCTTAAACCACAAACCAATCTAGGAGTTATCCAACATATGGGACAGTTTTAGTCTTCCTCTCCTGAAAGCAGGATCTCAGTTCCCAAAAAGACAAGGACTAGCAGTCCAGTAAGTAATAGCAGTCTTAAAAGAACCAATACCCGGTTTAAAAAGTTGTACTCCAACTGGAAATAAAGAACCCATAACTCCATCCCTTCTAGTAATTTCAACAAATGAGATTTTCCTCAGCAATTCTCCCTCAGAATTATCACAAAAAATGAGCTGCAGTTTAAAGTAGAAGCTCGAAAAACAAGAATTATCAAATCAACAAACTGCTCTGAGTCGTAACCTTTCGAGACTCTAGTTCTCATGAAGGATACTTAATTTGCACCTCAAAAATAATGTAGCTCACTGTTTGATATTTATTAATTAGGTCCTCATAGTAAATTCTCAATTTTACTCCCTGACAATTCTGATTCTTCAGTGTACATTATGATAAGTGAATCAGCATCTATGGGACAAACATAAGTTAACCAAACTTAAAAAGCCTATATCATATTCCGAGCATGGAACTTTGCATATACTTCAGCTGTCGATCTGGGAATCTAAAATTTTCAGATGACTAATTCGTTAAAACATTCCAAAACCTGAAGGAGAACTTATTTCAGGTTGCTGAAAGGAATTGAAGTGGGTGGATGCATTTGTTAGAATGTCCCAAGACTTATAAGATGAACAATGTACTGTGAATAATCACTTAGTAAACAGAAAATACTAGAGATACTTCCTACCTGCCTATTTGCTTATTGATCCAATTTAGCAGGCGTTCTGCAGTCCGTCCATCATCAATCACACGTATCTTGCTTTTTCTCTTGTTGAGGTTCCCAACCGGCAGCAATGAACTCGGAATGAGGGCCCCAGAAGAGCATAGGATAATGACTCACGGAAAATTTATCGCAAAGTTTGTCGTTTATCTGCTCAGCCAAAAAATCAAAACAGGCGATATAGGTCAATCATGTATTAAAGAGAATCCAGCAAAGACCACATCAGCAGGTTAATCTATAGTACCACGGCATGTATAAGTGAAACGACAAGGGGCAAGCATTTTCAATTTTCATAGATGGATGGTACATAGAAGTGGTGGCCTTCAAGTACTGGACCGTCCATCTTTACCTGTAGCTAATTCGCAGAATATTCTTTTTCCTGAGGGTAGAAAATTCATTGTCTAATAATAGCAGCCTGAACATCAGATATTCGCCAACATGATTACCTATCTGATTCAAAATTCCTACATCATTTTGCACAACCATGCAAGAACTGATCCATCAGACCACAAGTCCGGACGTCAATCCCTCTCTAAAGGAAACCAGAGTTTATCAGCACTTGCTTGTCCATGAAGCAGAGTCTGTTCTAAACAACAATTTTTGGAATTGAATGAAATGCTGGCACAACAATTTTAAGTACCTTCAGAGCACAGTCTACTCTTGTCATCAAAACTATCCCAGGATGAACCGCATCAGGTCCGTTGAAAATTCTTGCCAGCTTCTCATAGTGTGGCTACAAAATTGAATCTCAAGAAGTTATAAGAGAAAAAGAATAAGAAAATTCAATATTGGAGATGTAGCACTAGCAGATAGTACCTTGTAATTTCTACATGCAGGACACCTGCAAGATCAGTAATCAAACAGCAATCAGAAATTTAGCCATACCCAATAATCCCTGCACCCATGCTGCCACACACACACACACCAAAAAAATAAAAAAATAAGAGAAAGAATCTGCATAAAGACACTCATGAGAACTCAGCTTGTGCACACACATGCACAAATGTGTGTATGCGCACGTGCGAGAGAGAGAGAGAGTAGCTCAGGGCTGTTCTCATGGGAGCACAGATACCTAAAAAATCACGATCTAATGCAGTACCTGCAATGTTAACTAAAATTTTGGAAATCATTGTGCCTGTCATGCTTCGCATAAGCAAATATACCTATACCTAAAAGGTGAGGGCTGTCGTTGGCCCCTTAACATGTTGGGAGAAAGTAAATTTTGGCCAATTTTTTGGCAGACTTATCTCTAGCATAAGAATCATACTTAGAATGAGCATTTTAGGGCCTATTTGTTAATGTTCTTTGTTTCTGTTTATGAACAAAATTTCTGTTTTTTTGTTCCATGGAACAAAAAAAGAAGAGAAACGCGTTTGTTTGCGTTTTTGTTCCAAATCTATTTTTTTGTTCTCAGGAACACATTTGGAACAGAAACAAGAAACAAGAAAAACGTGTTTCTTGTTTCTGGAACAATTTTTAAGAACAAATTTTCTCTCTCCTCTCTCTTTTCTTCTCTTTTTTTCTTCTTTTCTTTTTCTATTTTCTTTGGCCGGTCGCTGGCCTCGGCCATAGCCGACAACCAGCCGGCCGAGGACGGCGACCTCACCCGTAGCGTTGCCGGCCCCGACGAGGCCGAGCATCGCCGGCCCCGGCGAGGCTCGGCCTCGCCTTGGCTGGGCGAGCTCGGGCTCGCCCAAATCAACGAGCCCGAGCTCGCCTAGCCACCGGCAAGGCTCGCCGACCTGGCGGTGGCCTAGCGAGGCCGAGCCTCGCCGGTGGTTGGGCGAGCTCCGGCTCACCGGATGCCGGGCGAGCCCGAAAGCTCGCCCAGCCAAGGCGAGGCCGAGCTCGCCGGCGTGGGGCAAGGCTCGGCGAGCTCTCGCGGCCGGTCGTCGGCCATGGCCGAGGCCGGTGACCGGCCAAAAGAAAAAAGAAAGAAAAATAAAATAAAAATATTAAAAAATTAAAAGAAACAAAAAAAGAACACAAATTTACCAAACGTGTTTCTTTCATTTTTTATTCTCGGAACAAGTTTACCAAACACGTTTTTTTATTCAAAAATTATTCCATGGAACATAAATATTTTTTTCTATTTATGTTCCTAGAACAATTTTTAAAAACAGAAATGTTACCAAATGCGCCCTTAGTTTCCAAAATTCAAAAAAAACCTGAACTTGAGCAACCACTGTTTTAGCTGCTATAGACTGTCCATAATTGTGTTCTGCAGTGACCAGGTATTAACAGAATCAATTAATCAAACGAATTCAATCTCAGATGCCAATAAGCCAAACACAGAATGGCATGACAATATAGGCTGACATGGTTCCACCAGCTACCCAGCCAGGACATGTAAAGCCAAAGGAAAATGCTATATTTACATGTAAGAGCATGCTGGGTCCATGCGTGCGGAAGTCATTCTCAAAGATCATTACTTAAGATTGCAGGGTGTCACTGATTTGGTAAGTCCGTATTTTAATTGATTGGGCCAGTCATATTCAAGCTATCAGGTGTGTTATTATTTGTTACTACGATCAGCTGCAGCTATCTTCTCTGAGTCTTAAAGGCCAACTCACAGCAAAGTGAGTGCATTGGGGTGAAAGCCTGCACCTCAAGATACAATGTTGTCCTTGAAATTCCTTAATCTAGCAGCTCATCCACAATGTCTCTGATTAAACATGCAAGTCTCATGAACCCTTCCACACTATTCTCCCAACATGTGCTCCCTCCACTCACAATGATATCCGCACCAAGAAGCCAAAGGGTTGCATGAACCAATGTGGTAATAAGGTCATTCCTAGTCAATATTCAATTAAAATTTTCTGCAGCTTGACGATGAAGGGCTCATGGATATGCAGCAAAGCGACAGCAAGATGATGGTCCACAAAATGTTAGGAGGCACAGAATAAAACTGTTAAGTCTTGCCAGTATAATCAACCAAAATCATTATGTCAATGATGCAAGGGCAATCAAGCCCAACGAACAAATACAATAATCACTACACAATATTCAGTCCTTCATTGCAGCAACCACCGCAGATAGATATTTGCTAGTGAGGAGTACCACCATAACCTTGCCGTCTAATGGTTCTTGGCAAAGGCAGATAAATATATGACCGGCAGAACAATATAACAAAAGGGGTGAGCCCAATGTCCTACTGCTACCAAGTTAATGATTCAAGTGAAAACACAATGTTCAACACAGCCAAACGGATGCAGATATTTCTCGCAGGGTCTGAAGCTGGTCATGGGCAATGGAGTAACAAAGGAACATGCTACTTTATTAGCTCGAAAACTAGTACCACTTGTCAGATGCAACACTGTAGAGCTAACATAAGCGCACCAACTAGCCCGATCTCAAAATTTCCAGAAACGATTCTATGTTACCTAACACTAATCATTTCTCCGGAGAGAAACATGAAACGAATCGCGTCAAATTAAATCAAACAGCAAAGCATGATCAAACTCACTCGCACGCATGCACGCACAGAGCTGTGCCAAAATGATGCTATCGAGGTACAGAAGCACCAACCAGTGAGCGAAGAACTCGACCACGGCATAAGTAGCGGGAGTGCCTCTGAGTACGGCATCAAAGTTGGTGGCGTTCAATTCGACGGCACAATCTGCAGGGAGGCCATTGGTATTGACAGCTCGCGGAATCGAATGCACTCCGACAGCAGATGAGAAGATGACACTGTCGCTCGGTGAGAGCTCATTGGCACCAGATTCACGAACAGCAGGATCGCAGCTATCCAAGACATGAGTGACATCTTTCTGAGATCTTAGCTATGGCAAACAGAGTTTAGAGGAGGATTCAACGAACTTGCTTGAATTTGGACCGGTTGTTAGTTTGGAGCTGAATTAGTAAATTTTTGTCTGGCGTGGCATGCTACTTTTATTAGTAAGGTAATATCAAACCTAGGACCATTGTCCTGTCTGAACGTATGGTGAGAGCTAGACGCTGTAGCACGCGATGATGTACTATCAAACGGAAGAAGCCGAGAAGCGCGCCGGGCACGCAACGTCCATTGGTAGAAAAGAAGAAGAAAGATTATAGCTTGGTCTTCTTGTCTTTGTCCCTTTGAATTTTCCCCATAGAAAATCAATCGTTTTCCAATCGATATAAATAGCAGGCGGATATCCCGAAGTTATGTCAATCGGTCGTTTTAATCCTAAGAATGATAGGGGCCACACGTTCTGTCGAACGTGGAAGAGGAACAGTGAGCTTACGGCATATGCCTGAACTATACGTGCAGCCCCATGAAGACGGGCCAAAAGCCAACGAGTGGACCTAAGTTCCGTTTTCTTTTGTTTAGCTTTTGTCTGTCGGATCCAACTTCGGCTCACTTTCGATCTTTTTATTAGATAAAGCAGGAAATTGGGAATTAATATGTGCACGGCCAGATTGTAGTGATTATCCGCCTTCCTATACGACACACTACCACATAGGTGATTTTCGATGAAGATCGGCTGATATGTTGGGTTCATGATTAATTAGGCACTTTCCTCTAAATTGGACTAAGGGTTTGGCAAATGAGAAAAGAAAAATAGTGGAAAAAATTGATTGGTGGACGAATCCCACTTTTAGTTTTAGCCATCATCAAACGATTCAAACCCCACCCCTTACGGTTAAAGAGTCCGCTAGAAAGAGTAGCGAATGAACGTACCAGAAATTAACCACTAGGGGTTCGCTCCACCCTCCTTTCAACACGGAAGGGGAGGTGAGGGGTTCAAATCCCCACCTTCTTAGGGGGATAAGTGGGGACTGACCCAAAAAAAAAAAAAACGTACCAGAAATTTTAATAAATAAAAAAAAAAGGAAAACGTACCAATAGGTCATATTGAATAGTCTGAAGTGCCAATATTTTTTTAAATAAAAGTCTGTTAATTTCAAATAATGGCTTAACATTCTAGTTGGTCAATGTTATTTTCGATTTTTTAATCTTTTTTTCCTTTTTTCTTTCCTTTTTCTTCTAGTTTTCCCTTTCTTCTTTCGTTGGTGGTTGATCTCAACTAATGGACGGCCACTAGAGAGGACATGGTGAGGGTCGCCACCAACGACCAGCGAGGCTTGTCGACACTAGTCAAAAAGGAAAAAAAAAAAAAGAAAAAATAAATGAAAACTATCTTTTGACGAAAATGCCCTGATGGGCCGAGATATTTATTAAATAATGACCAAAGAGCGTGAGGTCTCTATCTAGTGCCCTTATTTGAGACTAATAAGGCCACTTCAAATTCCTATTTGACTACCGACCAAAAAAAAAAAAAGTCCCTATTTGACTCAAGATCTATTTCCGTTCCATTTTAGAAATTTTCCATATCTAAAATCTACTCGAGAGCCTATCTTTCACGTTTGTTACAATACTAATTTTGCATAACATGCCTTGCGTTATCCATCCTGCTTTTCCTCTTTCCCCTCTTCCCTCACCATCCTCTCTTTCCCTCCTTCCCTCTTTCCTCACCAATTTCTCGAACGGACCTATCTTCTCTCGCTCAGCAGCTTGCCCCCACCGTCGCCATGTTCGCGTCACCACCATGATCGGCCACTTCCCACCTCTATCAATATCGCCTCCAACAGCTTGCGGATTCGACCCACGCTCTCGCCATCTCACTCACGGCAAAAACTTTCTCTCTCTCTCTCTGCCCATCATCTGTATTTATTTGCCACCATCACCATCGAGACATATTTGGAAAGCTTATAAAAAATCTTAAACCTATTACATTTATATCAATTCAATCATAAACATTTCGATTATGTCAATTCAATCTAATACATTTATACTCAATAGTTAACCTCTCTCGATACATGAAAATCATAAACCTCTCTCAATTTAAAAAAAAAAAATCGTAAACCTCTCTCCTAATCCCCTTTTTTCCCTCCGCTCAATATCATCATAAGAAAAGTGTTCCTAAAAATTTTAATTCTTTTATGACAAAGAAGATCATTTTAAATAAATTACTTGAGGCCAATAAAATATAGTATTTGGCTCCGTTTGTTTCTCAAAAAACAACTTTTAAGAAAATGTTTTCCTAATCTTTGGGTGTTTGTTTTACGGAAAATAAACCGATTAAGGAAAATATAGTCTATCAACAAAAACAAGTCTTCTAGAATAGAAAAAAAAAAATATTTTCCGCTTTTTTATTTCACTTCTAAACCAAACACTTTTTTTACCAAACACCTTTCATTTTTTTTTCAAAATCAAATTTTTAACTATTATAAATTTTTTCTTTTCTTCATTTTTTCCTTCTTTTTTTGTCGATTCTTTGGCCACAAGAATTATGATAAATGAATTTTCAGATTTCGTTTTCGACAAACAAATCGCATTTCTCTCGAATTGATCACTCACGAAATAACTGATTATCTCGGAAGCAATTAAGGAATCAAATGCAATAGACTCGAGAATTCGACCTGAATCGATCGCTCGATGTTGATCTCGTAAGGGTCTTTACGACATTGTAAAAATCGATTAGAGATCAATGATAGGTCAATTCGACGACATAGGTGATCAAAATGTGGTGATTCCACCTCGATTGCAAAAAATCTCGCCGATCGGCACTAAATTGATTTTCTATCGCTTTTGATATTCTCGTCTTAATAGATACCTTGAGATTTTCACGACCACGAGAGTCGTCAGTGTGTCAAAGATGCACTATGTGACTCGAGATAAATCGATCACAAGTCAATTGCACTAAAATTCATAAAAACTATCCGATAGCTTAGGTCACGCTAAAAGCGCACAAGATTGAAAATAACCGCGAATTTGAACCCGATTTCATAAATCAAAGTTCTATGATGTCACAAGCTATTTTAGGAACATCGACTCATCCTTCGAAGATTTTTCAGAAATTCCGAGATTTTTACGAAAGATCGATTCGGACATTACGGAAAATCATATGGGCTAAATGGATGGAAATTGAAACTTCAAAATCGAGTCTTCGAGTGTCAGGGACTTATAGAAAATTGTTCGGGATTTTTCTACATCAGAATTTGACGTCGAAGTTGGGAAATTGTTGACGAAATTGAAGCCAAAGTTATGTGAAATTCGAATCTAGGCCTAGAGCTGGAATTTTGATGTCAATTTGAAGTATTTGAGGTATTAAAAATGTTGAGAAAGTATTGGGAGACCAAGTAAACCCTTCTTTCATTTTTCTTCATCCAACGTCCACCAAATCCAGCCATTAATCCACCGCCCCTCTCCACTCCTTGATGTCTCCCTTTGGTCAACCAACGAAACTCTTCTCCATCTTTGTTGACTACCGCTGCTCCTCTGCCAGCGAATCCAGCCGCGTGAAGCCCAAGTGAAACAGCACCGTCCAAGAGCCCAGCGTCAACCTCTTCCTTGTATTGTTGACCCACGGCTCCTTCGTGCGTCCAGCGAAGCCGCCGACAGCTCACGATCGAAGCCGCGTATCTTCCTTGGTCAATCCGGCGAAGTCTCCAGCAAATTTTTCCCCGATCGTTGACTGCACTCCTCTGCACGTCAGCTACTTCCCTGCTCCATCTTTCGTTCGTGTCTTCGCCAGCGTCACCTTCAGCTCGACGCCAGCAAAGCCAGCAGCCCACTCCCAAGATCGGCCCAGCTTCTCCAACAAAAGCCAGCGAAGCCCACGGATCCAGCAGAAGTTCACGCCCAGCAGTTGGGCCATTTGAAGCCCACAAAAATTACCGCAGCCCAAAAAGACAAGCCCAGTTCAGTTTTGGTTTCAGCCCATCTCCTCCAAGCCCAGCGGGAATTTTCAGTCCAACGTTCAGCCCATTTGAAGTCGCAAAGCCCAGTCCCAAGTTGAAAATAAATCTCAGATTTGGGCTGAGATTTTTTTGAGCCTGTTTTAGGCCCAATCCAAGAAGTCCGCCGACGCCGCTGAAAATTTAGATTTAGGCCGCTATTGCGCAGTTGTCGCGAACCGGTTTCAACAATTAACCGATAATGTTTTATACTCTAAACTCTTCTTAAGAGTAGGCTGACGTTTAAGGGATATTTAGATTTATTTAATTAGGAATTAGGTGGTTAGTTAGATTAAATTAGAAATTTAAATATTTAATTGAGCATGTTAGGTAGTTAGCATGATTTAGATAAGGCCTAGATAAATTGCACTACTTGTTCAAAAGGGTTTGGGAATTTTCCGAGTCCGTATTGGTATTTAATTTAATAATTTTGGCCTAGGTTAGTATTTTTAGAAATTAAATTGATTTATTTAATTCATTTTCGAAATTAATTAATTATTAATTATTTTTCAGGAAATTAGGTTCGGATAGCCAGTGATCAGAATTTCATGCCGATTGCAATGGTGTGATTAATTTCTGCAATTCACTGTTAAATTATGAAAATTGAGTGTTAATTGGAAATTTGGTCAATTATTCCAAAATTTGTGAATTTCAATATTTATCTAGAAAATCCTAGGTGTCGGGTTTTAAACACCGAAAATAGTTTTATATACTATATGAACCAAAGGGATTTTGAAAAGAATGTTATGAATTTTTCGGTTCAATATGATCGTATACCCACACACGACTATTTTGACCGGAAATGAGCGCTTGTTTAATAACGATTTTGTTCCTTAACAAATTCTTATCGAAATGATTATCTTTTATTCGCGTTCTGGGAATTGATTCTGAGTAAAAACGCATTTGGTAACCGTAGAAATTTTTTGATTTTGGAATAGAATTGTGTTTGGTGATCGTGTACATTGATTCTGCTCCAAATCAATTTCTTTAATTTTTATATAATTTTTATAATTTTTTCCTTATTTCTTTTCTTTTTTTCTTTTGTCTCCTATTATTCTTCTTCTTCTTCAGGGCCGGTCGTCGACTAGCAACCGTCGACGAGGGTCGGCGACCTCACCAAAGCGTCACCCGGCCCTCAACGAGACTAGCCCTCGTTTGCCGAGCCTCGCCGATGGCTAGGCCGGCCTCGTCACCGGCGAGGCCTACTTAGCCGCCACCGACGGTCGCGAGCTTGTCGGTGGCTAGGCGGGCCTCGCCAGCCCTAGCAAGACCGGCCCGGCCACCGGCGAGGACGGCGAGCTCGCCAAACTAGTTGTCGGCAACTGCCGGGCAATGACAAAGGCAACCAGCGGCGGGGCGGTGGCGGTGGTGGCGGTCGGCGGTCATAGGATGGTAGTCGATAAAGAAGAAGAAAAGAGAAGAAGAAGAGTTTTGATTCTCAATTATGATTCTGGAACAAGAATCACATTTTTTTTTTTTTATTCTTGATTCTACTCCCAATCTCAGTTTCTGAACAAAAATTTTATCAAACGCGATTTTGGGCCCAAACTTATTCGGGAACAAAAATCAGAATTTGGCTATGTTTGGATGGTTACCAAACATGGCCTAAGTGTTTTTAATACGAAGAAAATAGGCCATGATCACTATTTTAATTGAGCAATTTGAGTGCAATGCACGGTGTCCTGGGCCGAGATTGAATGGTCGTGTGCTGATTAAGAGAACCCGTCTCCGAACTGTATCGGACAGACGTCACCCTATATGGATACTCACTTCGTGGGATTTGGGTCGTAGTAGATTTTGGACCTTACTCCTTCGAGAAAGTCGTCAGAGAGATGTAACCATGTTCAATGGGGTGAGACGATGCCTGGCTATGCCAGTAGAACGCCGAACTTTGAGTAGGTCGTGCCCTAGAGTGGGAGTAATTGCCAATTAGAACACTTGTTGAGTGGAATTGATGTGTCGGATTATGGGACAAAATTATGTGACGTGGTATGGACGTGTCATAACGATTTGGTCCCATAATCGTAGACCCCTACACTAATTTGAGAATTGAGTGTGACGTTCCAGCTTATTAGAGCTTAATTATTACTCATATTTGTATGGTCTGTCTATGATATGAATTGTACCGACTTGGCGAGGTGGAACTAAGGCAAGATAAGTCCGCTATGCTCAATGCGTGATTGCGTGGTTAGGATGTCTCCCGAGCATATTACCCTCATAATCAAGGTTTAGAGCTTAGACTCACCGAGATTATATCTCACCCCATCGTGGGACAATATTTTCGAGGTCATTGAGTGGAGGACGAGGAGCCAAGAGGAGGGTGTGTTGGAGAAATCTTTCCGCAATATTTTGAAGCTCGACAAAACGTTTCTATCAATCTAGTCTAGATATTTGCAACCGATAGTTTAAAGTCTAAAGACTTTATGATCACTGACTCAAGACTCAAGACTCAAGACTCAAGACTATTCTCACCGACAGTCTTTCTAATCCAAAGGACGAAGGAAATCCATAACCGAAGTATATGGTTGAGGATTCGATCCTATCCTCTCGGAGTAGATCCCTTGATTGGATAAAAATAACGGATTCTTTTATTCGTATCTAGATCGATTGAAGATCCGATGGTCGACGAAATATTCTTGGAATGTTCTATTCTTGGAAACCAAGATCCCGATTGTATGGGCGAACATGATTGATGGGCTATCGTCGTTCCTTAAATAGCTCGAATAATCTTCTTGATTGATTCCGTCCAACGGTAGATTGGAGGAATTCTTTGGTAAGTGCCAACGGCTATGATGGCATAAAGGAGTATAAAAGGAAGACGTTCTAGTTGTTTTTAGTAACGTGATCAATAGAGAAATTCCAGAGTATGAAGAACTTTGATTATTAGTCGATACAGTTTGAGCGAAATTGTATACACAGAGAGTGTTTATACTTGTTACCTTGAGCGAGTGTGGTAGATCATCTACACCTAGAAATCAAGGAAGATCAACACTGTAACATCTCTTTGTTCATAATGGAATCCAGCCAATAGGCTATTAGTGCAGAAGAGTGGACGTAGGCTTGAATCAAGCCGAACCACTATAAACCGCGTGTTCAATTCTCTCTTTCCTTTAACTTAGTCTTACGATTGATTATTAATTGTTGCAAATCCTTTAACTGTCTAAGTATTGTGCAATCATCAAGAAAAATCTTTATATACCTATTCACCCCCTCTAGGTACTCGTACTAGCAATATCAATTGGTATCGAGCCCGTGTTCTTACTTTATTTGAAGTGTTTTACTTCGAGTAAAAGATCCATGGCTAGTATGCTAGCACCGGGCCAGTGGAAGGGCAAAGCAATACCAGACCACCCTACTTTGATGGAAATGATTACAACATCTGGAAGAACAAGATGAAAGCTTTCCTACGGTCAAAGGATCCTCTGGAATGGGACGTTGTGGAAAGAGGAATCACTCCTACCGCTGCATCGATCTCGAAAGAGGGAAAGAAACCGTTGAGACCAAATGGAATGTCTCAAGAATAGATAAACAAAAGACAAGCACTCGATGCAAAAGCAATTTACTCTTTATATTGTGCTTTGCCACCAACTGAATATACCGTAATATCTTCTTGTGTTACAAAGAAAAGAAGTCTCGAGATAGATTACATATCACCTATGAAGGGACGGACAAAGTGAAGGAGACCAGAATTAACATTCTCCTTGGTCAATATGAAGCCTTCAAAATGAAACCAGGAGAATCTATAACTCGACATGTTTAGCTGTTTTACGTATATTGTAAATGGTCTTGAGAATCAAGGACAAAAATTTCTGATCCCATGAAGGTGAACAAGCTACTGCGTGGACTCTAAGGATTGGAATCATATAAAGACCTCAATAAGAGAGACGCAAAGAATTATGCCATTATCTCTTGACGAGCTGATTGGAACTCTTCAGCCTTACGAAGTGGAACGAATTAATGAAGACGAAGATCCAAGAGGTAAGAAATCCATTGCATTAAAATCTAATGATGATTCTGATGATACAGATTCTGAAGAAGATCTGGACGATGAGGAGCTTGCTCTTATGATAAGAAGATTTAGAAAGCTGAATAGAAAAGGAAGAAGGTTCAACTCAAAGAAACAAAGTTTTCGAAACAGCAAACCAAGTTTGTTGACAATGAGGAACCAAACAAAGATGTAGTCGCTTTAATGTAAGAAAAAACACATCGTACCCAACCTGTCCTCTTCGAAGAAGAAGAGAGGAAAAGTTGAAAAGTCTCGAAAAGCTCTCAAAGCCGAAACCGGAGCAATACGAGTGTGAAGAAAGTGATGAGGAATATGCCAACCCGTGTCGATGGCACACCGTACTCGACTGGATCGACTTAGACAGTGAATTTGAGGTAAGTGATTTTAAAATCCTGTCAAAGTCTCTAAAAACATTGATGAACCGTGTTTTAGTCTTAAGACTTCTCTCAAAAAATTTCCGAACTTAAAAAGGAAAACTCAGCTCTAAAACAAAAGGAAAACATTTTAGAAAAAAGAGTGAAAAGTTTAGACTTAAATGTTTCTACTCTTAAAGAGATTGAAGATAATCTTTCGAAAGAAAATGCTCTCTTAAAAAACTGACTTATCAAATATTTCAAAGAAATTCTCAATAGGGTCTGAAAACTTGAAAAAGTTCTTTCAATTCAAAGACCTTACTTCAATAAGTCCGGTCTAGGTATGACAGCAGAAAACAATCCCCTTGATTGATTTTCCGAAAGTAAAAGAAAGAATTAAGAAAAGACCGTCGAGAGAGGCTTATAAAAATCATTTCAAGAAAGTTTTTGTAAAATCATGTGAGGTCGAAATGCTCTAAGGTGTTCAAAGTGTAACGGATCACTTTGAAAAAGAGTGTCCTATGGTTTGGAAGCCTCGTTAAGAAAATATGGCCTAATAATGCTTATTCTACTAACGCCAAAGGACCCAAGAAAATTTGGGTACCAAAGAAAGCTTGAGACTCTCTTTTGAATGCAGGTCTCTGTCAAAAAGAAGGTAAAGTGGTATCTTGACAACGGATGTTCAAGACACATGAAAGGAGACTCAAATTGCTTCATAAAGCTTATTCAAGTAAATGGTGGAAAAGTTTCATTTGGAGGAAACAGCAAAGGAAGCATTGTGGGATTTGGAACTGTGAAAATTGGAAATCTCACAATAAGCAATGTCTCTCTAGTGGAAGGACTCAACTACAATCTTCTCAGCATTAGCCAATTGTGTGATACTGGTTTCAAGATCTCCTTTCAAGAAGGCATATGTTCTCGAATTAGTAAAGACTCGACTCGCTTTCATGGGTCGAAGGCATGGAAATATCTACCTCCTTGATGTAAAACCAAATGAAACACAATGCCTAATCTCAATTCAAGATGAAGCGGTCTTATGGCACAGAAAGCTTGGCCATGTGAACATGAAGCAATTAGCCAAAATCTCATCAAATAAGCTTGTTCGAGGTCTACCTAAATTGCCATACCAAAAGTCTAATTCATGCACTCCATGTATTCTGAGAAAACAGTAAGAAATTCATTTAAGCCAATAAATCATGTCTCTACTAATCATGTACTACAGTTGCTGCATATGGATCTCTTCGACCAACAAGAACCCGAGCATTAGAGGTAAGAAATATTGTCTAGTAATTGTGGATGATTACTCTCGTTTTACCCGGGTATATTTTCTTGCAAGTAAGTCGAAACCTTTTCATACTTTGAAAAATTTGCTAAAAATGTTCAAAATGAAAAAAGGTGTGCTATCTCGAGTATAAGAACAGATCATTGAAGTGAATTTAAAAATCAAGATTTTACAAGATTTTGTGATAAATCTGCTTTGATCATGAGTTTTCTTCTCCATACACTCCAGAACAAAATGGAGTTGTGGAAAGAAAGAATAGATCTCTTCAAGAAATGGCCATAACTCTTTTAATTGAAAGTAAAATTTCTTCACGATTTTGGGCTGAAGCTATTTCAACAGCATGCTATATCATCAATAGAGTCTTCCTAAGACCTATTCTAGAGAAAACCCCTATGAATTGTTCAAAGGTAAGAAGCCTATTGTTTCATACTTTCATGTGTTCGGTTGCAAATGCTTTATTTTGAAAAATGCAAATGATCGAGTTGGTAAGTTTGAAGAAAGATCAGATGAAGGCATCTTCCTTGGATATTCTACATCAAGCAAAGCCTACAGAGTCTATAACAAGAAGAGTCGATCGTGAAGGAATCAATGAATGTCAAATTCCAAGACTCAACGAAGATGAATCCAAACTCGCATGAAGAGTCCGAACTCGCTCCGCACCTTCCAAGGCTTACAACTCAAGAAGCATCTCGGACTGAAGTCCAAGATCAAGATGTTCATGAAGATTCAAATAAAGAAAGAAATCATCAACCAGGCAAATCAACCAGAACTGGAAGCATAAGTCCAAGTCATCCCAAAGATCTCATTATCGGCGAAATCAATGAAGGAATCCGCACCGGATCAAAAAGGCGTGAAGAATCTAGTGCTTTACGTGGCTCTCATTTCGAAATTGAACCAAAAAGCATAGAATAAGCTTTATCTCGATGAAAGTTGGATCGAAGCTATGCAAGAAGAACTCGCAGCTTCAACATTAATGATGTCTGGGAATTGACATCTAAACCAAAAGGTAAAACCGTTATTGGAGCCAAATGCGTATTCGGAACAAGATGAATGAGAAAGGAAAAGTCGTACGAAACAAAGCAAGACTCGTGGCCAAAGGATATACGCAAGAAAAAGGAATAGACTATGACGAGACTTACGCACCCGCAGCAAGGTTAGAAGCTATTCGACTATTACTTGCGTTTGCTTGTTATAAAAATTTCAGGTTATTCCAAATGGACGTCAAAAGTGCGTTCCTAAATGGATTTATCCATGAGGAAGTTTATGTGGAACAACCACACGGGTTTGAAGACCCAAAGAAGCCGCATCGCTTCGATCGAAAAAAGCCTTGTATGGTTTAAAGCAAGCACCTCGAGCTTGGTACGACGTACTAAATAAGTTCCTAATACATAATAGTTTTGTCAAAGGTAAAGTGGATACTACTTTATTTATCAAAAAAGAAAACAAAAGCTTTTTACTTGTTCAAATATATGTGGACGATATTATTTTTGGATCTCCTAATGAAAGTTTATGCAAGAAATTTTCTAAGTCTATGCAGGATGAGTTTGAAATGAGTATGATGGGAGAGTTAACATTATTTCTTGACTCCAAGTGAAACAAATGAAGGAAGGAACTTTCATTCATCAAGAAAAGTATGCAAATGATCTTGTCAAAAGGTTTGGATTGGAAAAGTGCAAAAAGACCGACATACCAATGTCATGTTCTCTGAAGATAGACAAGGATGAAGAAGGGAAGAAAGTAGATCAAAAGCTGCACAGAGCATGATCGGATCACTTCTTTATCTTACCGCTTCTAAACCTGATATTTTGTTGAGTGTTTGCATTTGTGCTAGGTTTCAATCAGATCCTAGAGAATCTCATCTCGGTCGCGAAACGTATTATCAAATACGTTGCCTCATCTTCAAGCATCGGTCTTTGGTATCCTAAGAAGGGAGACTTTAATCTTATAGGATACTCGACGCCTTCCGGCCGGTTGCAGAGTCGATAGAAAGAGCACTTCGGAACTTGTCAACTCGCTTGGAAATAGGACGGTGTCTTGGTTTTCAAGGAAGCAAAGCACCGTGGCTCTCTCAACGGCACAAGCGTAGTATGTAGCTCTTGGAAGCTGCTGTTCGCAAATTCTATGGATAAAACAACGGCTACAAGACTTTGGGATTGAAGACTCATGCACGTAAATCGATGTGACAACACCAAATACATCAATCTCACCAAAAATCCAATCCTTCATTCAAGAGCAAAGCATATAGAGATTCGACATCACTTCATTAGAGATCATATTCAAAATGGAGAAATCTCGATTCAATTTGTTGATTCAAAGAGTCAACTAGCGGATATATTCACAAAGCCTTTGGAGAAAAATCAATTCAACTTTATCCGTTCAAGACTCAACATTTTGAAGCTTGAAGAAGTTAAAGTCTAGAGACTCACCAACTCTCGGACTCTAAATCCTCGCACTCGGACATTCATGGCTATAGACTGTAAGTTGCTATTTTATCTAAACTCGAAAAGGTACGATCTAATCTGTGTGAAGACTGAAAACTTGTCTTTTTTTTTTTAAATGATTAATTTTGGCAGTTATTGATTTTAAAAAGAAGTGTTCGTACACCTTCTTTGTGTCGATTGAACTTCCCTTTTCAAAACTGAGTTATATATATACAGTTTTATTTTTCCCAATCTTCAAAACCCTAAAAGGCACTCTCTTCCCGATCCTGTTTTTACTTCTTGTTCATCTTCGAGAAAGTGGTCATCTTTTCTTGGGAAAGCAAGTGAAGGAATCTTCCAAACGACAAAGAAAGATGTCTTCTTCGAGGAAATCATCAAGAATCGCAAGCGGGGACCACAAAAGAATGGAGAAGGGACCGACACATTTCGATCTCACCGAGGAGGAAGACTTATCAAGTCAGAACAAAGCCCGATTCACTCTCATCCACGTCATTCATCGCCTTCTACCCCAAAAGGTGCAAGTCAACATATGGAGGAAGAGATAATCGAGGAAGCCGACCCTGTAAGAGTCCAAAAACCCTCCTTTATCTATAAGCTTTATCGTGCGTTGAAAAGCACCGGTACTCCATTGAACTATATAGATGAATTCCTTAAGGACAAAATTATGGGAATGAGTATCTTTTTCTGAAAATGGAGGAATTGGGAGTTGCTCCGAAAGGAAAGGCAAAGGACGCACTTGCGAATATTCCAAGTGATCCTCGTGTACCAAGACAAAATCTGATTGAAGGGAACGATGATGACGGAATGTTCCTTGAATTCCAACCTAGAATGGGTGTGGCAGCAAAGGTGAAAGGAAATCGGATGGATTTGTTCAAATCAAAGGATAAGGAGAATGTGTATTTCAGACTGTTGAAAAGAGGGGTGATAAACCCTAGAAGTGTCGATTTTGACTTCTTGGATGCCATCAACATGAACTTAAGAGAAAAGTTCAACTTGCTTCAACTTGAGAAATTTTGCTCCGACACCACGGACGGTTATGCACAATCGATCGCATATTTCTATTCGAATCTCAGCTTTTTTAGATGCGAATAGAATTTCATTCAAGTTGTTCGAGACCAAGTCTACGTGGTAGATGTGGACATGTTGGCGGACATAGTTGGAGTTGAACGAGGACGTTATCATCCAATCAAAGTCTCAACTCGCTCGTACTACTGGAGCTTGTCAAAGATAGGAATACGAGAAGAAAATTACCTACTCAAGGATGAATGCCATCAACATCGTGCTTCATAAAATTGTGATCACCGTCTCGCACCGAAGTCTACATCAAAGACTACCGTGTCTAATTCTGAAGCAAAATTGATGTTCGCGATCAACTCAGGACGGAAGTTCTCTCTCCCTCACACCATTTTCTTCCACATGTACAGAGCAATGTCGAAAGACAAGGGACAATTGCCTTATCCAGGTCTGGTGACCAAGATCTTCAGACACATGAATATTGAACCGCCACATACAATTTGTGTTCGACCATGCGATAAGATGGTGATAGGTTTGAAGATGTTAACGAAGATGCGTCTTCAAGAACTTTCCAAGGCAATGGAGAAATTCAGAGTTAAGTCTCCAGTTCCGTCGCTTCAAAGAGAAAAGGAAAGGAGGTCATTGGAGCCCCATCGAAAAAGAAGAAAAGAACTCTCATCCTGGAGGATGAAGATCCCACTATCCGTGCATTGACAAGAACCAGACGTTCTGTGCCTCAACCGACAGAACTTCAGAAGAAACAGAGAGAAGAAGAGGAGCAAGCAAAGAACAGAGAAGAAGAAGAGCAGAAAGAGAAGGAGAAAGAAGCTGAAGAAGAAAGAGAAGGAGAGAAAGAAAAGTCTGCAGCTGAATCTGGAGAAAAAGGAAATCAAGATACAAAAGAGCATGATCATCACTCTTCCCCTTTTGATGTCCTAGAGACAGGGGGAGTTGGCGAGCAAGAAAGGTCTACACCTCATGCTGTCGATAGTGAAGGTCTAAAACAATCTCCAGCAAACCCAAAAGAAGTTTAGGTTTCTCAATTGCCTGAAGAAGGACACGATACGTCGACTCCAAATCTGCAAGATTATACAGAAGCACCATCGTCTGCATTCACTCCATCTGAGAAAGCTCATGCAAGTACACACGGTCAACTCAGCAGATTTTCGTCGTATTCTTGATATTCTTCTGGAAATGCGAGGACAAATTTATGCTCTGGACTGTGAAATTCAAACCATGAAGAAAGCTGGACAAGAATCTTCAGTTACCTTGGAGGACAAAATGAAAGACCTCGCTCTACAACTTCAAGCCAATGCCAAAGGAGAGGAGGTAGCTCAACTAAGGGAAGACTTGAAGAGGCTAGAAGGCATAGTCCAATCTATGGGAGATTTCCGGATCGTACGCATTCCCAAGCGGATTCGACTCATTTCTCATCCTTTTTAATGATGACAAAAAGGGGAGAACCAATTTGAACCAACAACCAACAACTTTAAACTGACTTTAAATTTGTTTTTGTGGTTATGTTTGTTTTTGAGTTTGACTTGAGTGAACTTGGGTGTGAATTTGAATTTGACTGAATTGGCTGTGGATTTAGATGCTTGACTGGTTGCATTTATATCAAGTGTTGTTATATGGTATTACTCATGAAAGACTAACCAATTTTCTGTGGATGCGAGTCCGGTTGTTTTATTAATCTTTATAAGTTAGCCATATTGCTTGAGAAATGTTTTTGCAGGTCAAAGTTGTTCAAATCTACAAGAAAGTTTTGTCACCATCAAAAATGGGGAGATTGTTGGAGAAATCTTTCCAGAATATTTTGAAGCTGACAAAACGTTTCTATCAGTCTAGTCCGGATATTTGCAAACCGACAGTTTAAAGTCTAAAGACTTTATGATCACCAGATCTCAAGACTCAAGACTCAAGACTATTCTCACCGACAGTCTTTCTAATCCAAAGGATTGACGAAGGAAATCCATAACCAAGTATATGGTTGAGGATTCGATCCTATCCTTTGGAGTAGATCCCTTGATTGGATAAAAATAACGGATTCTTTTATTCGTATCTAGATCGATTGAAGATCCGATGGTCGACGAAATATTCTTGGAATGTTCTATTCTTGGAAACCAAGATCCTGATTGTATGGGCGAACATGATTGATGGGCTATCGTCAGGTTCCTTAAATAGCTCGAATAATCTTCTTGATTGATTCCGTCCAACGGGTAGATTGGAGGAATTCCTTTGGTAAGTGCCAACGGCTATGATGGCATAAAGGAGTATAAAAGGAAGACGTTCTAGTTGTTTTTAGTAACGTGATCAATAGAGAAATTCAGTCTCAAGAACTTTGATTATTAGTCGATACGCTTTGAGCGAAATTGTATACACAGAGAGTGTTTATACTTGTTACCTTGAGCGAGTGTGGTAGATCATCTACACCTAGAAATCAAGGAAGATCAACACTGTAACATCTCTTTGTTCATAATGGAATCCAGCCAATAGGCTATTAGTGCAGAAGAGTGGACGTAGGCTTGAATCAAGCCGAACCACTATAAACCACGTGTTCAATTCTCTTTTTCCTTTACTCAGTCTTACGATTGATTATTAATTGTTGCAAATCCTTTAACTGTCTAAGTATTGTGCAATCATCAAGAAAAATCTTTTATATACCTATTCACCCCCCCTCTAGGTACTCGTACTAGCAATATCAGGGTGGGACAATATTTTCAGGTCATTGAGTGGAGGATGAGGAGCCAAGAGGAGGTGATGTGAAGTGTAGGTCAGCTAGGACCGTCTCTTTTGGAAAGTTAGTTTATGTGGCCTTTTGGTCATAGATCTTGTACTTGACATTATGTGAATATAAAAGCGTGTTTGTTTTGTGAATTTGTATCATGCTTTTCTATCCCGAGATTATTACCGGAGGATATCTTTTCGCTGTGCAATAAAATGGAAAAGGTCAGCGACTCATCCTCAGAAGTCGCAAATTATTATCGACCAAACAAGGATGAGCACGCGCTCGTGGTTCGAGGCGTGATAGCGATATTCGGTGACTACCCACAAGCGAGCTCTAGTCTTGCCATAGGCCAACGAGGCTCTTCACTTAGATTGTTGAGTGAGCTTAGGCCTTGCCAGAGCGACGAACTAGGCGAGGCTTGAACTTAGATCGAGGTTGCCTAGGCTCTGGCAAGCTAGAGCCTCACTGGCCTATGGTGACGCTCAAGCTTGCTTGTGGCCGGCCAAGGGCAACGGTGATGGCCAAGGAAGAAGAAGTAGTAAAAAAATAATAATAATTAAAAAAATCAATTGAAAATAAAATAATAATAATAATAAAAATTATGGAAAATGAGTATATGGAGGAAAAGACTTTCGTTACTAAATAGCAAAAAATATTTTCCACTTCATTTTCGAATTTCATTCAAACACCGGAAAATAATATCGTTTTCTTGAAAAATGACTTTTTAGAAATCACTTTCCAAAACTCCACTTTCTCCATGAAACAAGCGGAGCCAGGTCACATAACCAGGACAAGCCTTACTTAAAATGAAAGACATCGAGGCTCCCAAGCTTGGGGGAGCAACATCTATATTTTTGATGTATTCATTGTCGGAGATCATAAATCGTAGCTCCTAATTAGAAATTTCCTTTTCCAATGATAAACTTTTCTTTTTTGTTGATTTATTGTTTGTCCTATCTATTTATCACTATTTTCAATGTTTACGGAGATAAAAACAACAATTGCATTTCGCAATGAATATAAAATAACCATTTTTTTTTTATATATATCCATACAGAAAACAGTTTTTTTAGTTTCGAAATTGTTGTTTTATCTTTAACGAACTCCATAACGATGGATAATCATAATCAATCCCAACCGGAATTTGACCATAGCCAGGTCACATAACCAGGACAAGCCTTATTTAAAATGAAACCCAGAGTCGAAAGAAGAGCTATGTATACTGCCCAGAAGGGTATTTCTTAATAACTAGGCCATCCAATTCTTATGAACAACGATAAAAGGACCTGGCGCACGAAAATCGAAGGATTATATTTACTTTCCCTTGGTCAATCACACTTACCTACATCGCATCTCATTTCGCAAAAGAAAATGGAACATATAATTGCAAATGAAAAACCTTGATGAACCATATAACAGAGAGAGAGAGAGAGGTAGAGAGAGAGAGAGAGAGAGAGAGGATTAAAGGATAAAGGTCTTTATTTAATTTCAAACTTGCTTTCCCAGTACATAAATCATACTTGAGATCAACTCGTCAATAGGCTCTCTCATTTCTTCTCCTTGGGGATCTCACGGCGTCCAGCAAAGTAGCCCTGCGGGTCCCTCTCGAACGACTCCCTCGGAATATGCACGGATCCGCCGCTTCCTGGCGCAACCATAATTTCTCCGCTGCCGCCACCTCCTTTTGCAGCCCCGCCACCTCCAACTACCCCGTTGCCCCTCCTCCGCCAACACCACTTCCCTTTTCGCCGCCACCCTTAGCGCCACCGCCTACTTGGCCGTCCATGCCGTCCACTGGGTATCGACTAGCTAGTTGGGATCTTCTGTGGAATCTGAAGAGAGACTATATGCGAACGAGTGAAGAGGCCCAGCGCATGATCCGCTATTTATAGAGCCGCGGTCAGTAATTCCGTGGTTGTGATTTCTGCGTTTGTTGGGTCAATCTCGAAGATTCAACCGTCATAAAAGCTTGCGCATGCGTGCATGGAAGATAGGAATAAGGGGATTTACAGCAACTGAGAGAAGAAAAACGGGGGTGATTAAATACGTGCGCATGTTACCGAGCCATGAGAATCTGCCGAACAACATTAACTAAGCAACAAACAATCAGCGGGGTTATCCGCGAGGCTTTAAGAGCGTCATTTAGAAAGATCTCAAAGAATGCGAGGCGACGTTCAAATTAGATACCCGTTCGTTCCCTTTTCATGCGTACCTACTTGCTCGGCCAGCGTGGTTCGCTAGTCCGTGGATCTGCTGGAGTTATTTTTCTCTGAAAAACTACCTGGTTCATTCAGGACCAAATAAGAAGGTCGGCGAGAGAATAATGTCAGCGACGATAAGACGATGATGTCGTCGTCCAAGAAAAAAAAAGGGGAGTTAGTCGGTGAAGTTATGGGTGAGAATATGTGGGCGGTGTAGAAGATGAGTTTGGCTGGGACGACAGCCTTTCTTCTTTTTTGGTCAGAAGACAACAGTCTTTTATATGTTTCGTTCATAATCTCGCGGCCGCATAGAACACGCAGTCTTATATTGTCCATATTGATGCAATCTACTTTATAGACATGCCCACATTCACTCAAGATATAAGGGTTTTTCGTGTAAGCAGTATGCTTGTAATTGAGATTTGGCATGATATATTTTGCCTCGGAACTTGTTGGTCTAATTCTTATTCTCTATATAAAATACATCACTTTCTCAATTTCGTTCTTCAACTTTTGTGCAATAGAATTTTAAAGGTCACTATCCAACTAGCCACTAAACTCGCTCTTGCGAAATCTCTTCCGACAGCTAAAAATGATCATCCCCAACTTGAAAGATCTATCATTGAAGGAGGCGTAGTAATATACTGGAATGCATGTAGAAGTAGAGTGTAGGAGCCATTTATACAAGAGCTTTCTATTCACGGCTAGCAGAAAAAAAAAATGAGAAATGCTAAGCTTGCTAAAACTTTTTAGAAAATTCGATTTACTAAGTTATGTTAAAAAGGATAGTGACCCAACCTACGCAGACATTGTAATATGTACAGATCTTGTAATAGGAGGCACCTGATAGGAGTTGTTTTGGGCATAGTTGTAAGATCCACTGTGATGCTCAATGATTTTATACCTGGTTAGAATCTCGGCTAAAAAAATCATTAATTTGGGGACAATGAAATTTAGGCTGTTACTTTGGGGCGCATGAGGCTAGCCATGAATTTACCAAGAATACAGTTCTTTATATAATGTAACACTAACTTTGAAGGAATGATCAGGCCACCCATGCACAAAAATACTTAACAGCGTTTTAGTAACCAAATATATAAATATATCTATAAGAAAATCTGCTTATTGCTCTGCATATTATTGCTTGATCTTTAACCATTAGAAGTCTTCGTTAAAGCGAAATTGAGTGTTGGAAGAACAAGTGAAGGTCTTTATTTATTATAGTCAAAGTAACCCCCTGGGTTATTCTCGAACGACATCATTCCTCTGTGAAGGCTTTCACCATCACCAGGCCTACCTTCTCTCTCCTCAGCAGCCTGCCTCACCATCACCACATCCGCGTAATCCCTACATATTCTCTTCAGACTTCTTGCGCTTAAGGACCACAAATAGTGTGATGGATTCATGACTTTCTGGCTTCAGGAAAAAGAGATTTCGCCACTTTCAGTGAATAACGGTGGAACAAGTCGTCGATGATCAGTTCATTGCCGAAATGATGGCACAATAATCCCTCTAATACCACTCTTAAGCCGAGAGAGCGCGATTCAGGGGTGGAGAAGGCAACGTGCATTTTGAGGTGGCTTAGAGTCTGAATCCTCTCGATGTGGAAGAATTTGTTTCGACTAATCACTTGTTTCAGCTCCTTTTCTGATGGGAAATATATTGGCAAGTTGAAGCTCTCTACTTTGGCTTTGCTTATGATCCCCTGCGTAACCAAAATTCACTTTCAAAGTGATAATAATCCTGCTCGTTTCTTGGAGGCAAATAGTGATTTTCGCCATTTGTATTTTCTTTGTCCATTTTTCACGTGCAATGTCAATATCTCAACAGTCACCATGCCTCGAACTGATTTTTAATCGTTTAATATATAGATTTCAACGGCACAGATCCAAGAGATATGGACACCATCGAAAATAAATTATTTCTTGCATCCGGGATAGACAGCGGAAACAACCTACAATATGTCACTCTACATGGTTTTCACTTGGAGATGTTATTTTTCACGAAAGTTATTACATTCTTTGAAGCATAGATCTGTAAACTTAGCTTTGCAACTTTCAAAGTTTTTCGCCACAAAGTGATCCATGAAACCACACGATTACTTATTTAAGGAGATCCCCTCTGAAATAGCTCTTTTGAATGTGCTTTGTTGGAATAATTAGGACATCCAAGTTAAGCACGCTACTGCTAACCTTCATGGAAAGTACCAGTGAAGCGAACTTTAGTACGATTAGCGTGGCCAATCATCCTGAAATGCATAATTCAATCTCATGCATCAAGTGTTAGCCTATGCATGCAATTACGTACCTCATTTGCCATGTCCACAAGGCAAGAACCCAGCAGCTCGAATTCTGACCCTATGGTGGTCTGAGAATCATGAACCAAATCCGGCTCACCAGGCACGAACATAAATATCAATCCTTCACTGACCATCTCCTCCGTTCTCGCACTGAGAAACATCTCCATGTCTCTCCCGAACTGAGCGGAGTAAGCCCCGACGACCTCGGCGGGCGAGTTCACGTGATAAATTCTCTCTCCATTCCAAGCACGGGAAGACTTGTCCAGTATCTCTTGTGGAACGCGGGACAGCCAGTGGAGTGCATAGGACGAGTATGCAAAGTGTAGGGATGCAGTCGGGAGGAGACGGCCATGGAACGATCCTGGGGCTGCCATGGCATAGTAGCGCCGCCTCACTGGCAGGTGGTTGGTGAAAAGCGTGTTGAAGTCATTGGTGGGGAGGTCGCTGAAGATGGCTTGGATCTCGAGGGTACGAAATCGGGGTTCTTTGATGGGTTTGATGAGGTCTAAGAGGCATTGTACTATGGTTTCGATGGCTTGGATGGATGTGAGTCCTGTAGAGCAACCGAAGTCTGCCATTCTGATGATGGGGTTTGGAGAGGATAACGGGAGGTGGTTGAGATCAAGGGTTGTGGGTAAAGCTTCCTTGATCATATCCATGGCGGCGGCAGCGACTCCTTTCTGTAGAGTCGGACAATATGTGGTGATTACTTTTGCAATACTTAATTTTAATAATTGCAATTAAGACTAATCCAAAACACATCCATATGTTTAGTGGAGAGATCGTCCAATGTCCAGTCCCTCTAAGAATGCACGAGACGCAAGAAAGATTCACTAGATATCTAATACATGCACTAGCTTATGAAGTGATTGATACATCCAGACCAAGCCCATAATTAATACTCACCGCTTGAGTACACCTGTTAAGGGTTATCTTAACTGCTGAATCGAGTCTTTGCCAATGACTTTACGACGGTGATAGTTTTTGATGCAGCCGAAGCGGGGTAATGAAATACAGAAAAGACGCTAAGTTCGCAAACGCGAGTAGCAACTCAAAAACTAGCATTCTTGTGCAATAAGAGAGAAAATTCACCAAATAAAAGCTGGTAATTTCATATAATAGTGATTAGAAGTGGATGTATGAACAGAGAGGCAAAGTGGAAAAGATATTGAAGAAAGGATGAGATAGGACAGTCCAACTACTAAACTAAAAATTATGAGAGAAAGGGAATTTTATTGTTGGTGAACCAAATTATAACTAAATAATTTTAAAAAATAATATCTTAAGGTAGTGGAAAATGATCATTTGCTACTTGAAATATATATCATCAAAACAGTACTATGATGGGACGCATATAGTAAGTGCTTGGTCCATGGAGCCAGTTACACACAAGCTTTTGTTCTAATCTTCAATGGATGCAACATTTTGGCATGAGTTGTATTCTTTTCACAGCTAGTAGAAAAAAAGGAGAGAAATGTTAAGCGTGCTAAATTTTTTTATTAAATTCGATCTACCACGTGAAGTTATAAAATTATATAAAGTGACATGACCAACACGATCCACATTCACTAGAATTTGTATTCATCTTGTATAGAAAATCCCTAATAGAAGGAGTTCTAGGCATAATTATAAGGTATGCTCGGGGGAAAATTGTCCAAAAAGTCTTAAATATATTATACTTTTACCAATTCAATCTTAAACATTTTCACTTCTTACCAATTGAGTTCATCCGGCCAAGTTTGGCGGAAATTGCTGACATGGCATTTTTAAATAATTTTTTTGAATTTTTAATGTCTTTTTCCTTTTTTAACTTTTTTGTTCCTCTTTATTGGGTTTGCTCGCGAGGGTTGTCGACCGACCGTCACTGGCCACAGTTGAGGGCCGATAGCCATTGCAAGCTATAGGTGAGGGCTAGCCGACCCTCGTTGGCCTTGAGCGAGGGCCACGATGCCCTCGCCTGGTCAAATTTGATGAGGGCGTCACGGCCCTTGCCAATTCAAGGGTGGCAACACCGTCGTCCAAGGCCAACAGGTTGTTCAACCCTCCATGTGGCCAACAAGCGTTGTTGACCCTTGTTTGTGGCCAACGAAGGTCGGCCGGCAATCCTTGCCGACTTTAACCCAAATAAAAAAAGTAAAAATAGAAAAAATAAAAATTATATATATATTATTAAAAATTATTTTAAAAATGCCACGTCAGCATCGACTAGCCATATTAGCAATTGTCGATCAAAATTGGTTGGGTGCATTCAATAGCCAAGAAGTGAATGTTTAGGATTGAATTAGCAAACTTAAAAAGTAATGATTGAATTGACAAAAGTATAATAGGTTCAATAATTTTTTGATAATTTTTTTGTTCGTTCGGCCATTGGTTCAATGATGCTAAGGGTGCGTTTGACAATTTGCCGACAATAATAATTTTTTATTTTCTTGTTCTCGATAATAGATTTGGAATAGAATTCTGTTTGGTGAATTTTTTGTTTCTGGAAATAAATTTGTAATAGAACTAAGAAATTAAAAAAAAAAGTTGTTTCTTTGTTTCGAGAATAATTCTAGAATCAAGCCAATCCAAATTTCTTTTATTTTCTCTTCTTCTTCTTCTTCCACCGCTACAGTCGTCTATTGCCATTGGTCACCAACGACTAATTGGGTGATGTCTGACAAGCTTGCTGGAGGCTCATTAGGCCAAAGCGAGGCCGAGTGAGGCTTACCCAGCCACTAGTGAGCCTCACCTAACAGGGTAAGGCTTGGCCGAGCTTTGGCAAGGCAAGATTCGACCTCACCAAATCTAGGCGAGGTCAAGCCTCACCCAACCAAGGCTCAACCGAGTCTCGCCCAGCTGCTAGTGAGGCTTGACCTTGGCCAAGCCTCGCTCCAAAACAAAAACAAGGCTTGGCCAATGAAGCGCGACCTTGCCGAAGGTCAACGACCCTCGCTAAAGTCGCCGGCCCTCATTTGACCCAATGCTAATCATCCCAATGCCGTGTGACCAGCTAAAGGCTAGAGAGGAAAATAAAGAAAAGAAGAAAAAAAAAGACTAATAAAATTATTAAAAAATTAAAAGAAAATGATTCTCATTAGAAATTTTGAAAATGGTGCTAGAAGCAATTCTATTATGGGAATAGAAATTTTGTATAGCAAACGCTTTTTAATGTTTAGAAATTGTTTATGGGAATAAAATAAAAATGAATCATTTATGAATTTTTTTATTCTATTCCCGAGAACAATTTATGGACAAAAAACCACATTTGGTAATTGTACAAAAGTTTTATTCCTATCCTTTATGGACAAAAAACCACATTTGGTAATTGCACAAAAGTTTTATTCCTAGGATAGAAATGCGTTTGGTAGGATTTTAATTTTTTTCTTTTAATTTGTAATACTTTTATTATATTTTTCTGTTTTCTTTTTCTTTTCTCTTCTTCTTCTTCTTCTTTCTTTGTGGTCGTTTGTCGATCGCCATGGCCAGCGAATGGCTGAGCGAGGTCCAGTGAACTTGTCAAAGGCTCACTTGGCCATGGTGAGCATCGGTCTCGCTAGATCTAGGTGAGGCTGAGCTTTGTTGGTGGCTAGGCTAGGCTCAATCTTGCCCAATTGGCACAACATCGGCCTTGCCTTGGCCTGGCGAGGCTTGCCCTAGCTTGGCGAGGCCGACCTCATGCCACTTGGGCGAGACTCGGCCTTGCCTAGATTTGGCAAGGTCAATACTCGTCATGGCCGAGTGAGCTCGCCAGACCTCGCCCAATTGGTCACCAACCACCACTATCGGGGGTCGAAAATGACCAGTGACTAGCTAGGACTGGGGGGAAGAAGAAGAAGAGAGAAGGAGAAAAGAAATAAAAGAAAAAATTTGGCTTGATTCTTGAAATTGTTCTCAAGAATAAAAAATAATTTTTTCTACTTCTTAATTTTGTTTCAAATATATTCTTGTGAACAAAAATTTTATCAAACATAATTCTGTTCTTTTTTTTTGTTCCAGAAAACAAAAGAATAAAATCAATTGTTCTAGAGATGGTTATCAAATAGGGCCTAAACATACCCTAAGCATCATTTCATCCTCCATTCTCTCTCTCTCTCTATGCAGGTTATGCTGTGCAATGCATAGCACGAAGTTGTGCAACAAAAGAATCATTACTGTGCTAACGATGGGGTGGATTGGCGGGGGAACATCGAAAGTCAAAGTGAAAACAGGAAACACGTGTGTTAGATCTTACGCTCGTTAGCAAAGAAGAGATTACCAAGAGTACAATTCTTTATATAGTGTAATATGAATTACTGACCATGTAGAGATCAGGCTAACTATGCACAAAAGCACTTGCAGCAATTTCGTCGACCGACTCTATTTCAATTCTCAATTGATAACTTGGTTAATTACATGTGAGAAGTTAAGAGCGCGTTTGGTAACGTTTTTGTTAAAAAATTGTTCCAGAGAATAGAAATAACAAAAAAATTATTTTTGTTCCGGGGAATAATTTTTAAACAGAAGAACGCGTTTGGTAACTACACAAAATTTCTATTCCTGGAATAGAAAAAGAACAGAAACACGTTTGTTAAACTTGTATAATTTTTCTATTTCTTTTAATTTTTTAAACAAACAGCCCCTAAACACGCTGGTTTACTTGAAGATTGAGGAGATATGTAAATAGTTTAAGTGCATGGCATATATTTGATCTTTCACACTTTATATGCACCGTAAAATCTCATGTTTGGAACGTCTAATTAGGTTACAGCTTGTTTCTTAATTCATAAGGGTTAATTAGAGCGATACATGAGATTATCTTTGTAAGTGCAGGGAAACTTTAAGGAATAGACTACATGCGACAAGGATTTTACTGCTAGCACAAAGAGAAAAGCTAAAATGATATATCTTGTTATATGTATGTATATCTTGTAATAAGAAGTACCTGATAGGAAGAGTTCTGCTCGTAACTGCAAGGTCCGTTCCCTCCATTCATGGCCACTGCTTCAGAGATGCTCATCTTCCTCTCATCCTCCATTCTCTCTCTCTCTCTCTCTCTCTCTCTCTCTCTCTCTCTCTCTCTCTCTCTCTCTCCATGCGCAGGTCAAGTCATATGATAGTATCGAATCTCAGCGCAAGCACAGGTAGGAAGATTGGCCACAACATACGCGATACCACTCACCCTACCCTATCACCTATCTAGGCGGCCCTCCGTCTTACATTTGCTTGAAAAGGAATTGCGCTATCATAAGTGGGAATTCTAGATCAATAAATACAATCCTCCCAAGACTAACATTAGATTGAGCACCAGTTATTTCGTATCTGGTCAAAATCTTCCCTAAAAGAATTGCTAATATGCCGACAACGAGATTTTAAGTTTACTTCGAGGCGGATTTGGTAAGGGACATCAAAGTCAAGGTAAGAACGTGAAACGTGCATTAGATCTTACCAATATTCAGCAAATGAGGCTACCAATACCAACTCCGAAGTAAAGCTCAGGCTAGCCATGCACAAAAATAGTAAACGGCATTTTAGGAATCAAATATATATCCAAGAGAAAGTCAGCTTTTTGCTCTTTAGATAATTGTTTGATCTTTAAAGAGCAACACCACGCAATAAAGGATGATTATAATGATCCTCGACCAGATTCAACTATTGCGAAGTCACATAACTGGGACAAGTCTTAGTTAAGGTGAAATGGAACAGGAGGTTGGTAAGTGTTTCCCATAGTTACTAAGCCATCCATTTCTTAGGAATAAAGTTAAAAGGCATTTTGTTCACGGAAATTGGTTGTACATTTGGCGGTGACTTTCCCAAAGGCCTATAGACCTTTAAAGGTCCTTGGCCAAATGATAATGTGTTTGGCAAATTTTTTTAAAGAGATTTGATAGAATGCAATATTTCCAAAGTACTTTATAGAGTGCATTTGGTTCAACTTTCCTAAGAGGTTTTCAGCCTCTAAGGCTCCTTGGGGAAATGTTGAAGCATTTGGTAAGTATTTTAAAATAGCTTTCTGTTAAATGCTTGCATTTAGAATGTTGAAAACCCAATGTTACTCCCGTCCAGCCTTTCGTAGTAGCATTTGCGGAATGTTGAAACTAGAATTAAATATTTTTTTGCCTTTCAAAACTACCCTCACCAATTCTATGGTGTTATAGTTTTGTCCCTCCTTGTAACTGTTCATCTTCTTTGCATAAGAGCGGCCGACAATACTAGATTTTGGCCAAATCTAGCCGACGAAGGGCCAGTGAATGGTCGATGAATGGCTTAGCAAGGTCGCGTGACCTAGGCAACCTCTACCAGAGGTTGCACGACCTCAAACAACCATTGTCTAGGTCTCACAACCTCAGGCGATCCTTGCGAGATCTTGGTGGCGGTTGCCTAGGCCGCGTGCCGCTTGGGTTGCGCGATCCTCGCCGAGGGTCGCCTGAGATTGCATGACCTCGGGTTGCCTTCGCAAGAGGTTTCTTGAGGTTGGGCGACTGTAGTCGTCGGCGGCCATAGCCCTTCCCCAAAGCCAACAAAGGGTTTGGGCCCTTTTTTGATATAAATAAATAAATATATATATACACATTCAAAGCCTATTACAAAAGTTTTTTTACCCGACACTTCTTGAACTCAAAGTCTCTTTACAAAGAGTTTTTATCAAATACAATTTACATTTCTTCAAAGGGCTTTGGTTTTCAGCATATGTATTACACCCAAAGTCCACTTGCAAAGTTGAATCAAATCCACCCATTGTCTCTTAGCCTAATGAAGTTCTATAGTGGTTTTGGGCTTTAGTGTTTTCAAAATGCGATTACATTTTTTATTCTTTCAATTTTGCTTTCACTAAATTTTCAAAATTTCGAAAATGCCCTCACCACTGACCACCTCATGCAGTGTTGTTGGGGACACCAAATCTGATCGCCAACAAGCCAAATTTGGTTCACCAACAAAGGGTTTGAGTTCTTGTTTATTTTATAAAAATAACAATAGTCCTTTATTTATACGTGTGTTTTTTCAAATATAATTTCAGCCGAAGTTACTTTCCAAAATACTTTCAAATTACAATTTATCAAATGCAATTTGTACTTCGAATACCCTTTTAACCTAAAGCACTTTGCATTTCTCCAAAATCCCAACCAAATATAACCGCTATTGTTAAATCTACTTTTGTTTGGTCATAATTGAATTATACATGTCAAAGGTTATGCCTCGTAGGATGGCTAACGATGTACAGATCATTACATCATTTCAAATGACTAAAATAACTACATTGAAATTTTGTGTAAAAATTTAAGACTACATTGGGAAAGTTTAGAACTTAATTGGCATCCTTACAATGAGTTTAAGATTGAATTGGTAATTTGTCCCTTTAAAAGTTGGTAAATTTTAAAAAATTAACAAGTAAGGCAAATAAAAGTGCGTAAGTCAATAAAAAAAGTTTGTAAGATAAAAAAAGAAAAGAAAAAGAAATTAAATGAATTCTAGTAATAAGCGACCCAAAGAAAAGTTAGTGACTTAATTGGTGGGTAACTTAATCGGAAAGCAGTGTCAAGTCACTCAAACAAAGGTTGGGGAATTGTCCAACTTCAACAGTCTCGCTCTTCACCATTGAAAAGAAAGCAAAGGTGGAAACGATGTGGAAGAAAGGGAGAGAGAACAATCTGATTATGAAATTAATATGGAATTATAAGATCAAGGGAACTTTGTGGTGATTCTCCAGACGAATTTTGAAAATATATATATAGTGGGCTGTTTTCATTTATTAATTTCAGCTGTGAAATTCCAAGTATTGCTCGACATTTCAGCCCTTCCTATCAAAGACTGTTAGAAAAAGTAGCAAGTGAAGACTTGAAATGAGCAGATTATATTTAATATATAATGAAGTTCTACCTAACTTGTCAATTATTGTGCAGAACATGCTTAGCATCGTTCATCCCTCTTTTCCCTCTTTCTTCACCATCCTCTCTCCTGGATGCGGATGGTCTGCTCCCAAGCAGGCATCCATCGTTTGCTGTGCTCACTAATGGCTAACATGCGTCAGTTGGGAAAATTATGTAAAAAGTCATGAACTTATTACAATTATATTAATTTAATCCTAATTTGTTTTAACAATTCAATCTTAAACCTTTCATATATGTGTCAGTTCAACCCATTTAATCAATTTTGACCGACCGGCGCTAACATGATATTTTAAAAATAATGTATTAATAATTTTTTGAAATTTTTATATTTCGTTTTTTCTTTTCTTTACTTAATTTTTTTATAATATTTTTTCTACTTATGATTATTTATATTACAGTATTAATTTATTTTTTCTTTCTTCATATTCAAGAAAATTTATTCAATAGGCTCTCTTCTTAGTTTGTCTATAAATTTGAGCTTACAATAAGGAAACATAAAAGTCAAAATTTGAAATTGGTTCAAGAAATCTTATGGTTTCGTCAAAAATTATTTATGGCTAGCCTTTATCCATCACGCTGTCATTCTACAATGGACAGTCATGCTAGATACTTTTCAAAATAATATAAGTTTTAAATAGGTTCAAAACTTATTTAGACCTAACATATTCCTATGAGTCTCTTTTCACTATCTCTTGCCATCACTTGATCTCACACTTGCACGCTTGAGTTTTCCTAATTTGATTTAATATAGAAGTGTTGTAACAATATAGTTGGGTCAGATATTGATCACTATATTTATCTTACATCAAAATAGGAGAAAAACGAGATAATTGCGTCATTTGAATTGGACCATTTTCAACTCGATCCACCCATTTGATGGGTATGATGCACACAATGCATGGATAAGATCTGGAGGGCTCTTGATTTTCAGAGCAACGTTGGTTTGGAATTAGGCAACGATTTTGGAGTGAATTACGCGCGGAACAGAATCAATCCTCATGTAAATTTGCTAACAATCACCTTTTGGGTGGTTTGATCTAGACCTAGTTTATAGAGACGTGCTCGATGACCATGAAACTGTCGTTGTGGTGTCGTGGTTATCCGCAAGAAGGTAGAACAAGGGTGAAGTTCACAGTCCACCTGCATTTTCTTTATCCCATAAGCCACGTCCATTTTCCTTCTCATGCACGAGTGAGTTCAACCTCTCATTGTTCAAATAAAAAGAGCATGACACAACAAATTCCATTTGTTACTTTTAGGCCTTGTTTAGTAGCCTATTTGTTAAAAACAATTTCTATTCCCTGGAACAAAAATTTATATTCTTAACAAAAATTTATATTCTTTTGTTCCAGGGAACGAAAAAAGAATAAACACGTGTTTGGTAAATCTTTTGTTCCCGGGAATAGATTTGGAACAGAAATAAAAAGTAGAAAAAATTAGCTTCTCGTTTCAAGAATCAATTTCTAGAATCAATTTTTCTCTCTTCTTTTTTCTTCTTCTCTTTCTTTTCTTCTTCTTCTTCCTTTTGCCAGTCGTCGGCGTCGGCGACTAGCCAAACGAGGGCTGACGACTTTGCTAGAGTATCGCCGGCCCCCGGAGACTACCGACCAAAAAAAAAAAAGTCCCTATTTGACTCAAGATCTATTTCCGTCCCTTTTTTGGAATTTTCCATATCTAAAATCTACCGAGAGCCTATCTTTCATGTTTGTTACAATACTAATTTTGCATAACATGCCTTGCATTATCCTTTTTGTTTTTCCTCTTTCCCTCTTTCCTCACCATCCTCTCTTTCCCTCCTTCCCTCTTTCCTCACCAATTTCTTGAACAGACCTATCTTCTCTCTCACTCAGCAGCTTGCCCCCACCGTCGCCATGTTCGCACCACTACCATGATTGGCCACTTCCCATATCGCCTCCAACAGCTTGCGGATTCGACCCACGCTCTCGGCCATCTCACTCATGGAAAAAATTCTCTCTCTCTCTCTCTCTCTCTCTCTCTCTCTCTCTCTCTACCCATCTCTCTCTCTCTACACATATTTGGAAAGCTTATAAAAAAGATCTTACATTTATATCAATTCAATCATAAACATTTTTTTTGTTAGTCCTACTCTATTCCTACTTTACACTCACGCTCAGACTTTTGCCCTGCCTCTTGCAGGGCATGGGAGTCGAAACCCACTCCTGAAACTTACGCGTTTCCACCCCATCCCCCCATGAGAAGGTGTTTTCAGGAACATTTTTCTTATGATGATATTGAGTGGAGGGAAAAAAAGGGGGGGATTAGGAGAGAGGTTTATAATTTTTTTTTAAACGAGAGAGGTTTATGATTTTTTTTTTCAAAATCAAATTTTTAATTATTACAAAAAAAAAATTTCTTTAGTTTTTCCTTCTTTTTCTGTCGATTGCTAGCCACATCGATATTCGGTGACTAGCCGCAAGCGAGCTCTAGTCTTGCCATAGGCCAACGAGGCTCTTCACCTAGATTGTCGAGTGAGCTTAGGCCTCACCAGAAGGACGAACTAGGCGAGGCTTGAACTTAGATCGAGGTTGCCTAGGCTCTGACAAGCTGGATAGAGCCTCACTGGCCTATGGTGACACTCAAGCTTGCTTGTGGCCAGCCAAGGACAATTGTGATGGCCAAGGAAGAAGAAGAAGTGAAAATTAATAATAATACTTTAAAAAAATCAATTACAAATAAAATAATATTAATAATTATGGAAAATGAGTATATTGAGGAAAAGACTTTCCTTACCAAAAAGCAAAAATATTTTCCACTTCATTTTCGAATTCCATCCAATCACTAGAAAATAGTATCATTTTCTTGAAAAATAACATTTTAGAAAACATTTTCCAGAAACTCCACTTTCTCCATGAAACAAGCGGAGCCAGCTCACATAACTAGGACAAGCCTTACTTAAAATGAAAGATATCGAGGCTCCAAAGCTTGGAGGAGCAATATATATATTCTTGATGTATTCATTGTCGGAGATCATAAATGGTAGCTCCTAATTAGAAATTCCCTTTTCCAATGATAACTTTTCTTTTTTGTTGATTTATTGTTTGTCCTATCTATTTATCACTATTTTCAATGTTTACGAAGATAAAAACAAAAATTGCATTCCGCAATGAATATAAATTAACCATTTTTTTTATATCCATACAGAAAACAACTTTTTGGTTTCGAAATTGTTGTTTTATCTTTAACGAACTCCATAACAATGGATAATCATAATCAATCCCAACCGGAATTTGACCATAGCTAGGTCACATAACCAGGACAAGCCTTATTTAAAATGAAACCCAGCATTGAAAGAAGAGTTGTGTATATTGCCAAGAAGGGTATTTCATAATAACTAGGAGGTGCATGATAACCAAAATTTCTGTTCTAGAAATAATTTTTCTATTCCAGACATATTTCTAGAATAGAAACTTGTTTGATAAACCTACTTGTCAGTCCTACTCTATGCCTATTCTACACTCACTCTCAGACTTTTGCCCTGCCTCTTGCAACAAACAATCAGCGGGGTTATCCGCGAGGCTTTAAGAGTGTCATTTAGAACGATCTCGAAGAATGCGCGGCGACGTTCAAATTAGATACCCGTTCGTTCCCTTTTCATGCGTACCCACTTGCTCGGCCAGCGTGGTTCGCTAGTCCGTGGATCTGCTAGAGTTTTATATTTCTCTGAAAAACTACCTGGTTCATGCAGGACCAAATAGGAAGGTCGGCGAGAGAATAATGTCGGCGACGATAAGACGATGATGTCGTCGTCCAAGAAGAAAAAGGGGAGTTAGTCGGTGAAGTTATGGGTGAGAATATGGGGGCGGTGTAGAAGATGAGTTTGGCTGGGACGACAGCCTTTCTTCTTCTTTTTGGTCAGAAGACAACAGTCTTTTATATGTTTCGTTCATAATCTCGCGGCCGCATAGAACACGCAGTCTTATATTGTCCATATTGATGCAATCTGCTTTATAGACATGCCCACATTCACTCAAGATATAAGGGTTTTTCTCATAAGCAGTATGCTTGTAATTGAGATTTCGCATGATATATTTTGCCTCGAAACTTGTTGGTCTAATTCTTATCCTCTATATAAAATATATCACTTTCTCGATTTCGTTCTTCAACTTTTGTGCAATAGAATTTTAAAGGTCACTATCCAACTAGCCACTAAACTCGCTCTTGCGAAATCTCTTTCGACAGTGGAAAATGATCATCCCCTACTTGAAAGATCTATCATTGAAGGAGGCGTAGTAATATCCCGGAATGCATGTAGAAGTAGAGTGTCGCGACCCAATTTTTCGGGTTTGGACCACCTAGAATTTGGCTAATGGATTACTAAGCCTTTAAGCTTAGCTCGGGCTCTCACAATCTCATACCAATTCGCGACTTATGTTTAAGCTCTTAACATACAAATGATTTTTAATCAGGAGTCGCCACTAATCTATTTTTGGTGGGTCGATTAGAAACCCAAGTAAAGTAACGGGAGATTTACTTTACTCCTACGAACCAGAGATTTATGAGTTCGGGGACTTGGTTACACCAGACTATCCTAGTGCCCTTTCGGTACCTTTTTATTTCATTTTCAAAAAAATGTTTGGCAATTAAATTGATTTTAATTTAACTTCCTAATATGTGAGGTGATCATACATGTGCGCATACCACCAATTTAACACTCAAGAAAGCGATTAATAATGCAAAACATACCTAAAAGCAACGAAAGCATCTGCATTGTTAAATCAGAATTCACATCAGAAACCCTTGATATGATTTCTAATTAACACTCAATTTCAATTTTTGTTTTCACTTTATTTAATGAAAATCATGCGATGCATGCTAATAATCTAATATGACATGGCAGCACGACCTAAACTATATGATATGAAGAAATGCAATAATTAAATGCAATCTAAATGACCTAATTCTAATGACATGCAATGCAATGAGATGACATACTAAAATGACAAGCAACGTACAATTTAGTATGCGAGTTATATGTCATGCGACATTTATTAAATGACTTAGTCTAATGACAAAGAAGTTCTAATTAAATGAACTTAATAAAAATTAAATGACGTGCATTTGATATTTCTATTTAAAAATAAAAAAATGATCTAGCTAGATTAAAATTCTATCTAATTTAAACTAAGGATCAAGTCACATTAAATCCTAATTTAAACTAAGATATTATCTTAATCTAACATGCAATTTTATCTAATATGCAATGACATGCAAAGAATGCTCTAATTCAGCATGATATATGCATGATGATTTTTTGTGTTTTTATATTAATTTTGGAATCAAAATTTCATATGCAATTCAAATAATGATAAAACTAACAACCTAAATGAATGCATTTTTTTTGTTTTGTTTTGTTTTTTTCTTATATTTTTCTAAATTCGGAATAAAATCCCTATTCTAGATATGCAAGATAATGAGAAATATTCTAAAACAAGCTGAATTCTAATTCAAATATTTTTTAGATTTTTTTAGTGGTTTAAAAAAAGCAATTATCAACTAAATCTAAACAATCAAGATATTCAATCAAATAAAGGATTAAAATAATCGAAAAAATAACCCATTGTCTCACAGGTCAAATTAACGATTATCTTTAACCCTAATTATCACAACAAAGAGATCAAAATAACTAAAAATCTGATCCGAATTCTTACGGATCAAATTAATAGTTATATTGATTCAACACTTAAAATACTATCGAAAAAATGCCCGAAAATTAATATAATTAAAAAAATGATCCGACGTCTCACGGACCAAATTAATAATTATATAGTTTTGGGCAAAACCTTAAGGATAATGCCTAAACTATACAAATAATTAAAATTGACATCCCATGTTCTAACTTAAGCAAAAATGACAGCACTTAAAATAACTAGATAAATAAATAAAAATAAAAGGATAAAAAGTAAATCACCTAAAAAGGAAATTAAAAAAAAAAAAGGCAACAATGGTGGACGGCGTCGGGCAGAGGATGGCCGGCGTTGTTGGAAGATCTTAGAGTTGATTCTGATCTTAATTGATACTAATAGATATTTGATTAGAACAGTAAATAGGAAGCTAGAGAATTCTGATTCTTGTATCATTATTCTTTCCTTTTTTGACTCTTTCACTCTTACATTATAAATGTACATGTAATGCTATACAGAAGATACACAGAAAAAGCATTTTACCAAAACTCCATTACTTTCTGTCATGGTATCAGAGCATTCGCTTCCTAGCCTTGCTTCCGCAACCTTCTGAATTGCCGTTGTCTTTCTCTAGTCTGTTGCTGCGATTTTCCTGCAGAACAAACCAGCAAAGCAATTAGGAATTCAATCTATATACCATGGCAAAGGATAAAAACACTATGAGTCCCTCTGAAGAAGACTCATCACCTCAGGATCAAACAAATTCATCTTCTGATCAAATTGGATTGACTGAAGAAGGGCAGGTTACCAACAATGTCTCGGCCCCTGCCCCTACTCCAGTGCACATTCCATTATCAACTTCATCGGCCTCCACCCCGGTGGTACCATCCTCCTTGGACGAGGATACCCCCATATGGGACTGACTCGACTGATGAGTCGGGACAAACTGCTCCGGGACACAGACCCGGATTCATACCGAGACAGGGAATGGAGCCCTACCCGTTTCCACACGGAGCACCTTACCTTTTTTCCGTTCAACGGCGGCCGGCCTGAAATTGGCGATCCACTTTACACTTCACCAGCGGACGGGTCGGAATTACGCTTGATCAGCCAGCAGCTCACCGGACCGGCGAACTACCACTCTTGGGCTCGGGATCTCCGACGAGCACTCGTCACCAAGGCCAAGGAGGGCTTTATCGAGGGAACCGTGCCCTTTCCAACGGACGAGCGACTACAGAAGCACTGGTGGCGCTGCAACCAACTTGTGCGCACCTAGATCGGGAACTACTTGGCGCCTGATGTTGCTGCCGACCTCCCTCCGACTGAAGACTCGAAGATTTTCTGGGAAAGCATACAAGAAATGTATGGAAAATCAGATAGGGCGAGAATTTTTTCCTTGACACAAGCCCTAGCCAAATTAAAACAGGGGAACCTCTCGGTCACCGCCGTGTTTAATCAGCTATCGGCCCTGTGGAATGAGATTGATGCTGCTGAGGAGAAGTTGGAGGGACCGGAGACGACTCTCCGGCAATACTACGCAATCAAAGAGAAAGAGAAGGCCACCAGATTTCTCCTTACCTTGAATGAGTCGTACGCCGTGTTTCGTTCGCAAATCCTTGCGATGGAACCTCAGCCAACGCTCGGTCGAATCTTCCAACTGGCCGTGCAGGAAGAAAACCAGCGGGTTGCCGCGACAGAACAAGCTCGGGTCGGTGAAGGTTTCGCGGCGTTTCCATCTGGGCTTGCTTCGACGGAAAACGTCGCCGGAGCCGCAGGGATTTTCGGAGCCACGGGACAATCACGGGGAAAGCTTTTCGCGGCCGCTGCAATGAGAGGTGGAGAAGACAACCCTAGGTCTTCACGGATGGACAGCTGGGATCGCGGCAATGGATCGGACGGCCCGGATAGAATCGCCAGATCTAACGGTCGTGGGAGGCGCACTGGATCGGACGGGCAGGATCTCTTCTTTGGAGGGGACGGCCTGGATCGTCACTCGAGATCGGACGGCTTCAATCCCGCGAATTATTCCACTGAATCGGACGGTCGGCATTTTGCCACGACAGCACCAGTTTACAAAGGATCCTACGGCACACGAAATGCCACGTCAGCTGGGAAGGTTAGTGGACAAAATTCAAAAATTAAAAATAAATATTGTGAATTTTGCAAACGTCCACACCATACTGTTGAAACATGTTGGAAATTACATAGGAGACCCAATAATAAAAGGGAAAAGGAGGCATTAGTCTATCAGGCTAATTATGGGCCATCTCAGCAGACTATCACCCAAGAACAATATGAAAATATTGTGCAAGCCTTAAGCCAACTTAAGACTGGTGACTTTGGTGCGGGATTCTCAGGTACTTTTTTACATGAAGGGAATTCATTATCTATTGATGCATGGATTATTGATTCAGGCGCAAGTGACCACATAATTTGTAATAAGTACTTATTCTCTCACGTCCATCAAAACACACGATCTCCTGTTACGGTGCGTCTTCCAAATGGGAACATTATGAATGTTACCAAAATCGGTACCGTACATCTTGGTCAAAACATTGTCCTTAAAAATGTCCTATACATTCCAGATTTTGAGTTTAATCTTATCTCTGTAGCAAAAGTATGTATGGACAATTCCTACAAAGCCATATTCAATTCCAAAAATTGTATCTTTCGGACCCTTCGATTGGCGAGTGATGGGCTTGGGTAAAGAGGCACAAGGGCTTTATTTTTGGGTCAATTCTCCAGGAGATTTAGAATTCTTGAATAAAGGCATTTATTGTAATGCAATCAGTTATAATAAAAATCTCCTTTTGCATCAACGATTGGGTCATAGTGCTCGATTTCCCCATCCAAAATGTCTCATATGTCCTTTAGCTAAGCAAACTCGAGCATCTTTTCCTATTAGCACATCTCAAGCCCAAAATCCATTTTCCTTGATTCACATGGACATCTGGGGTCCCTATCATGATGGCTCTCGCTATTTTCTTACAATCGTTGATGACTATAGTCGTGCCACTTGGCTTTATCTTATGCAGTCAAAAGGTCAGACATTTACTCATTTATCAAATTTTCTTTCCCTAATTAAGAATCAATTTGATAAATACGTACATTGAATTCGTACGAGATAATGGGAGAGAATTTTTCACTTCGATTGCACAACTTTATTATCTACTCATGGGATAGTTCATGAAAGTTCTTGTACTTATACTCCATAGCAAAATGGAGTGGTAGAAAGAAAACATAGACATCTCTTAGAAGTAACCCGTGCAATTAAATATCAAGCTTCGGTCCCGAAGATTTTTGGGGAGACTGTGGTCACAGTGCCTATTTGATTAATCGCATGCCAAGTCGAATTCTTCATGGTAAAACTCCATTTGAGATGCTTTACAAGAAACAACTAGATAATAGCCATCTTAGAGTATTTGGTTGTTTATGTTATGCAACAACAGTCGGTCCTCGAGATAAAATGAGCCCCCGTGCAACACAGTGTGTTTTTATGGGATACCCTTCCTTTCGAAGGGTTATCATGTCATGGAATTTTCTACGGACGATTCTTCATCGAGTAGAGATGTAGTTTTTCATGAAGACACATTCCCTTTCAAAGAGAAGATGGCTTCGTCACAAGACAATTTATCCAACAACAATCGATTTCTTCTATCTGATGAAAATTTATCATTAGCGCATGGCTTTCTTATGACTCCTACATCTTCTATGACACCGGCACCAGTGGAATTCTCCAACCTGGAGACGAGATTATCAGCTTCATCTAAGGAAGTTCCTCCATTTACTTCAGCAGTAGACACACTAGATATGACTACTGAATCATCTGGGACTTCCGAGGATATGGTTGAGATACCTCGTCGTTCTGGAAGACAGACTCGTCCACCCACTTAGACTAAAGATTATATATGTTCTGCTGTAAACTCTTCAGGTACACAATATCCTGTTTCATCCTATGTTTCATTCAATCAGTTATCGGCAGAACATATGTGCTGTATTAGTCGAATTTCAGAAACACACGAGCCATCTTCATTCACTGAGGCAGCAAAGGATCCCAAATGGCGAAAGGCAATGGATTCCGAACTTACTGCACTCATGGAAAATCATACTTGGGATGTTGTTCCCTTACCACTGCATCGAAAACCGATTGGATGTAAATGGGTTTACGAGATAAAGTTCAAATGAGACAGTTCCATAGAATGCTACAAGGCTAGGTTGGTAGTCAAAGGCTTCACCCAAAGAGAAGGCTTCGACTATCACGAGACATTCTCCCCAGTTGCAAAGGAAGTGACTGTTCGGTCTTTTTTATCTGTTGCGGCAATACGCAATTGGTCCTTACATCAGATGGATGTCCACAACGCCTTCCTTCATGAAGATTTAGATGAAGAAATCTACATGGATCTTCCTCAAGGATTACGCAGACAGGGGGAGTATCGGGTATGTCGTCTTCGCAAATTCTTGTATGGGTTAAAACAGGCATCTAGACGGGTGGTATGCCAAGTTCACCGCTGCATTAACCAATGCAGGTTTCCAGCATTCCAAACATGATCATGCTTTATTTACACGAAATGAGGGAAGTTCATCAATTTATTTACCGATATACGTTGATGACATATTGGTTATGGGAAACAATGATTCTCATGTTGCAAGATTCAAGGAATATATGCATTCCAACTTTCATATCAAGGATTTGGGGCCTCCAAAATACTTTCTTGGGATTGAAATTGCCAGGTCTGATAAAGGAATTTCCCTCAGTCAAAGGAAATTTGTCTTGGAAATAATTTCTGAAGCAGGATTATCGGGTTGCAAGCCAGCAGTAATTCCCATTGAACAGAATATCAAGCTAACAACACATGAGTATGATCTCAATTCTTCTTCATCAAACAAGGACTCTTTACTTAGGGATCCGTCAGGGTATCAGCGACTTGTTGGAAAATTGATATATCTTACCATGACAATACCTGATATATGTTACGCAGTACAAATACTTAGCCAGTTCATGCATATGCCAAAAGAGTCACACATGAATGCAGCCTTGAAAGTAGTAAGATACTTAAAGGGATGCCCAGGGCTCGGTATATTTCTATCTCCTGAGTGTGATATGGAGATGACAGCTTTTTGTGACACTGATTATGCTACCTGCCCAATGACTAGAAGATCAATCACCGGTTTTTGTGTTAAATTGGGAAAGTCGTTGATTTCATGGAAGACAAAGAAGCAGTCCACCGTATCATTGTCATCAGCTGAATCAGAATATCGAGCCATGGCAAAAACTACCTGCAGACTATAATAGTCTGGATACGAGGACTTCTTTCAGACTTAGGAATACAGGTCAGTGGACCAAGTGAATTGTTCTGTGATAATGATGCTGCACTTAAGCTAGCAACAAATCCAGTTTTTCACGAAAGAACAAAACACATAGAAGTTGATTGTCACTTCACTCGCGACAAAATCAAAGAAGGACTTCTTGTGACAAAGGGCATTGGAACAGCGAATCAACTGCGAGATATCTTCACTAAGCCATTATGCCAAAGACAACACAAGTTTCTATTGAGCAAGCTAGGTGTCCTCGACATATATAGGCCACCAGCTTGAGGGGGAGTGTTGGAAGATCTTAGAGTTATTCTGATCTTAATTGATACTAATAGATATTTGATTAGAACAGTAAATAGGAAGCTAGAGAATTCTGATTCTTGTATCTTTATTCTTTCCTTTTTTTACTCTTTCACTCTTACATTATAAATGTACATGTAATGCTATACAGAAGATACACAGAAAAAGCATTTTACCAAAACTCCATTACTTTCTGTCAGGCGTCAAAGCTCCGGCGAGGGCACAGCAGGTGCACGGTGAGGAGCTCCGGCGAGGAGACTCGGAACGGAGGTGGTCGCGTGTCGCTCGGGCGTGAGATGCGCTGCTCGGGCTGCTGGGGGCGACAAGGCGGTGCAGGCCGCCGGATTTAATGGCGTCGAGGAAGGTCCGCGAGGTTGAGAGCCGCGATCGACGATGGCGCGGGACTGGGCTCCGGATCGCGAGCGAAGCGACGGCTTCACGGGCGAGATGGCGTCGGGCCGTGGAGGTGTGCTTCGCGGGTCGTCGGGTGGATGCGTCAAAGGTAGGGTGAGGGCTGCGCGGCGGTCGGCGTAGCTGCTCGCGGGCGAGGGGAACCCTGGTGGTGGGGCGGCACAAGCAACAGAGGAGATGTGGGCCGGTGCGGGGGCTCGCTCGGCGGTGGAGCGACGACCAGCTCGGATCTGCGGTCGTCAGGGCTCTCGAGTGGGCAGATCGGGATAGCGGTGGTGTCGCGGAGAGGCGGAGACGCGGCGTGGGCGGTGGGGTGGCAACGGCGCAGGGGTGCGGTGGCGTGGCGTCGTGGCTGGATCTCGGGCGGAGGGAGCGGTGGCCGGCTCGGAAGAAGAAGATGAACAGTGCTCTCCTTTTTTTTTTTTTCTCCTTTTTTCTTCTGCTGCACACGCTTCTCTCACGTCACTCTCACATCTCTCTCTGTTCTGCTTTTGCCTTTTGCTTTTTCAGCAAAAGTCAAACTTTCACTCTTTCCTTCCCCCAAACCCTAATGAAACCGAAGCTCTTCTCTCCTTTGGTGCGCTTGATTTTCGTTTTTTCTTCAATTAAGAAAAGAACCCCCTTTCTCTCATCGTATACGGCTCTCTTTTATAGACAAATAAGATGAAAATCTTCGTGAAATATTTCATCCACTTTTCAATATACACGAAGATTTTCCTATAACCTCCGAATCACAAAATCCTCTTATTTTTCTTATCTCCTAAATATTTTCTATTGATTTTTAAAGATAAGATCAAAACCCAATTTTCTTAAATTTCAAAAATTCTCATTTCAAATCGCAATTTCGGCTAACGGGCTCGAGCCAATTTGTACTCTTTTCGTGGGCCTAGCCCAGCCTGCTAATTTAAAACCTAAAACCACTAATTCAACCCATCTGCCATTGGTCCAGTAAATAAGTGTAAAAAAATGCAAATTAAAAACAAATGCACCTAAATCTATATGCTATGCAATTAATATTTTTTTTCAGGGATAAAATTAATCCATAATTTTTTATGCAATAAATGACTAAATAGATCGCCAAAATTTAGGTGTCAACATAGAGTATAGGAGCCATTTATACATGAGCTTTCTATTCACGGCCAGTAGAAAAAAAAAAACATGAGAAATGCTAAGCTTGCTAAAACTTTTTAGAAAATTTGATTTACTAAGTTATGTTAAAAAGGATAGTGACCCAACCTACGCAGACATTGTAATATGTACAAATCTTGTAATAGGAGGCACCTGATAGGAGTTGTTCTGGGCATAGTTGTAAGATCCACTGTGATGCTCATATATATAGGCAGCCGTCCGTCCTACTGCCGCCCAAAAATGAACTGCAATGATCTTGAATAGGAATCCTGCATAGATAAATAGAATCCCCCAAAAAACACCGCTAGATGGAGGATCGATGATTTTATACCTGGTTAGAATCTCGGCTAAAAGAATCATTAATTTGGCGACAATGAAATTTAGGCTGTTACTTCGGGGCGCATGAGGCTAGCCATGAATTTACCAAGAATACAGTTCTTTATATAATGTAACACTAACTCTGAAGGAATAATCAGGCCGCCCATGCACAAAAATACTTAACAGCGTTTTAGTAACCAAATATATAAATATATCCAAATATATAAATATATCCATAACAAAATCTGCTTATTGCTCTGCATATTATTGTTTCATCTTTAACCATTAGAAGTCTTCGTTAAAGCGAAATTGAGTGTTGGAAGAACAAGTGAAGGTCATTATTTATTATAGTCAAAGTAACCCCCTGGGTTATTCTCGAACGACATCATTCCTCTGCTGCCGCCACGGCCTTTTGTAGCCACACCTCCACGTGTTGCTTGTCCTCCGCCTCCTCCCTTGTCGCCGCCGCCTCCTCTGCCTGCAATGTGACCGATCAGGAAATGACTGGCTAGTTGTGATCTTCTATGCAATCTAGAGAGACGAAGGGCAAAGATGGTAAGCCGCTTCTTATAGAGCTGCGGTTAGCAATATCGTGATGGTGATTAGACTCAACCGTCATAAGTGCTCTACGCATGCGTGCACGGATGATAAGTATAAAAGGAATTGCAGGAACAGAGGTAAAGAAAAATGGGAGTAAATAATTACGCACGAAAGATGCGAGTGATGTTCCAATTACCTACCATTTGCTCCCTTTTCATGCATGCGTGCTTCCTTGAGCAAACGCATGTAAGTGATTGAGCCAAAAATGGAAAGATACGAATAGATCTCACAGAACCTTATTGAAGGTGTACAAATTGTACCTTGTGCTCTAAAATGACGTCAAACACAGCGGATGTGGCCACCTCAACTTCATTTACAGCCCGTGCGATCTTCAGTCAAACCATTTCATAGTCAGTAAGAGTCCTGAAGAGTATGTTTGTATGGAAGAAAACCATTTGGAACAGCACTGAGCCCACCTGTTCAGGGTCTGAGATGCTTGACGAGGGATGCTCCTTCTCAAATTTCTCATCATCCAAAGCATACGTGCTGTAAATTCAGTATTGAACAAAAGAGGAAAAAAGAATGAGAAGTCAAAAAATGTTCAACTCTCCAGAAGTTATTATTTGGCTCAAATTCTTCAGGCAGACAAGAAAGTTGTCCATGAACGTGAAAAGAAAAGGTAAAGTCTGCTTCACAGCAAAGATCAGACATGTCTCGACCCAGCATACAAATTGCTTTGCCACGAGTATTCACCATATAAATCACAAAGCTTAAACCACAAACCAATCTAGGAGTTATCCAACATATGTGGGACAGTTTTAGTCTTCCTCTCCTGAAAGCAGGATCTCAGTTCCCAAAAGGACAAGGACTAGCAGTCCAGTAAGTAATAGCAGTCTTAAAAGAACCAATACCAGGTTTAAAAAGTTGTACTCCAACTGGAAATAAAGAACCCATAACTCCATCCCTTTTAGTAATTTCGACAAATGAGATTTTCCTCAGCAATTCTCCCCTCGGAATTATCACAAAAAATGAGCTGCAGTTTAAAGTAGAAGCTCGAAAAACAAGAATTATCAAATCAACAAACTGCTCCGAGTCGTAACCTTTTAAGACTCTAGTTCCCATGAATTAATTTGCACCTAAAAAATAATGTAGCTCACTGTTTGATATTTATTAATTAGGTCCTCATAGTAAATTCTCAATTTTACTCCCTGACAATTGTGATTCTTCAGTGTACATTCTGATAAGTGAATCAGCATCTATGGGACAAACATAAGTTAACCAAACTTAAAAAGCCTATATCATATTCCAAGCATGGAACTTTGCATATACTTCAGCTGTCGATCTGGGAATCTAAAATTTTCAGATGACTAATTCGTTAAAACATTCCAAAACCTGAAGGAGAACTTATTTCAGGTTGCTGAAAGGAATTGAAGTGGGTGGATGCATTTGTTAGAATGTCCCAAGACTTATAAGATGAACAATGTACTGTGAATAATCACTTAGTAAACAGAAAATACTAGAGATACTTCCTACCTGCCTATTTGCTTATTGATCCAATTTAGCAGGCGTTCTGCAGTCCGTCCATCATCAATCACACGTATCTTGCTTTTCTCTTGTTGAGGTTCCCAACCGGCAGCAATGAACTCGGAATGAGGGCCCCAGAAGAGCATAGGATAATGACTCACGGAAAATTTATCGCAAAGTTTGTCGTTTATCTGCTCAGCCAAAAAATCAAAACACGCGAGATAGGTCAATCATGTATTAAAGAGAATCCAGCAAAGACCACATCAGCAGGTTAATCTATAGTACAACGGCATGTATAAGTGAAACGACAAGGGGCAAGCATTTTCAATTTTCATAGATGGATGGTACATAGAAGTGGTGGCCTTCAAGTACTGGACCGTCCATCTTTACCTGTAGCTAATTCGCAGAATATTCTTTTTCCTGAGGGTAGAAAATTCATTGTCTAATAATAGCAGCCTGAACATCAGATATTCGCCAACATGATTACCTATCTGATTCAAAATTCCTACATCATTTTGCACAACCATGCAAGAACTGATCCATCAGACCACAAGTCCAGACGTCAATCCCTCTCTAAAGGAAACCAGAGTTTATCAGCACTTGCTTGTCCATGAAGCAGAGTCTGTTCTAAACAACAGTTTTTGGAATTGAATGAAATGCTGGCACAACAATTTTAAGTACCTTCAGAGCACAGTCTACTCTTGTCATCAAAACTATCCCAGGATGAACCGCATCAGGTCCGTTGAAAATTCTTGCCAGCTTCTCATAGTGTGGCTACAAAATTGAATCTCAAGAAGTTATAAAGAGAAAAAGAATAAGAAAATTCAATATTGGAGATGTAGCACTAGCAGATAGTACCTTGTAATTTCTACATGCAGGACACCTGCAAGATCAGTAATCAAACAGCAATCAGAAATTTAGCCATACCCAATAATCCCTGCACCCATGCTGCCACACACACACACACCAAAAAAATAAAAAAATAAAAGAAAGAATCTGCATAAAGACACTCATGAGAACTCAGCTTGTGCACACACATGCACAAATGTGTGTATGTGCACGTGCGAGAGAGAGAGAGAGAGAGTAGCTCAGGGCTGTTCTCATGGGAGCACAGATACCTAAAAAATCACGATCTAATGCAGTACCTGCAATGTTAACTAAAATTTTGGAAATCATTGTGCCTGTCATGCTTCGCATAAGCAAATATACCTATACCTAAAAGGTGAGGGCTGTCGTTGGCCCCTTAACATGTTGGGAGAAAGTAAATTTTGGCCAATTTTTTGGCAGACTTATCTCTAGCATAAGAATCATACTTAGAATGAGCATTTTAGGGCCTATTTTTTAATGTTCTTTGTTTCTGTTTAGGTGCGAATGGTAACGTTTCTGTTCTTTTTTTGTTCCAGGGAACAGAAACAAAAAAAAAAAAAAAAAACGTTTCTGTTCCGGGGAACAATTTTTGAACAAAAGAACGCGTTTGGTAACGTTTGGTCCGGGAATAAAAAATGAATAGAAACACGTTTGGTAAAATTTATTCTTTTTTTGTTTCTTTTAATTTTTTAAACATTTTTATTTTTATTTTTCATTTTTTCCTTTCTTTTTTATTTTTCTTTTTCGGCCGGTCCCCGACCTCCGGCGACCGGCCGACGGGGCCGGGCAGCCTCGCCCGGCCACGGCGTTCGCGGTGGTTGGGCGAGGCTCGGCATCGCCGCGGCGCGGGCGAGGCCGAGCCTCGCCTTGGCTGGGCGAGCTCGGGCTCGCCCAGATCCGGCGAGGCCAAGCCTCGACGGCCGGTCGCCAGCCATGGCCGAGGCCGGCGACCGGCGAAAGAAAAAAGAAAAAAAAAAAAAAAAGAAAAGAAGAAGAAGAAGAAGAAAGAGAAGAAACGTTTCTTCATTTTTGTTTCTAGAACAAGAAACAACAAATTGTTGTTTCTTTTTTCTGTTCTTATTTATTTTATTTTTTTTTGGTAACCCAGGGAACCTCCGGTCGCCGCTTCGCGGCGGAAGTAAACCCTGGGGTGGGTAGGCCTTAGGGGTGAGCATGGTCCGGGTTGGTCCGGGCCACCCCTAACCCTATGACCAACCCGTACGGTGTCGGTCCTCAATTTTTAGGATCGAGGACCGACCCTATTGAGCACCGGGACCAAGGACCGGACCGACCCAATGGGTTCGGTGCAGTTCCGAAAGGTCAACCCGGACCGATCAATAATTTTTTCGTCTTATTTTTTATACTCCCTAAAAAAGCAAACCTACAAATTCAAATTACACATCCATTGATAATGCGGCATTGTGCAACTAAATTATAAATACCTATACATATTTAGCAAATTTAAGATGACATAATAGAAATTTCGTACTTGCTAACCGCTCATCGAGATATGGGATAAGATGAAAAGTTCTTGTAATCGTCTATCTTTAATATTCATAACATCATATGCAAAAGTGTTTTCCTGTATTTGATCATGTAGAGTCCACTCAACCAAAAAATGAGTTTCACACCACTTGACTAGCAAATCACCGTAACAACTGCAATACTACTCTACTCTTCAAAAACTTCTACCATTTGACACAAATTGAAAAGTAAAGTGCAGTTGAAATTTATTAGTAAAATACAATTGAACTATAAAAAGTTCAAAATACTTAATATAAATCATGAATATATAACTTCACATCTTGTTAATTCACTTGAACATCTAAACACCTGAAAACAAAACAAACGACACATAATTAATACTCAACAAAAGTTTTAAATTGAAATTACTATTAGTGTTATTGATAGAAAATTTCAATATAATATAATATAACAGACATTTTACTTATATTTGAATATATAAAAGAATTATACATAATATAATATAATATATAGGGGTGGTCCAGGGTTGGACCAACCCAAAACTCTTAGGGCCGAGGACCAACCCGCACGGTGTTGGTCACGGAATTTCGGGATCAAGGACCGACCCAGTCCCCTTGGGAACCGGACCAGGACCGGCAGGGTTGGGCCGGTCCAAGCTTGGTCCAGGGTCAACCCTAGACCGCTGCTCACCCCTAGTAGGCCTCCCACCGCTAGTCCATCCACAGTTAAGACGCGCGTTTTCCATTGAAGCAACGCGGCCTGCAAGTTTCGAACTCTTCCCCTCTTGCGAAAAGGGTACCAAGCTCTTAACCGCGGGACCACCGCGGGCGGTGGTGAGTTCTTATTTTGTTCCGGAAACAAAAAAACAAAAAACAAAAAAACATAAACGCAACCAAACGCGTTTTTGTTCTTTTTTTGTTCCCGGGAACAAAATCCGTACAGAAGTGTTCCGGAAACGTTTCTTCCATGCACGCCCTTTATGAACAAAATTTTTTTTTTTTTGTTCCAGCGAACAAAAAAAGAATAGAAACGCGTTTGTTTGCATTTTTGTTCCAAATCTATTTTTTTGTTCCCGGGAACACATTTGGAACATAAACAAGAAATAAGAAAAATGTGTTTCTTATTTCTGGAATAATTTTTAAGAACAAATTTTCTCTCTCCTCTCTTTTACTTCTCTTTTTTTTCTTCTTTTCTTTTTCTATTTTCTTTTGCTGGTCGCTGGCCTCAGTCATGGCCGACGACCTCACCGGAGCGTTGCCGGCCCCGACGAGGCCGAGCGTCACCGGCCCCCGGCGAGGCTCGGCCTCGCCTTGGCCGGGCCAGCTTGGGCTCGCCCAAATCCAACGAGCCCGAGCTCGCCTAGCCACCGGCAAGGCTCGCCGACTTGGCGGTGGCTTGGCGAGGCCGAGGCTCGCCGCCCGGCTGCGGTGGCCTAGCGAGGCCGAGCCTCGCCGGTGGTTGGGCGAGCTCGGGCTCACCGGATCTGGGCGAGGCCGATCCTCGCCGGCGTGGGGCAAGGCTAGGCGAGCTCGGGCTCGCCGAATCTAGGCGAGCCTGAGCTCACCTAGCCAAGGTGAGGCTGAGCCTCGCTATAGCCGGGCAAGGCCGCCGGCCCTCATCGGCCGGTCGTCGGCCATGGCCGAAGCCGATGACCGGCTAAAAGAAGAAAAAAAAAAAAAAAATAAAATAAAAATATTAAAAAATTAAAAGAAACAAAAAAAGAACACAAATTTACCAAACGTGTTTCTGTTCATTTTTTATTCTCGGAACAAGTTTACCAAACGAGTTTTTTTATTCAAAAATTATTCCCCGGAACAGAAATACATTTTTTCTATTTATGTTCCCTAGAACAATTTTTAAACAGAAATGTTACCAAATGAGCCATTAGTTTCCAAAATTCAGAAAACCTGGAACTTGAGCAACCACTGTTTTAGCTGCTATAGACTGTCCATAATTGTGTTCTGCAGTGACCAGGTATTAACAGAATCAATTAATCAAACGAATTCAATCTCAGATGCCAATAAGCCAAACACATAATGGCATGACAATATAGGCTGACATGGTTCCACCAGCTACCCAGCCAGGACATGTAAAGCCAAAGGAAAATGCTATATTTACATGTAAGAGCATGCTGGGTCCATGCGTGCGGAAGTCATTCTCAAAGATCATTACTTAAGATTGCAGGGTGTCACTGATTTGGTAAGTCCGTATTTTAATTGATTGGGCCAGTCATATTCAAGCTATCAGGTGTGTTATTATTTGTTACTACGATCAGCTGCAGCTATCTTCTCTGAGTCTTAAAGGCCAACTCACAGCAAAGTGAGTGCATTGGGGTGAAAGCCTGCACCTCAAGATACAATGTTGTCCTTGAAATTCCTTAATCTAGCAGCTCATCCACAATGTCTCTGATTAAACATGCAAGTCTCATGAACCCTTCCACACTATTCTCCCAACATGTGCTCCCTCCACTCACAATGATATCCGCACCAAGAAGCCAAAGGGTTGCATGAACCAATGTGGTAATAAGGTCATTCCTAGTCAATATTCAATTAAAATTTTCTGCAGCTTGACGATGAAGGGCTCATGGATATGCAGCAAAGCGACAGCAAGATGATGGTCCACAAAATGTTAGGAGGCACAGAATAAAACTGTTAAGTCTTGCCAGTATAATCAACCAAAATCATTATGTCAATGATGCAAGGGCAATCAAGCCCAACGAACAAATACAATAATCACTACACAATATTCAGTCCTTCATTGCAGCAACCACCGCAGATAGATATTTGCTAGTGAGGAGTACCACCATAACCTTGCCGTCTAATGGTTCTTGGCAAAGGCAGATAAATATATGACCGGCAGAACAATATAACAAAAGGGGTGAGCCCAATGTCCTACTGCTACCAAGTTAATGATTCAAGTGAAAACACAATGTTCAACACAGCCAAACGGATGCAGATATTTCTCGCAGGGTCTGAAGCTGGTCATGGGCAATGGAGTAACAAAGGAACATGCTACTTTATTAGCTCGAAAACTAGTACCACTTGTCAGATGCAACACTGTAGAGCTAACATAAGCGCACCAACTAGCCCGATCTCAAAATTTCCAGAAACGATTCTATGTTACCTAACACTAATCATTTCTCCGGAGAGAAACATGAAACGAATCGCGTCAAATTAAATCAAACAGCAAAGCATGATCAAACTCACTCGCACGCATGCACGCACAGAGCTGTGCCAAAATGATGCTATCGAGGTACAGAAGCACCAACCAGTGAGCGAAGAACTCGACCACGGCATAAGTAGCGGGAGTGCCTCTGAGTACGGCATCAAAGTTGGTGGCGTTCAATTCGACGGCACAATCTGCAGGGAGGCCATTGGTATTGACAGCTCGCGGAATCGAATGCACTCCGACAGCAGATGAGGAAGATGACACTGTCGCTCGGTGAGAGCTCATTGGCACCAGATTCACGAACAGCAGGATCGCAGCTATCCAAGACATGAGTGACATCTTTCTGAGATCTTAGCTATGGCAAACAGAGTTTAGAGGAGGATTCAACGAACTTGCTTGAATTTGGACCGGTTGTTAGTTTGGAGCTGAATTAGTAAATTTTTGTCTGGCGTGGCATGCTACTTTTATTAGTAAGGTAATATCAAACCTAGGACCATTGTCCTGTCTGAACGTATGGTGAGAGCTAGGACGCTGTAGCACGCGATGATGTACTATCAAACGGAAGAAGCCGAGAAGCGCGCCGGGCACGCAACGTCCATTGGTAGAAAAGAAGAAGAAAGATTATAGCTTGGTCTTCTTGTCTTTGTCCCTTTGAATTTTCCCCATAGAAAATCAATCGTTTTCCAATCGATATAAATAGCAGGCGGATATCCCGAAGTTATGTCAATCGGTCGTTTTAATCCTAAGAATGATAGGGGCCACACGTTCGGTCGAACGTGGAAGAGGAACAGTGAGCTTACGGCATATGCCTGAACTATACGTGCAGCCCAATGAAGACGGGCCAAAAGCCAACGAGTGGACCTAAGTTCCGTTTTCTTTTGTTTAGCTTTTGTCTGTCGGATCCAACTTCGGCTCACTTTCGATCTTTTTATCAGATAAAGCAGGAAATTGGGAATTAATATGTGCACGGGCAGATTGTAGTGATTATCCGCCTTCCTATACGACACACTACCACATAGGTGATTTTCGATGAAGATCGGCCGATATGTTGGGTTCATGATTAATTAGGCACTTTCCTCTAAATTGGAATAAGGGTTTGGCAAATGAGAAAAGAAAAATAGTGGAAAAAATTGATTGGTGGACGAATCCCACTTTTTAGTTTTAGCCATCATCAAACGATTCAAACCCCACCCCTTACGGTTAAAGAGTCCGCTAGAAAGAGTAGCGAATGAACGTACCAGAAATTTTAATTAAAAAAAAAAAAGGAAAACGTACTAATAGGTCATATTGAATAGTCTGAAGTGCCAATATTCTTTTAAATAAAAGTCTATGTTAATTTCAAATAATGGCTTAACATTCCAGTTGGTCGATGTTATTTTCGATTTTTTTAAATTTTTTTTTCCTTTTTTTCTTTCCTTTTTCTTCTAGTTTTCCCTTTCTTCTTCGTTGGTGGTTGATCTCAAGTAATGGACCGCCAATAGAGAGGACATGGTGAGGCTTGCCTCACCAACAACCAGTGAGGCTTGTCGGCACTAGTCAAAAAGGAAAAAAATAAAAAAGAGAAAAAAATAAATGAAAACTATCTTTTGACAAAAATGCCCTTGATGGGCTGAGATATTTAGCTAGCTTGCAACCAGCAAGGTGAGGTCTCTATCTAGGCCCTTATTTAAGACTAATAAGGCCACTTCAAATCCCTATTTGACTACCGACCAAAAAAAAAAAGTTCCTATTTGACTCAAGATCTATTTCCGTTCCTTTTTAGAAATTTTCCATATCTAAAATCTACTGAGAGCCTATCTTTCACATTTGTTATAATACTAATTTTGCATAACATGCCTTGCGTTATCCATCCTGCTTTTCCTCTTTCCCTCTTCCCTCACCATCCTCTCTTTCCCTCCTTCCCTCTTTCCTCACCAATTTCTCGAACGGACCTATCTTCTCTCTCGCTCAGCAGCTTGCCCCCAACGTCGCCATGTTCGCGCCACCACCATGATCGGCCACTTCCCACCTCTATCAATATCGCCTCCAACAGCTTGCAGATTCGACCCACGCTCTCGGCCATCTCACTCACGGCAAAAACTTTCCCTCTCTCTCTGCCCATCATCTGTATTTATTTGCCACCATCACCGTCGAGACATATTTGGAAAGCTTATAAAAAATATCTTTAAACCTATTACATTTATATCAATTCAATTATAAACATTTTGATTATGTCAATTCAGTCTAAAAAAATTATACTCAATAGTTAACCTCTCTCGATACATGAAAATCATAAACCTCTCTCAATTTAAAAAAAAAAATCGTAAACCTCTCTCCTAATCCCCTTTTTTTCCCTCCGCTCAATATCATCATAAGAAAAGTGTTCCTAAAAATTTTAATTCTTTTATGACAAAGAAGATCATTTTAAATAAATTACTTGAGGCCAATAAAATATAGTATTTGGCTCCGTTCGTTTCTCAAAAAACAACTTTTAAGAAAATGTTTTCCCAATCTTTGGGTGTTTGTTTTACGGAAAATAAACTGATTAAGGAAAATATAGTCTATCAACAAAAACAAGTCTTCTAAAATAGAAATAAAATATTTTCCGCTTTTTTATTTCACTTCTAAACCAAACACTTTTTTTACCAAACACCTTTCATTTTTTTTTTCAAAATCAAATTTTTAACTATTATAAATTTTTTCTTTTCTTCATTTTTTTCCTTCTTTTTTTGTCGATTGCTAGCCACAGCGATTGTGATAGCCTAAATTTTCAGATTTCGTTTTCGATTAAATAAATCGGGCCTTTCATCAACGCGCTAATAGTGCAATTCTCTGAATTGATCACTCACGAGATAACTGGATTATCTGGGGAAGCAATTAAGGAATCAAATGCAATAAACTCGAGAATTCGACCTGGAATCGACTGCTCGACTGTGTTGATCTGTAAGGGTCATTACGACATTGTCAAAATCGATTAGAGATCAATGATAGGTCAATTCAACGAACATAGGTGATCAAAATGTGGGTGATTCCACCTAATTGCAAAAACCTCGTCGATCGGCACTAAATTGATTTTCTATCGTTTTGGATATCCTGTGTCTATAATTGATACCTTGAGATTTTCACGACCACTGAGAGTCGTCAGTGTGTCGAAGATGCACTATGTGACTTGAGATAAATTGATCACAGGTCAATTGCACTAAAAATTCCTAAAAACTACCCGATAGATTAGGTCACGCTAAAAGCGCACAAGATTGAAAATAACCGCGAATTTGAACCCGATTTCATAAATTTAAAGTTCTATGATGTCACAAGCTATTTTAGGAACATCGACTCATCCTTCGAAGATTTTTCAGAAATTCTGAGATTTTTACGAAAGATCGATTCGGACATTGCGGAAAATCAGCAGAAATTCATATGGGCTAAATCGATGGAAATTGAGACTTCAAAATCGAGCCTTCGAGTGTCAGGGACTTATAGAAAATTGTTCAAGATTTTTCTACATCAGAATTTGACGTCGAAGTTGGGAAATTGTTGATGAAATTGAAGCCAAAGTTATGTGAAATTCGAATATAGGCCTAGAGCTGGAATTTTGGTGTCAATTTGAAGTATTTGAGGTATTAAAAATGTTGAGAAAGTATTGGGAGACCAAGTAAACCCTTCTTTCATTTTTCTTCATCCAACGTCCACCAAATCCAGCCATTAATCCACCACCCCTCTCCACTCCTTGCTGTCTCCCTTTGGTCAACCAACGAAACTCTTCTCCATCTTTGTTGACTACCGCTGCTCCTCTGCCAGCGAATCCAGACGCGTGAAGCCCAAGTGAAACAGCACCGTCCAAGAGCCCAGCGTCAACCTCTTCCTTGTATTGTTGACCCACGGCTCCTTCGTGCGTCCAGCGAAGCCGCCGACAGCTCACGATCGAAGCCGCGTATCTTCCTTGGTCAATCCAGCGAAGTCTCCAGCAAATTTTTCCCCGATCGTTGACTGCACTCCTCTGCACGCCAGCTGCTTCCCTGCTCCATCTTTCGTTCGTGTCTTCGCCAGCGTCACCTTCAGCTCGACGCCAGCAAAGCCAGCAGCCCACTCCCAAGATCGGCCCAGCTTCTCCAACAAAAAGCCAGCGAAGCCCACGGATCCAGCAGAAGTTCACGGCCTAGCAGTTGGGCCATTTGAAGCCCACGAAAATTACCGCAGCCCAAAAAGACAAGCCCAGTTCAGTTTTGGTTTCAGCCCATCTCCTCCAAGCCCAGCGGGAATTTTCAGTCCAACGTTCAGCCCATTTGAAGTCACGAAGCCCAGCCCCAAGTTGAAAATAAATCTCAGATTTGGGCTGAGATTTGTTGGGCCTGTTTTAGGCCCGATCCGAGAGTCCGCCGACGCCACTGAAAATTTAGATTTAGGCCGTTATCGTGCCGTTGTCACGGTGAACCTGTTTCAATAATTAACCGGTAAGTTTATACTCTAAACTCTTCTTAGTAGGCTGACGTTTAAGAGATGTTTAGATTTATTTAATTAGGAATTAGGTGGTTAGTTAGATTAAATTAGAAATTTAATTATTTAATTGAGCATGTTAGGTAGTTAACATGGTTTAGATAAGGCCTAGATAAATTGCACTATTTGTTTAGAAGGATTCGGAAATTTTCCAAGTCCGTATTGGTATTTAATTTAATAATTTTGGCCTAGGTTAGTATTTTTAGAAATTAAATTGATTTATTTAATTAATTATCGAAATTAATTAATTATTAATTAAAATTAATTAATTATTAATTAATTTTCAGGAAATTAGGTTGGGATAGCCGGTGGTCGGACTTTCGTGCTAATTGCAATGGTGTGGTTAATTTCTGCAATTGAGTGTTAAATTGTGAAAATTGAGTGTTAATTGGAAATTTGGTCAATTATTCCAAAATTTGTGAATTTCAATATTTATCTAGAAAATCCTAGGTGTCGGGTTTTAAACACCGAAAATAGTTTTTTATATTATATGAACCAGTGGGATTTTGAAAAGAATGTTATGAATTTTTCGGGTTCAATATGATTGTATACTTACACACGACTATTTTCACTGAGGGTGCGTTTGGTAACGATTTTGTTCTCGGGAACAAATTCTTATCAAAAATGATTATCTTTTATTCGGTTCCAGGGAATTGATTCTGAGTAAAAGAACGCATTTGGTAAATGTACAAAAATTTTGATTTTGGAATAGAATTGTGTTTGGTACAGTGTACATTGATTATGTTCCAAATCAATTTCTTTTAATTTTTAAATAATTTTTATAATTTTTTTCCTTTTTTTTCTTTTCTTTTTTCTTTATCTCCTATTATTCTTATTCTTCTTCGGGCCGGTCGTCGGACTGGCAACCAGTCAGATGAGGGCCGACGACCTCACCAGAGCGTCACCGGCCCTCAGCGAGACCAACCCTCGTTTGCCGAGCCTCGTCGATGGCTAGGCCGGCCTCGTCGGGGCCGGGCGAGGCCTACCTAGCCACCGACGGGGTCGGGCGAGCCTTGTCGATGGTTAGGCGAGCCTCGCCTAGCCCTAGCAAGGCCGGCCTAGCCACCGGCGAGGCTCCGGCGAGCTCGCCAAACTAGTTGTCGGCAACCGGCGGCAGCGGACAGTGGCAACCAGCGGCGGCGGGCGGTGGCAGGTGGTGGTGGTCGGCGGTCGTAGGATGGCAATCGATGAAGAAGAAGAAAAGAGAAGAAGAAGAGTTTTGATTCTCAATTATGATTCTAGAACAAGAATCGCATTTTTTTTTTATTCTTGATTCTACTCCCAATCATTCTCGGGAAAAAAATTTTATCAAACGCGATTTTGGGCCCAAACTAATTCTCGGGAACAAAAATCAGAATTTGGCTATGTTTGGATGGTTACCAAACAGGGCCTAAGTGTTTTTAATACGAAGAAAATAGGCCATGATCACTATTTTAATTGAGCAATTTGAGTGCAATGCACGGTGTCCTGGGCCGAGATTGAATGATCGTGTGCTGATTAAGAGAACCCGTCCCCGAACTGTATCGAACAGACGTTACCCTATATGGGATACCCACTTAGTGGGATTTGGGTCGTAGTAGATTCTAGACTTGTACTCCTTCGAGAAAGTCGTCAGAGAGACGTAACCATGCTCAATGGGGTGAGACGATGCCTGGCAACGCCAGTAGACCGCCAAACTTTGAGTAGGCCATGCCCTAGAGTGGGAGTAATTGCCAATTATAACGCTTGTTGAGTGGAATTGATGTGTCGGATTATGGGACAAAATTATGTGAAGTGATATGGGACGTGTCATAACGATTTGGTCCTATAATCAGGACCCCTGCACTAATTTGAGAATTGAGTGTGACGTTCCAATTGTTTGAGCTTAATTATTACTCATATTTGTATGGCTGTCTATGATATAAATTGTACTGACTTGCAAGGTAGAACTAAGGCAAGGTAAGTCCACTATGCTCAATGCGTGATTGTGTGGTTAGGATGTCTCTGAGCATATTACCCTCCTAATCAAGGTTTAGAGCTTAGACTCACTGAGATTATATCTCACCCCATCGTGGGACAATATTTTTGAGGTCATTGAGTGGAGGACGAGGAGCCAAGAGGAGGGTGGGACAATATTTTTAGGGTCATTGAGTGGAGGATGAGGAGCCAAGAGAAGGTGATGTGAAGTGTAGGTTAGCTAGAACCGTCTTTTTTTGGAAAGTTAGTTTATGTGGCCTTTTGGTCATAGATCTTGTACTTGACATTATGTGAATATAAAAGCATGTTTGTTTTGTGAATTTGTATCATGCTTTTCTATCCTAAGATGATTACTGTAAGAGGATATCTTTTCCCTTCCGCATGTGCAATAAAATGGAAAAGGTCAGCGACTCATCCTAAGAAATCGCAAATTATTATCGACCAAACAAGGATGAGCACGCGCTCGTGGTTCGAGGCGTGACAGCGATATTCGGTGACTACCCACAAGCGAGCTCTAGTCTTGCCATAGGCCAACGAGGCTCTTCACTTAGATTGTTGAGTGAGCTTAGGCCTTGCAACTAGGCGAGGCTTGAACTTAGATCGAGGTTGCCTAGGCTCTAGCAGCCTCACTGGCCTATGGTGACGCTCAAGCTTGCTTGTGGCCAGCCAAGGGCAACGGTGATGGCCAAGGAAGAAGTAGTAAAAAAATAATAATAATTAAAAAAATCAATTGAAAATAAAATAATAATTATAATTATGGAAAATGAGTATACGGAGGAAAAGACTTTTGTTACTAAATAACAAAAAATATTTTCCACTTTATTTTCGAATTTCATTCAAACACCAGAAAATAGTATCGTTTTCTTGAAAAATGACTTTTTAGAAAACACTTTCTAGAAACTCCACTTTCTCTGTGAAACAAGCGGAGCCAGGTCACATAACCAGAACAAGCCTTACTTAAAATGAAAGACATCGAGGCTCCCAAGCTTGGGGGAGCAATATCTATATTTTTGATGTATTCATTGTCGGAGATCATAAATCGTAGCTCCTAATTAGAAATTTCCTTTTCCAATGATAACTTTTCTTTTTTGTTGATTTATTGTTTGTCCTATCTATTTATCACTATTTTCAATGTTTACGGAGATAAAAAAAAAAAAAAAAAAAAAAAACAATTGCATTTCGCAATGAATATAAAATAACCATTTTTATTTTTTTTATATATCCTACAGAAAACAGTTTTTTGGTTTTGAAATTGTTGTTTTATCTTTAACGAACTCCATAACGATGGATAATCATAATCAATCCCAACCGGAATTTGACCATAGCCAGGTCACATAACCAGGACAAGCCTTATTTAAAATGAAACCCAGAGTCGAAAGAAGAGCTGTGTATACTGCCCAGAAGGGTATTTCATAATAACTAGGCCATCCAATTCTTATGAACAATGATAAAAGGACCTGGCGCACGAAAATCGAAGGATTATATTTACTTTCCCTTGGTCAATCACACTTACCTACATCGCATCTCATTTCGCAAAAGAAAATGGAACATATAATTGCAAATGAGCAACCTTGATGAACCATATAACAGAGAGAGAGAGAGAGAGAGAGAGAGAGAGAGAGGATTAAAGGATAAAGGTCTTTATTAATTTCAAACTTGCTTTCCCAGTCCATACATCATACTTGAGATCAACTCGTCAATAGGCTCTCTCATTTCTTCTCCTTGGAGCTCTCACGGCGTCCAGCAAAGTAGCCGTGCGGGTCCCTCTCGAACGACTCCCTCGGAATAGGCTCTCTCATTTCTTCTCCTTGGAGCTCTCACGGCGTCCAGCAAAGTAGCCCTGCGGGTCCCTCTCGAACGACTCCCTCGGAATATGCCCGGATCCGCCGCTTCCTGGCGCAACCATAATTTCTCCGCTGCCGCCACCTCCTTTTGCAGCCCCGCCACCTCCAACTACCCCCGTTGCCCCTCCTCCGCCAACACCACTTCCCTTTTCGCCGCCACCCTTAGCGCCACCGCCTACTTGGCCGTCCATGCCTTCCACTGGGTATCGACTAGCTAGTTGGGATCTTCTGTGGAATCTGAAGAGAGACTATATGCGAACGAGTGAAGAGGCCCAGCGCATGATCCGCTATTTATAGAGCCGCGGTCAGTAATTCCGTGGTTGTGATTTCTGCGTTTGTTGTGTCAATCTCGAAGATTCAACCGTCATAAAAGCTTGCGCATGCGTGCATGGAAGATAGGAATAAGGGGATTTACAGCAACTGAGAGAAGAAAAACGGGGGTGATTAAATACGTGCGCATGTTACCGAGCCATGAGAATCTGCCGAACAACATTAACTAAGCAACAAACAATCAGCGGGGTTATCCGCGAGGCTTTAAGAGCGTCATTTAGAAAGATCTCGAAGAATGCGAGGCGACGTTCAAATTAGATACCCGTTCGTTCCCTTTTCATGCGTACCTACTTGCTCGGCCAGCGTGGTTCGCTAGTCCGTGGATCTGCTGGAGCTATTTTTCTCTGAAAAACTACCTGCTTCATGCAGGATCAAATAAGAAGGTCGGCGAGAGAATAATGTCAGCGACGATAAGACGATGATGTCGTCGTCCAAGAAAAAAAAAGGGGAGTTAGTCGGTGAAGTAATGGGTGAGAATATGGGGTGGGTGTAGAAGATGAGTTTGGCTGGGACAACAGCCTTTTTTCTTTTTTTTGGTCAGAAGACAACAGTCTTTTATACGTTTCGTTCATAATCTCGCGGCCTTATAGAACACGCGTCTTATATTGTCCATATTGATGCAATCTGCTTTATAGACATGCCCACATTCATTCAAGATATAAGGGTTTTTCTCGTAAGTAGTATGCTTGTAATTAAGATTTGGCATGATATACTTTGCCTCGGAACTCGTTGGTAGAATCCTCTATATAAAATACATCACTTTCTCGATTTCGTTCTGCAACTTTTGTGCAATAGACCATCACTCACTCTCTCTCTCTTTCTGCCCATCATCTGTATTTATTTGCCACCATCACCATCGAGACATATTTGGAAAGCTTATAAAAAGATCTTAAACCTATTACATTTATATCAATTCAATCGTAAACATTTTGATTATGTCAATTCAGTCTAAAAAATTTATACTCAATAATTAACCTCTCTTGATACATAAAAATCATAAACCTCTCTCATTTAAAAAAAAAAAATCATAAACCTCTCTCCTAATCCCCTTTTCTTTCCCTCCGCTCAATATCATCATAAGAAAAGTGTTCCCGAAAATTTTAATTCTTTTATGACAAAGAAGATCATTTTAAATAAATTACCTAAGGCCAATAAAATATTGTATTAGGCTCCCTTCGTTTCGCAAAAAACAACTTTTAAGAAAATGTTTTCCAAATCTTTGGATGTTTGTTTTATGGAAAATGAACTGATCAAGGAAAATATAGTCCATCAACAAAAAAAGTCTTCTAAAATAGAAAAAATATTTTCCACTCTTTTATTCCAATTCTAAACCAAACACTTTTTTTTACCAAACACCTTTCGTTTTTTTTTTAAATCGAATTTTTAATTATTATAATTGTTTTCTTTTCTTTATTTTTTCCATCTTTTTTCTGTCGATCGCTGGCCACAACGATATTCGGTGACTGCCCACAAGCGAGCTCCAGTCTTGCCATAGGCCAACAAGGCTCTTCACCTAAATTGTAGAGTGAGCTTAGGCCTCGCCAAAGCCAACAACTAGGCGAGGCTTGAACTTAGATCAAGGTTGCCTAGGCTCTGGCAAGCTGGAGCCTCACTAGCCTATGGTGAGGCTCAAGCTTGCTTGTGGTCGGCCGAGGGCAATGGTGATGGCCAAGGAAGAAGAAGGGAAAAAAAAAAAAAAAAAAGGAGAATAAAAATAACTAAAAAAATCGATTAAAAATAAAATTATTATTATTATTATTATTATGGAAAATGAGTATACGGAGGAAAAGAATTTCCTTATCAAATGGCAAAAAATATTTTCTACTTCATTTTTGAATTTCATCCAAACACCGGAAAATAGTATCGTTTTCTTGAAAAAGGACTTCTTGACAAAAAATTTCCAGAAACGCCACTTTCTCCATGAAACCAGCAAAGCCTTAATCTCATGAACAATAGAATCAAGCAGCAATATTATGAAAAGCTTCACACACTCCCCAGGTAAATTATTTTGTTAATCTGAAAGTGTATTAGACCATCCATTTGAACTATATTGCATGGTCTCAGTCTTGTCCTTTTATTTCATATGAAATTGACGGTTTTGCTTGTTCCTAGAGCACCACAAAATGTAAACCTCTAGAACTAGCAGCACCTAATATTTGCAGAGCTCCCGTATTAAGACATGACATCAGAGCGGGTTATACAAGTACCATTTCGGCAATAAGAATGCAATGAGCATATAACATATATAAAAATCCAGAGTCTTCTTTAAGATAGAGCAAGCCAATGCGAATCTACGGAGGTTTAACAAGAAATCATGACAGTATAGTCACTAGTTATGTCAACTCCAATACGGTAAGGAAGCACACGGCACGGAGGATTAAGCAGGAATTTGTTTAAGTATACTCATTGAGTTGAACTCAGATTTCTGCTCCTAGTCAATTCCCTCTTCCAAAAGAATATATGGCCAAAGCATTTTCAGTGGAATCACTACAAATTCTCTTCATACATTTTACGCTTAAGGACTACAAAGAATGCGACGGTTTCGTGGCTTTCTGGCTTCAGGAAAAAGGGAGATTCCGCCACTTTCAGCGAGTACTTGTGGAATAAATCATCGACGATCAGTTCATCACCAAAATGACGGCGCAACAACCCCTCGAATGCGGCTCTTAAGCAGAGAGAGCGCGATTCAAGAGTGGAAAAAGTGACGTGCATTTTCGGGTGGTCCAGGGTCTGAATCCTCTCGATGTAGAGGAACCCGTTTCGATCGATCGCTCCTTTCAGCTCCTTTTCTGATGGGAAATAGATTGGCACGTTGAAGCTCTCTACTTTGGCTTTGCTTATAATCTCCTGCATTCCGCTCATTCATTTTCAAATTATCAAAGCAAATAGTGAATTATGCATTTGCTTTTTTTCGGTCGAATATGCATTTGCTTTTTTTTTTTTTTCCATGTGTAGTGTCAATATCTCACCATGTATCAAACTGACATTTAATCATTTTTTAAATAGATTTCACCCATACAGATCAAATAAATATATATATTGGGTAAGGTAAGAATATATTGACTTAAACCAAACTATACAACTTGGAAACTGGCATCAAAAACTTACACTCAACGAGGCAACAAGCCAGGTCAAGTGGAAGGATGCCAGGAAAAGGAAGCCAAAAGCTACCAAGGTAGCAACGGGAAGCCAAACAGCATCCATGAAAAAGCCAAACAAAAAGAAAAGCTACAAGAAAAAACAACCGGACAAGCGAAAACAGCCAAAAGGAGCCAATGGCCAAGAACAACACCAACCCTCCGAAAGAAATGGCAATGAGACCTTGACACGCTGGTAGGCGATGAAACAACAAAGGCCGAAGCACTTAGTCCACAAAGATGGCCGCGTCAATACCCCAAATTCGTTGAGTTCTTCTATTTCTCGGAGAGAGAATTTACTTTTTCATCCTGGCATAGACGGCACAAACAACCACTGACATGTTGCGCTCTATGGTTTTCATTGGGAGATATTATTTTCACGAAACTTCAGTAGATTCTTTCTAGTATAGATTTGTAGCTTAGTATTGCAACTTTTAGAATATTTGAAGAAAGAAGCTACGAGTAGGCTCAGAAGTTTTGCTACAAAATGATCTACCAAAGCAAGTGATTACTCATTTTATGATATCTCATCTGAAATAACTCTAGTGAATGTATTGGGTTGGAATAATTAGGACATCAAACAAGCTACTGCTAATCCTCACGAAACCAGTATAGTAAAGCGAAGTTTACCACAATTAGCATAGCCAAATGCTTGCCCAGGCATGTACTTACGTACCTTATTGGCCATGTCCACCAGGCACGAACCCAGCAGCTCAATTTCCGACCCTATAGTTGTCTGAGAATCATGAACCAAATCCGGCTCACCGGGAACAACAATGAATACCAATCCTCCGCCAACCATCTCCTCTGCTCTTGCGCTGAGAAATGCATCCATGTCTCTCCCGAACTGAGCAGAGTAAGCCCCAATGACCTCCGCGGCTGAGCTCACGTAGTGAATTCTCTCTCCATTCCAAGCACGGGAAGACTCGTCCAATATCTCTTGCGGAGGCTGGGACAGAAAGTGGAGTGTGAAGGACGAGTATGCAAAGTGTAGGGATGCGCTCGGTAGGAGACGGCTGTGGAATGACCCCGGGGCCGCCAGGGCAAAGTACTGCTGTCTCTCGGGTGGGAGATTGGCGAATAGCGTGTTGAAGTCATTGATGGGGAGGTCGTTGAAGATGGCTTGGAACTCAAGGGCACCAAATTGAGGTTGTTTGATGGGTTTGATGAGGTCCAACAGGCATTTTATTATGGTTTCAATGGCTTGAATGGAATTGAGTCCTGTGGAGCAACCAAAGTGTTGGGAATAACGGATCCCCGAAAATCGGATTCGACACTAAATCGAACCTCTAAATCAATGTGGAAGCGAAGCCCGGGAAAATCACGTATCACCGATCGTAAAGCACACCACGGATTCGAGCGTACCTTGTTAGCCACGGATTAAACACCAATGCTGAAGACCGAGGAAGAAATTCTGATCCGATGATGCCAATTTGCCTTGAAAAGAAGACGGTATCACCGTAAGCATTTTTCTTCTTTTTTGGAGGGAGAGTGGGAGAGAATGTACGTTGGAATTGTGCCAAAGGGTGTCTTCTCTCTCTCTCTCTCTCTCTCTCTCTCTCTCTCTCTCTCCTCCCTTTTATACCTTCCCCCATCCACGAGCCATATTCCCGTGGGCCGGGCCTTTTTGGGCCCAACTTGAGCGGATGGGCCAACTCAGGCCCATCAATAAAGAAAAAATCCATCATCTCCCACTCGCACATGGTGGTCCAAAACCAACATGGGCAGACAAGCCCTACTCAACCCCATCAGAGAAAAATCCATCATAGACTCTCACTTAACATGGTGGGCCGAACAGAATCCTCTTTTCCTCTCTTCAACATTCATACCGGTGAATAATCCGTGCGACCAGCATACTTTGAGAGCTCGTTGTCATACATCTGTTAGGAATATAGCAGCTCATAATGGGCATCACATCCTGAGTAGATTTAGTATGTAGTACCCTAGATTGATCGATCACATTTATATCTCTCTTGATCTCTTTTAAACAATGATATATATATTGTATTCACAATTATGATTATCACAAAGACAATCATAATTGGTTAACTAGTGAATACAAAACTACAATGTGATTCTCCAAAATCGATATTCATCTTTCCTTCAAACTCTCAATTTCAGTCCAGCTTGCTTTTCTAGAAATGCCCCATTAGATCGAATCACTCATGACCATTGGCAACATCCTAAGATAGCAAACACTAAATAGAAATCTTGAGAATAAGTAAGAGTCATGAGGGGATTAAGAAATTGAGGAACTCTCTTCATCAAGAGTCTCACACGACATAAAAGTTGAGATCAAACTTTTGCCACTCTTATTGGTCGTCTCATGCATACGTAGTATGAAATACGTATTACGGTATTAACTCCTTTCCCATGGAGCGTATGTCTATACCTTTCGATACCGTACAGATGATAGTTCAGACATACCCAATGTCTAACTTGAGTTCACGTATCTACTCATTCACAAAATTCATCAGAACTCACATCGGCATCTTAGACGAGATAAAGTAAAATATGTGGGGTATTTTACTTTCGGACATTGTAAGTATTATATCATCATCTTAACACCTAGTTAAGGCGACATACGTGTTTTAAGCTTGAGCTCTCGATTATCACCTAGATAATAAGTTTTAAAACAGTCTCATCTCTATTTATCACACAGTAAATAGAGGCGATTACCCGTGTGAGTGGGCTAATCTTATATCTATCCAACATACTTCTCAACTTAAAGTAATGCACTAAGCATTAAGATGCATAAAAATCAAACAAAGATTCATAGGCATTAATGATGAAAACACAAATTCATCAAATGTGAACACTTAGGGAAATTACAATATTCAGTACATTAGCCTCTACGCAATCCTAGAGATTTCATATGACCACAAAACACATCTCTAGGTATTGGCTTTATCAAATGATCTGCTACCATTCTATGCGTAGTATGTACTTTAAGTTCACATCCTTTCGTGCAACCATATCCTTTACAAAATTATACTTGGTATCTATGTGTTCGGTCTTGCCATGATATTTTGGATCTTTAGTGTACGCTTTTGCTGCTTGGCTATCACAGTTAACCAACAATGAATCTACAGCACTTCCAATAACACCTAAATGATCCAAAAAAAAATCTCTTAAGCCAAACACCTTCTTATACTGCTGCTGATAATGCCACGAACTCAACTTCCATCGTGGACAAGGCTATACACTTTTGTTTCTTACTGCTCCAACATATGGTGCCATTATTCGGTAAGAAAACAAATTCAGAGGTAGATTTCCTTTCATTTAAATCTCCTCTCCCAATCAGCATCACAATAGCCTTTGAGTTGCAGATCATTTCCTTAATAACTCAATGTATAATCAGCAGTCCCCTTTAGATACCTTAGTATTCTCTTAACAGCTTTCCAATGTACTTGACCTGGATTGGATTGGTATATGCTCACCATTCCAACTGCAAAACATATGTCAGGTCTTATACACATCATAATGTACATCAAGCTTCCAACAGCACTAGCATAAGGAACATGTTTCATTTGTTCCTTCTCTTGTGGAGTCATTGGACACAGTTTGTGGCTCAATCCTTCACCTTTTGCAATAGGAGTGTCTATGGGTTTACAGTCTTGCATACGAAATCGTTCAAGAACCTTATTTATATAGGTTTCTTGCGAAAGAGACAACGATCTCTTTGAACGATCTCTCGAAATCTTAACTCCAAGAATGTATGCAGCCTCACCCATATCCTTCATCTCAAAGTTGGAAGACAACCAACTCTTGATATTATTAACAAACTCCATATTACTTCCGGCAATTAGTATATCATCAACATATAATGATATGATCACAAATTGATCCTTGGATCTTTTGATATATGCACAATGATCATCATCTATCATTGTAAAATCATATGCCATTATGGCATTATGAAAACATATATACCATTGTCTTGACGACTGCTTAAGGCCATATATCGACCCCCAAAGTCGACATATATTTTATTCTTGGCCTTTCACTATGAAACCAGCAGGTTGTTCCATATATGTTCCTTCCTCTAGTTCTCCATTGAGGAAAACAGTCTTTACATCCATTTGATGTAACTCAAGATCCATACTAGTTACTATTGCCAGAATAATGCGAATCAAGGTAAATCTCACTACAGGAGAAAATGTATCTTCATAATAAATTTCTTCCTATTGATTATACCCCTTCGCCACAAGGCGAGCCTTATGCCTTTCTATCGAGCCATCAGCCTTTCGCTTTATTTTGAGAACCCACTTGTTCCCAATAGTTTTGTGTCCTTTTGGAAGATCAACCAGTTCCCAGACTTTGGTTTGATTTCATTGACTCCATTTCCTCTTTCATTGCATGAATCCATTTTTCCTTATTAAGGCAATTTAGAGCCTCATTAATATTTCTTGGCTCATCCTCATCTAGTGGAGCAACCATAAAAGTTTCCTTTTCAATGTCAAAATATCGACGGGGAATACTTTGGCGACTTGTTCACCGTATGGGAGATTGTACACTTAGCACATCATTCCCCATCATGCTCCCACTTGGATTAGGTAATGATGATGTCGTCACATCAAGTGGTTGCAATTGAGAATGAGTTGAATTCAATTCATCACATCTCATATTACTCCCACTTGGACAAACTCCACTGACATCATTATCTTGATCCAAGGTTTCAAATAGAGAGTTATCTTCCCTTATTTCGCCCCTCTTAGGAAATTCATCCACTAAGGATGTGACATCCCGTGATTCAAATTCAGTTATACTCCCACTTTCCTACTCACCTATGAACACATATCATTTTGAGTGTTCGCAGTATCTCATGAAAATACTCTTATTTTCTTTGGGACTCAATTTCCCAAATTTGTGAGAGGACTCATGAGTATAGGCAGAACAACACATGGCTTAAGAAAACTTAAGTTCGGTTTTCTACCTGTCCATAACTCATATAGAGTGGAACTAACTGATTTGGAAGGCACCCGGTTAAGTATATAGGCAGTAGTTAACAACGCATCACTACAAAAAAGTGATATGTAAGTTAGCATGCGCCATCATAGACCTAACCATTTCCAATAGGGTTCTGTTTCTTCTCTCTGCAACACCATTTTGTTGAGAAGTATATGGAATAGATAACTGTCTTTCTATTCCTTTTTCATCACATGATTTTCTGAACTCATCAGATAAATATTCTCAACCTCGATCGGATCTAAATACCTTTATTTTCTTGTCTAATTGATTTTCTGCTAGGTTCATAAATCTTTTAAAACAACTTATGCTTCAGATTTATGAGAAATCAAATAAACATATTCGACTCGAGTATAATCATCTATAAAAAATAAAAATAAAAGTGATGAAATAAACAACCATTTGCCTTCCTCTCACATTCATTGAACCACAGACGTCCAAATGGATTAAATGCAGATGAAATTCAACTCTTTTACCTTTTCCAAATCGTTTCCTTGTCATTTTCCCTACTAGGCAATGCTCACTTATGGACAAATCAACTTTTTCAATATTGCCAACAAGCCCTCTTTGGCTAGTCTAAGTCTAGCATGCCACCATATTCACATCATTATCATATAAGGTAGAAGACGTGAAACAAGGGAATAACATATTGACATCACCACAGTCAACATTTAGTACAATAAAACCATCCAAAAAGTGACCACAATCATAGTAGTTTGTATCAAAATACAAATCTACACCACTATTATGGAAGTTCATATTAAAACCAAGCTTAACCAACACCAAAACAGACACAGAATTTCGACGAATCTCCGGAGCATTTAGAACATCAAGGTGCGTCCACCATGCATGTTCAATTGGTAGGTGCCAATCTCTTTAACTTCAGCTTTGGAGTTATTTCCCACATAGATTCACTTAATTCTAGTTGGTATTGTCAGAATTCCACAAAGGATTCTCTATCCTTCGCTACATGGTCTGTCACTCCTGAATCTTCAGTCCACAAATGATTGGATTCAGCCAATAATGTAGAACTTAACACATAAGCAAAGCTCTCAAATGTACAAGAGGTGTTGACCTTTTTCGGCTCACAACAATTGCGAGTATAGTGACATTTCTTGTCACAATTGTAACACCTCACTCTTGACATTTTCTTCACTTGAGGACGTTTTCCTCTCTTGTTTTGGTTAACTCTTGATTTCTTGCAATAAGGACTTGATCATTTGCATTCCCACATATTGACCGAATCAATACGTTTGCGCTTAGAGCACAAAGCCCTTTCTGAGCTAGAACCAACATTGAAAATATCTATTTTCGGCTCAAATACCGTTAGGCGGTCCTCTACTAGCTCAAGGTGGCGCATGGCATCCTTAAGATCTTCTATAACATGGTCAAGAGCTTCTAGTGCTTCTTGCTTTTCCAGCACATATTGAATCTTCTTATTCAATATTTCACAATTGTTACCGTTCATATCAGCAATCACGTTCTTAGTTGCTGAAACCATCGATCTGAACACATCAGACATAAATGCACGAATAATTAATGCCTATCATTTATGCATCCCTATTTGCATAGACCCATCATATTAATGAATAATTTCAAGTAAGGCTTTAGAATCAAAAGGTCACTATGTTTCCAATCATCCTCCAAAAATCCTAACTCAAAATTATTATTAATATAATTATCTTATGCAAATAAATTCTATGAAGTTACAAAAACTTCTATTACTACCCACAGACTAATTACCCACAAAGAACCAACAATAGCAAAAGCAAATAAAATCTTAACATCCAATAAAATAACAATGCTTTCACATGATACAACTAACATATCGGTTGCTACATCAACAACAATCGGTAGTAAACATTACATAATTAATCAAAAAAATAAATAGGGAATGTCCCTTCTAATCTATCACCATAATATCTCGAGAAATTTGAAGGCACATTTACCAACCATGGAAAAACTTTTGGAGAGCTCTCATGTCGCCACCAAGGCGCATTCACTCTGTGCCATGTGGCACTCAATCTAAGAATTGAAGTTTTGGCCAACTCAATCCTATAGTACTCTCTTACAAAAGCTTCCACCAGCCTCCTATAATCCGGGACCACGTTGACCTCCCATAGCCGATCTAACACTGCTTACCATTCAGGTGAAAGAGTGTTCATCAAAGCCAGCACCTTCTCAAAATCTGGCATAAGATAACCATTCCAGATGATTTCCTGTATCATCTGATTGACCCTGACCACATGTGATATTAAATCATCATCATGCCACCGATAATTAGCTAATTCTCGACATCGCCTTTTAAGTCTTGCATTTCCCTCGTCCGTTCTCGGATTGCGTTATCCTTGCATAACGCATCATAGTTCCCCGCAACAAATGCGTAACTAAAAATGGATCACTTATAATCCATAATAAATATAAGGGAAAATACATAATTTTCCAAAATTCATGCAACAAATGCAGAATTAAAAATGGATTACTTATAACCCACATAGGCATGACTGAAAAAGAAACAAATTCATTTTCTTTTTTTTTGGGTCAACGGTCAACGGGTCAACGGGTCGGGTCAACGGGCACGCGAGTCGGAGGACCGGTCGGGCCGGTCAGACGAACCGACCGCACGTGCCGCGCGTGTGCACTGGCTGACATCACGCAGATGTCAGCCGGCACATGCCTCGTGCGTGAGCGTGCTGACGTCACGCGACGCCGTCGGCCGCACGTGCGCGGCATGCGCCAGGCTGATCGGGTCGGGTTGGTCGCCGTCGGGTCGAGTCGCCGGCCGGCCAACCGTCGCTGGCGCTGACGCGTCAGCACGCGTCGGTCCGTCGACCGACGCGTGCCGATTCGCCGACCGTCGGCGCGCACGTGCCGGTTCGCCACCGGCGTGTGTGGCGCACGCGCTGGCGAAGCCAGCACTTCCGGGCGCATGCGGCGTCTCCCGGCAGCATGCGACATGTCGCCGGACTCGTCTCGACGTCGCCTTTCTCCCCATGTGTTCAGAAAATGATTTCGACTTACGAAAACTCTGAAAAATGGCCGAACAACGCTCGAGTGTCGGGATTTCTCGCCCCGATCCGTACGGCCGAAATTTTTTTTTGCGAAAAATCAATTAAAAAACATCAAATTGATCGGGAAAACATGAATTAGGGCTCTGATACCAATGTTGGGAATAACATATCCCCGAAAACCGGATTCGACACTAAATCGAACCCCTAAATCAATGCGGAAGCGAAGCCCAGGAAAATCACGTATCACCGATCGTAAAGCACACCACGGATTCGAGCGTATCTTGTTAGCCACGGATTAAACACCAATGTTGAAGACCGAGGAAGAAATTCTGATCCGATGATGCCAATTTGCCTTGAAAAGAAGACGGTATCGCCGTAAGCGTTTTTCTTCTGTTTTGGAGGGAGAGTGGGAGAGAACGTACGTTGGAATTGTGCCAAAGGGTGTCTTCTCTCTCTCTCTCTCCTCCCTTTTATACCTTCCCCCATCCACGGGCCTTATTCCCGTGGGCCGGGCCTTTTTGGGCCCAACTTGAGCGGATGGGCCAACTCAGGCCCATCAATAAAGAAAAAATCCATCACAAAGTCTGCTATTCTGATGATGGGGTTTGAAGAGGATAAAGAGAGGTCATTGAGATCAAGGGTGGTGAGTAGAGCTCCCTTGATGATATCCATGGTGGCAACAGCGACTCCTTTCTATACAATAGGGCAATACACGGTGATTACTTTCACGATACTCATCTTTATACGTGCAATTAAACCCTTCTATAACACATATAAGACGTTCAGTAGATAGGTTGTCCCATGTCCAGCCACTCTAACAAGGTACATGATGCAAGAGACATGCACTCACTGTCTCATACATGCGCTACATTTTGAAATGATTAACAAGTAGAGGTCCAACCCCAAAATAATTGTCAATGCTTGAGTCCACCTTTTAAGGTTTGTCTTTTTTGAGGAATCAAGGAGCCTTTGCGATTGACTTTATGACAGTGATACTGTTTGATGTAGCAAAAAAGGTTGAGTAGGGTGTCAAGAATCTGTTTATGATTCTATCTCCCATGAGTTGTGGGTGACGAAGTCTCGTTAGTGGAGATGAGTCATAGATAAAATCAATCAAATATAGGGTTATCGGAAGATTTAGAATCTTATGGTTAGAAGTTTGAAAGTTTTCAATTTAATACATTTCTTTTCTTGCAAGTAAATCTTCTAAAATGTACTCTTGGGTGTGTGTGTGTGTATACATACATATACCCACCTACATTTAAAGGAAACGTACAACAAATTATATTTCGATATGATATCAGAGTTGAAGGTTTTGAATTTGAATCTTCTAGATCCCATTTGCCTCCCAATTTAAATTTTCATGTTTAGTACTAGGCAAAAGACTAGACTAAGCATGACCACACATTCATCTAATAACTTAAGTTTTTAGAACAGGTAGTTGTCGTCCCACCAAAATCTCATATGATATTAAAGCCATCTAAACCTAACGCTCCTTTTCAACCTTAACTTTCATGGTTTTTGCTTCATTTGGGATACTCGGCATCATAGACAATTCCCTCATTGTTTATCTATTGAAGAGGCACTGATATTATTTATTTTTCCATTTATGTTGATGACATTCCGATTATAGGTAATGCATCTTCTACAATCAATCAATATCACAAAAATTATCTGCAGAGTAGTCAATTAAGGATCTCGGTTCGCTCCACTTCTTCCTTATGATAGAGGCTATCTCTCACTCTAACGAGTTACTTCTTTCTCAAGGACGTTATATTGATAATCTTCTTCACAAGGCTAGGATGTTTGAGTGCAAACCTATCCAAACTTTTATAGCCACGACTACAAAACTATCTAAGAAGGGGGTGCTCTAACGTCTAATCCTACTTTATTATCAATCTATAGTTAGTGCCTTGCAATATGTGACATTGACATAACCAAATCTCTCCTTTGTTGTTAATAAAACTTGTCAATTCATGCATGCACCAACTAAAGGCCATTAACAAATGGTGAAATGCATCTTCACAACCATATAAGGTCATTTGGTTTGTTTCTTTCTCAATCCAATGGTACTCACTTGCAAGCCTTTTTCAATGCAGATTGGACAAATAGCTCTTATGACAGGAAGTCAACTAGAGCATATGCTATTTTTCGGAAAAAGTGCATTATTAGTGCCATAAGTTGTGTATGGCGCTCACTTTGGTGCCAAAAGTTTCCGCCGGATCACTTAAGTGCCAACAAATTTGGAAAACGATCATTTCAGTGCCAACGCTGATAAAATTGGCCGGAAATCCGACGTGGCACTTTTTTTATTAATTTTTGAAGCCGACGTAGCTCGTCGGAGAGTATAATCAGCCATCCAAACAACAAAATGACGCCGTTTCACGTCTTCCCCCAATTTAGAAACCCTAAATCCCCAAATTGAGAGAGAGAGAGAGAGAGAGAGAGAGAGAGAGAGAGAAAGAACGTTGTCTTCTTCTTCCTCGAAGACCAACACCAGCATCAGTACCAGTAATGGCACCAGCAGTAGTACCAGCAGTGCACCAGAAGCGCACCAGCAACGGCACTGGCACCACCACCACCACTAACAGCGCACCAGCGGCAACTTCAACCCCTCTTCTTCCTCCTCCTCCTCCACCCTTGCTTCATATTCTTCCTGTCACTTCTTGCTTGAGCAACAATCTCAATCTCTCCTCGCTCACTTGATCGAGCAACTACAATGGTGGTGAAGCAACAATAGCCAAGCGATGGCGGGTGCATGACGGTGGCTGAGCGGTGAGCGGCAAAAACCCTAATTTAAATCCCCGAAACCCTAATTTCAATCTCCATGAGCTATACGACGTCGTTTCTGTGAGGATATCCACATATAACGGCAAAACGATGTCATTTCTTGAGGAGAATGGAAAACGACGTCATTTTAAAGTCACCGTGACTTTTTTTTAAATATAAAAGCCACGTAATTAACCTAGCCGGAATCTCTTGCCAGTGGCACCAAAGTGATAGTTTTTTCATCGTTTTTTCTCTGATTTGGCACTTAAGTGATCCAACATAAACTTTTGGCACCAAAGTGAGCGCCGTATATAACTTATGGCACTGATAGTGTAACGCGCTCTTCTCTAGAGTTTGAGTATAAAGCTCTTGCCGATGTTGCAACTGAACTCATTTGGCTCGAGTCAATCTTTCAAGAGTTTGAGTTCCCTCTTCAAGGTCCCCTCCCAATCCTTTGGTGTGATAATATTGGTGCCACTTATCTGTCTGCAAATCTTATTTTCCATGTTCGTACCAAATATATTGAAATTGACTTCCATTTTGTTCGTGATCGTGTCACCCAAGGACTATTCAGTGTGCAATTTATTTCCATAGCTAACCAATTCATTGATGCTCTCACTAAAACTCTTCCTAAAGTACGTTTTGCATTTTTACAAGACAAGTTGAAGATTCACTATCTCAACTCTTCAACTTGAGGGGGTGTCTTGACCAAATATAGTGCTATCAGATTTAGAAGATTTAGAATCTTATCTTTAGAAGTTGGAAAGTTTTCAATGTTATGTATCTCTTTTATTGCAAATAATTCTTCTAGAATGTACTCTTGGGCATATAAATACCCACCTACCTTTAATGGAAACACACAACAATTTTTGTTTCAATGGCTAATGACAAGTAGGCATAGATACTCACTCATGTCAATTGGTGAGCTACTATGTAGTATTTGCATATCACAATATTAATATGTTTATATGAATGTGTTTGAGTGTTTAACTGAATATCAGCTCATGTCATCTAGTTTTATTCATGACACACATAATTATTGTCATAACATGTGAATTACACTATCTTGAAATGTAAATGTGAATGCTCATTTTTTGGGTATGATAATCTCCTTATTATTATAGTGGACAAGTTTTTTTGGAGAAATTTGACATGATTGGTTAGTGCTTATAATGTCTTTTATGAATATGTTGGTGGAATATGTGGAACTGGATATGTTTGTGAACATACATTGTAATATGTGCTCACAAATGATAAAATGGTTAATATGTTGATTGGGATTGAGTTACAAACTCTTGAATCATGAAGAATACAAGAGTGATCGAACTATTCTAGAGCATATAAATAACAAAAGAAACAAGTTCAATATTTTTGTTCTCTTGCCAAATAAGTGATTGATATTTTCAGAATTGTAGTGATTCCCCGAATGATATGTTATTTATTTTACTTGTCGGCTGTTATTATATTCTTGTGCTCTCGGGTGGAGTAGTGAGTAGTAAGGCTGAGCAACATGGACCATCCATATAAGGAACCGCCCAAGCCAAACTGAATCAACTGATTCTATGCGGTTCTTGACAGTATTGGTCCAATTCCCGGTTCCATAAAATTGGAACTGATGATTTTCATTCCAATTCTAAGGGAGACTGGATCAATTGTTTTTTATTTTTTATATTTTGCACTCAATTTATTTCCCTTCCATGTGCGCCTCTCATGTCTCCCCCTCTCCTCTCTCACCTCACAAGCCACGCCTCTTTCATAAAATGTTTCCATGGATTTCATTGTCAACCTGCCAAATCCGAAGGGTGTCAGACTCTTATGGTCGTGGTGGACAGGTTTTCCAAGTACGCGACTTTTGTGCCTGCAACAAAGGATTGTTCGGCCGAGGAGGTGGCCAAGCTGTTTATGAAGCACATGGTTAAGTACTGGGGTGTGCCACAAATGATCGTGAGCGATCGTGATCCTCGTTTCACGGGGTGTTTCCGGTCTAAGTTGTTCAAGCTGCTGGGATCGGAGCTGAATATATCAACAAGTTTACATCCCCAAACTGACGATTAGACGGAGTGGGTCAATGCACTCTTGGAGATCTACCTTCGACATTATGTGAGCACAACGCAAGTGAATTGGGCGAAGTTGATTGATGTAGCCTAGTTCTCCTATAATCTACAACGGAGTGAGTCAACCAATCAGAGCCCGTTCGAGATCGCGACCGGGCAGCAACCAAATACCCCAAGTGCGATCGCATCAAGTTATCGATGCAGTAGTCCACCCGCTTACAAGTTTTCCAAGGATTGGCAAGAGTAGACCGACTTGGCAAGGGCGTGTCTACACAAAACCTCCAAGCACATGAAGAAGTGGGCCGACAAGAAGTGACGGCATGTGGAGTTCTAGGTCAGGGACTAAGTGTTGGCCAAGCTACACATGGTGCTTCGATACAAGGACGTGCACAAGGGGTTGATCCATCGCTACGATGGACCATTCCGTGTGCTACAACGGGTCGGGAATGTCACATACAAGCTAGAGTTACCACCAAAACTCAAAGTACATCTAGTTTTCCATGTGAGTATGCTTAAGCCTTTCCAGGTTGATGAGGAAGATCCAAATTGAGGGGAGTCGCAATGGACGCCACTCGGGGCAAAAACCTCATATGATCGAGAAGTCAAGAGCATCATGGCGGATCGAGTCATACGAAAGCAGTATTGCGCACCCAAGCGAGAATATTTGATCCGATGGAAGGGTCTTCCGGAGAGTGAAGCAAGTTGGGAGCCCGCGGAAAGTCTTTGGCAATTCAAGAAGGAGATCGATGCTTTCCATGCCGAAGACGCGACGAGGGCGTCGCCTGATTAGGTGGGGGAGAATGTCACGGCCCAAAAAAAAGCCAATCCAAGAGGTTCCTATGGGACGACCGTGACACATCTATGGATCAAGCAACCCTCAGCTTGTATCCCTGACTACTAGGGTTTTCTTGAGTCTTCTAGAAAGAGTAAAAAGTCCATCCTCGGCTTGTACCACTCGACATCAAACTCCATCCCTTCCTAACAAAGACTCTATTAGAAAGACTAGAAAGTGAAGACTCGAAATGAGCAAATTATATTTAATATCTAATGAAGTTCTATTTATAGCATCATCTATCCCCATTTTTTCTCTTTATTCACCATCCTCTTTCCCAGATGCGGATTGCCTGCTCCCAATCGTGCACCCATCGTCTACTTTGCTCACTAATCAGAAAACACTGGGTATAGTTATGGTAGCCACTTCAACAATACACTACTCCATCCAATGTATGTTGTGAGCCCGCTCGGTCAAAAAATTGAAATCTCCCTTTGTCTCTCTCCTCAAAATTGGAATCTCCCTTTATCTCTCTCCTCTCGCACATCTCCCTTTGTCTCTCTCCTCTCGCACATCTCTCTCTCTCTCTCTCTCTCTCTCTCTCTCTCTCTCTCTCAACTAGGGTGAGGATCGTCCTCATAGGATTTAGCATGGGTTTGGGAGGCAACGACATTGGAGTCACAAGGGATCTTGAGGATGCAAGGCTGAGGGAGGACTTGAGGTCATAGATGATAGGGGGCTTAAGCTTGCTCTTGGATTGGGGTCGGCTGCAGGGGCGGTAGAAAACCTGTGATGAGCATTAGTGTTGCTCGTGAGTCGATCGTCCATGGCTAGATGGGAAAGATGGATACCTGGGATCAATAGCATGCTCGAACAACATCAACAACAACCATGGATGAGTGTCGGCATGCTTGTGAGCATTTTTTTCCATGGTTGGCTACTGCAATCCATGGCACAAGCATCATCCATGGCCTCAGAAGGCAAAAAGAAAAGGAAGAAAACACTGAAAGAAGAGAAAGACATGATGGAGAGAAAGGAGCTTGCAAGTTTTCTGAAAAGTGGGTCCGCAAGCAACACTTGTTGCTCGAGGAATGGACTAGTGCATTGTTGAGATGGCTACCACAATTGCACCTAATATTTTCTTCCCATGAATGGCTAACATGTATCAGTCTCATCATGACTGGCCTACCTTTTCTCTCCCTCAACAGCTTGCCCCCATTTTTGCTACATCCGCACCCCCACCATGACCAACCACCACTCTCCTCCATTAATGTCCCTCAAATAGCTCATGGATTCAACCCAAGTTTGGGCCTATGCAACTAGATTGGTTTTACTCGAAATTAAGACCAGACCATCCTAAAAACTAGTCCGATTCTCAGTTCCAATTTTGAAAGCAATGAAAACTGATCTAGTTCTTGAGAACTAGATTGACCAAACCAAATTTGAAACCAGTTTCATAAAATCTTAAAGCCTAAGTTTTCTCCGGACATCTTTTTCTCTATTTGTCTCTTTTTCTCTACTCTCTTCAAATTCACTTAGACAATTCTTCTCTTGATCATGACTCACCTTTTGCCCGCTCGCCCTTGTTCAACTTTTATTTTGAACCATTTTTTTTACTCATGTTATTTTGCTATAAAAAAAAAAATGGAACCAAAAGAAGGAACAAAAGAAAAGTAGGCTTCTAAGCACACTTTAGAATCGAACAAAAAAACAAAAGATAGGTTTCGGGATTGGTTTTAGGGCAAATAGTGTAGGTTCCAAGTTGCAAAATCTGAAAACTAGTTCTGATAGGATAAGTTTGGGTTCTAAATTTGGAACTTATCTATCCTGAAATCTGTCACAATAAGGTACTCTAGTTAGAAAATATAGATACCTCAAAGACAGGTGAACTCTCTCTTCAAGATCCACCCATTGCGATCGGGATCCTTGTAGATTCGGCGATGATGGTTTGATTTTTATTTTTTTATTTTTTTGGGGGGGGGGGGGGGGGGGGGGGTGTTTGTGGACCTCCAGATCTAGAGGTCACTCTTCCAGTTTTCGGTACAAGCGACGAGCAAATTGTGGTGAGAGTAGGAGTTGGGCGCGCAGGGTTGAGCTCAGTCACAACAGACGAGCTCAATGCCGGCGCAAGCTCGACTTCAACGGGAGACATGCCCGGTGGGGAATTCGGTGTGTGGGTGAGAGAGCGATCTGGAATGCTTATATATATAAAATCTAAGTGCCCCATGTCAAATATCGTTGCAAGCCACAGAAAATGGGCATGGATAGATAGTAGATGATCCGTGGCCCTCACCCCATTTTTTCCTTCCCTCCTTACACTCCGCTTGATGCCATAATACAAACGTTTCCAATAATTTTGATTGCTTTATGACAAAGAAGATCACTTTAGATAAATAATTCTGGGCCTATAAAATATCGTATTAATCACATGGACCAAATTAAAAGGCAAGTTAATTGAATCAAGTAGGAGCGTTGTGAAAATCTTTAGACACTCCTAAGGTTAATTATTTTGGTAATCTTAAAGTGTAATAGACCCTCCATTTTGACTACAGTGTCTGGTCTCAATCTTGTCTTTTTTTGTTGTGATACTAAATCGGTGGTCGCGGTTGCTCTTATAGCACCAAAAAAATGTAAACACTCCAGAACTACAAGTAACTAAAAGATGCAGAGCTGGCGGTATTAAAATATGATATCTTAACGGAGCAGGTTAAACAAGTAGGCATTTCAATAATGAAAAGGCAATGAGCATTAACGTATTCTTTATAATAGAGCGCATTAACGTATTCTTTAGAATAGAGCAAGCAAATTCGAATCTATGTAGGTTTAACAAATAACCATGACAGTACGGTATGGTCATTAGTTATATTCACTCCAATAAAAAAGAAGCACACTACATGGAGAATGGAGCACAAACTTGTTCGAGTTGGGGATATCTAGTTAACGGCGTCGTTCATTTGAACTCAGATTTCTGCTCCTAGTCAATTCTCTCTTCCAGAAACAACGTTCGGTATGTGCCAGTTGAATCACTGCATGTTCTCTTCAGACTTTTTACGCTTAAGGACCATAAAGAATGTGATGGATTCATGGCTTTCTGGCTTCAGGAAAAAGGGAGATTGCGCCACTTTCAACGAGTACCGGTGGAACAAGTCATCGATGATCAGTTCATCGCCGAAATGATGGAGCAATAATCCCTCGAATGCTGCTCTTAAGTAGAGAGAGCGTGATTCGAGGGTGGAAAAAGCAACGTGCATTTTGGGGTGGTTCAGGGTCTGAATCCTCTCAATGTCGAAGAATCTGTTTCGGTCGATCACTTGCTTCAGCTCCTTTTCTGATGGGAAATATATTGGCAAGTTGAAGCTCTCTACTCTGGCTTTGCTTATGATCCCCTGCGTTCCAAATATTTATTTTCAAAGTGATGAAAGCCCTGCTTAATTCCTGAAGCCAAATAAAAAATTGGCCATTTGTATTTTCTGTATATTTTCACGTGCCAATATTTCACCATGTGTTAAACTGTTATTTAATTATTTTTAAAAATATTTCTACTGCACAGATCCAACAAATATTAACACCATCGATACAAAGATTACTATTCATCCTTGGATAAACAGCAGAAACAACCAACGATATGTCGCACTACATGATTTTCCCTAGGAGATATTATTATTCCCAAAAGTTATTACATTCTTTGTACCATAGATCAGTAGACTTAGCATTGAACTGAAACTACGTACCGTATTCGCCATGTCCACTAGGCAAGAACCCAGCAGCTCAATCTCCGACCCTATGGTGGCCTGAGATTCACGAACCAAATCCGGCGCACCTGGCACGACCATGAATACCAATCCTCCACCGACCATCTCCCCTGCTCTTGCGCTGAGAAACGCCTCCATGTCTCTCTCGAACTGAGCAGCGTAAGCCCCTACCACCTCCGCAGGCGAGCTCTCGTAGTGAATTCTCTCTCCATTCCAAGCACAGGAAGACTTGTCCAGTATCTCTTGCGGAACACGGGACAGCCAGTGGAGCGCAAGGGATGAGTATGCCAAGTGTATGGACGCAGTCGGGAGGAGACGCCCATAGAACGACCCTGGGACCACCATGGCGTAGTACCGCCGCTTCTCGGGGAGGTTGGCGAAAAGCGTGTTGAAGTCATTGGTGGGGAGGTCGTTAAAGATGGCTTGGAACTCGAGGGTACGAAATGGCGAATGTTTGATGGGTTTGATGAGGTCTAAGAGGCATTGTATTATGGTTTCAATGGCTTGAATGGACGTGAGTCCTGTGGAGCAACCAAAGTCTGCTATTCTGATGATGGGGTCTGGAGAGGATGAAGAGAGGTGATTGAGATCGAGGGTTGCGGGTAAAGCTTCCTTGATCATACCCATGGCGGCTACAGCGACTCCTTTCTGTAGAACAGGGCAATATTGGCGATTACTTTTGCAATACTTATTTCCATGCGTGCAAAACACATCCATATGTTTAGTGGATAGATGGTCCAACGTCCAGCCACTTTAACAATGTGCCAGATGCAAGAAAGATTCAGTTGATAATCCCATACATGCTCTACTTTATGAAGTGATTGATGAGTGGAAGTCCACCCCATAATTAATAGTCACCATTTGAGTACAACTTTCAGTCTTCGCAAATGACTTTATGACAGTGATAGCGTTTGATACGGCAGAAGCGGATGGTGACAAGAACATACAAAATTCCTAAATTCGCAAACACGAGTAGCAACTCAAAAACTTGCAAACTTGCGCAATAACAGAGAAAATGCACCAAATAAAGGTTGTTAATTCTGATATGATAGTGAATAGAAGTGGATGTATGAAGAGAGAGCAAAAGTGGAAAAGATGTTGAAGCAAGGATGAGATAGAACAATCTGATAATGAAACTAACACGGAATTATGAGGTCAAGGGAATCTTATGTTTAGTGAACCAAATTATGACTAAAATATTTAGAAAATTTTAGTAAACCACGTCATCGTAATTAAAAAAAAAAAAATCGTTTGTCTATTGCACCTATAGTTAAAGCTACTTGTCTCGCATCAATAAGTTTAGGCACGGAGATGATCATCTACTACTTGAAAAAAATATCATCAAGGTAGTAATATGTTAGTATACATATAGAAGATGAAAATTGTCCAAATAGTCTTAAGCCTATTGCACTTTTGTCAATTCAATCTTAAACAATTTTTTTTTTTTTAACTTTGTCAATTGAATCATAAATTTTTTTACATTTTGCTAATTGAATCCATCCCGTCGATTTTGACCAATAATCAGTGACATGAATATTTTTAACAATATTTTAATATTTTCGAGTTTTTCTTCTTCTTTTTTTCTTTTCTTTTTTCCCTTCCCTTCCTCCTCTAGTTGGTCACTGGCCTTTGGCAAAGTTCACCACTACTGGCCACTAGCAAGGTCAACCTCATCTTGGGACTAGCAAGGCTTGACCTTCTCCCAACGATCAGTGAGGCAGACCTTGTTGTCGTTAAGCAAGGTCAAGCCTCACCAATGGCTAGGCGAGGCTCAACCTTGTTGAATCTGATGAGGGCTGAGCCTCGCCAATCGCAAGGCGAAGTCAAGCCTTACCTAGGGTGGGCAAGCTTCACCTATGGCCAGCAAGTTGATCTCATCGGACCTTGCCTTTGGCCAATGACTAGAGCAAGAAGAAAGGAAGGGAAAAAAAAAAAAAGAAATGAAAATAATAAATAAAACTATATGAAATTTTCAAAAAATAATTAAACATTATTAAAAATATTGTCAAACATCAATATCGGCTATGTCATGTAAAACAATTGGTGTCACATCAACATTTTTTAGCTAAATGAACTTAATTAGTAAAATGTGAAAATATTTAGATTTAAATTAGTAAAAGTGCAGTAAATCTAAAACTTTTTTACCAATATTCCGATATAGAAGTGCTCTATCATTGAACCCAATCATGTACGAGCTTCCTGCTCTAGTTCTTCAGTGGATGCAACATTTAAACATGAGTTTGTATTTTTTTTCATAGCTAGTAGGAAAAAAAAAAAAAAAAAGAAGATGTTAAGCGTGCTAAAAGTTTTTATGAAATTAGATCGACCAAGTGACAGTTATTAAATTATATAAAGCGACAACCAAAAATTTCCACAGACACTACAATTTATATTCATATTGTATAGGAAGTACCTGATAGGAGGAGTTCTGGGCGTAGCTATAAGGTCCATTCCCTCCATTCATGGCCTTTGTCTCGGAGATGCTAATCGTCCTCTCATCCTCCATTCTCTCTCTCTCTCTCTCTCTCTCTCTCTCTCTCTCTCTCTCTCTCTCTCTCTGTGCCTGCGCAGATTAGGTCGTGCAATATATAGCATGAACTCGTGGAACTAAAGAATCATTAGGGACGTCAAATGACAAGGTAAAAGCGTGAAACACGTGCGTTAGATTTTACCATTTTAAGCGTGAAACACGTGCATTAGATTCACGTGCATTAGACTTTACGATTTTAAGCGTGAAACACGTGCATTAGATTTTACGATTTTAAGCGTGAAACACGTGCATTAGATTCACGTGCATTAGACTTTTTAAGCGTGAAACACGTGCATTAGATTCATGTGCATTAGATTTTACGATTTTAAGCGTGAAACACGTGCATTAGATTTTATGATTTTAAGTAAAGAGGAGGTTGCCAAAGAATACAATTTTTTATACTCCATAATATTAATTAATTACCGAGTAAAGATGAGGCTAGCTATGCATAAAAGCACTTGCAACAAGTTAGGATACGTTTGGTAATATTTCTATTTCAAGAAACAATTTCTTTTCAGCGATAGTTTTTTTCTTTATTATTTTTATTCTCTAGAACAATTTCTAAATAAAAAAACGCATTTGGCACAAAATTTCTATTCTCGGAATATAAAAAGAATATGAATGTGTTTAGTACAATCTATAATTTTTTTTGTTTCTTTTAATTTGTTAATAATTTTTGTAGATTTCTATTTTTTTTCTTCTTGCTTGCCGCCGCCGTCAACTGCTGATGGCCGGTGGTGGTAGTCAATTGGGGGGCGGCAAACAGCGAGAGGCAAGGGTCAGCAAGAAATAAGAAGAAAAGAAAAAACTTATTTCTAGAAATTTTTCCTGCAAATAAAAAGCTATATTTTTCTACTTCATATTTATGTTCCAAATATATTCCTCAGCTACTTTTCTATTCCGGAGAATAGAAAAATTAGTTAATTGATTAGCAAGTGGATTTTTGTTCCTTTTTTTTTTTTTTTTTTTTTTTTTTTTTTTTTTTTGGTTCCAAGGAACAAAAAAACAGAAAAACAAAGAAATTGGAACGTTAACAAACGGACCCTTACCCGACCCACTATATTTATATTTAGGCCATTAACCCTAGAAATAAATTTAACCTCAATTCTATTTGCGAATCGTCATAGGTGTATATGGTAATTGGTCTTTAGGATATAGAATAGGATACTATTGGCCGATGCATCATCTGTATGCAATATTTTTCTTACATAGGTCGAGTCTAAAGAAAATCCGTGCATTATCAGTCAGAAATTATTCCTGACTCATGGCCATGAGCTGAGCTTAGTAGTCCTCTTGAGATCAATAACTTCGGTTAATTACATGAAAGAAGTTAAACCTATCGGTTTACTTAATGATCAAGGAGATATGTAAACAGTTTAAATGCACGGCATATGTTCGATATTCATACTATATATGCATCATAAATCTCATGTGTGGAATGTCTATTTAGGTTGTAGCCTCTTTCTTACTTTGTTCGCAAGGGTTAATTAGATTGATAGATGGGATTATTTAAGTAAGCACTGAAGGCGATGCCCAAAACTGAGTTTTTGGGGATTACTCAATGTTTACGATATAAATTCAATGTCTACGATATAATTAGAGTGATAGATGGGATTATTTAGGTTGAGCTTGGGATTCTTTTGGTCAAAGTTAGAATTTATATCACAGCATTGACAGCAATGCCCAAAACTCAGGTTCAAACCGATAATACAATCCCACTTCCTACTCTGCATCTCATTCCGCAAAAGAAATGAAACATATAATTGCAAATGAGCAAGCGTGCTGAACCCTATAACAGGGAGAGAGTTGGGATTTTCGCCGCCCTTAGCCTCGCCGCCTACTTGGCCGTCCATGCCTTCGACCGGATAACGACTAGATAGTTGTGATCTTCTGTTGAATCTGAAGAGAGACTATATTGCGAAAGACTGAAGAGGCCAAGCGCACGAGCCGCTATTTATAGAGCTGCGGTCACTAATTTCTTGATCGTCATTTCTTTGTTTGTTGGGTCATCCTCCACGATTCAACCGTTATTGAAGCTCTGCGCATGCGGGCATAGAAAATAGGAAAACGGGAGTAATTAACTATTCACGCATGGGGTACCGAGTCATGAGAATCTGCTAAACGACATTAATTGAGCAACAACCATCTGTGGAGCTCTCCGCGAGACTTTTAAGACTGCCATTTAGAACGAACTCGAAGAATGCGAGGTGACGGTCAAATTAGATGCCATTTGTTCCCTTTGCATGCGTGCCTACTTGCTTAGCCCGCATGGTTCGCTTGTCCGGAGATCTGCTGGAGTACGTCTCTGAAAAAAATACCTGGTTCGTGCAGGACAAAAGAGGAAGGTCGACGATAGAAAGATGTCAGGGAAGATGACCATGTCGTCGTCCATAAAGATATGGAGGAGTTAGTGGATGGATTTGTGGGGTAGGATATGTGGTGATGTAGGAGATGAGTTTGATAGGGTTAATAGTATTTTCATCATTTCATTCGTAATCTCGCAATTCCATAAACCATAACATTTTTTGAAAAATAACCTGTCTTATATTGTTCACATCCATATATCTTGCTTTGTACGTGTCCACATTCATTGTATGTAAAGGGTTTTTCTTGTAAGTGGTATGCTTCTTATTGAGATTTGGAACAATATATTTTGCATTGAAACTCGTCGATATAATTCTTATCCTCCATATAAAGTACATCACTTTCTCAATTTGGTTCTTTTAACTTTTGCGCACTGAAAATTGGAAGGCCGTTATCCAGCTAGCCACTAAACTCCCTCTTCTCTTAAAAAAAAAAAAAAAAAAAAAATCGCTCGTCATGCAGAATTTAATTATAGTCGTGTAATATGACTAGAATAATATATATTATGAAATAATCAACTGCAATAGTATATTCAGTACTTAATCAACCACATAATTGTAGAATCACAGTTACAATGATTCGCATAACTTGTCAAATACAAACTATTTTCTCAGTTAATATAATTCGATTTGGAATATAAAAAATTTTAGAAGGTTTAATAGTTGGTTATTATTTCACAATAGTTATACGTTAGTAATTTAAAAAAAAAAAAATTGAGCAGGTCTGGGCCATTTTGGGCCTGAAGATGCGCAAGCCCGAAGAGCCGGATAAGAAAAATTAAATGAGCCCAGAATCCCGACCCGGGTCTATTCCAATCCCCTTTTTCAATTGATATGGATATGTCATTCTGCTGCAAATCCAAATCGTGATTGTGACGAGGTAAATGTGGTGTATATTGGAATGCCATAGATAAGAGAAACCCATTCTTGATGAGCCGAACCTCGGTCATACATCAAGGTATTGAGCCCACGTTAAGTGAGGCGGCTTAGATCAATCTAGTAATTGGCGACCTCAAGTAAAAAGAAATTCATCCTTTATTAGGCTGATTGGCTTGGTAATGGAAAGTGTAAGGTTTTGATAGCTGATATGGAATAATTTCCAACAATGTGTTAAATTATGTTTTAAATTCTTTACCTAGGAAATTTAAAAATATTGGAGGTGTGTGGTATGCCAACTTAGGCATGGATTTACAAAACATTTTTCTATTGAAGGTCATCTTTGAACGGGCTCATATTGGACCGAGCCTTGAGGTCGGACACAACTTGTTGACGAATTTTGTAACAAAATAATCCATACGAAAATCACTTTTTGTCAACTTTGTGCTCTTCATTTAATCGTTTAATCTTCGAAGAACCCTGATAACAAAGGATAAATAATCATTAATCTCAACAAGGTTTGATCCATACTGCCAATGAGTGCATCCCATAATCACTAACCGATCCAATTCTTAAGTGAACATGGATCTTGTGGATGAATATTTAACTATTAAATTCACTTTCTATTGGTAAAAACTTTAAATTAATTTCGTAGGGTTTAAAGTCCATGCTCAAAAACTTAGGTTCAAACCGATAAAACAATCCCACCACCTACATTGCATTGGATATTACTCAGCCGACGAAAATGAAACGTTTAATTGCAAATAGCAAGCTTGATGAACCCTATAACACAGCACAGAGAGAGAGAGAGAGAGAGAGAGAGAGAGAGAGAGAAAGAGAGGGCCGTGATTAAAAGATAAAAGGGTCTTTTATTTATAGTCAAACTTGTTCCAACACTGGTAGATCAAACTTCAGTCGAACTGATCATGATCGAAAGCTCTCTCTCATTTGCTCCCCTTGGAGCTGTCGTGGAGCCCGGCAAAGTAGCCTTGCGGGTTCGTCTCGAAGGAATCCCTTGAAATATAAGCCGAACCCCCAGTTCCAGGCGCAACCATCATCCCTCCGCCGCCGCCACCTCCTTTTGCGGCCCCCCCTCCACCTCTCGCTCCGCCTCCGCCACCTCCGCCGCCCTTTCCGCCACCTCCTCCTCCGCCGCCCTTGCCTCCGCCGCCGCCCATGTCTTCTTGTATCGGGTGATGAAATGACTAGCTGGTTTAGTTGGGATCTTCTGTGGAATCTGAAGAGAGATTATATGCGAATGGGTGAAGAGGCCAAGCGAATGAGCCGCTATTTATAGAGCCGCGGTCAGTAATTTGGTGATTGTGGTTTCTTCGTCTGTTGGGTCATCCTCGAAGATTCAACCGTCATAAAAGCTCTATGCATGCGTGCATGGAAGAAAGGAATAAGAGGATTTACAGCAACAGAAGAAAGAAAACGGGGAGTAATTAACTCCGCACGCATATTAACGAGTCATGAGAATCTGCTAAACAACATTAACTAAGCAACAAACCATCTGAGAGGTTATCCGCGAGGCTTTAAGAGTGTCATTTAGAACGCGCTCCAAGAATGCGAGGTGACGTTCAAATTACCGACCGTTCGGTTCCCTTTTTCATGCATGCGCACTTGCTTGGCCAACATGGTTCGCTTGTCTGTGGACAACAGGGAAGCGTCGATGACAATGAAATGTCGGGGGAAATGATAACGTCGTCGTCCAAGAACAAATGCGGCGATGCATAAGATCAGTCTTTTGACTCATTTCACACAACTTGCTCTCCGTGCGAAATTTTATTGATAGTCATGCAATATGATTGTAATAATTTATCTTTTCAAACAATCAATAACTATAGTATATTAGATACATAATCGAATTGGTTATTGTAGAATGACAGTTATAATGATTCGCACAACTTGTCAAATACATACTATTTTCTCAATAAAAATAATTTCTGAGGAAAATGAAAACATCTTTGGAAGGTTTAGTAGTCCGCTTAGTATTTCACAGTAGGTAAATGTCAAGGAACACCAATGAATTCAGACGACATCATTGAGATCAAAGATTTTTATCGTCATTTCTGCATGTTTCTTTGAGATCGAGAAGCCGAGATTGAGAGGTGGAGATGCGAGCAAACCTTAATAAATGGTAGGTCAAATTTAGCGACTATGAGGTGATTTGCTTAGTAAATTCCAAGGGACCTGGAAATTGGCTCATCTCGTATCGGTTCATTCTCAATTAGATTTCAAAAATAAAATCAACTCACATGTAGATGTAGATACTTATATTTACATTTGTTCGAGTTTCAGAAATGATGGGAAGGCAACTTAAATAGACAGGCATGTATGTAAATTGAGGAGGCTGTAATGCTTCCTAATAATGAGATATAAGCGAATATTTGGCAAGGTAACTTTGTTTGACAGATCCGTGAATATGTGATTGTGACTTTAGGGTGTACACGGGCCAAACCTCGAGGTATTTTTCGGCATGATGCAAATAGACCAGGCCTCGAATTTCTAAACATGGCTTGGCCATTCGAAGAGCGGTTCAGATTTAGTTATACCGGCGCGGTTCAGGCCTCTACCGATTTTTTATTTTTCTTATCAGAAATGAAAAGTACCATATTTGTTATTATATTTCTAACCTTATTAATATATTACTGCATTCATATCCACAAATTGCATTTGAACAAATGAATTTCTCGTACCTCAATTTCAAGGAGTTTAACTTTTGATCCGGATGAAATTACGTAACTTGTGAGTACAATTTTAAAAGCTTGTCCAAAGCCTGACGAGAGGCTGTTTTTGTCCTCGAAAATCATTTTTTTGACATATTTTTTACCACTTTTCACAATCTGACCCTTACCACCTATTGACACTGAGTGCAGAGTATAAGCCTAAACATAAGAAGCGAATGATCCAAATCAAGTTATAACAATACAACTAACCCATGAAAGACCCACTCAACAAAATGCTTAAACGAGCCCATCGATCACAAATGTCGTAACAATAAATTCGACCCACAAAGCCCATCGATGGAATGCTTTCGAGGGGAAAAAAAATCAGGCTTGTTCGGTCAATTGATTTCGTAACTAAAAGTGTAGGGTTTCGATATCCTAATGTATAAAAGTTTCTATCTGGGCGATAGAAATAGTTTTTACTTCCAGTACCAAACAAATTCTCTAAATGTTCACATCCTACTTTTCTTGCAGGTCAACCACGTGCTCCGATCACGGGTCTGGTCGATCCTCGTCAAAGCCTCCAGGCAAAGCAAGTGGAACTTCCTCCGGGTACCGCCCGCGTGGTCCTTAACCTAACCGAAGCTTCCTTCCACGGTCAAATTCGGACAACTCGCGTACAATATTTCGGTTCACAACCGTGTTTTTGTTGTCCGTTCTCGTAAAAGTCCAAGGATTTCGTATTTAAAAACGTTAACCAGAACCCCCAACAAAATAAATAAAAATACAACGAATTGGAATCTCTTCCTTTTGGGGCTTTAGATGATAAAAAAGACGAATTAGAATGGAAAGAACCTTCAGCAAACGAGCAACAAAGGAGTGAACGATGATCATTTGATTAAATTGGAGTTCGATTATCCAATTACAAACACATAAAACATCCTAGTTTCTTCCCTTACTCTCTATGCATCACAACCCACGAAAATTTACATGTACATGGACAAAGATTGATGGACAAAGATTGATTCCCAAGTCCCACCTGAGTAAAATTTCATCTCTCTAGCTAGCCCAAAAAAGGTCAGGAGAGCATTGCAAGACTTGTAGTAAAATCTTTAAATGGCTTCTTCACCTTGAAAAAACAGCCTCCTCCGTGATGGTCTCCAACATCGGCCTCCTCGACCTGCACACGGACAGCCTATGCTTGTACTCCACCAAGGGGAACCCCTCGGCTTCTTCCAGCCTCGGCCTCGTCTCGTCCTCCTTCTGCAGGCTCTCTCCTGTGGCGGCGGTGGCCGCGGTTCCCTCGGGCGGTTCGCCGGCGGACTCGGGCGACACCCGGACCTTGGCCCCGGATATCCTCTTCGGCCCCGTGCTCGCGGCCACGAACATCGCGGCCACGTCGCCAGCGGTGACCACGGAGTTCACCCTCCTCATGGGGAACATGAGGTAGACGTCGCCGAGCTCCAGCTCCTCATCCGCGCCGAGGGCGGCAAACCGCCGCCCGACGTGCAGGGACCGGGAGCTGGCGAGGAAGTAGCCGGGGCACTCCAGCATGAGCTCGGCCGCGTTGACCGGCTCCCGGAACTGCTTGATCTCCCCGCCGGGGAAGATGACCCTCGCGACCCGCGAGCCCTTCTTCATCAACGGCGGCGCGACGAACGTGCACGAGAAGTAATTCCCCATGTCCGAGGACCAGAGAAGACTCGAAAGGAGAAGCGGGAGAGGAAGAGAGATGTCTGTGGGTTTTGTGCGGGGATGGTCAGCAGGGAAGGAGGGTGGATTCGTGTATATATGGAGAGAAATGAGAAGGAAAGATCAACGGAAAGGGACCATGAAATTGTTTATGTCGAAAGTGGGGAGAGGGGAATATCATGACATGTGGTGAAGGAGGAGAGAAGGCCGTGGGAAGTTGACGTGCCATTTCACGAAAGGACGAGAGAGGCACGCGCGTTTGGCCAAGGAAAAGCGAAGCAGCGGCGAAGCTGCATAATCATTTGTTTTTTCCCCTGTTTTTTTTTTTTTTTCTTTCCCAACGCTACGCGGTACACTGTACCCTCCTGTGCCCACGTGCTTGTAGGAAAAATCACTAACTCTTAGAACTTAACTTCGGTTTGTATAGGTGCGGTGCATGAGATTTATTGGATCACGTGGACCTCGAGAGACTCACACGACTCAATGGATAAGTTGAATCGACCTTACCATTTTCTTACTACCATTTTGAGTGCAAGCGGTATATTGTCTTCTGACAAGACATTCGGCCACCGTCTTGTTAGAATTAAACCTACAATCAAAAGAAAATCGAAAATAAAAGTGAGAAAAGAAATCGAGCCACAAAGTTTATATCTCGATTCATCATTAAATTAAAGTTACATCTAGCGGATAATTTTATTATGACTAGCATCCCACACTTATCTAAAAAAAAAGAAATTATATATATTTAGTAACTATTCATGAATTCAAACCTAAAGTATTTATAAAATATTGGTTCAGATTATAAAACTCATTATCCCCCAATTAAAAGAGAGAGAGAGAGAGATTATATATATCTAGTAACAAGACTCTCATGACATTGTGTTGATAGGGGATACAAACCACATCTCAACCCATCAAATGTTGAATGCATGGCAATTGGCAGGTATTGTATTAGTAGGAAATTAAACCACCTTTTGAATTTTGGTCTTGCATTCCACATGTACTAAACCATGAGTTTGTACCTTTAGTTATGTAACCCTAATTAGGTACTAAATTGCAATTCAAAACTATCACCACGACGAGCTTATTTATCGATTGGTCACTTCATAACACATCCCGTCACTTTTCTATTTAGGAATCTTAAATGTTTACAAAATCTAGTTCATCTGCTACTACCCCCACCCCCTCTTTCCTCCATTTGTCACCGAGCTTCCCATTACCTCGATCTGGGATTGTTGATGATAGAAGTAAGCAGTTTTAAATTTCATACAGATTTCTCCCGAAACTTGCCTATTGAACAGGTTCCTTATTTTCTGATATCTAAAACCTACCATATATACTTCTGGGGGGATGGGGTAACAACAAGTGAAATATATCCTCGGAAAAGCCCGCAAAAAATAGTCCTAAACATTTTATGTAGAGTAGGAATAGAGTAGGGATTCAAAAAAAAAAAAAAAAACAGGTTCCTTATTTTCTAAAATCTAAAACCACCATTATACTGCGGAACATCCAAATATATTCGGAAAAGTCCAAAAACTCGGAACCATTTTGTTTATCAAACCCATCAAACTTTTCAATTTGACCATTTAGTCATAAACATTTTCATATTTATACCAATTCGATTTCATCCCGCTAATTTAAGCCGAAAATTGTTGATTTGGCCGCCAGCGGTTTTACGTGGCGCCAAGTGGAATTTTTTTAATGATTTTTTATAATCTTTTCAGATTTTTTAAATTATTTTTTTATCTTTTCTTTTTATTTTTATTTTTCTTTTCTCCTTAACCCTTGGCGGCCACAAGTTGGTCGGGCGGCCGGCCGACCATCGTCGGCCACGTGCCGGTCGGGGCGAGGGGCCCCGCGCCCTCGCGAGGCCGGTGAGGGCGAAACCCTCGCCCCGCGGCCCGGCGAGGGCGTCGGCCCCGCGGATCCGGGCGAGGGCGCGCAACCCTCGCTTGTGGCGGGTGAGGGCACGGCGGCCCTCGCCCGATCCGAGCGAGGGCATGTACGCACTCAGCACTTCTCCTCACAGCATCTCTCTCCGTCTCTCGCCTCTAGCGCTTCTCCTCACAGCATCTCTCTCCGTCTCTCGCCGCTCGAAGACTCTGCCCCCCGACGAGGGCCCTCGCTCGGATCTAGGTGAGGGCCAACGAAGGGCGCAAAGGCCCTCAGGCCCTCGGGCGGGGTTTCCAACGGGGATCGGGGGGCGGCCCTCGCCGAGGGGCATGGCGCGGCGAGGGCGCGACGCGGGGCCCTCGCCCCGACCAGCCTATGGCCGGCTATGGTCGGCCGGCCGACCGGCGACCTCACCAGCCAAGGGTAAGGAGAAAATAATTTTTTAAAAAAAAATAAAAAAAAATTAAAAATAAATTAAAAATTTTGAAAAAAATATAATAAACCATAAATTTTATCTACGTGGCGCCACGTAAGATCGCTAGCGCCACATCAGCAATTTCCGGCTTAAATTAGTCAGATGGACTGAATTGGTACTAATGTGAAAAGGTTTATGACTAAATTGGTCCAATTAAAAAGTTTATGACTGAATTGATACCAATACAAAAGGTTTAGGGTTATCTTAGTACTTTTCCCAATATATCCTATCACAAATTTCAAGGTCTAGCTAGGTTATACTTTTATTATTAATTAAATAATTACCGTGAATTATTGCAATTAATGAACACCATTTGTTGTCACAATTTACTGACCATTACTTATATTGAGACATACGAAGAATGTGAAACATTAACAAAATAGAAATTATAATAATAAAATGGAAGCTTGAGTTAGTGATTCAAAATTATACACTTATTATTGAATGCTATGAATATCATAAGATTGCGTGAAGATATAGATAAATATATATATATATATATATATATATAATATTATTCCAAATTCGATATCAAAATATCTATATTATTCCAAATTTCAAAATATCTAGATTCCAATTTCAAAATTTCACTTGACCTATTTAATATTGTCAAAACAGGTTCCCCAATTTTTAGAACCTAAAACCTACTTTAAACAATTTGTAATCTGAAATTAGACAAGTTGTCACTGATTTGATTATCAAATCCTACTATGGAACCATGCTCACTCTGAATTGATGATCGTCACAACTTCACCGCAGACATCCAGGCATGGGGAGGTTCGGGGTGGATGAACCGAAGAGGTAGTGGTGTCGAGGATGGGGACAATTCTTGGAGGCGGCTTCATGGTAGCGGATGTATCAAGCGGTGGAGAGACTACGGTTTCTGGGATATTCGGTGGGCCTAGGTCACGGGGATTTGGGGGGATGCGATTTTACACCCGAGTTTCTTATCGTTATACCGCTCGATCAGTCTGTTAAAATTAGTATTAAATATGTAGGTAGAGTCTTCGTCATAATAGATAGGGATATCAAAACCGATGATGTTGATCACAGGGCACTTAACAACTTTCCACGGCATCTCTCTCTGTCACGGGTCGATTTCAGTTCTCTTTCCTCGAGCATTCTCGACGGAGACGTCATGCTTTGCGTTGCGGGTTGTTTAAGTTCGACTTCTAGTCGGCCAATGTGAAACGAAATGCCTTCAATTTTGGGCAGATTCGTCAAGTCAGAAATGTGGAGAGAACTATAAAGGTGTGGAAAAACGCGGAGTCGTATGGCAAGTCCACTGAAAATGAGGTTTTGTTTTTCCTTCTTTTTTGTCTGCTTGGGTTTTGATGTTTTCGGTCGGTCGTGACGTGGAACAAACTTTTGATTTACTGGTCAGACCGGGCAGGTTAACTACGAGGAATCCATACGTCGCGTCGGACACGAAAATCTATTTGTTTCCATTTCACTATCAAATTAGTTAGATAGTATTTATTAATGCGTATTTTATTCGTATTATGATGCCTTTTTCTAATTATGTTTTTCTCGCTATAATTTTTTTTTTATAACTCAGGAAGCGCCGTACAGCCGGCGGTCGACGACGTAAACCTGAGACAACCCACAGGGACCCACCTTCCACAGCCTGCAAGTAAGTTGCGCAAATGACGAGATGGAGAGTTGAACTTTGACCTTGCGGGTGGCCAGCGTGTAACTCCATCATCTTTGTCACCAACGGGGTGGGTGTTTTTATCGCTATAATTAATTGCTCTTATCCATGGAATCTTAATTAGAGTTGAGGCACCATAAACACTTTGTCGTTATGTATTGAGGGAAAATGCCAAAAAAGTCTTAAATCTATTTCACTTGTGCCGATTTGATCATAAATATTTCAATTATACCAATTTATTCATAAATGTATTTACAATTTGCAAAATTAAACCTTAAATTTTTTTATGATTTGCCAATTTAGTATTTACAGCCAATTTTGGCCAAAAATCATGGTCATGACCATCTAGCCTACACCAGCTGTTCTATGTAGCATAACTAATGCTAACATAAACAATTTTTATAAATTTTACTATTATGATTTTCTTTTTTTCCCCCATAGATCTAGGCGAAGGCTCACACCCTTACTTGTGGCCATCGACTGTGGAGGTCCTCACTCGTGGTCGACTCGTCCAGGCTAGCTCCTACTTGTGGCCAATGAGGGTGAGCTGACAACCTTGCCGGCCAAGAGTTGAAAAAAAAAAACTAAAAAAACTAAAACAATTATCCACGTCAATGAATTTTAATTAAAATTGATTGAAATTGTTAAATTAGCAAATCGTCAAAAGTAATTTTTGAGCTTGTTTGGGCTCAATTTGAACGATCAAGAGAGGCATCTATAGTAAAGCTTTTATCCAATTTGGTATACCAGAAACACGAGTTCCCATCCAACCAAGTGCATCGTGGATTCAAAAGTGTTATGAAGTCTTCTAATGATATAATTTCAGATGCCATGATCAATTTGGATGAACAGAGATTCCGAAATCACTGAAAGGGTCTACATCTTTTTGTGCATAAACCAAACCGTAGGGGGAGGAAATCTGTTCTTCAGGAGATTCGGACGCTCAATGCCATAGTCAAACACAAAGAAAAGAAGGTAGAGCTGCTTGGGGAGGTTTGATGTCCGTGCTCGTGTCTATCGTTTGCTGTGGTATGTCGGAGACTACCATGTCGACAAAGATGATGCCAGCGTAACACCGATCACAACACAGGAGGAGCTGAAGGAAGTGATCAGTCGTAATGCGTGCTCTTTGTGCTCACCATCGTTAGGAGATCCTGAACAAAACAGAAGAAAAGAAGACAAACCTATCACCACCCATGCTCTTAGTATAGGAGCAGAGGTCAAGGAAATGCCGAATCAAGTCGACATTTTGAGAAGCAACTAAATAGATGATTGAATCAATCACTTCAATCTTCCTTTTGCTATGAACCTATAGACGTATGGATCACGTCGTTTGTCCTTCTCAAACTCAGGATACGTTTGTTACATCCATCAAAAAGATGTACAAGATTAGCTCAATAAGAGAGACAAACCATGACGACTTGGTTGATCCGTGTCTCACACCGGTTAAGATTTTAAAGTCAGCTTATCTTCACAAAGCGAAACTAGAATCAGCAAATTTGCAGTAAATACATACAAAAAAGGAAGAAGCAAACCAAAACACGTTCCGAAATGTGCTAAATGCAACTTTACAGTACCCGTAGATACCCTCTGTTTGACATTCTACCTGCGATGGAACCTTAAAAAGGGCATGTCTTCTTGCTGTGGTTGCGCATGCAGCAAAACCGATTCAGATCGACTGGTCACACGATTTGCTTAATGTGTCGATATAACTAAAACAAAAGTCGCGATAGCCATATAACTTAAAAGCAGCAATTTCATGGGGATCCTTGACCACATTGACACACAATGTGGTTTGGACAGGAGAACGATAATTTGCTTCATTTATTGCTCATATATTGAACCAGCCACCAGCCCTATACAACCCAAAATCCTTAAAATGAGCTACTTACAGAATTCACTTAATATAGCACCAACTCAACGATAATACACAGGAAAGAATACCTTGATGATAAATGGACATAAAGACAGAACAGTGAACACTAACTAGATTCAATCCTCAGGAAAAGTTCCAGGATAGGAGCAACGATAGTCAAGTAGCATATATCAAACAAGACAGGAAAAAGAAGGGCATGTCCCTGGCAAGCCTATTGTGGCCTGTAGTAGCCACCCTGGTGAGATGGTGGGTACGGAGGCTGAACAGTGTACGGAGGCCTTGGAAGAGAACCATGTTGCTGAGCATGGGCATTGTAGTATGGCCCACGCCACCCAGGATATGCAGGTTGGCCATACTCGTGGCTGACTGGAGGAGGCTGTTGCTGTTGATGAGGGGGGTAAGGGGCACCATGTTGAGCTGGAACCTGGTAAGGTGGTGGTGGCTGCGGAGCAGAGCCATATGATGGAGGATGGTATCCATAGCCAGTCATGGAGGTCTGCTCGGCAGGCTGATAAGGAGGAGTTTGTGAATGAGGAGGATGAGATACAGTTTGGGAATCAGTTGAATTGGGTCTTTGAGGCTGGTGTCCAACTGCAGGATAGCTGTTGTTGTATCCACCAGCATTTTTATCCTGGAAACTGAGACCAGCCATATTTCTTTGTACATCCTCCATCATTTCACGGCATTGGATGTTTCTTGTCATCACAAAATCGCTGCACTGCTGCTTCACATTTGTTATTGCATCCTGTAAAATCAAAAAGGATACCAATGCTTACAACTCACCCAGGATGAACCACAGATTTTGTTCATCATCATTTCAACGTGTTTAGCCCATCGAAATCAACCATTACAACCAAACTTCCTTGATAATCAAAGAAAATTAGATAATAGCCAGGGTACATCCTCACAACAAGCTGGTTAACAACAAATTAAATAGCACAAAATTATCACTCCACCCAAAAATAAGCATGTTTTACCTGAAGAGTGACATAGAACTTCAACCCCTCATTGATATTGTCCTTGATTTCTCGATATTTAGCTATTGCAGCTTGAATTTGCTTATAACATTTCTCGCGTGATGCTGAAAATTTGAAGGGACCATTCACAAATATACACAATTAATAAATTGACTTGGACAAAAAAGTGCAGACCACAGGCAAACATCACAAATGAATGCAATATTCATATTTCTTGAAATAGTAATGTAACATCTGAATCAAGGAGAAAATACCATTAGCTACCATTAAACAGAAAAAGAAAAAAATGCTTTTTAGAGAGCTGTTACAAAGGCATAGTAAAAGATTGCTCTTGAGGTAAAAGGAATAAAAATGCACATGCTCTCCCAGGACTAGGTTGAAACCTAATTCAACTGTCGCCTCAAATCAGTAGATGGTCTCCCATCTGAACTTTAAAAAGAAAAAAGAAAGCAAGAACTGTGAATAACAAAGGCTAAAATAGTTAAATCTGGGACAACAAGACAAAACTCAGAAAAAGGAGACATTATCATTCCTTCCTTCAGGCCTTTTGATTTTCTCCTTGAAAAAGGAGGGAGATCAATTTTAGTATACATGCAAAACCCTGAGAATTGAAGAAAATATGTTGTTCCTAGAAGGTCTTTGCTTATCATTCACTAGCAATGAAGATGAGCAAATGATAGATTAATTTGGAACAGCCATAACCCACCTTTGTAATCTTCAAGGTTGAAAAGGGAAGAAAATTGATCATTTTGAGCCTGCGAAACAAGACATACATAATATTAAAAACAAGACAATGGAACCATTCTTACAGCATCTAGATTAAGAATAGCAGCTGGTCAGCAAGAAACCTGGATTTGAAACAATAATTGCTCTTGTGCCTCAATGTTTTGGGCAATGTCTTCACAAATAGGATCATACTTTGATATCTCCTTCTTAAAGAGGTCTTCCTGAGAGCCGGTTGATGCCATCAACTTTGGCAGTATATCATCCTATCCAAACAAGCATAAAGGTAGGCTCAGTCCAGTGTGTCTAAAAGCAATAATGGCTCTGCCAGAGAGAAACCAAAGGCTTTTATTTTTCAAAGTAACATCAGAGTAACTGCTAAATTTCAGGACCCCTGTTAAGAGAAATTAAAGAACATATCTTGCTAAGGAACCAATTTATCTATACCACTAGATTTTTGCGCTCCATCACAGAGCACTAGCAATCAAGATGATTATCTTTTAAACAAAAATATCCAGACTGTTTTCAGAGAAGAAAAGTAGCACTTCTTAAGCTACTATAGTCTCGGGTACTCAAGGGGAAATAGAAAAGAAAAAGGAAGAGAAAATAGCCAAGCTACTAATCTGTGACAAAATGAAAGGACGACTACTCAACTTGATGAGACCTTGCACCAGAAAAAATTATGTTGAGTAGAATCAGGAGTTGAAGTTCGAAAATAAATGAAAGAGTTGTACAATGCCCAATTCAAAAGGCAGAAAAGGGTGATTGACACAATGCCAATCCAAATGAGAAGGGGAAAGGTGATGTAACCATTATTAATACAACAAAGCAAGTCTCTTGGAAATGATTTTACTAATTCCTCTGAGAACATTAATACCACAGGCCCAAAGACTCCAAACCATCTTACCCAGTTCAGAGATATGCACAATGTGCATAGCCTTCTTACATAAAAAGAGTTAAATACAAGAAACTATTACAGCAGATGGACTTTGAAATTCCTCTTTGCTAACTGAAAGGATAAAAAGTCAGATATGATGATCCTGGAAGTATGCTTGCCAAAAGAAGTCATGTCTTAATCAAAAGGATGAACATTGTGCCGATATTCAACGATTGGAAGTTGCAGTACTAGGTTAGACAAAACAATTATTGAATGATGCAATGATTCTTTCAAAACTAGGCCTTGTGCAAAATTACATATCGACGAATAAGGTTTCACAGCTTCATAATCTCTAAAGGCATTCGATATTCTATTTTTTAGTCGTTATAAGTATTGCATTGACCTATTCTATGGCAGAGGCATAAGCAAAGAACTATCTAGAAAACTAACCTTCCTTTTCATCTCCTTGAGCATGTCTTCAAGCCCTGCTCTCTGTGCACCAAGGGTTTCCAATTGTCTCTGAAAAGAACCATCCATGAAATAATATAGTCATTACACCAATAAAGGAAAATCAAATATCATTGAGTATATCATTTAGAGATGACGGGAACAAGGAATGTAAAACATTGAGAAAAATAATCAAAGGTCTGAGTCGTGCAAAAGAAACAATTACCAAGCTCTGCTTTAGAGCCCCCACAACAGCATCTTCATTCGCATCCAAAGACATTATCGGGCGAGCCAAACTTGGGAGAGCTGATTCAATCTGGAAAAGGGGAAGGACAGACCAATCACTATAAGATGGATGGGAAAAATAAAAAAATAGAACTACGTTTGTGCAAGCTCAAAATTCAAAAGTAGCTTCAATCAAGATTGTAGACACTCAGAATAAGTCAATGGAAAATATCCAACATAAATCTGGTCCATATGTATAGTAAAATTCATGTGATACAAAGGGGAAAAAATGCTTTTCAGAAATGATCTGGTGAAAGATGATTTAGGCAAGTGCTACAATCACCCATTTCAACTGCTAAGGGGAGTGGCATTAGTCTAACCAGATAAAGATGGTTAAAGGATCATCACAAATTTTTCATTGCAAACATAACAAAAATGAGTAGCCGACTACAGGCTGATGAAAATGGACATCAACTGATTCGAACGGAGAAAGCTACTGTTTAACAAGTTATGTGATATTGCCCAATTTGTTCTCGAGAATGATACGCTATTCTATTCTGTTGATAGAACAGCTCATCTCAAAGATCATATGGCCATACTATGAGAAGAACAATTTTTTTCTTCGTTGATAATTTACTTCGAAGAATTTTACTTTCATTGAGTGAGTTTCAATACAACCAACAAAGCCTATATATTTTTTCCATACACAATTAAAAGATGCTCAATAAAAAGGCCTGATTCCATTATATAATGCACTAAAAAGAGATCACCATAGAACCTATAGAATTTGGTGCATGCACATTTTGGGTCATAACCACGCCAGCCAGATGCATCCTCTCAAACTTGAATTTCTCATACCACATAAAAAATGCAACCCAGTCAATGCAACTACAAATATAATGAAGCTCTTACCGGCCGACAATCAAGAATTGACATGAGTGCTGCATGATCTTTCACTGAACGCTCGATACGGGCATCACTTTCTGCTGCTTGCTTAAGATTACCCGCAAATCTGTTTAACCGATCTTGCAAATTCTTCGTTAGAGTACTGGATTGAGGCCTGGTCCAACGTGTTCCAAATTGGCCCCTAAATTGGGCATCCTCTCTGGCTTCTTTTTGCAGAAGCTCTTCGGTTTGAACCAGGAGTTCTTGATTCACTCGCCTCAGATCCCGAAGCTGCTGTAATTCAGCGTCAAGACCAGCTGGACCCCCACTGATCTGTACTGCCTCCACATCTTCTTTGAGATCCGCTGGAAGAGTGAAGTGCCCTTCTAGAGCTAGTATAGAATCTGGTAGGTCCATATCCTTGAGCCTCACACGGGTAAGTTCACTTCCTTGCTGCAACTTTTCAGCTTGAGTTCGAATAATATCATCAACCATTTCAGTGTACCTAGAAAGTGCTTTTGCACTGCTATCCGGAACAAGACTTGCAAACATCTTCTCCTTGCTGGCATCCAAAACCTCATTCATCGGCATTGGCTTGACCATAGAGAATGATGGGAGGGGTGGCAAGGAACTAGGGGAAGGAATCCTCATAAGGTAAACTCTGTCATTTTCCTTGACCGCCCTATCCAGGTTCCTATTAATGTTTGCCTCTAACTTGTTAATTGCATCTAAAAGTTGAGGTGGTGCACCTTTTGTCGATTTCTTGGCCTCTGATAAAGTACTAACCCCACTCCGCAGCCTTGCAATCTCCTCAGCAATCTCTTCCTTCTCATGCAGTTCTAAACCATATCTATAGCATGCTTCTGCATAGAACAAAGCTGCCTTCAGCTGCACGTGGGATATCCAGCCCTTGTCAAAATGTTGGTTCAAAGGTGCCACATTCAGAGCTGCCCATGCTTCTTCATAGTACAATCCAACCTGTTTTGTATCGAAAAGGTATTATGTCCTAAGTTCACTAATTTCATCACAAAACCTAGATTACCCTGTGCTATAATAAACCCTAAACCACCAGAAATGAAAGCTAGAAGTTAGCATTGTAGAATCCAAATAATAGTCCTAACATCAATCACCATTCACCGAACCCCAAAATCAACTTTTCTGAATCATCAGATTACTTATTCTGAAAGCAAAATTAACAGGAATGCACAAGCGAAGAGAAAACTGAATCACAAATGAATACCACTTCTATGTCAAATTCGGCTATTTTGACCGCTTCATAACCTTACAGAATAGATCTCTCCACCACATACCAACAATAATCCACTATCAGTCCGTCCATACTAAGCGCCTGCTCGCCGACTCTATTAGTCATACATCTGATACAAATGCGATCGAGAGGAATTAACAAACACTGACCTGCCGAGAGATCTTCGCGCACACTCCAGGGGTGCTCCCCTTGGCGATGGTGTTCTCGAACACGCACTCCTGCGCCTGGGCGAGCATCAGCCTCTCCAGCATCCCCGCGCACTCGACGGACACGTCCACCGTGGTGGAGCTGCCCATGGAGGCCTTGGCGGCGGCGTTGTCCCTGAGGTAGGCGAAGGCCCCCGCGGCGCCGATGAACGCCTGGACGGCGAGGCGGCGCCCCTCGACGGTGGAGCGATCGTAGCTGAGGCCGATCTGGCTGTAGACGGCGCCGAGGTTGAAGAGGACGGCGGCCTTCTCGAGGTGGATGTTCTGCTGGGAGGCCTTGAGCTTCTGCTTGAAGGCGTCGTGCCACGTGAAGGTGAGGGCGTTGATGTGGTCCCGGTCCGGGGAAATCGGGAAGCGGGTCTCGACGACGCAGAGGGCGCGGAAGTAGGACTGGAGGACGTCGCGGCGGGCGGTGGGGGAGGGCTGCTTGGCGGGGTTCTCGAGGTCGGAGCGGAGGTCGCGGAGGGTCTGGAGGTCGTCCTCCAGGTTCTGGGCCTCGCGCTCGGAGTAGTGGAAGGCGATGTAGGAGCGGACGGGGCGGTAGAGGTCGACGGCCGCCGTCTTCTTCTCGAAGATGGCGAGCATGATGTTGGTGGTCGACAGAGACGACGACGAGGACGCCGGCGCCGACATCCTGTTCGATCGATTGCGGAAGTGATTTTGGGGGGGAGAGGAGGGAGTGTAGAAGACGATCGATCGATTCGATCACGAGAGAGAGAGAGAAAGACTGGTTTTGGGCGTCGAAGATTGACGAGGGTGGGGGCGCGTTTTTTTCTTTTTTTCTTTTTCTTTTTTGTGTAACTTTTATCGGCCAAGGAAACAGGACACCACCGTAGGACTTCTTCCAGCAGAACAGCGACGTCGGAATCGAAGCCTTATTGAGATTTGTACGCGCTGCTAGGATAAACGCGTTATCGTTGCGTTTAATGTTGTCATTTATTTTGGAAATTTTCAATGATTTCTTTTACGGAGGTTGGGACACTTTTTTTTTTTTTTTTATCAGTTCTACTCTATTCTTACTTTACACTTACTCTCGTACTTTTTACCCCGCTCTTTACAGACGTGAATAAAACCCACTCCCGAAACTTACGCGTCCCCACCCCATCCTCCCGAAGGTTGACACTCGGAAATCTCCAAAAAACTTGACACGAAATGACACTTAAGTGCCCAAATTTTGGAAATATACAATTAAGTTCTAAAATCGGAGTAAATAGATTATTTAAGTACCATTACGGCCAAAATCCAATCAAATTGCTGACGTGATAATTTTCCGACGAGGTGAGTTTTGCGACGCGTTTTTTGCATACTGACGTGACAAAAAAATATAAAAACGACGAGTTTTATGTTTGATATGTAAATAATTAATATAAAATTTAATTTAATTTAATTTAAACTTAAATTTATTTAAAATATTCTAAAAAATTAAAAACTTAAAATTTAAAATTTAAAAAAATGAGGGGTCGATGGAGGCGGCTGAAGGTTGAGCTCTCGTCACTGCCGGGAAGAGCCGATGACAAAGGACGAGGGCCCAAGCCCTCACCATCGACGACGGTGGGGGGAGCATCGGCCGAGGTCGCCGAGCCCTAGCCAGGGGCTGTGACGCCGGCCGACCGGTGGCGAGGGCCTCGTGAGCCCTCGTCGGCCCCTAGCGAGATCGGCGGCGAGGGCTCGCACGCCATCGCCAAATCTAAGTGAGGGCCGCAACCCTTGCCCCAAATCGGGCAAGGGCTCATGGGCCCTCACCGCCGATCGGCCGACGTCACTGGCCCCTGGCCAAGGCCCAACGACCTTGACCGATGCTCCCCCACCATTGCCGGCCCTTCCCGACGATGGCGGGGCCCTCGCACGGTCGGCTAGGGGCTAGCCACCCTGGCCGACCCTCCCCCTTTGTCGCCGACCCTTCCCAAAGAACGGCGACGACGAGGCTCGCCCTCAGCCTCCTCCTTCGGCCCCTCCTTTTTTCTTAAATTTTAAGTTTTTTTTTTTTTTTTTTTTTTAAATATTTTAAATAAATTTAATTAATTAATTTTATATTAATTATTTACACTTTTTTATTTTTTAGAATATTTTAGCTATTAGTTTAATTTTTATTTTGCAGACGATGTCATTTCGGGTGATTTTGAGCCAAGTCAACTCTCCGACGAGTCACGTAGGTAAGTAAAAATAATAAAATATTGCTTACGTAAGATTTTCGACAAGTTCGCCGAATGTGATACTTAAATGTCTCACTTTTCAAAGAAAGTAAGACTTAAGATCACTCGTCGCAAGCTTTTGGACTTGACTGTACTTCACCCTTCTTTTATGTGTCTTTTGATCTCGAATAACAATTTTGGACTGTGATAATCTAAAGAATTTGGTTACTATCTAAAAAAATTGTAAATTTTTTATTCATCGTGGTTCCCCCATCATTTTATCCTCTCTCTTGTCTCGATTTTTTATTTGATATGAGACTAAAGGTGCACATGATAAAATTTCGTATTTTTATTTTTTATTTTTCTCGCTTTCCAAAACATATTTGGAATAAAATCCATTTGATGACGTAATTTTATTTGTTTTCCATTTTTAAAGCAGATTTTTATTCTATAAATAGATTTTGAGTAGAAATCAAAAGTTAAAATTTTAAACTTTTTTTTATTTTTAGAACAAAAATGAAAAATTAAAACTCTTTTCATCTTTTATTCTCGTCATTATCCACCTGTTGCCCATGGGACACCCACCTTTCGCCGCCCGCCCACCTGCCGCCGAATGTTGGCCGCCACCCCCCAAAAATAGAAATTTTATTCTATTATGAAATGGATTTTTATTCTAGAAACATAAATTTTAAGTTATTATCAAACACGTTTCTTTGTACATAAACTTGTTTAAAAAATAAAAATCAATTTTTTTGCTAAAAATTGAGAAATCATTTTTTTTCTTAAAATTGAGAAATCAAATTTTTGTTAGAAATTGATTTATGGAACAAAAATATTGTCATGTGTCCAGAAAGTTCTCGTGAGTACAAAATACAAACCACAACCGAGAAAAGTGGTTGTTCAACACGAACTCAAGGGTCACCTCCGAGAGTGAGACATTGTATTATGCCTGTTCAAGGGAGTTATCGGGTTATAACATCTCTAATCCACCCAATCAGTGATAGAGCTACTGTTCATAGAGGACGTCAAAAGGTCAGTGCGATTCAATGTCCTTTTGATGTGCAAATCCAATCCAAGACATTAAGAAAAATCGTGTGGATCGGCTCGGGAGGGGACTGTTCTTATTAAAAGAAATATCACAATAAGAAAAGCGCCTAGATTTGCTTTTGAAATATTTATGAAAACATGGTTTGTAAATCTGCTCTGTCTCTCTCGCCACCTCCGCTAGCCCATCGCCGCAAAAGGCCGTCTTGCTGTTCACAACTTATGTTGACATTTCAAATGGCACGCATCATGCACCTAAAAAGTAAAAACCTCGTAAGCTACATAGGATTGGACATCAATCCACAATCATTCATTGACCATTTGGCCTGAGTTGTATTCAGCGCAGCCGTAACTCAACTCCATGAAGTTTTGCGAAGTTAGTAACTAGGAGAGCGTTCAATTACCACTGAACCCTTCTATTGGGGTATTTTTCCACCTTATTCTCACGTTAAGAACTGTTTTAATAATTCTAAAAAATTTATAATTCTTCCATAATGTATGTTTCAATATATTGAATAGACTAATTTGCGTTTTTCAGACGAAAATTATGTGCATGTGGATCACATCCTTTTCAAACAAAATATGAAATTACTTCATTCGGGTTTCTCAAGCAAAATATCAAAGTTGTCCCCATAATGACACTCATAAAAATCAAAGAGTAGCATAGATACAAATGTTTATAGCCGAGTGCTGCGATTTTTCATTCACACGGTCTAAAAAAGTCCAATGCATTTATTATTATTATTATTATTATTTTTCGAGCCTTTGGGTCACCGGCCAAGCCGCCCAACGGTTCGATGGAACCGGGGCCGGTGGAGATCGCGGACGCGTTTGACCCCACACCGTCTCTCTCTCTCTCTCTCTAAAATATATATTTAGACGCTTCTGGAACAAAACCCCTCTCTCTCTCTCTTCAGCCAAGATAAACGTCGACGCAGCCCTAGCGTCGGAGAAAGCTCGTCGCCACCGTGTTCTCCGATTGCCTCCGGCCGCCGTCGCTTCTCCTCCGGCAGCCGAAGCCGCCGCCGCCGGTCCCGGTACGCCCTCCTCGTCCCTTCGATCCGTCGCCCTTTCCCTCTCGTTCTTTCCGAGCTAGGGTTTCGTGCCGTTCCGGCGTCGCTTGCGTCCGTTTCGACCTTACTCTCTAGGAGCTTCGTCTCCGTTTCCGCGGGGACGGGGTTTATTGCTACCGTCCGTCGGGAGAGCTTTGTGTTGCGAGGAGCGAGAGTTTTTTTGGCTTAGTTTCTGCTTTGGCTTCGAGGCGAACGTGCCCAGCGAAGCGGGGGCAAGCTCGGGCCTTTGTGATTCGCTTGCCGACGGTAGATTAGGGTTTGTGATCTTTGGCGGAGCTCTCGTGACCTGACATTTTTTCTCATCTTCTTTGGAAATTCGCAGATCTGTTCCTCCCATCGCGGTCCTCGCTGATATTTGACGTGCTTCCTCGGTACACACAAGGTAAGGAAGCCTAATCTAATTGCTCCGGTTGACTCAGATTTATTCCTAGAATTCATGGCTCGGAAAAGTGCAAGTCTTTCTTGTGTGTGATTAAGGTAATGAATTGTGCTCATTCAGTGGGTGAGAGTAGGTTTTTGCGGCCTTTGGGCTCAGATGTAAGCAGTAGAGTTTCTTACTGCAAAAAGATGACTTGTGTCGATGCCGAGATGGTCTGAAGATAGAGTGGCTAGTTTGGGAAGTTAATAAAACATTCGATATTTCTTCATTTTGTTGGCAAATGAGCCTTGCTGCAGCAACCCTTCCTTTTCTGGAATTGATTGTTAAGCTCTTTCAGAGTAGCTTTAGAAAGAGTTCGTTGAGGATCATCTCTAAAGAGAATTTCAAGACCGACTGTTTTTTATTACCCTTCTTTTCATTCCTAAGTCAAGAATACAAAAGATACGATTGGTTGGTCTGTGCGCTTGTGTTATTACTTTTTTGCATTCTTCTGCTCCTTGGATGCAATTCGATCCTCTGACGGCCAAATCTCAATTTGTTGAAAGCCTTTGATGGCTTCCTTATGAAAACATCAATTTTTATTTTGGTGCAGATGTATTCGATAATATGCCACATATTGACATGTATTAGATACCAGTATGATGTCCTGTTTGCTGTTGTGCTTTGACCTGAATGAAATATAGATGGAAGGAGATCTGTAGTGGAAGAGTCCTGATTCCTTTTTAGCTATGGTGTGTTTGAATATCGGATGCAGTTAGTGTTTTCTGACTTACTTTTACTTCCATGATGGATATTTGGGAATGGGCTATTCTATTGGAGGAACTAACATTGTTTTTTCTCTTTTTTGAGATGTACTTCCGGTCATCATACAAAAATGCAGGAGTTGAGCTTGTTTTTATTAGTGTATCCAAATGGACTGCAAGAAGTTCATTCAGTTGGTTGAGGAGAAGAAGAAGAGAGCTCTGGAGAAGAAGGAAGCGCCTTTGAAATGGGAACAGAAGCTTGAAGCTGCTGCTAAGGCGAAGGCTGATGCCGAAGCTAAGCAGAGGAAGTTGAAGGCTGCAAAACACAGGAGGAGATCTGGATCATCCTCTGACAGTGGTAGTGACAGTGATTCCGACGCTAAGGAGCACAAAAAGAGGAGACGATCTCACAAGAAACATAGGAAGGGTGCTCACTCTGGATCCAGTGATGATGAGAAGAGGAAGGAGAAGAAGTCAAGGCGCAAACAAAGGAGAGGATCTTCGGGTACTAGTGATGATAGCAGTGATGAGTATGATAGTGAGTTTGAAGAAGAGAGGAGAAAGAAGCGAAGTCATAAGAGGCGCAGGCATAATGACTCGAGGCCAGATTCTACTGCTGACTCTTCAAGTGAAGACAGTGATGATGAGAGGATTCAGAGGAGAAGACGTGCAAGGCATCATAGACACAATAGGAGGGTGAAATCAAGTGGTCCAGATGATTCAAGCGATGAGGAGGAAGCTGCTGTTAGGAAGAGGAGTCATACAAAGCATCACAAGAGGCAGCAGTACTCGGAGTCCAGTGATTCAGGTTCTTCAAGTGAAGTTGAAGATGGTGAAATAAGAAGGAAGAAGCATTCAAAGCACCATAAGCATCACAAACGGTCGCGCAGCCAGGACTTGGACCTATCAGATTCTGATGAGAATGGACACGATCAAAGGAGTCGATCTTTGGGCAAGTCATCAGATGACAACCATGACGAAGCTAGCAATGTTTCGAAGCACAAGAAGCATGAGCAGCATCACAAGCATGGTCAGCATCACAAACAGCGGCATAATCACGGGAGCGGCAGTACTCTCGAGTCTCAGGCTCCTGGAGAACCTAATGGGGAATTGATGGACAAACCAACTGCAGCAGAAGATGTTTGTCATGATGTCTGAGTATCAAAACACCGGGCTTCTTAGTTGCTTCATCTCGTGAGTGCGGGTGCACGCTAATAACTTAACTGATTGGTTTACTCAATGTGCTCGGAATCTGTGATTTCATGAAACGTTCCAGGTTCAGCTTTACCTTTTGTTCTATTTCGTGGTTTAAGATTCCTGTGGCGACCTGTGATTCCTCAGTCCTTGTATGCAACTTCAGCGTTCTTATTGTGATAGCTACAGCAATTTACGTCTTTTTAAAAATATTGACCCATCCAACTTTAACGCAGCCACTATAGCTACGTGACAGTGTGGCACAGCTACAAAATGCAACGAGTAAACGCTAAAATATTTGTCGAGATATTGTACTTATTATGGTTTTTGATTAATTATTTAGTATATGTACTCAGCCAACAAAGGCAGTAGGTGAACATAAGCTCCTGTATAATGTCCTAAAATAGTGCACCCTGCAGCGGAATCTGCTGCACGTACTGCAGTTCCAGACTGTTCGCGGGCCATAAATTGGATGTGCGGAACACGTTCCCGACCAAGTCTTTTATCAAGAGGATCCAGTCGAAAATTAGACATAAGATTTGGCGAAAATGTCAATGCTGTCCTTGGAACTCAACTTCGTCAAACCGTCGACACCTTAAACAAAATCGAAAAAATCGATCAGCACTTTCGGTTCAGCCGCCGAGTTCCAATGAAGGTAAGAGACCAATAGCTTGCTGACTGTGAAGGTGAGAGTATGTTTTGATGTTAGAATAACTGTACACGCGGACAAGCGGCTCGACTGAAGGAAGGCGTTTGTTTTGAAAGCTTGCAAGCATGCGTGCCCACTTGCCCCGAAAATCAGCGTTGAATATCAGCTGACAACTTGCAAGTACCTGGAGCGCGAGCCTCATTAGGACAGAACGCTGACCTCGCATTATTTACAGAAAAATGGGCGAGTCCAGCTCGTGATTTCCACTCATCACCATAGGAAGCAGATAGAGTCAAAAAATGATCTTTGTTTACTAGTCATAATCTGATGGAAGACTGTTTTCCATGGCATTCTAACGTACAGCGTATGGAGCAAAAATGTCCAAATTTGGTTTTATTATTCTATTCCGAGCTGAAATGTTATTGATCTTCAGCAGCTGGAATGAATAAAATAAATAATAGGTACAACACGTTGATCTCATCCAATTGTAATCAGAAGTTCTTCAAAATCTTCTCGCTCGAAACACCATCAGCTACAAGAATCGAAGTGATTTCCTGCAAATGGTCGAAAAGAAAACTTTCAATTCAAGGAGTCTCATACTAGCGGTAGGAATAGTATTTAAAGCAGAAAAATGTGGTGACTTTTTTCATTAACAAATAATGCAAATTGCCGCAAGTAATTTACATAAGCTACTTTTTCGTTATATATCTCCTGAACCATCAACCACCAACTTCAATTTTCTGCTGTAATACGTAAACTGGAACAGGCAATGGGAATGGGGGAAGTTAGGACGTCCCAGGATATAGAACCAGACAAATGACTGGATTGCCCTACCACCGATCAGACCTTCGCCAAAGGTTTTTTTATGACATGTAAGGACACAAACTGTTCCATTCCATCCACCCTTAGCGCTGTTGCTCTCCCAAAGCAGACACAGGACTGGAGCATTGACAAAAAGCAGCAGATAGCCAGACACCTCAAAATACACCAGACAAAAAGGCTCAAGCCTCTAGCATATCGCCATTCGTGTCTAAAGTCTATCCAGCGAGTCAAATCCCACAATTTCCTAATGTCCCCAAAAGAAAGTATATAAAAGTAGCAAATTTTTAAATAGGCATGCCAGGTCCTGCAAGCAGCCAATACTAAACCAAGAACTCCGGCCATACTGTTGATGCAATTCATGTCAGCGTCTAACTAAATATGCCCCTGCTGTATATACAACAGGTTCGAAAGTAGATCAGCAACAGCTTTCGAGTCTACAAAGTGCCTCCTCCACTTCATGAAGTCCTGGCGGTAACCACTAATTAGATAAAAGTAATTCTTTTCCAGGTGTTTGGATAGAAGGAATGGAGATGAAAAGTTAACAAATCACAATAATTAGAATTTATTCAGAATTTAGTTGGGAAGGGTTCTAAACCAATGTAGTTTATATCAAGAACTGACAAGACTTACGAGTTAGATCATGAGAATCATGTTAACTTGGTAGAAAATCATTTATAGGGGTAAAACCGGTAAAATCACGAAAATTGCTTGAAACATTGAATTTGCGAGTAGCCTTACATTGAATTACTGGTGATTGTTTTTGCTGCTAAGGTGCACTTTGTTTGGGATTTTGGGCTCTAAGAACTAAGAAAAGCCCATTTGGCATTAATCAAACATTGTTTCGCTGATGCCTACCTGTATAATTTCTAAAAATCAACACAGGAAAGGGCTTCTTCTTATGTGCAGATAGGGTTTCTAGTTTCCATTCATACTAAGAGAAAGCTCACTTTTCGTGCTTTCTTCTTGTTCATAAATGGTAGAGGTGCCACCAACATTGGCCACCAAAACTGCACTTTAGAATGACAGTAGCATCAGAAAGTGACAAGACTCCAACTATTTAGAACTGCATGAACTTTGTGATATATCTGTGTGTGCTTAAACTTTCTTAATCAGAGAAACTTTTCAGAAAAGCTAATATAAGTTTTTCTTCCGGAGGAATTTGAGTCTTTTAGAGTGTTGCTATTAGGAAATTATATTCTCTTCACGAGTTCATCTGTAGATACTTTTAAGCGCTACTGTCAATTTGAGAGTATAATTTGCATTTACTTGTGAATGATTTTAAAATTTTAGGTACTATCTTACTGTTGACTTTACTTCTTCTGAAAAGTCAATTTCAGGTGCTAATAGATTTACTTGTGTAAGTTTTTGACTCATCCAATTATATGCCTTCAATGTTAGTGTTGCTGCTATGGGACATGACCACTTATTTGATTAAATTCTTTGGTCTAATCATGTGTACTTTTATGATCATTTTGTTTGAGGCTCATTAATTTTTTGGAAATTATATTTATAATAAAAAAATAAATCAAGATCTTAAGATTCAATCTTCCAATCCAATTTATCAGAAAATCACTGATCCTAAACAGAGATGGAAATGGTATCACTAATTGAAGTGAGAAACCATTTAAAGTGATCAAATAGTAAAACTACCCCAATTGCCACCAGTGCCAGATTACATACCTCCCAAGAACAGGTCACAATTGCCCAAGTGAAAAATTAGAAGTTTTCTAGGAACTAACCTTTTCAGTACGGGGTCATTTTTCACCAGGGAAAGGCATAAACAGGCAATAAAATATCTTCAAGAAAAGCAAAGCTAAGAGTATCTTGGTTAGGAGCTTTGCTTTCCTTCATTGAACCAAGGTAACATGCTCCCTTTACATATAGAACTTTGACTGATACCAAAAAAGTTACAGACTAAAACAGTGCAGACAATGATTGAAAAACAACTCATTTTTCCTACTGTTGGGAAAGGAAATCTAATCCCGACACCTTGTGGACTTAAACTCGATTAAATGGTCCTGTATCAACTTACTAATAAAAAACAACTAGTTTCATTGTAGCTTCCCATCTTTCTTTAACTGGTGGCTCAATTTCTCTAAGTAGTTCACATATTAGTGTGAACTTCAAAAACACCAGCAGTTTCAACATATGTTCCCCTGTTATAATTGTAGAAATCAGACCAAACATTTTTGCTGATAACGAAAACATTATTTATTAACTCATATTCCTAATGAATATAAATAATCAAAACTAGGAACCTATCATTATAAACAAACGGAGTCTAAAAGAGAGTCTCATCTTCACAACATGAAAGAAAATCCCTACTTAACTTGGCACAATGTAAATGCTTGCTTGTTTGTTTACTCCAAATTACTTACAAGATGGGGACTCTATTTTAGTTAACTAAATCCCTGCACTAAAAAACAATGATTTCCATACTAAAAACTATTTTGAAAAGAGAGAGAGAGAGAGAGAGAGAGAGTGACCATGAAATTTAACAGTTGAAGTCTCATCTTCGACAAAAGAATCTTCAATCTCTCTCGCTCACCATAACAGCCAAAAACCGCAAGAGGAAGTACCATGCACAATGGCGATGGGTATCTCTAATGTGACAACAGAGACAATACCAGGAAGAAATTGGGTTGACCATTTCAAACATTGTACTTAGACCCTCGCGCCTATTTTCTTTCAAATATTAGAAATTAAATAGCCCATCCTTCAACTGGCCAAAAAATAAAAATAATCCATCCTCCATAACAACACCACAAAGAACTTGCCCATGGCAGTTGTGCAATTTGTATGCCCGAGACCCCATTCACACTGCACTAAATGCAGCCTAATCCCAGTGCTCCCTCATGCATCTTCCAGAACCATCAGACATCAACCTCGAATGCTTAACTTATAAGCAGAAACTTCCTCATGCACCAAACCTCATGCTACCACCAGGCATGATCCTTTCAACAAGGTACATCGCCATTGTATGAGAAAATTGTCATTGAGAGATGGAGCTAAATATGACACTAACAGCCCAGTTGCCAATCAAAAAAGACATGGCATCAGCATAAACCAAAGCACAAGAAAGAAAAATGCAATGTCTAGATGAGAATCTCTAGCATGACAACAGATAAACAGAAAATAGTACTAGGAAAATTTGCCAAGAGAAAGCTACATTATCATGTTCACCAAGATTCCAGAACAAATAATGCAGGACCAAATTGGGAAGAAATGAAAGAGCATCTAACCTCTGTCATCTGCTTCTGACCGCAGAGCACAGCACCTGTTGCCTGAGGACTCAAATTCCTTTTGGCTCTATTGAATGCGGCCTGTGGTGGGATAGGAAGACTCATAAACTCAGTTGAGTAAGATGCACTGAATGAATGCCCAACATCCAAATAGCAGTACCTGTACGTAGCCAGTTTCCCCACTCCAACCATCATCTGGTTGGGATAATACTGGTACAATCTTAACGCCTGACAATTCCCACTCCTTAAACCTATCCTGTGGGAATTGGAGAAAAAACTTGTCTTATTATTACCATTTGAGCACAAAAAGCAGTCATAGAAGGATAAAAAAATGCCAAATTATTCGAACCTGGTAAGCCATTCTCTGAAGGTTTCTAGCACCATAATAGAGCCTAACATCGTTTCTCTTGTCAGCACCAAATCCTGACTCAATTAGAGATCGGATAGGACTGCATAGGGAAAGAGATAATATCCATGAGTAACCAGCTAAGTTGTACATTCATACTTTGTACTTATTTAGAGGCACAATAAATGGCAGAATGCAAGAACCAAAAGTCAAGGAAGACCAAAACTTTCATAAGAAGCATGAGATAAAAAAGGTAAATAACTATCAAAACATGAAAGCTCCAAAATCCTAAGGCAGTCTCATGCTGTAATAAGAGAGACTGACGACATAAGATAAGATACGGAGATTGACATTGTTAATAATCGCAAAACAGTTCAATTGTGAAGGACACAACATCTTGCTTTTACTCAAATAAAAATTGCTCAAACTTCGATAACCCACTTCCAGAAGTTTTTACTAATGGGCCATCTAGTTAAATAGCAGCTAGAAATTACTTCTTTCCCTGATCGTTAACATGTCAATCGATCATTCACAATGCATCAATTATTAACCAAAACTGAGTCCAGCAAAGTCTCCGAGTCTACGGATCCCAATAGAGGTTTATGATACAGAGATTTCCATGCCATCAGCAAAGCCCGCTTGGGTGATGGTTACGGTCCAATTCTCAACGTTGCAGCCAATATTTACAGCTGCTACCCTCGAGCATAAAAAAGGAGTAGCTGTCAGACAATGCATCAGGAGTATAAACTACGGCAATTGCTTCCTTGGAAGTACGAGGAAGAAATCACACCACGCCCTGGATTTTTCAGGAGGAAACCTAAATTATAGTAGGATGTTCTGCCAAACAGCCTCAAGCCGAAATACATCCAATCCATGTTTCGACCAAAACAGGATGGCATTCCAATACTTTTTCCAAAGTAAACAGAGGTACCCTACAACTCTCAGCTTTCCCATTAGGTCACTAGCAGCAAACCATTTTGCAGATCAAACCTCAAGGTCTAGTTTGTCTTGGCACTACCGCATCGCCGTGACAACCGATTTCGCTTTCAAATTAGCAAAGAGCGCACGAGAAAAGGAGTTCTTCTTTACCTGATTCCAGATCCGGTGGCGAATATGAAAACCGAAGGGTAATCCTCGGGAGGCTCGATCCGGTCGATGTCGAAACCCTTCCCCATGACCTGGCTCAGCTCCACCACATCGCCCTTCCTCAACCCGCACAGCACCTCCGCCGTGCTGCCGGCCACGCTCTTCACCAGGAACTCGAACTCCCCGCGCGCCGCCGCGAGCGAGGGCGGCGAGGCTATGGCCAGGAACGTCGGCCTGGCGGCGTCGGGGACGCGCAGCTGCAGGTACTGCCCGGGCCGCGCGTGGGAGCCGACGAGCTCGGGCGCGTCGGAGACGTCGATGCTGACGTGGAAGAGGGACTCGGCGGCGGACTCGACGAGGGACAGGGGGCGGGGGTCCAGACGGTGGTGTCCTGGCGGACGGCGGCGGCGGCGACGGAGGCGAGGCGGCGGCGGCGGTGGAGGCGGGGGCGGGGGAGGTGGAGGGGGCTAGGCGGCGCAGGATAGACATGGGAGGGAGGGCGGCGCTAAGGTGCGCATGGGGCGCGACGGAGGGGGAGGTGCCGGAGGGGAAAGTGCGAAGGACATGTTTGGGGGAGCGTGTTATTGTTGTATATGATGGCGGGCGGGCGGGCGGGCGGGGGTAGCTTCGAGAGAGACGGCGCTGAACTTGCGGCGAGGGCGGCGATGAGGTGGCGAGGGTTAACGTGCGCGGGGGTGTACGATAGGGCTCTCGAGAGGAGGCGTGTCCACGTGGCGGCTTCTCGGGGGTTCGCCTGGTAATTGGGAGGAGAGGCGATGATGGATAAGAAGAGTTCCATGTTCTTGTCGGAGAACGCAAAGGACCGTCGGACTGGAGTGAAGAGTGATCGATCTGAGGCTACCGCCTTCCAAGATTGCCGGAGTGGCAAATAATACATGGAATTCATTTTTCTTCGGATGAAATCATGAGCAGAAAGTACGTTAGGAAATAATAAATGTATATATTCAAGGTTTTTCTTACAAGTAAAAATGTTGGGATTAATTATTTTATTAAGTTTTGGAAGTTTTTACAATAAATTGAAAAGTGATGAGCAGGATAAAACCCACTTGAAAGATCGATTTATCTATTTAGCTTTGTTTGATACTTTCTCTAATTATTGATTCATCAGTCTAATTTGAGGTTATCAATTCATAACCCAACGAGACTAAACAAAATTAGGCAAGTTCAAGAAATTTTTATAAGATGTCCACTATCAATGAAAGCGATAATTTGCACTACCATCATTAGATGGCGAGTGCGTGGAAGAGTTCAGTTATAAATCTAATTCTAAACATGCGTCAATCATCTAATGATGAATGTTTAAGTTTCAGATGTACCTAATAATATAATCTTACTGATAATCCCACATTTAATATGCAAATTAAAGTCTACGTATTATATATTCCTCTTTAGGCTAGCCGAGCGATACTTTCCTACTTGAAGGTTTCTTTGCGCAATTTGACTCGAGAGGTCTCTATTACTCGAATCAATACGTTACTTATTTTATTATAATCTGGGGAAAATATTCGGCAAAGAGTTCTCTTTAAGCTCTTTGTTCTGATTTGGTTCGGATTTAGTTCAGGCCTCTTCACAATCCACGTCGAACCAAACGGAATCATGCTACCTTGTTCAGTGGAACACACATAATTAAATTCGACGACTACGGACACGTTGATTTTGCCACGGAACCTCAGAACCTGTTTGGTTCCTCGGGCACTGCTCTTTCGAAATTGAACTAGTTTTAATGGAGCGGGAAGAAATCGACTTCCCTAAAAAAGAAATTCCATATGATTTCTACCTAAATCAGCTATAGCGCCAGACCGACAATTTTGAAGGAGCACCATCTTTCAATCTGTCCAAACTAAGAAACATTGCAGTATATTATGAAAGGCAAATACATAACCAAATATAAGGACAGAAGTGTATTATATACCAAAATGTAGTGCCACCGCGATGTCCACATAAGTAAAATCCACGAGATAAAGTCCAAGAATTGCAAAGCGTCGACGATAAGCTCAGGCGCCGTTCCCCATCCAGGAGCTACTTTACCATATTCTGAATTCAATGGTTTCAATAAATCCCCTGGAACCCATGAACCGTGTCACAAGCAAGCATACACCGAGGATTTCATGTAACCTCTGACATTTCCACTGCCTTCCCATTGCCTCAACTTAAGTTCAGACACACTGCGCTCTACGACATGATAATCCTTGATACACGAGGTTTTCTAAGCCCCATGTTCAGTGCATTCACTGAAAAAGGAGGGAACTATCCAAGCTATGCTTACTACCGAACGCTAGTGATTAGTTTGTTCAGGAAAAACCAGGCATACAGTTCGGCATCATGGCAACATTTCGCAAACGCATTTTTCCACTTCAACAACTATTCTCGCTTCCACAAAATAGCGGGCATTGTGACTGTCATGCCAAACAGGCCAGCTACCATACACCCAAAGAAACATACCTTAACTCACAACACTGCTTCGATTCGACCAATGTTTCAAACATATGAGCATGCATCTGTATGGGTACCAGTACTGCAAAGAGAAAACTGTCAGGCACATCGCTAAAAGCGACAGACTCATGGAACAGGGATTTCTGCAACTTCAGCATCCAATTTCTTGAAAAGAAAAATTCAAAATATACATGTCCGCCTTCTTTTTTTCAATTATTAAGTGACGTTGAGAAAAAGGTTCTGGCAGGCAGGGTGTCTCATTCTCAACTCCATTCCCTCTTCACACTCAAAAATATAAGTCTAAAACAGTAACAGGAATGCCTGAGTGATCTAGTCATGGTGAAAAAAACCTCCTGTTGCTGGACGCACCAGCACCAACTAAATTATTGATTTTCGCAATAATCAAGAGTCAAGAACAAGAAAAGAGAAGGCACAAGGGTGATTTCATTAAGATGCCGACTCCTTGGCGATCTTCTCAGCCTTAGCAATCACCTCCTCGATTCCACCAACCATGTAAAATGACTGTTCTGAAAGATCATCATACTTGCCATCCAACACACCCTGTCAATACACAAAGATAGTGTCACTACAACATCTACACCCTAACTGTCGTCAGATTTTAGTACAATCGTAATCAGCAGCTCCCCACTAGTGATCTTGATTATATTTTGGAACAAGCATGTACGATGGGCAACATGTTGGTCAGTTAAATGTGCAATAGACAGGGTGAGAATAGAGATACCTGGAAGCTGTTAATGCTCTCCTTCAGTTCCACATACTTGCCGGGGGCACCCGTGAACACTTCTGCAACATGGAAAGGCTGGCTCAAGAATCGCTGAATCTTACGAGCACGGGCCACAGTCAATTTATCATCTTCACTGAGCTCATCCATTCCCAAAATAGCAATGATATCCTGAAGATTTTTGTAGTTCTGAAGAACCTTCTGTACCCCACGAGCTGTATTATAGTGATCTTCACCCAAAATATGAGGAGAAAGCATGCGGGATGTTGAATCTAGTGGATCGACAGCGGGATAGATACCGAGCTCAGAAATCTGCTCAAAACGGAATTTAGATTGTAAGAGGGTGATCACAAGCACCACAACAACAAGCTAAAAGTGAACAAAGGAGAATCACAAGACCTGTCGAGACAGCACAGTTGTTGCATCCAAGTGGGCAAAAGTGGTAGCAGGAGCAGGATCTGTCAAGTCATCAGCAGGCACATAGATGGCTTGGACTGATGTGATGGATCCTTTCTTCGTAGTCGTAATACGCTCCTGAAGACCTCCAAGATCTGTAGCCAAAGTTGGCTGATAACCCACAGCAGATGGGATACGTCCAAGCAGAGCAGACACCTCTGAGTTGGCCTGCAGAAACGATTGGAAGAATGCATGAGTTAAACATTAGTAATCACAAGCAAGTGAAACCTGCAAATAATCTGATGAATTTATCAAAGCCAAACTTACTTGGGTAAAACGGAAAATGTTGTCGATGAAAAGAAGCACATCCTGTCCTTCAGCATCTCGGAAATGCTCAGCAACAGTTAAGCCAGTAAGACCAACACGGGCACGAGCACCAGGGGGCTCATTCATTTGACCATACACTAGTGCACATTTGCTGTCAGCCTGCATAAAACAGAGATGAAATACAAATCATTTCAAGTACCAGAGCATAATTGAAATCAATAAGGATCCATAAAAGCCAAGGAGAAGAGTGAAACTGCACGTAACTAACGCAACTGACCTGCTTATCACCCAGCTTAATGACACCACTCTCAATCATTTCTCTGTACAAGTCATTACCTTCACGAGTACGTTCTCCCACACCAGCAAACACAGAGAAACCACCTAGAATGAACCAACAAAGAATGAATTCATCTAAAACAACCAGAGGAAAAGGCTAACCGACATCTTCAAAAACAAACACCTTAATAAGACTAACCATGAGCTTTAGCAACATTGTTAATCAGTTCCATGATAAGCACTGTTTTCCCCACACCAGCACCACCGAACAGTCCAATCTTGCCTCCTCTTTGGTATGGCGCAAGAAGGTCAACAACCTGGGGATGAGAAAAATGCAAATTAACTTTATGGCCAGAGCACAAGATGTTTCTCTACTTCTAGAGAAAGCCTTTCACAACTGTTCAATATAAAAAGGAAACACAAGTGAGAAAAATTTGAGCATGCTGCTCATAATTGTACATTTACCTTAATACCGGTGACGAGAATCTGTTGCTCAGTTGCTTGCTCAACAAATGATGGAGCTTCTCTATGGATAGGTAAAAAGTGGTCCGTCTCTGATGTGTAAAAGAAAATACAAAGATCAAATGGCTTGAAATGGCAAGAACACCACAATATTTTTTGTTCAAATTCAGTGAGCTAACTATCTCAAAATTTCTTACTTATATCTCCCTTCTCATCAATGGGCTCTCCAATGACATTTATGATCCGGCCGAGAGTAGCTCTACCAACAGGCACCTAGAAGCAGAATCAAACCCATTTCAAAAAATGTGTTTTGCACTGGAATAATTTCACTCAAACAGCCACCCAGCACCATCAGCCTAAAGCCAATTCCTTTAAAAAGACAGATGCGTTAAAAGTCTCTATACAAAGACAACACTACACACCACAGAATTTGAGCAAATAACCGAAAAATAGGACTTTTACAGCATCATATCAAATATAAAGTTGAAATCAATCAGAATAAGTAGATGAACAAAGGCAAACTATAAGAATTACACGGAAAGGTAAGATTTGAACTTCTCATGTGATTTAGCGAACATTTGAGAAAGCATAGGCTTATTTCTTAAGAAAAAATCATTCGAAATCCAAAAAAACGAAATAGTCTCTTCCCCTAAATTCCTCAAAAGGCAATAGCAACAAAATTTTTTAGCTCCTGGCATCCAGATCTACAATAGTGCTTCGACATTGCACACTCCAAGGTCACACTCCGACTCGCGTCAACACCGTCCATATCACACATTTCCATCGCCGCAACCGAATCTCGAAGGAACGACACAAACATCCGTCGACAATCAGAAACGCATCCAAAAACGATGATCTCACAGTGATGGGGGAGCCGGTGTTGAGCACGCGTTGACCCCGGACGAGCCCCTCGGTCCCGTCCATAGCGATGGTCCTGACCATGTTCTCCCCCAGGTGCTGCGCCACCTCCAGCACCAGCCGGATTGAGTTGTCCAGGACCTCGAGCGCCGTCAAGATCGGGGGCAGGCCCTCGTCGAACCGCACGTCCACGACGGCGCCGATGACCTGGCAGACCTGCCCGATGGCGCCGGCGCCGGTGAACTCGTCCGTGATCCGGCCTTTCCCGCCGTCCTTCTTCGCCGGCGGGGCGGGCGCGGCGGCGGGGGCGGCGGCGGAGGTGGCGTACTCGGCGGCGCGGGTGAGGAGGTAGCCGAGGGGGAGGGGCGGTGGGGGGAGTGGATCGAGGAGTTCTTGGTGCTCGGGAAGGGAGATCGGTGGCCGGATCTCCGGGCGGAGGAGCGGAGGAGCGTGGATAAGAGCCTGCGTGAAGCCATGGCTGAGGCTTCAGGGAGGAGAGAGAAAGAGCTTGAGAGAGAGATGCTAGGGTTAGTGGAGGCTCTGCTTTGGGGGTGTGTTTTAACTTACAGAGCTTCAGCTGTGCGCTGGGAGCGAAGGTTCTGAAGATCGTCTACGGCCGGTCTCACCGTAGCTACCCTGAGACGCGGCTCCGCAGCCTTACACGTCGTCGCTTGGGCCACGTGGCGGCTGATCTGGGTTAATGCGGGGGAGAATCGGCGGTGGGGAGGGATGGCGGGTGCACGGTTTCTCCCATCTTCTATGGCGGACCGCAAAATGGGAATATTCGTATTTGCGAAAGCTTTTTTTTTTTTTTAACGATTTGCATTTTCTGTATTCAATTTCTAGGCCGGAAAAAGTTGGGTGGAATAAAAATAAAAATAAAAATGAAAATGAAAAGGGAAAAAGCGTGCGACGTTGCCGAAGCAACGGTTGGTCAGAGGGGTAGACGACGTGCCGTTTTTGGGGCTCTGCATAATTGCAAAAGTCCACCTTAACCTTAGCTGCACAGCCTGCACTTTAACTTGAAGTTAGGAAAGTTTCTATCTCACCACACGAGAGACATGGGACTTTCTGTCTGCCATCTCTACATGAGAAGTAGAGAAGGAAAAAAAAGGGTATTTCTATGTTATTTATATAATAATTAAAAAAAAACAACTCTTCATAATCTACACAAAGTTGTGTAGATCAAATAGAGTTTGATATTGCAATTGATATTGACGGGCTATGTGCGCTAATAACGATTACATAAGGTAGTCATCAACAATTATAAAAAGAAATGCTTATCGATGGTCATGGATGATAATTATTGATAATCATGAAATATAGCATCGGTGTACAATGACGAGTGGTTGACGAACATCTCACTTCGATACCAAAACCAATCTTGTAAAATTCGCTAGGTGTTGGACAAAAAAGAAATGAAAAGAGAAGGAATGAATATGTCGATTAAAGATATGGATCTCTGCATTGATGATGTAACCATCGACAATAAGATGACATCAACAGTAGTCAAGGAGCATTCAAGAAGACATGTCCACGATGAGCACATTAAGTTGGTGACCAAGATCTACATAAGTATTGGTTAAAGAGGAGAACACGAAGACAATGATATCGATCGGAGACAAAGTTATAGATTGACGGTTGAGTGACAGTGGCCTAGGGAGTTGTAACCATTTGCGAATGAGATTGGCATGCAAATAAGAGACCTATAAGCTCAAAAATGTAGCTACAACTTATTTAGTATAATAATCATTAACGGAAGCTTATAATTAGGGATTATATATGTGGCGATATGTAATTATTGTAGTATACACATCAAGAACAAAACTTCAACGTAGCTTTTGAGTTTATTAATATTAATATCTTTTACGTTTGTGTCATTTGTAGTCTAGTCATTTACTTTTAATTTATTGTTCATTTTCTTTTTCATATCCATTCAGTTACTATTCGAAATCACCACTAAGCCATCTAACCAAAAAAAAAAAAAAAAAAAAAAAACCTTTGGTAAAATGTTCTTCACTATTTGGGTCAACGCCCATTTTTGGTGAAACACATGCATAAATTCGTCGCACATAAGAGCAACATGTCGATGGGCAAGTTGATCAAAGATGGGATCTTCTTAGCAAAATTTGGTCAAATAGTGCCTTGCGACACTTATTAAACAAATATATAAGAAAATAGTATCATTTTAAATGCATTGATTGTTCTCACGATATACACAATCCATGCCTAAAAGTCGAAATTTTCGTAAAAATGTTTGGTTTAGTCATATAATACTATTGTAGAGGTAGCAAGTCATATGTTTATACTCCGGAGAGACTATTACAATGCAAACCCATAGCCTATTTTTCAATATCTAGCATGTCTGACTCTGTTCTTGTTCCACATCAGACTGTGCTCGCAGTGCTGTAACTCTATCCACGGCTTTCTTTGCCTGAACAGAAGGAAAAAGAGTTGCAGAAAGTATTGAAAATGTACAGAATCAGTCCATCTGCACAAGAGACAGCTTGGTGATGGTTTATTACCTCCTGATCCCAGTTGGTACCTGCATTCACCGCGATGAGCGCCATGACTTGTACCGAGAGCCCGCACACGATCCCCATCCATAGACCCTGTTTCATGATCAATAACCTGGACTTCACCAATGCCGAACGAACGAGTATTTGTGCATAGACGTGTACAGAGATTCATACCATCCCTCCAACATGGAAACCGAAAGCAAACAGTACGGCACAAGGAATCGCCACGACATAATAAGCCCCGAGGTTTATCCAAGCGCAGACATTCTGCCATCCGCATCCTCTTGCGGACCCTGTGAACAATCATCGTCATTATACGTGTGAAGGACTTGGAATGGTAATCCGGAGAGCATGTGAAGAGGTTAAGACAGCAATTCCTGTGCTATTTGTAATCAGGAGATCTGATATGCACGTGACACTACCCTAAAACTAGCCGCTTATGGAATGAAAATACGATCAAGTGGAATTGAATTTTGGACCTGAAAGGACGCACTGGATCCCATCCAAGAAATCCGAGAGAGCGAGGAGTGGTATAACTCTGGCAAAGTACTTGATAACTTCCTCTTCATTGCTGTACAGGTTCCCCAAGACGTGGCGTACCAAAATCGTCACTATTCCAACTATGGCACCCTCCGCGATGGCAATGGCAATCATAACTTGGAATGCCAAGCGGGCAACTGCAGCGCGGCCTGCACCTAATTCATTCGATACTCTAGTACTGCATGAAATGAACGCTCTTAGGAGAGTCTTACATATTCACATTATTAATTATTGTCCAAATTATGAGCTAGGATCAACGACAGATGTTTGTATTCTATCTAATTCTCGATGAATAAACAGATGATCACACATTTGGCAGTCAAGAGTATTAGTGATACTTGTCCTCATAGAATCTGATTTTTTAGCCTGAACTTACAGTTCTAGAAATGCATCTCAGAAAAGGCAATGCCAAGCAAAATTAGTTCTCTTCTTTTTGTTTCTTATTCATAATAAGCAGCAAGTGAAGCAAAATAACTCAATGAACCTGATTGCTCCTCCGAGACCGAATGAGATCATGTAGACCATCCAGCAAGTGTTGAGGCTGCAAAAAAATAAGGACGTGAAGGCAGTTCTGAACTTATCATTCCATGAAAAAGGACACTCACTGGCTATAATGCTTCTAGTTGCTCAGTGCTTTTCACTTCGTACCTCATCGATAACACAGATGTCTCTAGTTTCGGATTTGGCAGAAGACCCGATAGAAGAACGACCATGTCAAAGGACCAGTACTCTAAACTGCAAAAGAAAGTAAATCAAGAGACAAGTGATGTGACTACGCTAATTCAAAACCGCGACTCTCACTTATGGAATAGGGGTCTGATCAGTTATCATCGAAAGAGTTAACAAAACAAACGCTATTTTTTTCTTTCGAACATAATTTTTGGCATCACATTAATTAAGGTAACCATAAATAGGTACTCACCAAGTCATAACTGCTGAAGGAACGGCGAGCTTGATGAAGCTAGCAATGTCACGCAAGGCCTCTTTGGTGAAACCAGTCCAAGTTTTGATGCAAGCAGGAGAGAGCTTCATGTAAATTGCCAGCATAATAACATTGTTCCAATTTGAAATCGAGTTCGCCAAAGCAGCTCCTCTGCTTCCTAGTCCAAACTTCACGATGAAGATATAACAGACGACTATGTGAAGAGAAGCAGTAATCAAAGAGCTCATCATCAGAGGTAAAACGTTATTCTGCGTCTGCAAGAACCGGTTCAGACACTGGAGGAGGCCGTATGCGAATAGACTTGGGATCATCCAACGATTGAAAATTCCCGCTTCCATGGAAATCTCGATGTCTTGGCCAAAAGCTATGAGAATGTCGGAGGTGTAGAGCCATATGACTGCAAGAGGAATGCTTAGGCATAGAAGCGTAAGCATAGCTCGCTGCGCGTGAACTCCAAGCATGTGATACTGTTTCGCTCCATAGGCTTGGCCACATAATGTCTCCAATGCACCTCCCATTCCAGACTATCATCAGGCATTTCCGTTACAACAAATTAGTTAGCGAACAAAATGAAAATCTAAGTTCACTCAACCCTGGAATTATGCTCAAAGAACGGTTGACATCAGCAGATGTAACATGTCGCATGGAAATGTAACACCAGAGAATCATGATATATGTTTAGAGATAAGGATATAGAAACCCCGGAGATTAGTTTTAGGAAAGTTTAACCAGGGCTTTTTCACACTTAGCACCAGAATGTTGTCTCGAAGCAATCAATCGAACTTCTTTTCAGTTCGACTTGATGTTAAAGTAAAAATGCGCACTGCACCTAAAAAACTATCTTGTAATATGTCAATTTATTTCATGTCTTGCTCGATTTTTGTATCTTGTGCCGAGTTTTCTCCTTCATCAATACACGTTTTCATCGATTACTTTGTCTATTCCTCTCTTTTAACCAGCAAGACCATTATCAGAGACAATGACTCACCACCAACACCACCACAGCAACTACTGCTATGAACTAATAGGAACATGAATGTTGCAGCATAATAAACGAGGCATGAGAAAGTGACAAAATGGAGAGTATACCAAGACACTGAAGCCAGTGACTGAAGCAAAGGCAAAGGCCATGGACGCGCTGGAGAGAGGGAGCTTCCCAAGATGGCCCACGAACATGGCAGAGATCACCGGCACACTCTCCTGCAACATGCTCATTCCGATCAGTGGCCCCGACAGCCATAGCTGCTTCTTCACTTCCTCGGTTATGATCACGCGACTCCTGTCTCTTCGAACCAAGCTGGATGAACATGCTGCATCGTTGTCATCATCGCCGTGTTCGTGTTCGCAATCTTGGTTTGGCTTTTGGATAAGAGGAGTTTCAAGAAGAGCCGGTTCATCATTTGCTTGATCTCCTCCTCTTCCTCTCATGTTTTCTTGGATTCAGTCAACGAGAACCTCTCTCAATCTCTACCACTTCAACAGGTTTGGCTTGTCTCTGGTTACGCATGCTTATTCCTGAGTTATTTGCAAGGCGACAAAAAAATCGGCATCCATAAAAAAAATACAGTTTAATTAGACAGGTGGTTCCTATCAACGACATAAGTTAATTGAGTATTGAATTGAAGTGTCTATCCATCTTGGTTATTTCTACATGCGTGTTGGCACATCATATTTTTCTATACCAGCATTGGAAGGAGAGAAGAAAGGGGGGAATTGATAGCACACAAGCACACCAATCCGCAACGCAAGCTGAATGAGGTTATTAATCACAAAACCATGCTTCCTTTGTTTAGTATCCCATGGAGAAATGATATGTAACTATCTAAGACACCATCCATTTCACACAAAATGAACGATTTAAAAAATATATTTTAGAAAATAATCACATGGTTCACAAATGTCCACCAAGGCTGGCCATGGGACTTAGGTGCCCGTGTCCTCATCCTTGCTGCCTATTTGGGACCCATCGCGGCTAGACTAGAGATTGTAGTGCCCGTACTTGATTCACGATTGCTCATATGCAAGTTACTAGTGCCTGAATAATGTGTATCTATTTATAAAACTTAAATCAAATTATATATTTTCTATTTCATTTTCAAATTTCAATCAAATATTGAAAAATCATTTTGTTAGAATACAATATAAAAATTACAGCATTTCCCTATAAAATACATATTGGTCAAGTGATAATGCTGTTGCTTGTTCGTATCGAAGATCATGCTTCAATTATTAATGCATGTCAAAAGTATTTTTCAAACAAAAGAGGCTTTAGAACCAACCTCAAGGAGCCAGCCAAGCACGAGTATCGAAGTCTTGGCCCAGCCTCAAGGGACCTAAGGCAAACCTCTATAGACAAGACCACAAGTATTGGGATCTTGAGCCTGATGTCAATGGGCCTGAGATCGAAACTTGTGCACCTAGGTATAGGCACCGAGAATGGGGCCTGGCCTCTATTGACTCAAGCATGGGCATGAGGTCTTGAGACTGGCCTTAGGGACCTAGGCCCTTCCTTTATATGCCCCGGACTGGCCGTCAAGGAATTGGGCCTCATCACGATGGAACTAGGCTAGACTTTGGTGATTTTGGTGTGGAGACAGGTAAGTAGTAGGGGTGGCATCGATCTAGAGTCAACCCCTAGACCGACCTTTGACCGGCCCAACCCTATTGATCTTAGTCGGGTTCCTAAGGGGGACTAGGTCAATAGAAACAACTTTTCACTCATAAGCAATCTCGCCCTACTTCTTGTGCAACGCTTGTGGCATTCACCCCGCTCATCGCTCAATGCCTGTGTCGCTCACCTTGTGGCTCGCCCTCATCTCGCAACTCGTCCCTGTTGATTGATATGTAATTTAAAATAATATATTCATCTTTTCAGGAAATACAAAAAAATGGAACAAAAAAATTATCAATTAGTCCTAGGTTGACCATGCATCCAAACTAAATCCATAGGGTTGGTCCAGTTCTCGGTCCCAGGCTCAATCAAGTCGATCCTCGATCCAAAAAATTGGAGACCAACACTATGCATGTTGATCTCTAAGTTAGATCTTGGACTGACTCAACCCGGATCATAATCACCCCTATTAAGTAGGCATACCCTTTGGTGATCCAAGCCCGACCTCAATGGACTTGGCTTTCCTTAACTAGACTTGATCTTGATGGACTTAAGTTTGCCTCAATGGGCCTAGTGTTAGTGACTTAAGTTTAGGAGCTGGGTACTAAGGCATGGCCATCGGGGGACCTAGCCATCGGCACCAAATTCTCAAGTCAAGCCTCAAGGGACCTAGGCTTGACCTCCATGGACCTAGGCATGGGCATCGGGGTCTCAGCCCCAGCCTCGAGGGACCTAGGCGTAGCCATTCTAGACTTAGGCTCAGCGATCAAGGAATGAGCCTTACCATGAAGGACTTGGGTTGAGCAATAGTGACTTAAGCACAAAAGCCAAATACCCAGGCACGACCACCAAGCGATCATGATGTCCCAAACACGCCTCAAGGGGCTAGAGCAAGGCCTCTATGGAACTTAGCCAAACCTTGAAAAACCCTTGCCCAGCCTCCATGGAGCTAAGCACAAGCATCAAGGTCCCAACCCCGACTTGAGGGAACTAGGTCTCATCTTCATGGACTTAAGCTTGATTGCCGATGAATTAGGCTTGGTCTTGATGAACCTAAGCGAGGGGCCAATCACTTGGGCACAAGAATTAAGTACCCTAACTCTATGGACCTAGGCCTAAAAATTGAGGAATCAAGTGCGACCTTAGTAGATCTAGACAAGTGCCAATGATTTGGGCATCGAGTTGAGGCACGACCATGACTTTGTGGAATTGAGCACGAGCATGCATAGAGCATTGCTTTTTGATTGAATGGGTCGAAGTTGTAGAACCTTTCATTATATGGGTTTATAACTCTTTTGCCATTTTTATTTATAACTCAGAACGATATTATGTCAGTAAGAGAGTTGATTAAAGATTGAACTTTTTTAATAAAATTTTATTTAAAAATGCTCTTACAAAAGTTGTTAATCAACTAACTAAAGAATATAACAATCTCCAACGCATTACCTTCTCACGATTCGTCGAAGTGTTTATTTGGACTTGTAAAAGAGTTACTTTTACTTTTCTCCTTAAAACTTAAATATCATTTTAATGTAAAAACTTGTGAAAAAATTAGTTGCAAGTCTGCGGGTCAACGTTTATATATTATAGAACTCTTCGACTCAATCAGTATAACTCTACAGTATACAGAGAAAGTGATATGTTCGTTTATAGACAGACTAATACATCGCAGCTTGATCCCATAGCCTGTTTTCAGTATTAGCAAAGCTAGCTTTGCTCTTGTTCATCATCAGAAGGTGCTCGTACTGCTTTAGCTCCATTCACAACTTTCTTTGCCTGAAGGAGAAGAAAAATTGAGCATAAAAGATGTACAGAATCAATCCATCTTAAGAGAGAGAGCTTCGGTGGGAGTTAATTACCTCCTGATCCCAGTTGGTACATGCATTCACCGAGAAAAGCGCCATGACTCGTACAGAAAGTCCGCATATGATCCCCAACCATAAACCCTGTTTCAAGATCCATAACATGGACAACAGACAAAGCGTTTGTGTGCATAAATGTGTAGAGAATATCATACCCTTCCTCCAAGATGGAAAACAAACGCACACAGTATGGCACAAGGAATCGCCTGAGCATAATAAGCCCCAAGGTTTATCCAAGCGCAGAGATTCCGCCATCCGCATCATCTTGCATCATCTTGCGGACCCTGTTATCGATCATCATCATAATCTGTATTAGGGACTTAAAATTTAATCCATACAACACGTGAAAAGTTTAAGAAAACAATTCCTATGCTATCTGTAATCAGGAGATCTGAGATATACACATGACACTATCCTAGAGTGGCTAATGGAGAGAAACATATTTACTGGCCGCCGATTGAATGAAAATCTGAATAAGTGAAGTCGTGTTTACGACTTGGAAGGATACACTGAAACCCATCCAAGAAATCTGAGAGAGCGAGAAGCAGCATCATTCTGGCGACGTATTCATTAACTTCCTCTTCGTTGCTGTAAGCTTCCCTTAAACATGGTGTACCAAAATCGTCACAATTCCAACTATTGCATCCTCTGTGATGGCGATGGCAATCATAACTTTCACCGCAAAGTGTGCCCCTGCACCGCAACCTGCACCTAATTCATTCGACACTCTAGTACTGCTTGAAATAAACAGACCCTTAGGAGAGTCTTGCATATCCACATTTTTCCAGTTTGTCCATATATATTAGGATCAACCTCAAATTCTTATATCTTATCTAATTCTGGACTAAAAAAAAAAAAAGAAAGATGATCACAACATTTGGCAGTCAATGCTGTTGTCTCCTTTTGTAATACAGCATCAAGAGCACTTTGAGTTTAATTTTTTGGTAAAGGCAGAGAACTTTGAGTTTGTCCTCACAGAATCCAATCTTTTACCCTCCCCTTATTGTTCTGGACATTTATCTCAGTGAAGGTAATGCCAAGCAAGATTAGTTATCTAACTCATAGTAAACTGCACAACTGAAGTAAATGACTCAAACAAACCTGATTGCTCCACCCAGACCGAAGAGATCATGTAGACCATCCAACGAGTGTTGAGGCTGCAAAAATAAGGGTCTGAACTATGAACGAAGTTCTGACACTCATTCCGTGAGAAAAGGCAGTCCTACTTATACAATTTTATTCAATTCATACCTAATCGATAACACAGATGTCTCCAGTTTTGGATTTGGCAGAAGACCCGATAGAAGAATGACCAGCTCAAAGGACCAGTACTCGAGACTGCAAAAGAAAGTAAATCAAGAGACAAGTATATGAGTGCACCAGTTCAAGGCTGGGGCCCTCACTTCTGAAATATGGGACTTAGATTAATACGGTCTGACCAACTGTCATCAAAACGCTTTAAAATAACCAAGCAGCTGCTAATTTTTTCTTTTAATCATATAGTTTAGCATCACATTAGCAAAAATAAGCACAGATAAGTACTCACCAAATCATAACTGCTGAAGGAACAGCAAGCTTGATGAAGCTAACAAGGTCAAGCAAGGCCTCTCTCATGAAACCGGTCCAAGTTTTGATGCAAGCGAGAGAGAGCTTCATGTAAATAGCCAACAGGATCACATTGTTCCTATTCAAAATTGAGATCACCAAAGCAGCTCCCCTGATTCCTAGTCCAAACCTAAAGATGAAGACCCAACATACGACTATGTGAAGCAAAGCAATAATCAGAGAGCTCATCATCATCGGTAGAACGTTATTTTGCGTCTGCAAGAACCGGTTCAGACACTGGAGGAGGCCATACGCAAATAGAGTTGGGATCATCCAACAGTTGAAAATTCCTGCTTCCCTGGAAATCTCCACGTTTTGACGAAAAACTTTGAGAATGTCAGAGGTGTAGAGCCATATGACTGCAAGAGGGATGCTTAGGCATAGAAGCATAAGCATTGCTCGTTGAGTGTGTACTCCAAGCATACGATGCTGTTTGGCTCCATTGGCTTGGCCACACAATGTCTCCAATGCACTTCGCATTCCTAACTTTCATCAGGCACGTCGGTTGCAACGTGTTAGTTTGCAAACAAAATGAAATCTGAGTTCACACAACCTAGGAATTATGCTCAAAGTATAGTTGATCTCAGCAGACGTAACACGTTGTTTTTACAAGCGGCATCAGGTATGGACATTCGACACCAGAGAAGCATGATATATGTCTAGAGACAAGGCAACAAATTTAGCACGCGGATGTTGCCTCGACGTAACAGATTAAATTTTTTTTCCTTTCCAGTTCCCTTAATGTTGCAGTAAAGACGGGTATTACGTTAGTTTATTTCATGTCTTGCTTGATTTCTGTGTTCTGTGCTGATTTATCATCACCTTTAGAACATATTTAGAACGATGCATGAGAAAGTGATGGAATAGAGGGTCGCGTACCAGGACACTGAACCCAGTGACCGAAGCGAAGGAAGTGGTCATGGATGCGCCAGGGAGAGGGAGCTCCCTGAGGTGGCCCACGAACATGACGGAGATCACCTGCACGCTGTACTGAAACAGGCTCACTCCGATCAGCGGCCCCAACAGCCCGACCTGCTTCTTCACTTCTTCGATAATGTTCGCGCCATTCTCATCTCTTGGAACTGCTTGGTCGCCATCGTCATGTTCGTGTTGGCGATCTTGGTTTTGGCTTTGGTTTTGGATCCCATTGATTCCTGGATCTCCTCCTCTTCCTTCTATTTTTTTTTCCTGGGGTTACGTCGATGAGAACCGCTCTTTCGTCTCCACCGCTACAACAGGTATAGCTTGGTTTCTTTCCTTATTTGGCAAATTAATTTTTAAAAAAGAAAATTCAAATAAATATCTAAAGTAGGGCACGCTTTCTAAAAAACCAAAGGTTCCGATTGAATTTAATTTCGAATAAGAGTATGAAATTTAGTTTTATATAAGAATGCTCATCGTCCAGCCAAGTTTCTGTCGACTGTCTTTAATCGAGAAGGCAATTTTGTTTAAACTTTTTCAATTTTTATTCCTAGATTCGTGCTGAACAGTTGAGAAGCTGAAGGATCGGTATCTTGAAGAACAAATGGTGAACAATTTTCGTCCATAATTTTTCCACTGCCTCAGATCCGGTCGCCCGACGACAAATCACTCCTCACCCCTTTCAAGCTCTTCCTCACGAGCTCATCCTCAGCCAGAGATGCAACATAGTCGACCTCAGCAGCAGATGTAACATATCATTTCCTCAGATTATGTAATATCTAGTAATATTGAGTAGACCTTCGATTAATACCCCGTAATTACTTGGAGTTGTACAAAATTCGATATAATTTTCCTTTTTTATTAATGTGCTTTTATAGTAATAACGACATGTTTGTGGATATAAATGCATCATTTTGAGGAGAGAAGAAAGGCGAGAATCTGATGGCACTCAAGCGCACCAAACCACATCGCAAAGCTGAATGAGGTTATCATTCTTTATTCGTTTGACATCGCAGAGAGAATTGATCTGAACTGTCCAAGTACGAAATGTTCGAAGTCGCCCAAAACATCTAATTCCTTAGGACATAGTTTCTAGGTGTACTCACCCTTATAATTTCATCCGAGGATGTGCGGAACACGTTTCTCTCGAGTTACTGGACAACTTCACTCAGTACATGTACATTTTGAACGGCCTGAATTGTCTTCCTTTTTTTTTTTCACCCGTTGTTCTTTTCCATTTACCCCTCTCTTCCCTCCACACCCACTGGCCAAGCTGCTCCACCGTCGTGTCTCCGCGTCGCCAAAACCTCGAGTCGCCATTCTCCTTCCGAGCAGCATGGCCCCACTGATTGCGTTACCTTATTTTCCCTACTCTCTCTCTCTCTCTCTCTCTCTCTGAAAGACCACCACCACCACCGTGTCGGGGTGATCGCATCTAAATCTCAAGTAACAGTAGCTAATGTCGCTGTGGCCGTTGTCCCCTTGCTACCCCCTCTCTCTCACATATCAGATCAAAAAGAAAGACCGCCTCGGGAGCCATCATCTATGAAAGTCATCGTCCTCACATTGAGAGTTATTTGATACATACTTTTAAAAGCGTTTGACTCAATCACCTACATATCATCATTTATATACTGTAACATTGTTTGACTCGATCAATATAATTCTAATAAATACATAGCAAGCGATGTCTTTTTCTAGAGAGACTATTACATGACACCTTGATCCGATAGCCAGTCTTCAATATTTAGAAAATCTATCTTTGTTCTTGTTCATCATCAGAATGTGCTCGTTACTGCTTCAGCTCTATCCACAGCTTTCTTTGCCTGAAAAGAAAGGAAAAAGGTTGCAAGAGTATTAAAGATGTACAGAATCAATCCATTTGCATAGGAAAGAGATTAGTAGGGGTCAATTACCTCCTGATTCCAGTTGGTACATGCATTCACTGTGATAAGTGCCATGATTTGTACAGAGAGTCCGCATATGATCCCCATCCATAAACCCTGTTTCAAGATCAATAACTTGGACATCACGGACGTTGAACAAACCAGTATTTGCATGCAAAACTGTGTACAGAGATTCATACCATTCCTCCAAAGTGGAAACTAAACGCAAACAGTACGGCACAAGGAATCGCCACACCATAATAAGCCCCGAAGTTTATCCAAGCGCAGAGATTCTGCCATCCACATCCTCTTGCGGACCCTGTGATCAATCATCATCATAATCTGTGCTAAGGACTTAAAATTTAATCTGGACAACATGTGAAAAGGTTAAGAGAACAACAATTCCCATGCTATTTGTAATCAGGAGATCTGAGATATGCACGAGACAATCCTAAACTGGCTCATAGAGAGAAATATATCGACTAGCTGCTAATAAAATCTGAATTAGGACCTGAAAGGACACACTGGAACCCGTCCAAGAAATCCGAGAGAGCAAGAAGCGGCATCATTTTGGCAACGTATTCAATAACTTCCTCTTCGTTGCTGTACAGCTTCCCCCAAACATGGCGTACCAAAATCGTCACAATTCCAATTATTGCACCCTCTGTGACCGCGATGGCAATCATAACTCGCAATGCCAAGCCCGCACCTGCAGCATGGCCTGCACCTAATTCGTTTGACACTCTAGTGCTGCATGAAATAAACAGACTCTTAGAAGTCTTACATATTAACATTTTTCATTTTTGTCCAGATGTATGACCTGGGATCAACCATAGATATTTATATTTTATCTGGTTCTGGATAGATAAACAGATAATCAAACATTTGGCAGTCAACGCTGCTGTCTCCATCTGTACCACAGCATCAAGAGTACTGTAAGACTTGTCCTCACAGAATCCGTTTGGAAATGCATCTTAGAGAAGGTTATGCCCAGCAAGATTGGTTCTCTTCTTCTCTTTTTGTTTCTGAATCATAACATACTGCACAAGCAAAGTGAAAGACACAACAAACCTGATTGTTCCACCGAGACCGACAGAGATCATGTAGACCATCCAACAAGTATTGAGGCTGCAAAAAAAAAAAAAATGTATTTCTGAACTTTTCATTCCATAAAAAAAGACTGTCCTGGTTATGCTTCTTCTAGTTGCTCAGCGAATTTTAATTCATACCTTATTGATAGCACAGATGTCTCTAGTTTTGGATTTGGCAGAAGACCTGATAGAAGAACAACCATCTCGAAGGACCAATACTCGAAACTGACAAGAAAGTAATCAAGAGACAAGTGAAGTGAGTACACTAAATCAATGCTAGGACTCTCACTTCTGAAATTGGGGGTTAGAATTACGTAATCTGATCAAGTATAGTTAAAACACTTCAAGAAGGCAATCAACAGCTAATTGTTTCTTTTTATCATAAAAGTTGGCATCTCATTAACAAATATGAGCACAATTAGGTACTCACCAAATCATTGTTGCTGAAGGAACAGCAAGCTTCACAAAGCTAACAATGTCATGCAAGGCCTCTGTCGTGAAACTGGTCCAAGTCTTGATGCAAGTGGGAGAGAATTTCACATAAATCGCCAGCAGAATCACATTGTTCCAATTTGAAATTGTGTTAGCCAGAGCAGCTCCTCTGGTTCCTAGCCCAAGCTTAAAGATGAAGACCCAACAGAAGACCGGGTGAAGAGAAGCAGTAACCAAAGAGCCCAGCATCATAGGTAAGACGTTATTCTGCGTCTGCAAGAACCGGTTCAGACATTGGAGGAGGCCGTATGCGAATAGACTTGGGATCATCCAACGGTTGAAAATTCCCGCTTCTGTGGAAATCTCGGCATCTTGGCCAAAAGCTCTGAGAATGTCGGAGGTGTAGAGCCATACGACTGCGAGAGGGATGCTTAGGCATAGTAGCGTAAGCATAGCTCGTTGCGTGTAAACTCCAAGCATGTGATACTGCTTGGCTCCATAGGCTTGGCCACACAATGTCTCCAACGCACTTCCCATTCCTAACTATCGTCAGGCATTTTCGCTACAACAAATTAGTTGGCGAACTGAAATGCACAAATCTAAGTTAACACAATCTACAAATTATGCTCGAAGTATAGTCGACCTCTGCAGATTTAACAAGTTATTTCCACAAGCGGCATCAGCCATGGAAATTCAACACTGGAGAAGCACAATTTATCTATCGAGACAAGGATAGCGAAACCTAGGAGATAAGCCTCGGAACTTCTACGATTCAGCACCCGATTGCCATCTCGAGGCAAGCCAATCAAACTTATTTTCCTTTTGAATCCGCCTAAAGCTATGGTAAAGTTCTGTTTGTTTACCTAAAAACACTCTCCGTTGCGATATGTTGATTCACTTCACGTCTTGCTCCATTTTTGTGTCTTGTGCTGAGTTATCATCTCGTTCAGTACACATTTTCCTCAATTACTTTGTCTATTCCTCTCTTTTAACTAGCGAGACCATTATCAGAGACGATGACACGATGACGACGACGACGACAAGAACAACTAACTGCTATGAACTGATAGGAACATGAATGTTGCCATGGATGGAGAGTCGTACCAGGACGCTGAAGCCGGTGACTGAAGCGAAGGAAGTGGCCATGGACGCGCCGGAGAGAGGGAGCTCCCCGAGGTGGCCCACGAACATGACGGAGATCACCTGTATGCAGTACTGCAGCAGGCTCACTCCGATCAGCGGCCCCGACAGCCATGCCTGCTTCTTCACTTCTTCGAATATGATCGCGCGGCTCTCGTCTCCTCTTCGAGCCGAGCCGAGAGAAGGTTTTTCGCCACCGCCACCATCGCCGCCGCCGTCGCGTTCGTGTTCACGATCTCGGTTTTGGATCAGGGGGGATTCGAGGAGAGCCGCTTCATGGATCTCTCGATCTCCGCCTCTTCCTCCCATTCTTTCTGGGAATCCGCCAACGAGAGAAGGTTGACAGGTTTGACTTGGCATGGGTTTTGGCCTCATTCCCTTTTTGGTTTGTTCACGTAGGCTCGTTCGCAAATTATTAGCAAGCAAACAAAAGTTCCGGCTTAATTACCAAAAATTCCTAAACATTTTTGGTTTGTACCAAATTAACCCTAAACCTTTCAAATTGACCAATTTAGTCATGCATGATTTGATAATTTACTATGATAATCAATCCGGCTAATTTTGATTAGAAATTGTTGATATGACACCGATTTTTTTATGCGACATGACCGACATTGGCGTAAACTATTTTTTTGAATTTCTTATTTATTTTCTTTTTTTTCCTTCTTTTTTTTTTTTTTTATTGCTCTTTCATTGTGGCCAACGAAACTTTCTGGGGTTCGTAATAGGGGTGAGCGGTTCCTGGTTACCTGTTGGTTCCGTCTGGAACACAGAACCTACCCTCGGTACAGGTTCCTCAAAATGAGGAACCCAACCTATCCGTGGGAGCAGAACCTGGAACCTACCCGTCACAGGTTCCGGGTCGGTTCCAGGCCCAACAGTTTTTTTTTTTTTTTTTTTTTTTCAAATTTGAACTATAACATATGCGCACGTTACCCAAAAAAACTATAACGTACGCGCACATTACCAAAAAAACTATAACGTACGCGCACGTTACCAAAAAAAAAAAAAAAAAAACTATAACATATGCGCACGTTACCAAAAAAAAATATAACGTGTGCGCACATTACCAAAAAAACTATAACGTGCACGCACGTTACTAAAAAAAAATATAACGTATGCGCACGTTATCAAAAACTATAATGTACGTGTAACTTCCCATTGACATGTTATCTTGATAGATTAACTTCGCACTGCACAACAATAATAGAATATAATTAGAAATTTCAAAACAAATAGCAAACTAGAAAGTAGAAATAAAACACCACTAGAACAAGAATGTCTAGAGGTACAAGTTTTGAAAACAATTTCGATTAAACCCTTAAATGAACTCATAAAATTCTGAAATTTGGACACGTTGTATTTAAGACCTAGAGGTACAAGTTTCATGAAGAAATCGTAGTCCAATTCGTTCTGGATTAAAAGATAAAATCGATTTACTTTTCCTATTCTCTACTTGCACAGTTTTTGAAACATTTTTGGTTAAATAGGCAAATGAACTACAAAAATTACGAAATTTAAATATGTTGTAGGGAAGACATGAAGAGAGATATTTCATGCAGAACACATTTCCAAGAGAACCTCATACAAAATGATATAGTCCACACATTGCAACTTACAAGATCCGAACACATCAGATTGCACAGTTTTAAAAACATTTCTGATTAAATACCAAAATGACCTTAAAAAATTATGAAATTCGACTATGTGATAGCCAAGACCATAAGGTAGATACTTCATGAAAATATCGAAGTAAAATTCGTCCTATATAATTAAATATGGACAGTTAAAATCCCTGTTCGTAGTACCGTAATTCCAGATCTAACCATCTCCAAAGGACCACGATTTCACCTACCTATTCTTGTTTGTTTTCTCTAAATTTTCGATATGTTGTACCTCAGGATGTCCTTTACAACTTTTGTTAAGAAACCGAAGTGAAATTTCGACAAAAAGGTTGCCTTACAGTCCATGCATTCATCAAGGGTCGGTCCCAAAATCTCCAGATCCATTCTTTCCAAAGAATAACGATTTCACCCACTTATACTTGTTTTTTTTGTCCCAAATTTGAGTATGTTATACTCCAAGAAGTCCTTTACAACTTTCATTTAGAGGCCAAAGCCAAACTTCAACTAGAAAATCACATACAAGTCACTAGAACATCCAAGGTCGACATTTTTCTGCCCTAAGTAACCGGTTCCGAAACCGGTTCCGGTTCTGGGACCCGGTTCGGTTCCGGTTCCGGTTCCAGGACGGTTCCGGTTCCGGTTCCGGTTCCAGGACCGGTTCCGGTTCGAACGGGACTCCCGGTTCCTAGAAAAAGGAACCGGAACCGGAACCGGTCCCCTTGGAACCGGGAACCGAACCGGACCCTCCTCCGGTTCGGTTCCGGTTCCCAGTAACCCGGGAACCGCGCTCAGCCCTAGTTCGTAACCCTCGCCTGAATCTAGGCAAGGCCAGTGCAGTTGCAACTGAGGTTGCTTTCTCTCACAATTAGTGAGGCTAGCCTTGCTCATATATGGGCAAGGGTCAGCCCATGTTGGAGCTTGCCATGCATGTTTAAAAAAAAGAGAGAAAAAAAGGAAAAGGAAAAATAAGTAATCCAAAAAATTGAAAAAATTTATCCACATCAGCATTAGTTATGTTACATAGCATGATCAATATTGACATAAATGATTTTCGATCGAAATTGATTGGATAAATTAGTGTGGAAAAACATAAAAGGGTTTAAGACTAAATGGATTAAATTGAATTGTTTAGAATTGAATTAGTATAAATATAATAAGTTTGAGGTTTTTTTGATAATTTCACCTGAAAATTTTCGCTCGCTGTCAAATGAATACGATTTAATAAGACAAGTTGCTATCAATGACATCAATTTACTTGAATTTAAATTGAATTAATACAGATATAATAGGTTTAATGTTTGTTTGTTCTTTATACATTTCATTGGCACGGCATATTATTTATACCCCATCAGAGTAGTCTCGAAAGTCTAGTTAGAACTCAAGCCTAAGTCGATCTTAGACCAATGATCACTTTTGCTTATTGTGTCAAATCAAGTAAATTTAGGCTTCAGTTGTCGTAATTTATTCTACCTCTAATTAAGCTCGAACTTAGAAATTTCAAGCTTAGTTGAGCTGTAGAAAGGATTCTCCAATTCGATATAGTTTTTTTTTTTTTTTTTTTTTTTTTTTTTTCTATCTATGCGCTATCATACTGTGATAATTATATATTTTGTCTTCATAATTGCATTGACGTGAGGAGAGAAGAAAGGTGAGAATTGACAGCATTGCTGGTGTTCATATCAATGGTCTCCTGTCAAAATTAGTCGGATGGACTCAATGGGCAAGAAGTGAAAATGTTTATGATTGAATTAACAAAATTAAAAGGTTTATGATAAAATTGGCAAAAACGCAATAGATTTGGATTTTTTGGACAATTTTTCCCCGCATGCACACCAGTCCACAAGGCGAAGCTGCGTGAGGGTATCAATCACCTAATCATCATCCTTTTTTTGTTTTCATATCCCAGGGGGGCCGCCTGACAGCCGATTATGCTATGGAGAATTGATCAGAATCGTCTAAGTAAGAGATGATTGTTGAAAACCCGGGTAGATCGAAAACCCGGACTGGCCGGCCCGGATCGGCCCTATTTTTTCAGACTTTGGCAGGACTGGGCCGGGCTACTGGGCCCAAAATATTCTTTTTTTTTTTTTTTTTTTTTCCGTTCGGGGGGTTTCGGTTTTTCGTGCTTTAGAAACACGAGTCCGAGTGGCCCGGCCTGGCCCTATTCATATATAAAAAAAATGAAGTTCCTAAAGGTATAACAAAGACCAAACCAGTAACACTAGAGAATCCACAACACACAGCACACGTTACTGCTGTAGTCGGTTCACTTTTCACAAAGTTTTGTCCTCTGTTTGTGTGTTCTTTCTTTTGCTTTTGATGGAGTCCTTTGAACTGATTCTTCATTGCGTGAGCTTAACAACACCGATTTAAGCGGACAAATCCATTCCATTCATCCAAAAGAGATGGGAAAGGACCTGCATCTTTGCATGTGAGTTCAACTTGGAGATGAAAGTCCTCATTTTGGGACAGTAAAGTAAAATCAAGCTTGTGAGCTCATTATCCTAGATTAGGTAGGGTAACTCAGTAGGATCCCTTTTTGATGTTCCCATACTCCTCCCGCAAGGCAATATGAGAGAGATAAAATGGTGCATTTGGTTGGATTTTCGGAAAAAGCCTTAGGGAAAATGTTAAAGGAGTTTTGTAAATTGTGAATTACATTTAGTTAATTGTAATAAAAAAAGTCCATTATAAAGTACCTTTGAGCAAAATAATCTATGGAGAAATTTATATTTATAAAGGACTTTTGTGATTAAAAAATAAATAAAATAGTTGGTTGGCAAAGGATAAGTAGCCGCTCGCGATTGAAATCTAACGCTAGCAACTAACTAAGATTGCATTGTCAAACTCATCATCACAACATTTTCTCCCCCTCTTCATCTCAACCACCATCTCTCTTCTTGAGGATCACAAAGAAGCAAAAGCTCGGAGGTCCAACACCTCCCCACTGCCCTCAGCCACTACCCCAAGGCCAGGCCCTCGACCTCTCCCCTTTGCCCACGTGTCACTAATGCCTCTCTCACTATCGTCACCGCCACCCGTGGGGACTCCATCAGCTACCTTGACTTCTCCAAGTGCCGCGAGGTTGTTGGGTCGTGGCGGCTCAGGAGACCTAGATCTAGGTCGCCACGCCTTGTGACCACGGCGAGGGGGGCCACTGATCTAGATCTACGAGTTGCGGCGGCACAGATATAGGTCGGTGCGACCCATATCTGAGTTTTGACAACCTAGAAGGTGACCTTTGCAAGTCGCTGCGTCGCACCGTGCAACCACAACGAGGGAGTTGTTGATCTGGGTTGGATGACCCCTACGAGTCACGGCAACCTAGATCTGGGTCGCGACGACTCAAATCTGAGTTGCGGTGACCTAGAAGGCGACCTCCACAGGTTGCCGCACCACGTGACCATTGCGAGGGGGCTGTCGATCTGGGTCGAGCAATCCCTTGCAAGTTGTGACGGCCTAGATCTAGGTCACTAGCAATGTTGTCAATTCTCGCCTTTCTTTCTCTCTAGTCACCTTCGCATGTCCACCGCTGACGTCCGTCAAAGCCAACATTGGTGCGCATCCAAACCAGATTATCCCTCTATCATCCTTGTTAGCTTCGTCCTCATTGAAAGGAGTCCTCCATCTCCATCGTGTAACGATCCAGCCCCACTGTGTAATATTGTCTACTTTGGAGGCATGACCCAACCAACCCACCCTCCCTCCCTCACGGCTTTGTTTTCAGCAACAGTGTACGTGAAACTCCCACATCGCTTATGGGGAATCCTAGGGCTAGTTTATAAAGGCTTACGTCCCTTTAATCTGTGTAACGCATTTTAAAGCTGTGAGGACTCAATGTCCAAAACGGATGGCCTAGGTCGTTACAAATGGTATTAGAGCCGACTCCCAACTGAGTAACCGCGTGTGGGGCCACAAAACGGACAATATTATGGTGTCCCCACAAAGCGGACAATATTATGACGTCCCATACGCCTCCGCTACACTAAAAAAAACCGCGGACAATATTACATAGTGGAACCTGAGTTGTTACACATCGTCTTTGTGGTTATTTTTACCCATTTTTTACCTAAGCAAATGGCCAAAAATCTGAAAAAAATAGGAGTCTCCGAAAAAAAAATCCGAGGAAAAATCTACGAGACAAGGAAGGGGCAGTGGGTCTCTCGGTTTGTCTTTTTAGCCGTAAGATTTGATATTTGGAGGAGTTTACAGAATAGCGTGGGTAAAAAATCAGTGGGTCTCTTCTTTTGGCCAAACATAGAAGACATGGTTGCAAACAACTTGACTTATAGGGAATCTGCGGAAGCTGGGTTATGGAAAATTTGGGAAGTTGGGAAAAAAAGGAAACCCAAAAACTTGAATGCTAAAGTTCTCCTTTTTTTTTTTTTTTTTTTTTTTCTATTGTTAGAATAGGAAAATAAAAGAAACCCAAATTTGAATGCTAAAGTTGACTTAGAAATTGACTTAGAAATTTACAACTTGCTCATGATTCACTCTATTAGTCTTCGTCTTGGTCTTCCCGATGGCCAACTGCCAGATCTGAAACAAAGCCTCGTCTATGGCCGTGGCAAACGAGGTTGAGATTCCGATTGTCATTGGGCTCCGGTGGAGGGTGGCGACTCAGATCACGGCCGATGTGGCAACCATGGCAAAGTGGAGGGCTTGTCGATGGAGGCTGCGGCGGAGCAAGGGCTAGAATTTAATCAAAGTGGCTAGAGCGACGCCTACGTAGGAGGAGGAAGAGAGAGAATTTCTTTTAATTTCTTTTATTTATTTTCACATCACAATACACATGTCAAGTGATGATTGGTTAAACGAAAAAAAAAATACTCCACGTTAGATGATGACGTGATAAGAAAGTAATCACTAAAAATTTTGGACTTTATTAGTGTAAAAATCTTTGCAATACTATAAAAATGATAATTTATTGTAATTCATAAATCGAAGTGAGCTCCATAATAATTTATAATAATTTAAATTATAAAAAATTAAAAATTATCATCCAATCATTTCTAGAATATTTTCTCGTCCATGTGAGTTTCTCAAAACCACGAGAAATGTTTGTTATGGTTGACTCATTTTTTTTTTTTTTGATTCGGGAACCGTTGTATAGCCGGCTTTTGCAAACTCGGGATGACGCTGTAAAGACCCACCTCTTACAGCTTTATAGGTAAGTCGCGAAATAGGGGCGAAAAGTTTTGAACCTCTAACCTTCCGGCTGAGGGATTAAGATGCGAACTAACTCATCCACCGCGGGGTGGGTCGTGGTTAATTTTTATTTTATTTTTTATGACTCGAAAATCGCTGTATAATCAACAACCGGCAATAAAAATTCAGAATATTTGCATGGAAACCCACCTCTCATGGCAGTCCCACTTAAATCGCACAATGGAGCGAGAGGTTTCGAACTTCTCCTCTTCCGAATGAGAAGGCAAGTTGCGAACCAACTCATCCGCGAGGGTGGCTAACTCGTTTTGTCTCCAAAGAGTACGGAAAACGACGGAAGCTAAGGGTACGTTTGGTAACATTTTTGTTCAAAAATTATTCTAGGAACAGAAAAAAAAAAATGTGTTTATGTTCCAGGGAGTAGTTTTTGAACAAAAGAACGCATTTGATAAGTATAAAAAAAAAAAAACTGTTCTTGAAATAAAAAAAGAACGTAAACACATTCTAGAATCGCAATCAATTTCTTTTTTTTTTTTTTTTTTTTGTAACCTGTAACCCGAATCTCTTCACGCCGCCTCGCGGGGGAGAGTAAACTTTGGGGCGCCAGGGTCCCCACCACTGATCTCTAGATACGCGGGTAAATCCCGCGTTATGTATTGAAGCATTGCGTCCACGAAGTTTCGAACTCCTCCCCTCCCGGATAGGGTACTAAGCTTAAACCAGCGCGGCCACCGCGGGCGGTGATTGAGTCAATTTCTGTTCCTAAAATAGAAAAAAAACATAAATACGTTTGGTAAATTATATAAAATTTTTATTTTTAAATTAAAAAAAATATTTTTTTAAATAAAATTTAAATTTGGTATTGAATTGTAATTCTCATGAAATACAAAATGTCCCATCATCACTTATAAAACACCACCAGCTCCAGACAAGACGTTCAGCCCCTCTCTCTCTCTCTCCAGTTCCAGACAAGACGTTCAGCCCCCCTCTCCCCCTCTCTCTTTCTCTCTCTTTCTCTCAGAGTCTTCATATCAAAAGGAGCCGAAAGCCCGCTGCTCTTTCCTTCGTTCTATCTTTTCCCGTCTTTCCATGGATGAAGAAACGAAGCAGAAGATGGAGGAAAGGCTGCTGGCGAAGAGGGAGGAGGGAGAGCGCAAGAGCGATGGCATCACGTGGGGAGGAGTGACGGAGGAGGTGAAGAGGGTGGGGAGCATAGCGGCGCCGATGGTGGTGGTCACGTCGTCGCAGTACTTCCTCCAGATGGTCTGCGTCATGATGGTCGGCCACCTCGGCGAGCTCTCCCTCTCCAGCACCGCCATCGCCATCTCCCTCGCCGGCGTCTCCGGCTTCAGCCTCCTCGTTCGTACCCTCTCTCCCCCCTCCCTTCACGTTTTTGACTCTTTGTTTTGGATTATTTTACCGTGGTGCGATATTTCTTACCGGACGAGCGATTTTAACATCAATCCATGATCAGTGACTACTTGTTTGAGTTACAAGTGTGCCATCTGTTTCCATATGATCAATCATATGCTTCCTGATGCTCCCAACAATGCTGCACTTCAGCCAAACTTAAATTTCATGTAGCAGACTCAGCGATTTTTTTACTTTCATTCTTTTCGAACAAATGAACTCCACGAGCCATGATGATAATAGCGACAACATGTGTGTCAGAGGCTCAATCTTGATGATGATTCCGTTGATATTGATGTAATCAGTTTGCTCGAAACCACGCACGAGAAACCGTCTGAGTACATGTCCTTAGGAATATGTCGTGATCGACCCTTTGAAGCATCTGCCTGTACCAGTTGAATCTGTGCCAGTTGAATCTGTGAGGTTGGATCATTGGCACATGACTGGTGCTGTATAGTCCAAGATGGCGGCTAGTTTAGAAATATCTTCTTCTTGACGATGGCTTGACTTGGCCCGCTTAAGTTGGTCTATGTCGTATTTAGAAACGGTGCAAAAGTTTATAATGAATTAACCCGAGTTGGTGAGAATTGGAAAAAAGCTCGTTCTGTCTTTAATAGGGACATGCTCTTCAACAGTGTGTTAGAGACAGGGATTTGATTCTGATGGGACGAAATCGCATTATTGATGTTTGAAGAAAGTGAGTGGTATTCATTTTACCGACTAATTTTTTAACATTATATTATCAATCAAGTTAGTATTAGCTTGACCCCATGTGCTTTCTCCATGGGTTCCTAGAGTTGTACATGTAACAGAACTGAAATTAGCTTGTTACATTCGGTGCTCTTCTGTCGGTTAAGAAGCCCGTGTTATATCTTCAAAACACACAACACGTTGTCATTCTATGAATATGAGAGTCCAGAAAAAGCTATTGTGTTATTTTAGAAAACTGATCAACGATGATGATGGACTGCATGTTGACGAAAAAACTGGCAATTCCATCCATTTTGGTTGCTTTTATGGGACATATGTTCATACTAGTCTGTCCGAACGAATTTTGATCTAGGGCTGCATGGGAGATATAAATTGATTCATTTACAGATGGCTAAACTTCTTAGTTCATGATTCTGCAACAACAGCTTGGCATGGCCACTGCCCTGGAAACGCTGTGCGGACAAGCCTACGGAGCTCAACAATACCAGAAGCTCGGAACACAAACATACACGGCGATCTTCTCTCTGACCTTAGTGTGTGTTCCGCTTTCTTTTCTCTGGTTCAACATGGGTAAACTCCTCCTATTGATGGGCCAAGACCCGCTGATCTCACGTGAGGCGGGTAGGTTCATAGTGTGGCTCGTCCCTGCGCTCTTGGCATACGCGGTGCTCCAGCCACTGGTCCGTTACTTCCAGACCCAGAGCCTCACCACTCCGATGCTCATAGGCTCCAGTGCCACGCTCTGCATACATGTGCCTCTCTGTTGGGTCCTCGTGTTCAAGTCTGGGCTAAATAATCTTGGAGCCGCATTGGCATTGGGAATTTCTTATTGGTTGAATGTGACATTTCTCGTGCTGTACATGACGTTCTCTAGTGCGTGCCAGAAGACACGTGCACCGGTGTCAATGGAGATATTCCGAGGCATTCAGGAGTTCTTCCGTTTCGCTGTTCCATCAGCTGTCATGATATGGTAACTTATGTTCATCCCCAAGTGCTACTTCTGTGGGATATTCTTTGTTTTCTAGTAGCAGTGCATGTGTATATGCTGTTTATATTGAAGGATGACTGACGCTAGGTCTAGTAAGACTACCCTATGTATTTTGTATACTAGCAGTAACGGAAGTGATGGGTTGTAAATGGGTTTTGAATGTGACCCACTTGTTTCACTTGAAGTCTACCACATCACTTCATGTATCCATTTATTATACCGCTAGACGTACACCTATCGTTAGTCTTGCATTCCTCTTCATTGGAAAATGACTTAACTAATCTTTTTTGTTTTACTGCTTGAGATATTTTCTGTTGATGGAGTTTCTTTCTGTGTACTCGTTTGGATGGATCGTAGCCTTGAATGGTGGTCATTTGAGCTGCTCATCCTGCTTTCTGGGCTTCTACCGAATCCACAGCTTGAAACTTCAGTTCTCTCTGTGTGGTATGTCCTGTCTTTCATGTTACATTTATCATGACTTGACCAACATCTGATTTTAGAGCTGTGTATCAATCTCGCGTCGTAATTCACCGTTCTTGTTTAATCTCATGGATAGTCTCGGGACGATATCAACACTTTACGCAATACCATTTGCAATTGGAGCTGCTGGAAGGTTTGTAACTCTTCATTTAGCCTTTTGGGGCATGTTGGACTGACCCCCATAGTACCATTGGAGTGTTCTAACAACACCCTCACTCTTTTTCGCTGCCTTTGTTCAATAACAGCACGAGAGTGTCCAATGAATTGGGAGCAGGAAACGCGCAGGCAGCTCGTGTGGCTGTCTGTGCAGTATTGCTTATAACAATCGCTGGAACAAGCATTGTGAGTGCAGTCTTATTTGCAACCCGTAAAGTCTTTGGTTACGCCTTCAGCAACGAAAAGGAAGTCGTGGACTACGTTACAAAGATGTCTCCACTTGTTTGCCTGTCCATCATTATAGACAGCTTACAAGGTGTCCTTTCAGGTATCACTCGATCTCTCTGTATCAATGGAGAAAACTTTGTCCAGATTTGATCTCGATAGACCCAACCATGGAACTGTGATTTAGGAACAAGGAAGCCTACACTAGATAATTCGATCACCTCCTCAATCGATTACAATGCAATGTTTTTTTCCCCTCTCTCGTGATGATGTTTGACTCGATCAGGTATTGCGAGAGGATGCGGGTGGCAACACATTGGAGCTTATGTGAACCTGGGGGCATTCTATCTGTGTGGAATTCCAGTTGCTGCAACATTGGGATTTTGGGTGGGATTGAGAGGAGTGGGACTTTGGATAGGGATTCAAGCGGGTGCTATTGTGCAGACATCGTTGCTCTCAATTGTGACCTGTCGCACAAATTGGGAAAAGCTGGTAATTTTATTTTATCCTCTACTACTCAAATCAACAACATGCCTTGCGGATGACTTCTTAGCAGCTATACCTTCATAAAACTAGACGAGGAGGAGTTTGGGACATCCCCAGATCCTCTTTCTAGCCATGGTGCAATGGTCACAAGTTATACATGGCTTTTTATTGGAAGTGCAATCATGTTTTTCCTGTCATCAATTCTTCAATTTTTCCTTAGTGGCAACCTTTAGAAAATTTCCTTGCTGTCTTGCAAGGACTTGATCGCACGATTCAATAAGATTTAGAAACTAATTGTGCTCAACTGAAGGATTTAGATCAGTCATGGATTTGTTCATGTTAGTTGATCGTGTCGTCAGAAAATGTTTTAATGTAATTATAAATTATTCATTGAACTAGGTATGAATTCGTGTTGATGTGTAAAGTTGTGCCATGTCATGTCTTGTCAATTGCAAGTTTCCTACTGTACTGGGCTCTACGTTTATGATCTTAGGAATTTCCAGCCGAAGGAATTAAGCTGGTGCTAAACGTGCTTTTGATGTTGCAGGCAAGCAAAGCAAGGGAGAGAATATTTGACGGAAGCTGTCCAGCCGATAGTGGATCGATTGTCTGAGCTCAAGCAGACTTGCAACTGAGAGAATGATCATATTGCAACTCACAAGCTCTCCAGTTTGCTCTTGATTTCAGTGATATCCCGTTCATAGATTGAATTGAATCACAGGGGGCATCTGCAGACGTACGCAATTTTCTCTCAAATTCACTGAACAAGGTCACCATATCCGCACAAATGTACAACCCCTGAACATCAGCCAGCATTCAATAATCTCAAAGCATAAGTCATATGTGAACATCTGTCATTCAAATAAGAGTGGGGGCAATCTCATTGCCCTCCCGAAATGGATAATGCTCATCATATCGAGTCATTAGACAGGTTGTATCTCGATTCTTGGTCACTTTAAATCTAAGTTAACAAAACCTAGGAATTATGCTCAAAGTACAGTCGACCTCTGCAGATTTTAACAAGTTATTTCCACAAGCGGTGTCAGGCATAGAAATCCAACACCGGAGAAGCACAATATATCTATAGAGACAAGGACAGCCAAACCGAGGAGATGAGTCTTGGAACTTCTTTGATTCAGCTCTCAATTGTCATCTCGAGGCAAACCAATCGAACTTCTTTTCCTTCTGAATCTGCCTAATGTTATGGCAGAGTTTGTACTTTACCTAAAAAACACTCTGCGTTGCGATATTTCACTTCACTTAACTTCTTGCTCCTTTTTGTATCTAATGCTGAGTTATCATCTCCTTCAGTACACATTTTCCTCAATTACTTTGTCTATTCCTCTCTTTTAAGTAGCAAGAGTGTAAGACCATTATCGGAGACAGCGACACAACAACATCGACGACGACGATGACGATTAACTACTGTGAACTAATAGGAACACGAATGTTGCCATGGATGGAGAGTCGTACTGGGACGCTGAAGCCGGTGACTGAAGCGAAGGAAGTGGCCATGGACGCGCCGGAGAGAGGGAGCTCCCCGAGGTGGCCCACGAACATGATGGAGATCACCTGTATGCAGTACTGCAGCAGGCTCACTCCGATCAGCGGCCCCGACAGCCATGCCTGCTTCTCCACTTCTTCCAATATGATCGTGCGGCTCTTGTCTCCTCTTCGAGCCGAGCCGTGCAAAGACATTTCACTGCCGCCGCCCCGCCGTCATGTTCGTGTTCACGATCTCAGTTTTGGATCAGAGGGGATTCGAGGAGAGCCGCTTCATGGATTTCTCGATCTGCGCCTCTTCCTCCCATTCTTTCTGGGAAGCCACCAACGAGAGAAGCTTGCCAGGTTTGACTTGGCATGGGTGTTGGTGTTGGCCTCGTACCCTTTTTGGTTTGATCACGTAGGCTCGTTCGCAAATTATTTGCAAGCAAACAAAAGTTCCGGCTCAATTGCCAAAAAGCCCTAACATATTACATTTGTACCAAATTAACTCTAAACCTTTCAAATTGACCAATTTAGTCATGTACGTTTTGATAATTTACTATGATAATCAATCTAGCTAATTTTGATTATAAATTATTGATGTGACACTGATTATTTTATGTGACATGACTGACATTGGCGCAGACTTTTTTTTCTTTGAATTTTTTATTCATTTTCTTTTCTTTTCCTTTTTTTTTTTGCTCTTTCATTGTAGCCAACGAACTTTTGTGGGGTTCGCCTTTCTCTCACAATTAGTGAGGCTAGCCTTGCCCATATTTGGCTGAGGATTGGCCCTTGCTAGAGCTTGCCGGGCATGGTAAAAATACAAGAGAATAGAAGGAATATAGAAAAAAGGAAAAATACGAAAATAATCCAAAAAAATTGAAAAATTTTATTCACAGTGCTAATTATGTTACATAGCATGATCAATGTTCACATAAATCATTTTCGATCAAAATCAATCGGATACATTAGTGTGGAAAAACATAAAAGTGTTTAAGACTAAATGGATTAAATTGAATGGTTTAGAATTGAATTAATATAAATATAATAAGTTTAAATTTTTTTTGATAATTTCACCTGAAAATTTTCACTCGCCGCAAATGAATGCAATTTAATAAGACAACAAGTTGCTATCAACGATATCAATTTACTTGAGTTTAAATTGAATTAAGATAGATACAATAGGTTTAATGTTTGTACATTTTTGTTCTTTATATATTTCATTGGCACAACATATTATTTATACCCCATTAGAGTAGTCCCGAAAGTCTAGTTAGAACTCAAGCCTAAGTCGATCTTAGACTAACGATCACTTTTGATTATTGTGTCAAATCGAGAAAATTTAGGCTTCAACTGTCGTAATTTATTCTACCTCTAATTAAGCTCGAACTTAGAAATTTCAAGCTCGGTTGAGCTGTAGAAAGGGTTCATCATATCATGATAATTATATATTTTGTATTCATAATTGCATCAGCATGAGGAAAGAAGAAAGGTGAGAATTGACAGCATTGTTGGTATCTATATCAATATTTTCTATCAAAATTGATCGGATGGACTCAATGAGCAAGAAGTGAAAATGTTTAGGACTGAATTAGCAAAATTAAAAGGGTTATGATTGAATTGGCAAAAACATAATAGATTTGTACTTTTTGGACAATTTTTCCTTAAGCACACCAGTCCACAAGGCAAAGCTGCGTGACGGTATCAATCACCTAATCAGGTCATCATCGGTGACTCCTAGGCACTTTACCATTCACAAGGTCCGCAAAGAAGGAAAGTGGATAACATGCTGTAGTCCCTTGTCACTTACCTCTTGGCATCTGACAAACTGCAAGAACTCCAAATACTGAGCAGAGCACGGTGCCTACGAGCTTGCTTTTCTTCTTATCCATGTTTCTACCACCCCACTCAACAGTTTCTTTTAAGTGTTCCCCATTCCTCGAGCAGCTTTAGGGCACTTGACAGCCCTTTCCCCACTGCAGCTTCATTGTCTCATCCAGAACAACTTCCTCCTCACCCTCATTAACAGGACCTTCATCATTACCAAATTCTTTAAATTCTGTCCCTAGGCTCATCTTATACTTCATTATCTGCTTCGTCTTCATCCATGAAGACATCTTTTGTGTTAGGCTTATGAGAAACTGGAACGAGGGGTAATGTCACAATTTCAGTAACTCACTTGATAAGAAAATAACATCACATATTCTTTCAGACACCAAAGACCATATCAAGCAATTGGTGGATATAACACCGATTTGAAGAGGAAGTAATTTCAATTACATGAATGAAATCTCAAAATTGCAATGCAAGCCCAGTATGCATGCCCCTCTCCCCTTCTCAGTAGAACCAACATCATTCTTAGCCAGCATATATCCTGAAAACTAACCGTGGTTTTAAAACTAAGCAACTCCAATATGGCCAAAACAGTTGAATAAGTCCACCTCTCTTCAAGACAACAATCCCCTCGACCAGTGATTAGGAATTTAGTTCGGATGTTAAAATGCATCCCAAATAAACAAGCTATCGTGACTGCATGAGCAACAGACTGCAAGTTGTATGCGAAAAGTTCACTTGTTTGCAAGTTGTCCAGGATGTTGTTCAATGAGGCGCATCAAGTGCACTGCTTGTTCACACATACACAGAAGGCAAATTCTAAAATAAGTCACTTACAAACAATCTTTCAGTATGCATACAGTGAAAGAACAAGAATTGTTGTTCATTGACCTCCAAACAATACCAGGATTCTAAACTAAACAGCCAACTTAAACTAGTTTTGACCCAATTAAGCAGCAATGCTACCCAAATCAGCAAAAGGCAGTAATTTGAAAAATCTAGAGAACAAAATAAGGGTTCCACAGTTCAAAAAGAAAATGTGATCGCAAATTGTCCAGGCCAACACAGAATTAATCGAACATCAACCTCAAGGCCTGAAACAAAACCTTCTATTTCTGTCATGACAACCCTGCTTTCCTGTGATTCTCCAATCGCGACACTCTGATTTTCTGCATTGTGTGCACTGGGAACACGAAGAGCTATCGCTTTAGGACCAGAAGCCCCCTCCTCTTCTTGCTTCTTTAGAGCCAATTTCCTAGCTCTCTCTAAAGATTTATAAAGATCTTCATCGTCATCAGCAACGACCACGTTTTCGTCATTCTCTTTCTTAACAGGAAGAGTTTGCTCCACCTGCAGTAACCTAGATGCCTCCTCTGCTTTAGCATAGGCCAATTGGTAGGCATTCTTTCTCATCTCAACCTCGATTTTCTCTTGTTCCTCTCTGCTAACCTGCCTCCTCCCATCCTTACGTGATCCAAGATCTCCAACACCCAACCCTGCTGAAACTGCTTCCACTTCAAGGGCATCTAAGTCCAACTTCTCTTTCTTCCGTAAGGATTTCTTTTTCTTGGGCTTTCTGAATCGAACCAATTCTTCTTGAGTGTATTAATCGGATGAGGTCTTGGCAGATGAGGTGAGATCTTTACAATGACTATTTGAAGAAACACCCTGTAGCCTCCTTGTTAGCTGTATATGAAGTACATGATACTTTTTTAGAACGACCAAGCAGACCCCATTCCTATTCTAACTAATGCTGAACCACAATATGCAGAAAAACTAGTTACCTCTTCCAATTTCCTTTCAGCTTCATAGGTCAAACATCCACTTGAGTCAAGAGTTACCCCTGAAACCATCAAAAGAAGTGGGAACGCAATAGCTAGATATGACACTTGTAATCAGAAAAGAGAAAAAAGACTAACATCATCTAGAGCCGGATTGTCATATTGTGGTAGTATTTTCTTCTCCGATGCAGGGTCAACACTGAATCTAAAAATGACAGTGCTAATAATAAGTTGAGTGTATGCATCTACCAATAGGGAAACCGAGATGCAAGTGTGGGACAAAGACATGTGACATGCAATACACAGTTAATGCACCTGCCTAACATCTAGTCTATGTTTGTCAAACATATGAACTTGATTGAATCCATACCTTCTGCATTGACATCAAATCCAGTCCATATTGCTTAACGGGATATTCATACCCACGGATCCGCTTGCCCCATAACATAACAAGTATCGTAACAGCAATGTAAAGGCCAAAAATGCAAGCAAAATCAGCAATTCCGGAGGAGCTATGCGACATCCAGCTCTGCACAAGTGTTGGAAATAGAGGAACAACAACAGGCGACCAGAGAACAAGAACCATGGCAACGAACCCCACAATCCTAAGAATATCCCAGCAGAAAATTGCTCAGAATATCTAGCAAATTGCAGAATAGACTTGGGAACCCATTCAAACTACAGAAACTAGAAAAAGTGATATAAAGAACGTGTGTTTTCAAAAGAATTCTAAGAAATCACATTCCGTGTGCAATATCTGTTCCAGGCCAGGGAAGATTATTGTTGATTTCTTAACATGTGTTACCTTTGCATAAAAAAATACAGATCTCTTACTTGAAAAAAACTATCTGAAGGAGCTGTTCAAGATGGGAAACAATGTGAGAATCTGACTAAGTTCTATGGATTATTTTGACTGTCAGACCACATTTACCAGAAATCTGAAGCGACTAAGGGAAGATTATTGTTGATTCCTCAGCTCAAGCTTTCTGGACGACTAAGACACCAGAAATCTGACACAGGCAACTATGATAGCAAACTGATAAAAAAAAAAAAAAAAAACGCAAGGAACTATTGCCTCTCTTACCACACGGAGAGCAGCAACGAACGGAATTCCAGAACTGACCTTACCGCTGACCACGTCGGCAGCGAAATTACAGACGGCGTCGAGCGTGCTCTCAATCTGCGCCTTCAGGATCCAGTCAGCGCGAGGTCCGACTTCCTCAACCAGTGGTGCCTGACCGTGGGCCCTCATCCAGGTTCACCATTGCACCTTTCTCCAGCTCCTCCATCTCCATGAACGCGGCCTGGAACTGGGTCTCCATCTCCTCCATGAACTCGTCCGTGAAGTCGATCCGGCTCATGTCCAGGAAGAGCCCTAGCTCCCGGTGCTGGTACAGCTGGTTCACGTACCTCCTCCTGAAATTGCAAATACTTAAGCCATATAAGAAATTGATACTTTTTCCAAAGAGGCAAGCTTTAGAGCCAATTTTTTTCTACTGAAAGAAAAACAACAAAAAAAGTCGGAAGCTATTAACATAGAAATATCCCTTCCTGACGTCACAGAAAAAAGATTCAATGTAGTGGTGATAGGATTAAAAGGAAGATACAACGACTTACCTTTCCACCCACGATACTCTAGATACCATCACTACCTTCTTCTATGTCAAGAGCAGATGACTTGTCAATAGTTAAGTGTACAGGTGAGTCTTGGCATTACAGGAAAATATTCATTAAAGAAATCATATCCACATGAATAAGGTCAAACAAACTCGACGGAAGGTACCTTATAATGATCCTCAATGGATGAAGAAGGGTGCAAGACCTTTGGACTGTATAAGTAACCTTCTATACCATCATTAGTTCCTGGTACTAACCAAACTTATTTTTCTTAAAGGGCTAGATTCTCCATCTTTTGAGGCACTTAGGGGCTTCTCATCCACCACTTCCCCGTCAATGTGAAGCCGTAAAAGTTCACTTGAGACCTGCCATGAAGGTAGAACTTTGAGCAATTTACAAAGGGAAAAAGGCCCTGAGAGTAAGAAACCTAGGAAAGACAATGACATCATAAGATTGACAAGAGACTTTCGGTTGAGCACCATTTATGCAATCTAAAATTCTACTTTATCTCTTTCATCAAACCAACAATGAGACATAGACTTACATGAAATTTTGCAGATAACAATTCTTGTCCAAGATCCTCCAGATAATGCATGCAATTAGTTAATCACAGGCACTCCAATGAATATGAATAGAATCAGACTCCATGGATGTACTCTATAAAAGCTTGTTCTTTTCAGTCACATTGAAAGTGCAACAGTTCTACGTGCTATATGAATATCCATCCAATACGCCTTACTTTTATATATTTGAAGATCATGCACCATTCATACAGTTCCAATTACATCTGAAAATGATTGGTTAAAGGTAAAACAGACAGATAAAATGTTCAGTGACAACTTGCTTCAGCTCAATAGCTCGAACCAATAAGTGGTAAACATGACAGACATTAATGTGCTCAGCTATAGCCATAAAAATTTCAGCAGTTATCAACTTAAAAGGAACAAGCAGTTTAAAAACCATGTGTAGAAAGAGTAATTCAGGCACTTGATATATATACTTGACAACCAACATGGACCCATTTTCCAAATGGAAACTCGCGTACGATTTTTCACTTGAAAAATGAGAAATCTCAGAATCAGGAGATTCTTTTGTGGAGGAAGCGATGGCAGAAGCGTGAGTCTCTTATCTCCATTCAAAACGAGAATTGGAAAACCATCATTGACATCTGAGTTCACCTGTGTGAAAGAATATTTTTAACCCCATTAACCATAGAACTTTGAGCTGAAAAGAGAAGTGACAGGCAACACTATTTGTGATTATGGTATACATCATCCCTTAATCAGCATTTTCAACTAGTCCCTTGTGTCACAAACCGAGATAGATCGCGATAGGGGACGAAAAAAAAAAAAAAACAAGACCTGACGCATTACAAAAGATTGATCCCAGACAAATCCACAAAAATCAATAAGCTTTGGTTCCACCAATAGGCATTGACACTCAGTATACCATCTAACATGAACAACACAGTAATAGACTTTAGTGAACGTAAAAAGACACTCTTGAGAAAATTCCACAATAATTCAAACTCATCGTAATCAGACCGACAGACACAACTTGAGAGCCGAGCAATGGTGATTGATCCAAACCAACACAAAGCATCCCTTCAAATCACAAAATCCAACAACCGGTGAGGGATCAATCACTAAAACAACCGCCAAACAAGTAACTCATAACACCCAACCTCTCCAAACATAAAAAAAAATTCACAGAATTGAGAAACGAACACCGTCCCTCCCATAAAAAACCAACGAACCAAAAGGGGACGAAAAAAAGATGGAAAAACGGCGGCTTTCCTCTACTTGACGGAAAATGGTACAAGGGAAAGTGGCGGACTTCAAGAGATAAACCCAGAAGCAGAAAAGCAAGGAGCCATCTTCTCCTTCTTCTCCTTCATCTCATTCTTGTTCTTCCTCCTTCTCTGCTTTGACGTCGAGCCTGAAATCACTGAGCGAAGAGTAACGACTCAGGTCGATCATGCTCTCGCCGTCCGCCACCAATATATTTAGACTCGCAAACCTCTTTTGCTTCAAAATCCTTGGCTACGTACTCAAGCCCGAAATTGGGACCGAATAAGGAGTAGAAGACAAAGAAGCTCGAGAGGCTAGTTGGCAACTGGTGATTTCTGGAGCCGCAGCTAGAAAGTTGATGACGGAGACGAGGACAGAGGCGAGGAGGGAAGCGCTTAGGGTGAGTGAGAGGGCTTGAGACAGAGAGGAGGGGGGCGCTTGGGGTGAGTGAGAGGGCTCGGGACAGAGAGGAGAGGAGTGCTTGAGGAAGCGAGGCAGAAGCGGGAAGAAATAGCGCGCGCTCCGTTGAAAAAAAGAAGAGAAAATGCAGCAGGCCTCTCCTTCTTCGCCATGCCGTCGACCCCGCCCAAGTCCGCCGAGTTCTCCCTTGCAACGGAGCGCGCCAGCATCAGGGACAACGCTTGGTCAGCGGCGGGGAGCCTGGTGCCGCTCAGGAACGAGACCAAGATGCCAGAGGCAGATGAGTGAGGCTTTTGGACAGGCGGAGTCGGAGGCGGAGAGAGGTGGGATGCACGGAGAAGAAACAGAGGAAGGCTCTGAGCGTTCTTGGTTATTTTCCGAGGAGAGAGAGAACCCGCCCATTCAAGTGAGGAGTGAGAAAAATTTTGAGCGAGAGGAATCGCTGACCGTCCTTTCTTTTGCAGGAGCCAAGCCGGGCCAGCCGAAAATGAAGAAAATGAGCCCTTTTCTCATTTTCGAGGAGGTCCCGCTCGGGATAGATGTCGGTATGTGAGTGGTTTGTGTGCGCCACATCAGCAAATGACGTGGTGCACACAAACCATTGAATATTTTCTAATCGAGACAACAAGTGCCACCACCTACTCGCCATCCCTATGGCTTGGCGACACGACACGAACACCATAACAAGTCGCAAAATCATGTTATAGCATTTCATCGAATATGATTGTACATAAAAAAATATAGGGACCGCCATTATGCCAGCATTGATATGCTCTTTCTTATTAAATCATGAAACTACTTTAAATCGGGACTATCCATACATATGGAAAGATTAAATTTAATCGGTGCATGGGATGCTCTATGAACCTTTGAATATTCGAGCTTTATATAAAGCAAGACAAAGCACCGCACGTTGGGTGCCCCGTGTCCCAACGAAATATGTCAAGAAAAATTGCCGGGACCGATTTGATTCGTTGTTTAGTATCTGACAGGAGAATCAGAACTTTTGCAGTTTGGCTCCTTTCGTACGTTCAGTGCGGAAGGGACTTTGCACGAACAAAGAAGGTAAAAAGAATCTCGAGCACATTGTGAGGACCTGCACCGACATTTTCCAAGAGTGTTCGTGTTGTGTTGGGCACTTTGACACGTGTCTGATACTTTCGGACATTAGATTAGCATGTGTCGGAAAATTCGATACCTAATCAACTTTTTCGATACTCTCCGATATTCGAGTCAAAATTCTCACATACGAATTTTCGACATGTAATTTCGATATCGAGAGCAATTTTAAAAATTCAATAAATGAAAGGAGAAAATATATATGTGAAAAAAAAACATAATAATAAAAAAAATAAATCAAAAAATAAGAAAAACATAATTTTCTCTTCTCTTCTGACTCACACTTCTCATAATACACAATTCACCATTTAAGTTTTTTTCTCCTTTTTCAACATATTGAACATGCGAGTCCAGAACATGGATTGCTTGTTTTTTCTCCAAGTTTTATGAATCAAGTTGAATTTGTCAAATTAAAATAATGAATGATATTAATAAATGACAAATTAATGTTTTTAATGTATATTAATTCTAGGGTTATTTATTTATTTATTTGTTTATGAATTTAATTCATATTAATTTGTTTGAAATAATCATAAAAATGATAACTTATTATGTATATATAAAAATATATATTTAATATATAACGTATCCCAACGTGTCGAAATTCTCTGTTTTTTTAACAAACGACGTGTCGGTGTGTCGTGTAGTGTCGTATCGCGTGTTACGTGTCAATGTCGGTGCTACTTACGTGAGGACCCTCTGGGTTTCTTGGTGATATCTGGCTAAAGACTACTTATCGTCGGTAGCTACGTATAGGTAAGAAGCGTTTATTAGCTTTGGATCTTAATTTATTTTCGATGCTGCTAAAATTTAGGATAAATCCCGCATTTTTTCCCCTCCAAAGAGATGGTTAAGCACTTAATTTGAAGATATCCCCCCAAAAAGGGTTCTTTGCTGCAACACGATAAATATAAAAATGATGATAGCTAACAACATCACTCGAGTAAAATATCTAGATTTATATGTTTAGTTCACCAAACAGGAAACGGCATCTGAAGTGACCAAGAATCGAGATACAACCTGTCTAATGACTCGATATGATGAGCATTATCCATTTCGGGCAGGGCAATGAAATTACCCTCACTCTTATTTGAATGACAGATGATCACATATGACTGATGCTTTGTGATTATTGAATGCTGGCTGATGTTCAGGGGTTGTACATTTGTGCGGATATGGTGACCTTGTTCAGTGAATTTGAAAGAAAATTGCGTACGTCTGCAGATGCCCCCTGTGATTCAATGCAATCTATGAACGGGATATCAATGAAATCAAGAGCAAACTGGAGACCTTGTGAATTGCAATATGATCATTCTCTCAGTTGCAAGTCTGCTTGAGCTCAGATAATAGATCCATTATCGGCTGAACAGCTTCCGTCAAATATTCTCTCCCTTGCTTTGCTCGCCTGCAACATCAAAAGCACGTTTAGCACCAGTTTAATTCCTTCGGCTGGAAATTCCTAAGATCATAGGTGAATGCGGAGCCAAGTACAGCAGGAATTATCAAGAGAAACTTGCAATTGACAAAACATGACATGGCACAACTTTACACGTCAACACGAATTGATACCTAGTTCAATGAATACTTTATAATTACATTAAAACATTTTCTGACAACACGATCAACTAACATGAACAAATCCATGACTGATCTAAATCTTTCAGTTGAGCACAATTAGTTTCTAAATCTTATTGAATCGTGCAATCAAGTCCTTGCAAGACAGCAAGGAAATTTTCTAAAGGTTGCCACTAAAGAACAATTGAAGAATTGATGACAGGAAAAACTTGATCGCACTTCCAATGAAAAGCCATGGATAACTTGTGACCATTGCACTATGGCTAGAAGGAGGATCTGGGGATGTCCCAAACTCCTCCTCGTCTAGTTTTATGAAGGTATAGCTGCTAAGAAGTCATCCGCAAGGCATGTTGTTGATTTGAGTAGTAGAGGATAAAATTAAATTACCAGCTTTTCCCAATTTGTGCGACAGGTCACAATTGAGAGCAACGATGTCTGCACAATAGCACCCGCTTGAATCCCTATCCAAAGTCCCACTCCTCTCAATCCCACCCAAAATCCCAATGTTGCGGCAACTGGAATTCCACACAGATAGAATGCCCCCAGGTTCACATAAGCTCCAATGTGTTGCCACCCGCATCCTCTCGCAATACCTGATCGAATCAAACATCATCACGAGAGAGGGAAAAAAAAACATTGCATTATAATCGATTGAGGAGGTGATCGAATTATCTAGTGTAGGCTTCCTTGTTCCTAAATCAAAGTTCCATGGTTGGGTCTATCGAGATCAAATCTGGACACAGTTTTCTCCATTGATACTGAGAGATCGAGTGATACCTGTAAGGGCACCTTGTAAGCTGTCTGTAATGACGGACAGGCAAACAAGAGGAGACATCTTTGTCACGTAGTCCACGACTTCCTTTTCATTGCTGAAGGCGTAACCGAAGACTTTACGAGTTGCAAATAAGACTGCGCTCATAATGCTTGTTTCGATGATTGCTATAAGCAATACTGCATAGGCTGCTACACGAGCTGCCTGCGCGTTTCCTGCTCCCAATTCATTGGACACTCTCGTGCTGTTATTGAACAAAGGCAGCGAAAAAGAGTGAGGGTGTTGTTAGAACACTCCAATGGTACTATGGGGGTCAGTCCAACATGCCCCAAAAGGCCAAATGAAGAGTTTACAAACCTTCCAGCAGCTCCAATTGCAAATGGTATTGCGTAAAGTGTTGATATCGTCCCGAGACTATCCATGAGATTAAACAAGAACGGTGATTTACGACACGAGATTGATACACAGCTCTAAAATCAGATGTTGGTCAAGTCATGATAAATGTAACATGAAAGACAGGACATACCACACAGAGAGAACTGAAGTTTCAAGCTGTGGATTCGGTAGAAGCCCAGAAAGCAGGATGAGCAGCTCAAATGACCACCATTCAAGGCTACGATCCATCCAAACGAGTACACAGAAAGAAACTCCATCAACAGAAAATATCTCAAACCGTAAAACAAAAAAGATTAGTTAAGTTCATTTTCCAATCAAGAGGAATGCAAGACTAACGCTAGGTGTACGTCTAGCGGTATGATAAATGGATACATGAAGTGATGTGGTAGACTTCAAGTGAATCAAGTGGGTCACATTCAAAACCCATTTACAACCGATCACTTCCGTTACTGCTAGTATACAAAATACATAGGGTAGTTTTACTAGACCTAGCGTCAGTCATCCTTCAATATAAACAGCACATACACATGCACTGCTACTAGAAAACAAAGAATATCGCACAGAAGTAGCACTTGGGGATGAACATAAGTTACCATATCATGACAGCTGATGGAACAGCGAAACGGAAGAACTCCTGAATGCCTCGGAATATCTCCATTGACACCGGTGCACGTGTCTTCTGGCACGCACTAGAGAACGTCATATACAGCACGAGAAATGTCACATTCAACCAATAAGAAATTCCCAATGCCAGTGCGGCTCCAAGGTTATGTAGCCCAGACTTGAACACGAGGAACCAACAGAGAGGCACATGTAAGCAGAGCGTGGCACTGGAGCATATGAGCATCGGAGTGGTGAGGCTCTGGGTCTGGAAGTAACGGACCAGTGGCTGGAGCGCCGCATATGCCAAGAGCGCAGGGACAAGCCACACTATGAACCTACCCGCCTCATGTGAGATCAGCGGGTCTTGGCCCATCAACAGGAGGAGTTTGCCCATGTTGAACCAGAGAAAAGAAAGCGGGACACACACTAAGGTCAGAGAGAAGATCGCCGTGTATGTTTGTGTTCCGAGCTTCTGGTATTGTTGAGCTCCGTAGGCTTGTCCACACAGCGTTTCCAGGGCACAGGCCATGCCAAGCTGTTGTTGCAGAATCATGAACTAAGAAGTTTAGCCATCTGTAAATGAATCAATTTATATCTCCCATGCAGCCCTAGATCAAAATTCGTTCGGACAGACTAGTATGAACATATGTCCCATAAAAGCACCCAAAATGGATGGAATTGCCAGTTTTTTCGTCAACATGCAGTCCATCATCATCGTCGATCAGTTTTCTAAAATAGCACAAGAGCTTTTTCTGGACTCTCATATTCCTAGAATGACTACGTGTTGTGTGTATTGAAGATATAACACGAGCTTCTTAACCGACAGAAGAGCACCGAATGTAACAAGCTAATTTTAGTACTGTTACAGGTACAACTCTAGGAACCCATTGAGAAAGCACATGGGGTCACGCTAATACTAAATTGATTGATAATATAATGTTAAAAAAATATTGTTGGTAAAATGAATACCACTCACTTACTTCAAACATCAATAATGTGATTTCGTCCCATCAGAATCAAATCCCTGTCTCTAACACACTGTTGAAGAGCATGTCCCTATGCTTTTTTCCAATTCTCGCCAACTCGGGTTAATTCATTATTAACTTTTGCACCGTTTCTAATACGACATAGACCACTTAAGCGGGCCAAGTCAAGCCATCGTCAAGAAGAAAGTATTACTAAACTAGCCGCCATCTTGGACTATTCAGCACCAGTCATGTGCCAATGATGCCCTCGGGAACCTCAAAGATCCAACCTCACAGATTCAACTGGCACAGGCAGATGCTTCGAAGGGTCGTGCGTGGTTTCGAGCAAACTGATTACATCAATATCAACGGAATCATCATCGAGATTGAGCCTCTGACACACATGTTGTCGCTATTATCATCATGGCTCGTGGAGTTCATTTGTTTGAAAAGAATGAAAGTACAAAAATCGCTGAGTCTGCTACATGAAATTTAAGTTTAGCTGAAGGGCGGCATTGTTGAGAGCATAAGGAAGCATATGATTGATCATATGGAAACAGATGGCACACGTGTAATTCAAACAAGTAGTCACTGATCATGGGTTGATGTTAAAATCGCTCGTCCGGTAAGAAATATCGCACCACGGTAAAATAATCCAAAACAAAGAGTCAAAAACGTGAAGGGAGGGGAGAGAGAGGGAGAGAAGGAGAGAGGGTACGAACGAGGAGGCTGAAGCCGGAGACGCCGGCGAGGGAGGTGGCGATGGCGGTGCTGGAGAGGGAGAGCTCGCCGAGGTGGCCGACCATCATGATGCAGACCATCTGGAGTAAGTACTGCGACGACGTGACCACCACCATCGGCGCCGCTATGCTCCCCACCCTCTTCACCTCCTCCGTCACTCCTCCCCACGTGATGCCATCGCTCTTGCGCTCTCCCTCCTCCCTCTTCGCCAGCAGCCTCTCCTCCATCTTCTGCTTCGTTTCTTCATCCATGGAAAGACAGGAAAAGATAGAACGAAGGAAAGAGCTGCGGGGTTTGGCTCTCTCGGCCGCCTACGCTCACTCCTTTTGAGAAAATATTGGGTCGAGCTCCTTTTAATATGAAGACTCTGACAGAGAGAGAGAGAGAGAGAGGGGCCGAATGGCTGCCTGGAGTAGGTGGTGTTTTGTGAGTGATGATGGAGAAAATATTCAGGTGGTTTGTCCGCGCAACCACCTGAATATTTTCTCCGAGTAGTACTCGCCAGTGCCATCAAGATTCTAACATGCAGTCTCTCTCTCTTCTCATTCAAAATATGATTCAATGGATCGAATCTAATGAGATTGATTATCAGTTGGATGGGGGGTGGCGAAGATGTTTCATGCACGGCTTCGCGAATCCTGACAGAAAACATTGATCTCCTCGTCGCTCGTGAGAGCTCAGCTCCTGTCGGTATGCTGCTTTGCGACAGCTCCTCGCTGCTGTCTCATTAGGCTTTTTGTTTTATTATTATTTCTTTTGATTTCCTCGTCCTCTGTCTTTTCCTTAAGATGCTAAACATATAAAAAGCAATTATTGGCATTGATGAGTGAAAAATCAATCAACTGTTGATATCTTTCTCCCGTAACCTGCGAACTCCTTGTTTTTTTTTTTTTTTTGAACATTGCGAACTCCTTGTTTAATTGTGGACAAAATATGTGAACAGATAAAAAAATAGTATATAGAGGACAGCGAAATACTTTTGAATAACAATAGTATGACATGCATCGTTTTCACTGCTCATATGTCAAATGACAAAACCAACTTTGGTAGGTAGGATTTGAAGAGAATTGCTTAGTCACCACTAGCATTTGACTTGGTCGTTACATAATCCCATGTCTTTTTATTGATAAAAAAGAAAACCTTGCACAACAAGTCTTGAAAACCATCAAACATCAAGAGTTTTGTAATTGTGATATGTGGAATCATGTTAATTTATGACATGACATGACAAAACCAAGGCCTTGGCCGGCGACCGGCCAAAAGAAGAAAAAAAAATGAAAAAGAAAAAAGAAAAAATAGAAAAATAAGAAAAAAATAGAAAAAATAAAAGAAATAAAAAAATTATCCAAATTTACCAAACATGTTTCTGTTTATTTTTTATTCCCGAACAAGTTTACCAAACGCGTTTTTTGTTCAAAAATTGTTCTCCGGAACAAACACTTTTTTCTATTTCTCGTTCACCTAACAATTTTTAAACAAACGCAAATAAACGCATCCTTAGTCACCACTACCATATGATGTGGTTCCCATGTCTTTTTATTGATAAAAAAGAAAACCTTGCACAACAAGTCTTGAAAATCATCAAACACCGAGAGTTTTGTAATTGTGATATGTTGAATCATGTTAATTTATGACTTTGACATGACATTTGTCGGTGCCACATAGAGGACAGCAAAATACTTTTGAATAATAGTATGGTGTACATCGTTTGCACTGCTCATATGCCAAATAACAAAACCAACTTTGGTACGCAAGATTTGAAGAGAATTGTTTAGTCACCCCTACCATCTGATGTGGTCATTACATAATCCCATATGTCTTTTTATTGATAAAAAAGAAAACCTTGCACAACAAGTCTTGAAAACCATCAAACATCAAGAGTTTGTAATTGTGATATGTGGAATCATGTTAATTTATGACTTTGACATGACATTTGTGGGCGCCATATTTATTCTAATCGAGTCTATGAGCTTTGAATTTATCTAATAATGTTCCTGTACTTGCACAATTTCTAATTGAATTCCTCCGACGCCAAATCCTTGCCTCGCTTCCATTTTGAAAACTACGTCCACAAAGAACACAATGCTTCCTACCTATAATATGTAGCGACCGGCGACAAGTAGTCTTATAGCCGGATTGTCGCCCAAGAAACCCAAAGGGGCCCTTATGATGTGCTCAAGATTCCTTCCTCCTCCTTTGTTCATGCAAGCACCTTTCGCACTAAAAGTTAGAAGGAACCGAAATGCAAAAGCTCTACTTCTCCTCTCGGATTTTGTAAGCGAAATAAATTGGTCCCAGGAATTTTTCTTTTCGCTTGCCGGCCCACATGCGTCATACGTACCCCTTTATCTTTTATATAATTCAGTGATATGAGTACAAAGACCTAATTATTTTGAAAGCTCGTTGAATACTCCATGCACCAATTAAGTTTAGGTCTTTAACCTTCGTAGATAATCCTATTTGACAGCAGTTCGCTTTCAGTTTGCGACTTGTACAACATTAATGTATTTTAAGAGGTTGGGACATCTGGAGTGCCATAACTTGGCACGGAGGGACGCTTAAGTGCCATAACTTTAAAATGGTACACTCAAGTGCCAATATCGGAGTGAAATGGGACACTTAGGTGCCACTCCGGCGAAAATCCAGCCAAATGGCTAACGTAGCAATTTTCCAGCGACTTTGGTCCAAAACGGTATCGTTTTGTACATTGACGTGGCGAAGAAAACGCAAAAACGATGCCGTTTCGTGTCTACGTGTAAATAATAATATATAAATTAATTAAATTAGATTTAAAATATTCAAAAAAATTTAAAAAAATAAGAAAATTTTAAAAATTTTAAAAATTAAGAAAAATTTAAAATTTAGAAAAAAGGGGGGGGGGGTCGAACGGGGCGGCTCCCGCCTCCACCACCTCCCCGCCGTCGCTAGGAAGGGCCGGCCGACCCTTCCCCCTCCGTCACCGGCCCTTTCGGTGACGGCGGGGAGGTGGTGGCGGCGAGGAGCCGCCCGCCCGTTCGACCTCCCACCCCCTTTTTTTTTTTTCAAAATTTTTTAAATTTTCTTAAATTTTTAAATTTTTTAAATTTTTCTTAATTTTTTTTAATATTTTAAATTTAATTTAATTAATTTTTATATTATTATTTACACGTAGACACGAAACGACGTCGTTTTTTGCATTTTCTCCGCCACATCAGCGTGCAAAACGACGCCGTTTTGGACCAAGCTTGTTAGAAAGTCGTCACGTAAGCCATTTGACCGGATTTTCGCTGGAGTGGCACTTAAGTGTCCCATTTAACTTCAAAATCGGCACTCAATGTACCATTTTAAAGTTATGGCACTTGGGCTATACTTCTGCCTATTTTTCATGATAACGTGTTATAACGTTGCACGGCAAACCAAGTGGGATATAGAAGAGCCGGTCTTATGCGGGCGCGCATTGTAGCCCCACGTACGAGGAGGCGGTCCCAACGGCGAGTGGGTGTCGTATACTAATTTGCTACCACCACTCGCTGCTGATTCATTAAAATTTAACGTATTATCATTTGTTTTTGTCCTCTTCCTTTGTCTTTTCCTTCATATGTTAATATTTTTCTTCTCTAGTCTGCAAATACTTTGTTTAAATGTGGATAAAATATCTGCACACAAAATATGTGAATCAAATCAAATCGGTATTGTTCTTGAAAGTTAATTGTATATGGTGCATCTGAGAATGACTTTCCCAAAGTCCCTTGGGCGTCCAAAATCCCTTGGGCCAAATTGCAAGTGCTTGGCAAATTTTTTTGAAACTCCATTTCACAAAGATGAGCCTTGATAAGGTTAAAAACCCAAGGTAAGTCAAAGCCCAAGGCAGCTTAGGCAAGTCCTAAGTTGCCTTGGGCTTTCTGCTTTCTTAAGAATTTTTTTTTTATTTTCAAAAAATCTCACTAACTTTTTGTTTTTCCAATTTTGCCTTGATTACTATTCATCTTCTTATTCATTGAAGTCAACCGAGGTGGTTGTGAGTGGTTGGCGATGAGCTGGCGTGGTCGCAACGACATAGGCAATTATTGTCAGGGGGGTCGTGTGACCTCCACGGGGGGCCGCATGATTTAGGTCGCGCAACCCTCGCCGAGGGTCGCCTAACTCTAGGTTGCCCTCGCTGGTAGTCTCTGTACGCCACCTAAGGTCTTGCAACCTTAGATGATGATCACTTGCCCTTCATCAGCAACTGTCTACCAACCAACTCTTTTTTTCCCCATTTTTAATTACAAAAGTCTTTTGCAAATATAATTTTTCTAAATACTAGTTTGCTCAAAGGCATTTCATAATTGACTTCATAATATAATTTACCAAATATAATTTGCATTTTGTGAAACTCTTTTAACTCAAAGTCCTCTACATTTTTCCAAAAACTTTACTCAAAATCCAACCAAACGCGGCCTATATCTAGATTTAATACAAGGTGCATTTTATGCTTTCCTAGAGTTTTTGCTACTTTTTTAGTAAATGGATAAAGTACGATTTTTTCAAAGAAAAATTCAAGACCTAAAAAATATTTTCTTAGAAATGATTAGTCATATAACAATATATGTCCAACTATTTTGGTGAGTGACAAATATATATTCCATTCATTTAATTTTGTACCCGATACAAGTAATCATCTTTTAGAAAATGTTCCAAATATTGAGATTTCTATTTATAGGTTATGGAGATGACAGTAACATATATCCATGAAGAGAGAAAATTATCCAAAAGTCTTAAACCCATTGAATTTTTACCAATTCAGACTTCATGAGTTTAGGATGTTTTGGACAATTTTCCCTCCATCAAAACATGTATAATTAAAGAGAAATATTCACATAATGCTAAAAAATAAAACTAAAAAAATATTTCAATTATCTATAATATGAGAAAACACCCTAATTATCTCCAACATCCCCCAACCGAAGATAATTAAGTTAGCTTGAGTATGGATTAAAAAAAAAATCTGAAAAGCATTGACTAGATTTCAGGATTTTGCTTGTTTGGGAATGACAAGTCTAGTGGTAGTGTTAATTCTCCCACATTAGCAACCACCGAAGACGGTGAATCAAAGGAAAAACAACAAGCGGATGACACTGTTGGAGAAATCTTTCAAGAATATTTTGAAGCTGACAAAACGTTTATATCATTCTAGTCTGGAGCATTGCAGACCATTCTATTTAGAGTCTAAAGACCTTCAGATTATTAGACTCAGCACACAAGACTCAAGACTCAAGACTATTCTCATTGATAGTTTTTAATCCAGCGACGAAGACGATCCAGAGCTAAAGTGTTTGGTTGAGGATTTGGTCTTATCCACTAGAGAAGATCTCTTGGCTGGATATGATATAACGGATTCTTTTATTCGAAATCAAGATCATTTGAAGATCTGATGAGTGATGAAATACTCTTGGAATGTTCTATTCTTGGAAACCAAAATCCTGATTGTATGGGCAAACATGATTGATGGGCTATCGACATGTTTCTTTAATAGCTCGAATGATCTTCTTAATTGATTCTGTCCAACGGGAAGATTGGACGAATTCCTTTGGTAAGTGCCAACGGGTATGATGGCATAAAGGAGTATAAAAGGAAGACGTTCTAGTTGTTCTAAAGAATGCACGATAGAGAAATTCCAGAGTCTGAAGCTCCTTAATTATTAGTCGATTCATATTGAGCAAAACTGTATTTACAAAAGAGAGTCTATACTTAGTGATACCTTGAGGGAGTGTGGTAGATCTTCTACACCATGAAATCAAGGGAGAACAGTGCTGTAACATTTCTTTGTTCATAGTGGAATCCAGCCAGTGGGTTGTCAGTGCAAAAGAGTGGACATAGGCTTGAAATAAGCCGAACCACTATAAACCTTGCGTTCAATTTTCTCTTCCCTACTCTCAGTCTTATTTTGATTGTTGTTTGACGAGAAACAATTGTCTCAATTCTATCAACTGTCTAGTATTGTGCGATTATCTGAGAAATTACTCTTTATACCTATTCACCCCCCTTTATGTACTTTTACTAGCCATATCAATTAGTATCAGAGCTCGTGTACTCACTTTATTTGAAGTGTTTTACTTCAGAATAAAAGATCCATGGTTAGTATGCTAGCTTCAGGGCTGGTGGAAGGGCAAAGCAATACCAGACCTCCTTATTTTGATGGAAATGACTACAACATCTGGAAAAACAAAATGAAAGCATTTCTTCGATCAAAGGATCCTTTGGAATAGGACGTTGTAGAAAAATGAATCACCTTTAAAGTTGCATATGTCTTAGAAAGAAGGAAAGAAACTGTTGAGACCAGCGGAATAATTCAAGAAGAGATAATCAAGAGACAAACTCTTGATGCAAAAGCTATTTATTCTTTATATTGTGCATTGTCACCTACTGAATATAACATAATGTCTTCTTGTATTACAACAAAAGAAGTCTGGGATAGGTTACATATCACCTATGAAGGAACTGATCGAGTGAAAGAGACCATAATCAACATCCTTCTCGGTCAATATGAAGCCTTCAAAATGAAACCTGTAGAATCTATAACTGACATGTTTAGCAGTTTTACAAAAATTGTAAATGGTCTTGAAAATCAAGGACAACCAATTTCTAATCCCATGAAGGTAAACAAGCTACTGTGTGGACTCTCCAAGGATTGAAATCACATAAAGACTTCAATAAGAGAGACGCAAAGAATCATGCCACTATCTGTCGACGAGCTGGTTGGAACTCTTCAGTCTTATGAAGTGGATATGAAGTGGAACGAATTAATGAAGACGAAGATCCAAAATGTAAGAAATCCATTGCATTAAAATCAAATGATGATTATGATGTTACAGATTCTGAAGATGATATGGATAATGAGAAGCTTGCTCTCATGATAAGAAGATTCAGAAAACTGAATAGAAAAAGAAGAAGGTTCAACTCAAAGAAACAAAGTTTTCAAAGACAATGGACCAAGTCTGTTGATGATGATGAATCAAACAAAGTAGTTTGCTTTGAATGTAAGAAAAAATGGACACATCAGACCCAACTATCCTCTTTTGAAGAAGAAGAAAGGAAAAGCTGAAAAGTCTCGAAAGGCTCTTAAAGCCGAAACCTGGAGTGATACAGAGTGTGAAGAAAGTGATGATGAATATGCCAACTTATGTCTGATGGCGCAATCAGACTCAGACTCAAACTCTAGATCAGACTTAGACAATGAATTTAAGGTAAGTAATTTTAAAATTCCTGTTAAGGTTTCTAAGTATATTGATGAGTTGTGTTTTAGTCTTAAGACTTCTCAAAAAAGGATTTCCGAACTTAAAAAGGAAAACTCTGCTATAAAACAATAGGAAAACGTTTTAAAAGAAAGAGTTAAATGTTTAGACATGAATGTTTCCACTCTTAAAGAAAATGAATATAGTCTTTTGAAAGAAAATGCTCTTTTAAAAACTGACTCATCAAATATCTCAAAGAAATTTTCAATAGGGTCCGAGAAACTTGAAAAAATTCTTTCAGCTCAAAGACCTTACTTCAATAAGTCTAGGTATGATAGCAGAAACTATTCCCTTGATTGATTTTCCTAAAGTAAAAGAAAGAATTAAGCAAAGACCCTTGAGAGAGGCTTACAAAAATCATTTCAAGAAGGTTTTTGTAAATTCTGTAGGTCGAAATGCCCTCAGGTGTTCAAAGTGCAATAGCCCAGATCACTTTGAAAGAGAGTGTCCTATGGTTTGGAAACCTGTTAAGAAAACATGGGCTAATACTGTTTATCTTACTAACACCAATGGACCCAAGAAAATATGGGTATCAAAGAAAACTTGAGACTCTCTTTTAAATTCCGGCCTCCATTAAGAAAAATGTAAAGTAGTATCTGGATAGTGGATGCTCAAGACATATGACATGCGACTCAAATTGCTTTATAAAGATCGTTCAAGTAAATGGTGGAAAAGTCTCATTTGGAGGAAACAACAAAGGAAGAATTGTGAGATTTGGAACTGTGAAAATTGGAAATCTCACAATAAGTAATGTTTTCCTAGTGGAATGACTCAATTACAATCTTCTCAGCATTAGTCAACTGTGTGATACTGGTTTTAAGATCTTCTTTCAAGAAGGAATATGTTCTGGAACCAGTAAAGACTCTACTCAGTCTTTCATGGGTCGAAGTCATGGAAATATCTATCTTTTGGATGTGAAACCGGATGGATCGCAATGCTTAATCTCAATTCAAGACGAAGTAAGTTTATGGCACAGAAAGCTTGGTCACATCAATATGAAGCAATTAGCCAAAATCTTATCAAAGCAGCTTGTTCGTGGTCTACTCAATTTATCATACCAAAAGTCTGATCTATGCACTCCATGTATATTGGGAAAGCATGTAAGAAATTCATTTAAGCCAATAAATCATGTCTCTACTAATCATGTACTGCAGTTGCTACATATGGATATCTTCGGACCAACTAGAACCCAGAGCATTGGATGTAAGAAATGTTGCCTAGTAATTGTAGACGATTACTCCCGATTTACTTGGGTATATTTCCTTGCAAGTAAGTCCGAAACCTTATCGTATTTTGAAAAATTTGCTAAAAATGTTCAAAATGAAAAAAAGATGTGTTATCTCTAATATAAGAACAGATCATGGAGGTGAATTTAAAAAATCAAGATTTTACAAAACTTTGTGATAAATCTGGGTTTAAGCATGTGTTCTCCTCTCCATATACTCATAAGCAAAATGGAGTTGTGGAAAGAAAGAATAAATCTCTTCAATAAATGGCTAGAACTCTTTTAATTGAAAGTAAGATTTCTTCACGATTTTGGGCTGAAGCTGTTTCAACAGCGTGCTATATCATCAATAGAGTCTTTTTAAGACATATTCTAGAGAAAACCCCTTATGAGTTATTCAAAGGTAAGAAGCCTATTGTTTCGTACTTTCATGTGTTCGGTTGCAAATGCTTTATACTGAAAAATGCAAAAGATCGAGTTGGTAAGTTTGAAGAAAGATCAGATGAAGGCATCTTCCTTGGATATTCTACATCAAGCAAAGCTTACAGAGTCTACAACAAGAAGAGTCAATCTGTGGAGGAATCAATGAATGTCAAATTTCAAGATTCTATGCAAAATGAATCCAGTCAGACTCATCATGAAGAATCTGAACCTGCTCCAGACTCTCCAAAGCTTACATCTCAAGAAGCATCTCAAACTCTGGAAGACCAGCATCAAGCTGTTCGTGAAGATTCAAGTAAAGAAAGAGATCATCAACCTAACGAATCAACCAGTAACTGAAAGTATAAGTCCAGTCATCCCAAAGATCTTATTATTGACGACATTAATGAAGAAATTCATACAAGATCCAAAAGGCGCGAAGAGTCTAGTGTTGTGGCTCTCATTTCTAAAATTGAACCAAAAAGCATAGAAGAAGCTTTATCTTATGAAAGTTGGATTGAAGCTATGCAAGAAGAGCTCAGACAGTTCACCATTAATGATGTCTGGGAATTGACATCTAAACCAAAAGGTAAAACTATTATTGGAGCTAAATGGGTGTTCATGAACAAGATGAATGAGAAATGAAAAGTCATAAGAAACAAAGCAAGACTCGTGGCCATGGGTTATATGCAAGAAGAAAGAATAGACTATGATTAAACTTACGCATCAGTAGCAAGGTTAGAAGCTATTCGATTATTACTTGCGTTTGCTTGTTATAAAAATTTCAGGTTATTCCAAATGGACGTCAAAAGTGCATTCATAAATGGTTTTATCCATGAGGAAGTTTATGTGGAACAACCACCAAGGTTTGAAGACCCAAAGAAGCCAGACTTAGTCTTCAGACTGAAATGCTTTGTATGGTTTAAAGCAAGCACCTCGAGTTTGGTACGACAGACTAAGTAAGTTCTTAATACATAATGGTTTTGTCAAAGGTAAAGTAGATACTACTCTATTTACCAAAAAGGAAAACAAAAACTTTTTACTTGTTCAAATATATCTGGATGATATTATTTTTGGATCCTTTAATAAAAGTTTGTGTAATAAATTCTCTAAGTCTATGCAGGATGAGTTTGAAATGAGTATGATGGGAGAGTTAACCTTCTTTCTTGGACTCCAAGTAAAAAAATTGAAGGAATGAACTTTTATTCATCAAGAAAAATATGCTAATGATCTTGTCAAAAAGTTTGGACTGGAAAAGTGCAAAAAGACCGACATACCGATGTCAAGTTCTTTGAAGATAGACAAAGATGAAAATGGAAGAAAGTTGATCAAAAGCTGTACATGAGTATCATCGGTTCACTTCTCTATCTTACTGCCTCTAGACCTGACATTTTGTTGAGTGTTTGCATCTGTGCTAGGTTTCAATCAGATCCTAGAGAATCTCATCTCAGTGCTGCGAAACGTATTATTAAATACGTTGCTTCATCTTCAAGCATCGGTCTTTGGTATCCTAAAGAGGGAGACTTTAATCTTCTTAGATATTCAGACGCAGATCTAGCCGATTGCAGAGTTGATAGAGAGAGTACCTCGGGAACTTGCTAGTTGCTTGGAAGCAGGACAGTGTCTTGGTTTTCAAGGAAACAAAATACTGTGGCTCTCTCTACAACGTGAAGCGAGTATGTAGCTCTTGGAAGTTGTTGTTCGCAAATTCGTGGATAAAACAACAGCTACAAGACTTTGGAATTGAAGACTCATGCATTGAGATTAGATGTGACAACACCAAATAAAATCAATTCACTAAAAATCCAATCCTTCACTCAAGGGCAAAGCATATAGAGATTCGACATCACTTCATTAGAGATCATGTTCAAAATGGAGAAATCTTGATTCAATTTGTTAATTCAAAGAGTCAACTAGCGGATATATTCACAAAGCCTTTGGAGAAAAATCAATTCGATATTATCTGTTCCAGACTCAACATTTTGAAGCTTGAGGAAGTTAAAGTCTAGAGATTCTCAGGCCCTCAGACTCAAACGTTCATGGCTAAAGACTGTAAGTTGTTTCAATATTCAAACTCGAAAAGGTACGATCATTCATTCAGTTATAATTGATTTATATTATCTTTAAAAAATGGAATTTTACCTTTTCAAAAAGGATAACTTCTATTTAAAATGGCAGTTTTCTTTAAAAAGGACGGTTATCGTTTTTAAAAAGGGACGACTGTTCACTTTCCTTTATGTCGATTGGCTTTTTAAATTGGGTTATATATATATACAGTAAGTTGTTTTCTTCGCTTAACTCCAAAACCCTAAAAAGCATTCTCCTCCCAATCCTGTCTCGACTTCGTGTTCATCTTCGAGAATGTTGTTATCTTTTCTTGGGAAAGCGAGTCAAGGAATCTTTCAACGACAATGAACGATGTCTTCTTCGAGAAAGTCTTCAAGAATCGTGAGTAGGGGACCACAGATAATGAGGGAAGGTCTTACCCATTTTGATCTCACCGATGAGGAAGAGTTACCGAGACAGCGATAGAGCCCGATTCACTCTCAACCACGTCACTCTCCACCATCTACCCCACAGGGTGTGGGTCAACAACCGGAGGAAGAAATAATCGAGGAAGTAGACCCTGTAAGAGTTCAAAAACCCTCTTTTATTTACAAGCTCTATCGTGCTTTAAAGAGCACTGGTACTCCGCTGAATTATGTAGATGATTTCCTTAAAGACAAGGATTATGGAAATGAGTATGTCTTTTTGCGACGAATGGAGGATTTGGGAATTGCTCTCAAAGGAAAGGCTGATGAAGCACTTGCAAACATTCCAAGTGACCCTCATGTAGGAGGATTGAATCCCACTGACGAGAACGATGATGATAAACTGTTTAGTGAATTCCAACCTAGGATGGGTGTTGCTGTGAAGGTTAAGGGAAAAATAACGGAGTTGTTCAAATCGAAGGAACATGAGGATCTGTTCTTCAAATTATTGAAACGTGAGGTGATAAACCCCATGAGCATTGGTTTTGACTTTCTGGATGTCATTAATGTGAACTTGAGAGAAAAGTTCAATATGCTTCAACTTGAGCAATTTTGCTCCGACACCACAGACGGCTATGCACAATTGACAACATATTTCTATTTAAATCTCAGCTTTTTAGATGCGAATAGAATATCCTTCATTATTCGAGACCAAGACTATGTGGTAGATGTGGACATGCTGGCAAATATAATTGGGGTTGAAAGAGGATGATATCAATCGGTCAAGGTTTCAATTGCTCGTACCTCACTGGAGCTCGTCAAAGACAAGAATGCAGAATGGAGAATTACCTATGCAAGAATGCGTGCCATCAACATCTTGCTTCACAAAATTGTGATCAACTGTCTCAGGCCAAAATCGACATCCAAGACTGACGTGTCTAACTCTGAGGCGAAATTGATGTACGCGATCAATTCAGGGAGAAAGTTCTCTCTCCCTCACACCATTCTCTTCCACATGTACAGAGCGATGGTGAAGGACAAGGGCCAGTTGCCTTACTCAGGTCTTGTGACTAAGATCTTCAGACACTTGAACATTGAACCTCCACAAACTCTTTGTGTTCGACCATGTGACAAAATGGTGGTGGGTTTGAAAATGCTGACAAAAATGCGTCTGAAAGAGCTTGATAATGCAATGGAGAAGTTCAAAGTAAAAACTCCAGTTAAATCTCGTCCAGTATCTTCTGCATCAAAAAGGAAAAGGAAGGTGCCCATGGGTGCTCCATCCAAAAAAAAAAGAACTCTTATCTTAGAAGATGAAGATGAAGATGATGAATTCACTATCTCTGCCTTGGCATCGTTCTGTACCCGAATCAACGGAACGACAGGAAAAAGGAAAAGAAGCAGAGGAAAAAGAATAGAGAGAGGAAGAGGGAAAAGAAGAGAAAGAAAAAAAAAGAAGAGGAGAAGGAAGTTGAAGAAGAAGAAGAAGAAGAAACAGTCAAAGAAAAGTCTGTAGATGAAGCCGGAGAGAAAGGCAATCAAGACGCTGACGAGTATGACCATCACTCTTCCCCAATTGAGGCCTTAGAAACAGGGGGAGATGGCGAGCAAGGAAGGACTACACCATATCCTGTCAACATTGAAGATGTGAGTCGCTCACCAACAAATCCAGAAGATCTTCAGGCTTCTCAAATGCCTAAGGAAGGACATAATACCTCAACGCCAAATCTGCGCGATTACACCGAAGTTCCATCGTCTACCTTTACTCCATCCGATAGAACAAATGCCAGCACGCAGACGGACACTACATCAGATTTACGTCGCATCCTTGATCTTCTTCTGGAAATGCATGGTCAAATGTATGCTTTGGAATGTGAACTTCAAGTCCTGAAGAATGCTGGACAAGCGTCTTCTGTTACCCTGTTGGATCAAATGCAAGATCTCGCTCTTCAAATTCAAGCAAATGCCAAAGGGGAAGAGGTGGCACATCTACGGGAAGACTTGAAAAGGCTGGAAGGCATCGTACAGTCGATGGGAGATTTCCAGCTTGTGCGCGTTCCTAAGCCGACTTGACTTTTTTCTCACATTTTTAATGATGACAAAAAGGGGGAGAATTGCAATATTTGAACTTTGACTTTAAACTTTTTACTTTAGTTTGTTTGGATATTTGTTTTGAGTATGACTTGGGTGTGGATTTGAAATTGACTGTTGCATTTATATCAAGTGTTATTGTATGGCTTTACTCATGAAAGACTAACCTATTTTTTGTGGATGCAGAGTCTAGTTGAGTTGTTAATCTTTATGAGATATCCATATTACTTGAGTAATGTTTTGCAGGTCAAAGTTGTTCAAATCTACATGAAAGTTTTGTCACCATAAAAAATGGGGAGAATGCTAGAGAAATCTTTCAAGAATATTTTGAAGCTGACAAAACGTTTATATCAGTTTAGTCTGAAGCATTGCAGATCCTTCTATTTAGATTTTGAAGACCTTCAGATCACCAGACTCAACACACAAGACTCAAGACTTAAGACTATTCTCATCGATGCTTTCTAATCCAAATGACGAAGACGATCCAAACTAAAGTGTTTGATTGAGGATTTGGTCTTATCCACTGGAGAAGATCTCTTGGCTGGATATGATATAACGGATTCTTTTATTTGAAATCAAGATCATTTGAAGATCCAATGATTGACGAAATACTCTCGGAAAGTTCTATTCTTGGAAACCAAGATCTTGATTGTATGAACATGATTGATGAAATTTATCGACATGTTCCTTTAATACTTCGAATGATCTTCTTAATTGATTTTGTCCAACGGAAGATTGGACGAATTCCTTTGGTAAGTGCCAACGGGTATGATGGCATAAATGAGTATAAAAGGAAGACGTTCTAGTTGTTCTAAAGAATGCACGATAGAGAAATTCCAGAGTCTGAAGCTCCTTGATTATTAGTCGATTCATATTGAACAAAACTGTATTCACAAAAGAGAGTCTATACTTAGTGATACCTTAAGGGAGTGTGGTAAATCTTCTACACCGTGAAATCAAGGGAGAACAATACTGTAACATTTCTTTGTTCATAGTGGAATCCAGCCAACGAGTCGTGCAAGAAGAAGAGACATATCTTCTTGAAATAAATGTTCTAACCACTATAAACCTTGCGTTCAATTTTCTCTTCCCTACTCTCAGTTTTATTTTGATTGTTGTTTGACGAGAAACAATTGTTTCAATTCCATCAACTGTCTAGTATTGTGCGATTATCGTAAGAAATTACTCTTTATACCTATTCACCCCCCTCTAGGTACTTTTACTAGCCATATCTGATACAATTGGCTTTGATAACTTAAAGATTAATTGGACGAACATGGTTGATGGGGCTGGCATCAACTGACTTTACTTTCAAAATGATTATAGAACGATGCGGCCTGTGCAGTCAATGTTGTAATGACCAAGCTGAGAAACAGAGGGAAACAACAAGCGACCAATACAGCTAGCTTTGTGGATCAAATAGTAACTCGATGGCTTTTCCTTTGATGAAAGAGCTATATAGACTATGCGACAACATTACTGTCACGCCCCGAACCCCGAGCGCGTGCCCATCCCTATCTGGTCGATAATAATTTGCGACTTCCCAGGACGAGCCATCGACCCTTTCCATTTTATTGCACATGCGGAAGCGAAAAGAAATCCCCTAACAGTAATCATCTCGGGATAGAAAAGCAGGACAATAGATTCACAAACAAACATGCTTTTATATATACACGAGTCATGCAGAAAGGTCTATGGCCAAAAGACTACAAAAGATTGGCTTTCCAAAAAGAAGCGGTCCTAACTGACCTACGCTTCCAATCACCTCCTCTCAGCTCCAGGTCCTCCACTCGACGACCCTAAAAATGTTGTCCCACAACGGGGTGAGATATCATCTCAGCGAGTCTAAGCTCTAAACCCCAATTAAGAGAGAAATACGCCAAGAAGTGTCATAATCACACAATCACACAATCAAGGAGACTTACCTAATCTCAGATCCACCCTGCAGGTCAGTACAATTTATCTCACAGACAACACGAGAGCATGAGCAACAAATAAGCTCCAATAATTGAAACGCTACACTCAATTAATCATGCGTTCCTAATTTTGATCTCGGTATATAGCATGACCTACTCTCAGTTCGGCGGCCTTCTGGCATTGCTAGGCTTCGTCTCACCCCATTGAGCACGGTCACGTCTCTTTATCAGACGGCTTTCCCGAAGGAGCATAGAGTCCAGAATCAACTGCGACCGGCTTCCCGTTGTCCAAGGGGTATCCCAAATAAGGATAACGTCTAGCTCAACAGCCCGGGACGATTTCTCTTGATCATCACACGATCACTCAAATATGGCCCAAGGCACCATGCATTGCACTCAAATGCTTTAATTAAAATGGTGAGCCTGGCTTTTTTCTTCGTATTAGAAATTCACATGAAATTACTCGTGTGTGGGTACACGGTCAACTTAATCCAGAAAATTTGATATTCATTCTTTTTGAAATCCCACTATTTCATATAGTACTAAAAGTCATTTTTGATGTCAAAACCCGACACACAGGATTTTCTGAATAAATATTGGAAATTCACAATCTTTTGGAATTAAATACCAAAAATCCAATCAACACTCAATTTGCATAATTTAATACTCAATTGCAGAAATTAACCACATTATTGCAATCAGCATGAAATTTCGATCACCGGCTATCCCAGTCTAATTTTCGGAAAAATAATTAATAATTAAATAATTACTGAAATTAATTAAATAAATCAATTTAAATTCTAAAAATACTAACGTAGGCCAGAATCATTAAATTAATAACCAATACAGATTCGGAAAAATTCCTGAACCTTTCTAGATAAATAATACAATTTATTTAGGCCTTAACTAAACCATGCTAACCACCTAACATGTTCAATTAAATAATTACATTTCTAATTTAATATAACTAACCACCTAATTCCTAATAAAATAAATCTAAGACCCCTTAAACTTCATTAAATTTACAAAAAGTTTAGAGTATAAACTCACCGGTTAATTGCGGAAACCGGTTCACCGCGACGGCAACGCGACGGTGGCCGAAATCGAAATTTTCGGCGGTGTCGGCGAACTCTCGGAGTGGGCCTAAAACAGGCCCAACACAACTCAGCAAGGCTGAGTTTCGGTCTTGGGCTTCTGCAGGGCTGCTGGTAGCGGGCTTGGGCTTTCTTCGCGGGCCCAAAATGGGCTGAACTTCAAATGGGCTAGAACTAACTGAACTTGAGCCTAAGCTTGGGCTTCCAATCTGCTGGAGATTGGGCTGCTGCAGGTTGCTGACTTGCGTGGGCTTGGAACTGAAGATGCATGGACTGAGCTGGGCTTGGGCCGACTTCAATTGTCGGGCCGATCGAGCGTGGAGAGGAAGCAACAACGTCCACGCGCTGAAGAAGCTAGCCGCTGGCGTCTTCGAGCTGGCCGAAACCCACGAGCAAGAGGAGACCACGCGGACGAAGGTGGGAGCTGAAGGAAAACGTGAGCTGCAGAGAGAAGACGCGGCTTCGCTGGCTTCGGTCTTCGTGGGCTTCAATTCGGTGGAGGCTGTTGACCAAGGAGGGCCGAGCTGTGGACGAGTGGAGATGGGGTCAACAAACCGAAGTCAGCTTCGGTTGATTGTTGATCGAGGCAGCGAAGTGGGGAATCAATGAAGTCGAAGGTGGAGTTGAAGACACGAGGTAGAAAAAGCTGGTTTTCGGTGCAGCTAGTCGAGAAATCAACTTTGCTGGGGACGCTCGCTTGCTGGTTGACTCAAAATGGGCGAGCAGTTGCGGTCAATAACTGAGGTGCAGGGGGCGGTCAGCTGGAGCTATTTCGGTGGCCACAATTGCAAGAAGATGAACCGCATGCGGCAGCAAAAATCGAAGGGGATGAAAGAGGCTTCGGTTCAAGAGTAACCGATAGAAAAGAAATTGCAAAGGAGATGAAATAAAAACAGAGCAGAGAGAGAGAGAGATGAGGGAGAGAAGACGTCCGAAGGAGAGAGAAGCGGTGGTTGGACGTGCTCAGCAAGTTTGGAGGAAAAAAATGCCCCAAAAGTCACAAAAATATCTCAATCCAATTAAAGCTTGGTCTCCCATTTTGTCTTCAATCTTATCCTCATGTCCCCTAATTCTTTCTTGTAAATTATCCACAAAAATTCCAATTTGAAGCCAAAATTTACTGTCCAAGCCTAAGTCCGAATTTCACTAAAAATGAGCTTCAATCTCTCCACTCAATTTCTCAAATTGAGGTCCGATTTTGGTGAAGAAAAATTCCGTATAATTTTCTACAAGTCCCCGACACTCAAAGGCTTGGCTTGTCCCAATTTCCATCGATTTAGCCCATATGAATTTTCGTTACTTTTCCGCAACGTCCGAACTGATTTTCGTAAAAATTTCGGAATCTCTGAAAATTTCTCGGAGGGTGAGTCGACGTTCTTAAAATAGATCGTGACACTTATGAACTTTCAATTTCTGAAATCGGGTTCAAATTCGCGGTTATTTTCAATCCGGCGCGCTTTTAGGAATTTTTTGTGCAATTGACCCGTGATCGATTTATCTCAAGTCACAACGTATATCTTCGACACGTTGGCGACTCTCGATTATCGTGAAAATCTCAAGGTTTCAAATACGGACACAGCAGTCAAAAACGATAGAAAATCAATTTAGTGCTTAGATCGATGAGAATTTTGCAATTATGTGGAATCACCCACATTTTGATCACTCATCTTAATCGATTCGACCTATCTCTGATCTCTGATTGATTTTTAAGTGTGCCGTAATGATCCTTGCAAATTAGCACGGTCGAGCAGTCGATTTCTAGTCAAATTCTCAAGCCTTTTGCGTTAAAATCCCTTAATAATTTTCCTAGATAGTCTAGTTATTTCTTAAGTGATCGGCTCAGAGAATAGCACTATAAACGCGTCAACAAAAGGCCCGATTTATTCAATTGAAATCAGATTTGAAAAATCATGATGTCACAATTACAGCCTGACATTGGTTATACTATGTTGAAATCGACGTTGACAAGAGGATATTAGGACTTATTGGGAAAAAAAAACACAAGAATCAAGATGAGCTCCGAATGAGCACTTGGTTGTGTAGTGGGTGCACTTTAGGGTCGAAGTAGATACAAAAAGGCAATGAATTGAATGGGAGATTTTTTTTTTTTTAATTTAATTTGATGTATGATGGCGAAAATTACATAACGAGAGAAGCTTGCCAGGTTTGACTTGGCATGGGTGTTGGTGTTGGCCTCGTACCCTTTTTGGTTTGATCACGTAGGCTCATTTGCAAATTATTTGCAAGCAAACAAAAGTTCCGGCTTAATTACCAAAAAATCCTAAACATATTACATTTGTACCAAATTAAATCTAAACCTTTCAAATTGACCAATTTAGTCATATATGTTTTGATCATTTACTATGATAATCAATCCGGCTAATTTTGATTAGAAATTGTTGATGTGACGCTGATTGTTTTATGTGACATGACTGACATTAATATAGAGTATTTTTTTGAATTTCTTATTTATTTTATTTTATTTTCCTTCTTATTTATTTTTATTTTATTTTATTTCGCTCTTTCGTTGTGGCTAACGAACTTTTGTGGGGGTTGCGGCTCTACGCCTGGATCTAGGCGAAGCCATTATAGTTGCAACTAAGGCTGCTTTCTCTCACAATTAGTGAGGCTAGCCTTGCCCATATATGGGCAAGGATCGGCCCTTGACAGAGCTTGTCAGGCAATGTTTTTTAAAAAAAAAAGAGAAAAGAAGAAAAAGAGAAAAAATTAAAAAATAATCCAAAAGAATTGAAAAATTTTGTTCACATCAGTGTTAGTTATATTACATAGCATGATTAGTGTTAACATAAATAATTTTCGATCAAAATTGGTCTGATAAATTAGTGTGGAAAAACATAAAAGGGTTTAAGATTAAATGGATTAAATTGAATGGTTTATAATTGAATTAAAATAAATATAATAAGTTTAAATTTTTTTTGATAATTTCACCTGAAAATTTTCGCTTGCTATTAAAAGGGTTATGATTTAATTGGCAAAAACGCAATAAGTTTAGACTTTTTGGATAATTTTTTTCCAAGCACACCAGTCCACAAGGCAAGGCTGCGTGAGGTTATCAATCACCTAATCATCATCCTTTTTTTTGTTTTCATGTCCCAGGGGGGCCGTCACAGAGCAATCTCCTTTTCTCCGCCTTCTTATGACCGTGACAGCCGATTATGCTATGGAGAATTGATCAGAATCGTCTAAGTAAGAGATGATTGTTGAAACCCGGGTAGATCGAAAACCCGGACTGGCCGGCCCGGATCGGCCCCATTTTTTCAGACTTTGGTAGGACTGGGCCGGGCCACTGGGCCCAAAATATTCCCTCTTTTTCCCGTTCGGGGGGTTTCGGTTTTTCGTGCTTTAGATACACGAGTCCGAGTGGCCCGGCCTGGCCCTATTCATATATAAAAAAAAATGAAGTTCCTATAGGTATAACAAAGACCAAACCAGTAAACACTAGAGAACCCACAACACACAGTACACGTTACTGCTAGTAGTCGGTCCACTTTTCACAAAGTTTTGTCCTCTGTTCGCGTGTTATTTCTTTTGCTTTTGATGGAGTCCTTTGAACTGATTCTTCATTGCGTGAGCTTAACAACGCCGATTTAAGGGGACAAATCCATTCCATTCATCCGAAAGAGAAGGGAAAGGACCTACATCTTTGCATGTGAGTTCAACTTGGAGATGAAAGTCTTCATTTTGGGACGGTAAAATAAAATCAAGCTTGTGAGCTCATTATCCTAGATTAGGTAGGGTAACTTAGTAGGATCCCTTTTCGATGTTCCCATGCTCCTCCCGCATGGCGATTTGAGAAAAATAAAATGATACGTTTGGTTGGACTTTTGAGAAAAGTTTTAGGGAAAATGCAAAAAACTTTAAGTTAAAGGAATTTTGTAAACTGTGAATTGCGTTTGGTAAATTGTAATCTAAAAATTCTTTGTGAAGTACCTTTTAACAAAATAATGTATGGAGAAATTTATATTTACAAAGGACTTTTGTGATTAAAAAAAAAAAATTGGTTGGCAAAGGCAGGCAACTAGTGATTGAAATCTAATGCTAGCGACTCAAATTACATTGTCAAGGTTAGGCAGTCGACCTCTCCCTTTGCCCTTGACCACAGCGAGGGGGCCGCTGATCTAGGTTGGGTGACCCCCTTACGAGTCATTGAGACCCAGCGACCTAGATCTGGGTCGCAATGACTCAAATTTGAGTTTTGGCAACTCAGAAGGTGACCTCCATGGGTAGCTGTGTTGTGTGACCACAACGAGGGGGCTGTTGATCTGGGTTGAGCGATCCCTCGCAAGTCGCAACGGCCTAGATCTGGGTCGTCGACCTGTAAAGGTCGCTTGACCCTTCGGCAACGGTCGCTTAGGTCACTGTGTTTGTGCTATCGTCTCTTGAGCCATCACCGATCCCTCATGGCTCAAGGAAGATGAATAGTGTCACAAAATGAGGGTAAAAACAAAAAAGTAAAAAGTTGATGAGGACAATTTCGAAAAAAAAAATTTGTTGTATAATATGATATGGGCATGTCGAGGAAGCTTTTCAGCTTTCTAAATGCCCACTTTTCCTGCCACACATCCAATATTTAGCTTAAAGGGTTTCGAGTGTCTAAAGTCCTATTCAAATGCTTACTCACCCAAGACTCTCGCTTACTTATTTCACTAGATCCATGGCATCGGAGAGTGCGTCTCGTCGTTTACTTATTTCACTAGATGGAAAGCGTGGGAGAGCGCGTTTCAGGCATCGCCAGGTCTAGAAAGCCTCGCCTTTGACCCTCGAGAGTTGGAATTCTGTTCTAAAGATGACGATGCTGAGGGCACGATAAGGCAAGGTCTGTCAACACCTCAAGTAGCCATCTCCTTTCCGAGAAGCATGGACCATTGCTCACGTTACCCTCTTTTCCCTTCTATCTCTCTCTCTCTCGCCCTACTCAAATCAAATCGGAAAAGGATATCGTCATGAGCCATCATCGGGGCAGTCATCATCCTCGCATTGAGGGTCATGCTTTCTCTCTTTCTCGCTTGCTCCATTGTCTAAGGGAGTCATCATTGTTGCATTACCAGTTGTGCTCGTCAAATCTCTCTCTCTCTCTCTCTCTCTCTCTCTCTCCCTCTCTCTGTGACGCCACTTTTTTTTTTTTTTTTTCTCTCTAACTTTCAGCTTTGCGAGCTTGAACCACATAAGAATTTCCAGTGAAACACGAAAGAACACGTCTATTCAGCATCCAAGTCGACATTCCTATGCCAACATAGTACTTTTGAAACATATTAATATAGACGAACAAAGAACACATTAAAAAACAGGATAATTGTCCAAATATTAAAGTTATTGTAAGGTGATTAATTCAATTCCGAATTCTCCGATTAATTTAGTTCTAAATCTTTTGATAATTCATCAATATAATCATTTCTCGATCTTGATCGGAAATCATTGATGTGAAGTGAACGTAACCATCCCACATGACATAACCACTGTTGACGTTAACAATTATCTAAAAAAAATTAAAAAATTTTCCTTTTTTTTTTTTTCCTATTTCCCTCTGCTGAGTAGTAGAATAGCAATGGAAATCACAAAACCAAACAAAAGGTTGATAAAGAGTGGAGATTCTGTGGAAGGCGCAAATATGTCAAAAGTTGCCGAAGTGGGAGCACCAAAGGTACTTACATGAAGATTAGGAGAAGACAACTCGGAAAACGAAAATTCAAGTATGTAATCTTTAGAAACTAGATTTGTTGAAGAATTTGAAAAGAAGGAAATAGTAGGAAATGAGTCGAGAGGACAAATTGACAAGAGCATCCCATGTTTCCAAAATGTAACATGACAAGAGATGCGATAGTGATTAATGATAAAATCCCAACATCTATACCTTTTTGGTGCTCTGTCACATCCAAAGAAAACAACATAGACACGCACAAGTATCTTTCTTTGAGGCATAAAATTACGGTCATGGGTAAAATTATGGTCCTTGAATAATGCCCAAGCATTTAGCATGAACTTGCTCTAAGGCACTTGATTATATGGGTGAGACGATAATTTTACTTGTGACACTTTGACGGAAGTTAACGGAGAATAAATGTATCATGAGTATACTAATTTGGGATTTTTGTTGACCCAAATAATAATTTAGGATAATTTTATCATAAGGATATCAGTTTTGGGTTATTCATGTTATTAAATCATTAATTTATCAACAAGGCATTCAAGTTAGAAATTTTTGACAATATTTAACGGAAGCTAATGAAAGATATATTTGTCATGCGTTATTAGTGTATAATTTTTTGTGATCAAAAAATTAATTTGAGATAAATTTATTGTTGATGTATAATTTGGAGTTTTTAGTGATATTAACCTAATTATTTAAACAAAAAGTTTCGAGAGACTGAGTGGTTGCTTCTCATCAAGTCATCAATACAACATGGAGTGCCTTTTTTTGAGTTTTGCCAGTCACCACTTGACACGTGAATTCTGACATGCAATCACAAAAAATTAAAAATCAGCTCATCAATTCGTTCTCTCTCTTCGTCCTCCTCCAGCCAGAGTCACCTTCGCACGTCCACCGCTGACACCCGTCAAAGCCAACATTGGTGCGCATCCAAACCAGATTATCCCTCTATCATCCTTGTTGTTAGCTTCGTCTTCACCGAAAGGAGTCCTCCATCTCCGTCGTCTTTGTGGTAATCTTTACCCATTTTTGACCTGAGCAAATAGCCAAAAATTTGGAAAAAAAAATAGAAGTCTTTGAAAAAAAATCCGAGGAAAAATCTATGAGACAAGGAAGGGACAGTGGGTCTCTTGGTTTGTCTTTTTAGCCCTAAGATTTGACATTTGGAGGAGTTTATAGAATAACGTGGGAAAAAGAAATCAGTGGGTCTCTTGGCTTGTTCTTTTGGCCAAACGTAGAAGACATGGTTGCAAACAACTTGAGTTATAGGGAATCTGTGGAAGCTGGGTTATGGAAAATCTGGGAAGTTGGGAAAAAAAGGAAACCCAAAAACTGGAATGCTAAAGGTCTCTTTTCTTTTTTTTTCAATTGTAGCTCATAGCTAGAATAGGAAAACAAAAGAAACCCAAATTTGAATGCTAAAGTTGACTTAGAAATTGACTTAGAAATTTACAATCCCCTCGTGACTCCCTCTGTTAGTCTTCGTCTTCGTCTTCCCGACGGCCAACTTCCAGATTTGAAACAAAGCCTCGTCTATGGCCGTGGCAAGCGAGGTCGAGATTCCGATTGTCGTTGGGCTCCGATGGAGGGTGGGAAGTTGGAACTCAGCTCACGGCTGATGTGGCGACCATGGCAAGGTGGAGGGCTTGTGGATGGAGGCTGGGGCGGAGCAAGGGCTAGAATTTAATCAAAGTGGCCAGAGCAACGGCTGCATAGGAGGAGAAAGAGAGAAATTTTTTTAATTTGTTTTATTTATTTCCACATCCAATACACGAATGAAGCAGTGATTGAATAAACTAAGAAAAAAACTTCACGTTAGGTGATGACGTGAGGAGAAGTAATCATTGAAAATTTTGGACTTTGCTAGCATAAAATTCTTTAGGATATTATGAAAATGATAATTTTTTGTAAGTCATAAATTGGAACAAACTCTATAATAATTTAAGATTATTTTTTATTAATTTTTTTTATTTAGAAAAAATTATTGACCTCATAAAAAATTAAAAATTATTCTCCAATCATCTCTGGAATATTTTCTCGGCCACGCGAGTTTCTCAAAACCACGAGATGCGTGCATCATGTACTCCTCCGCCAAAACGAGCCATCATCACTCACAAAACACCACCTTCTCCAAGGCAGACATTCGGCCCCTCTCTCTCTCTTTCTGTCAAGAGTCTTCATATTAAAAAGGAGCTCGACCCAATATTTTCTCAAAAGGAGTAAGCGTAGGCGGCCGAGAGCGCCGAACCCCGCAGCTCTTTCCTTCGTTCTATCTTTTCCCGTCTTTCCATGGATGAAGAAACGAAGCCGAAGATGGAGGAGAGGCTGCTGGCCAAGAGGGAGGAAGGAGAGCGCAAGAGCGATGGCATCACGTGGGGAGGAGTGACGGAGGAGGTGAAGAGGGTGGGGAGAATAGCGGCGCCGATGGTGGTGGTCACGTCGTCGCAGTACTTCCTCCAGTTGGTCTGCGTCATGATGGTCGGCCACCTCGGCGAGCTCTCTCTCTCCAGCACCGCCATCGCCATCTCCCTCGCCGGCGTCTCCGGCTTCAGCCTCCTCGTTCGTACCCTTTCTCTCTCTCTCTCCCTCTCCCTCTCTCTCCCCTCCCTTCACGTTTTTGACTCTTTGTTTTGGATTATTTTACCGTGGTCCAATATTTCTTACTGGACGAGCGATTTTAACATCAACCCATGATCAGTGACTACTTGTTTGAATTACACGTGTGCCATCTGTTTCCATATGATCAATCATATGCTTCCATATGCTCTCAACAATGCTGCACTTCAGCTAAACTTAAATTTCATATAGCAGACTCAGCGATTTTTTTTTTTACTTTCATTCTTTTCGAACAAATGAACTCCACCAGCCATGATGATAATAGCGACAGCATGTGTATCAGAGGCTCAATCTCGATGATGATTCCGTTGATATTGATGTAATCAGTTTGCTCGAAACCACGCACGAGAAACCGTCTGAGTACATGAAGTCATCTGAAGCATCTGCCTGTGCCAGTTGAATCTGTGAGGTTGGATCTTTGGGGTTCCCGAGGGCATCATCGGCACATGACTGGTGCTGCATAGTCCAAGATGGCGGCTAGTTTAGTACTATCTTCTTCTTGACGATGGCTTGACTTGGCCCGCTTAATTTGGTCTATGTCGTATTAGAAATGGTGCAAAAGTTAATAATGAATTGACCCGAATTGGTGAGAATTGGAAAAAAGTTCGTCCAGTCTTTAATCAGGGACATGCTCTTCAACAGTGTCTTAGAGACATGGATTTGATTCTGATGGGACGAAATCACATTATTGATGTTTGAAGTAAGTGAGTGGTATTCATTTTACCAACAATAATTTTTTAACATTATATTATCAATCAATTTAGTATTAGCGTGAACCCATGTGCTTTCTCAATGGGTTCCTAGAGTTGCACATGTAACAGTACTGAAATTAGCTTGTTACATTCGGTGCTCTTCTGTCGGTTAAGTAGCTCGTGTTATATCTTCAAAACACACAACATGTAGTCATTCTAGGAATATGAGATTCTAGATAAAGCTATTGTGCTATTTTAGAAAAGTGATCAACAATGATGATGGACTGCATGTTGACGAAAAAACTAGCAATTCCATCCATTTTGGTTGCTTTTATGGGACATATGTTCATACTAGTCTGTCCGAACGAATTTTGATCTACGGCTGCATGGGAGATATAAATTGATTCATTTATCAGATGGCTAAACTAGAAATCTTAGTTCATGATCTGCAACAACAGCTTGGCATGGCCACTGCCCTGGAAACGCTGTGCGGACAAGCCTACGGAGCTCAACAATACCAGAAGCTCGGAACACAAACATACACGGCGATCTTCTCTCTGACCTTAGTGTGTGTCCCGCTTTCTTTTCTCTGGTTCAACATGGGCAAACTCCTCCTATTGATGGGCCAGGACCCGCTGATCTCACGTGAGGCGGGTAGGTTCATAGTGTGGCTTGTCCCTGCGCTCTTGGCATACGCGGTGCTCCAGCCACTGGTCCGTTACTTCCAGACCCAGAGCCTCACCACTCCGATGCTCATAGGCTCCTGTGCCTCGCTCTGCTTGCACGTGCCTCTCTGTTGGGTCCTCGTGTTCAAGTCTGGGCTACATAACCTGGGAGCCGCATTGGCATTGGGAATTTCTTATTGGTTGAACGTGACATTTCTCTGGCTGTACATGACGTTCTCTAGTGCGTGCCAGAAGACACGTGCACCGGTGTCAATGGAGATATTCCGAGGCATTCAGGAGTTCTTCCGTTTCGCTGTTCCATCAGCTGTCATGATATGGTAACTTATGTTCATCCCCAAGTGCTACTTCTGTGCGATATTCTTTGTTTTCTAGTAGCAGTGCATGTGTATATGCTGTTTATATTGAAGGATGACTGACGCGAGGTCTAGTAAGACTACCCTATGTATTTTGTATACTAACAGTAACGGAAGTGATGGGTTGTAAATGGGTTTTGAAAGTGACCCACTTGTTTCACTTGAAGTCTACCGCATCACTTCATGTACCCATTTATCATACCGCTAGACGTACATCTAGCGTTAGTCTTGCATTCCTCTTGATTGGAAAATGAACTTAACTAATCTTTTTTGTTTTACTGTCTGAGGTATTTTCTGTTGATGGAGTTTCTTTCTGTGTACTCGTTTGGATGGATCGTAGCCTTGAATGGTGGTCATTTGAGCTGCTCATCCTGCTTTCTGGGCTTCTACCGAATCCACAGCTTGAAACTTCAGTTCTCTCCGTGTGGTATGTCCTGTCTTTCATGTTACATTTATCATGACTTGACCAACATCTGATTTTAGAGCTGTGTATCAATCTCATGTCGTAATTCACCGTTCTTGTTTAATCTCATGGATAGTCTCGGGACGATATCAACACTTTACGCAATACCATTTGCAATTGGAGCTGCTGGAAGGTTTGTAAACTCTTCATTTAGCCTTTTGGGGCATGTTGGACTGACCCCATAGTACCATTGGAGTGTTCTAACAACACCCTCACTCTTTTTCGCTGCCTTTGTTCAATAACAGCACGAGAGTGTCCAATGAATTGGGAGCAGGAAACGCGCAGGCAGCTCGTGTAGCTGTCTATGCAGTATTGCTTATAGCAATCACCGAAACAAGCATTACGAGCGCAGTCTTATTTGCAACTCGTAAAGTCTTCGGTTACGCCTTCAGCAACGAAAAGGAAGTCGTGGACTACGTTACAAAGATGTCTCCTCTTGTTTGCCTGTCCGTCATTATAGACAGCTTACAAGGTGTCCTTTCAGGTATCACTCGATCTCTCTGTATCAATGGAGAAAACTTTGTCCAGATTTGATCTCGATAGACCCAACCATGGAACTGTGATTTAGGAACAAGGAAGCCTACACTAGATAATTCGATCACCTCCTCAATCGATTATAATGCAATGTTTTTTTTTTTTTTTTTTTTTCCCTCTCTCGTGATGATGTTTGACTCGATCAGGTATTGCGAGAGCATGCGGGTGGCAACACATTGGAGCTTATGTGAACCTGGGGGCATTCTATCTGTGTGGAATTCCAGTTGCTGCAACATTGGGATTTTGGGTGGGATTGAGAGGAGTGGGACTTTGGATAGGGATTCAAGCGGGTGCTATTGTGCAGACATCGTTGCTCTTAATTGTGACCTGTTGCACAAATTGGGAAAAGCTGGTAATTTAATTTTATCCTCTACTACTCAAATCAACGACATGCCTTGCGGATGACTTCTTAGCAGCTATACCTTCATAAAACTAGACGAGGAGGAGTTTGGGACATCCCTTGATCCTCTTTCTAGCCATGGTGCAATGGTCACGAGTTATGCATGGCTTTTCATTGGAAGTGCAATCATGTTTTTCCTGTCATCAATTCTTCAATTTTCCTTAGTGGCAACCTTTAGAAAATTTCCTTGCTGTCTTGCAAGGACTTGATTGCACGATTCAATAAGATTTAGAAACTAATTGTGCTCAACTGAAGGATTTAGATCAGTCATGGATTTGTTCATGTTAGTTGATCGTGTCATCAGAAAATGTTTTAATGTAATTATAAAGTATTCATTGAACTAGGCATCAATTCGTGTTGATGTGTAAAGTTGTGCCATGTTATGTTTTGTCGATTGCAAGTTTCTCTTGATAATTCCCGCTGTACTCGGCTCCGCATTCACCTATGATCTTAGGAATTTCCAGCCGAAGGAATTAAGCTGGTGCTAAACGTGCTTTTGATGTTGCAGGCAAGCAAAGCAAGGGAGAGAATATTTGGCGGAAGCTGTCCAGCCGATAATGGATCGATTATCTGAGCTCAAGCAGACTTGCAACTGAGAGAATGATCATATTGCAACTCACAAGCTCTCCAGTTTGCTCTTGATTTCAGTGATATCCTGTTCATAGATTGCATTGAATCACGGGGGCATCTGCAGACGTACGCAATTTTCTCTCAAATTCACTGAACAAGGTCACCATACACAAATGTCCAACCCCTGAACATCAGCCAGCATTCAATAATCACAAAGCATCAGTCATATGTGATCATCTGTCATTCAAATAAGAGTGAGGGTAATTTCATTGCCCTGCCCGAAATGGATAATGCTCATTATATCGAGTCTTTAGACAGGTTGTATCTCGATTCTTGGTCACTTCAGATGCCGTTTCCTGTTTGGTGAACTAAACAAATAAATCTAGATATTTTACTCGAGTGATGCTGTTAGCTATCATCATTTTTATATTTATCGTGTTGCAGCAAAGAACCCTTTTTGGGGGATTTCTTCAAATTAAGTGCTTAACCATCTCTTTGAAGGGAAAAAAAATGCGGGTTTTATCCTAAACTTTAGCAGCATCGAAAATAAATTAAGATCCAAAGCTAATAAGTGCTTCTTACCTATATGTAGCTACCGACGATAAGTAGTCTTTAGCCAGATATCACGAAGAAACCTAGAGGGTCCTCATGTAAGTAGCACCGACACTGACACGCGACATGCGCGCACCACACGACATGACACACGACACGTCGTTTGTCAAAAAACAAAGAATTTCGACACGTTGAGATACGTTGTATATTAAATATATATTTTTATATATACATAATAAATTATCATTTTTATGATTATTTCAATCAAATTAATATGAATTAAATTCATAAACAAATAAATAAATAAATAAACCCTAGAATGAATATACACTAAAAACATTAATCCGCCATTTATTAATATCATTCATTATTTCAATTTGACAAATTCAATTATATTTCAATGATTCATAAAACTTGGAGAAAAAACAAGCGATCCATATTCTGGACTCGCATGTTCAATACGTTGGAAGAGGAGAAAAAAACTTAAATGGTGAATTGTGTATCATGGGAAGTGGGAGTCAAAAGAGAAGAGAAAATTAGGCTTTTCTTATTTTTTTCATTTATTATTATTATTATTATTATTATTATTATTATTATTATTATTATTATTATTATTATTATTATTATTATTATTATTATTATTATTATTATGTTTTATTTTCACATATATATTTTTCCCTCTCGGTTATTGAATTTTTAAAATTGATCTCGATATCGAAATCACATGTCGAAACCCGTACGTCGAATTCGACCCGAGTGTCGAAGAGTGTTGAGAAAGTTGACGGGATGTTGACTTTCTAACATGTGTTAACCTAGTGTCCAAGAGTGTTGGACACGTGTCAAAGCTCTTCGACAAAACACGAAAGCTCTTGGAGAGTGTTAGTCTTCATAGGTCCTCACAATGTGCTCGAGATTCTTTCTTCCTTCTTTGTTCGTGCAAAGTCCCTTCCGCACTGAAAGTACAAAAGGAGCCAAACTACAAAAGTTCTGATTCTCCTCTTGGACACTATGGGCGTGCATGGTTGTGTTTATTTTTTCTGTTTATGAACAAAAATTTTGTTTTTTTGTTCCCTAACAAAAAGAGAATAGAAACGCGTTTGTTTGTGTTTTTGTTCAAAATCTGTTTTTTTGTTCCCGAAACAAAATTGGAATAGAAATAAGAAAAAAAAGTTATTTTTTTGTTCTAGAAACACTTTTGAAAAACAAATTTTCTCTCTCCTTTCTTTTTTTCTTCTTTTTTTTTAGCCGATCGCCGACCGGCCGTCGAGGACCGGTGATGCCGTCAAGGGCTGGCGACCTCGCCGGCGTCGCCGGCCCCTAGCGAGGCCGAGTGTTACCGACCCTAGCGAGGCCGAGCGTCATCGGCCCTCGGTGAGGCTCGGCCTTGTGCTCGCTCGGCTAAGGCAAGGCCGAGTGTCGCTGGCGTGGGCGAGGGGCGGGGCGAGGCTGCGGCCCTCGTCGACCGGTCGGCGGCCTCGGCATGGCCAACAACCGGCCAAAAGAAGAAAAAAAGAAAAAAAAAGAAAGAAAAAAAGGAAAAAAAGGAAAAAAAATTAAAAATTAAAAGAAACAAAAAAATAATATAAATATACTAAACGTGTTTATTCATTTTTTATTCGTTGAACATATTTACCAAATGTGTCTTTTCGATAAAAAATTGTTCCCTGGAACAGAAATAGTTTTTTCTATTTCTATTCCCCCTAACAATTTTTGAAAAACACAAACAAACGTCATATACAACAAATCAAATTAGTCCTAGCAATTTTTCTTGACATATTTCGTTGGCACACGTGGCACCCGATATGCCGTGCTTCGTTTTGCTTTATATAAAGCTCGAATATTCGAAGGCTCATAGAGCATCCCATGCACTGATTAAATATAATCTTTTTATATGCATGGATAGTCCCGATTTAAAGTAGTTTTGCATGATTTAATAAGAAAGAGCACGTCAGTTCTGACATAATGGCGGTCCCTATACTTTTTATGTACAATCATATTCGATGAAAGGCTATAATATGATTTTGCGACTTGTTATGGTGTTCGTGTCGTGTTGCCAAGCAAATAGGGATGGCGAGTAGGTGGTGGCACTTCTCGTCTCTACTCGCCAGTGCCATCAAGAGATTATAACATGCAGTCTCTCTCTCTTCTCATTCAAAGTATGATTCGATGGATCGCATCTAATTGAGATTGATTATCAGTTGGATGGGGGTGGAGAAGATGTTTCATGCACGGCTTCACCTAATCCTGACAGAAAACATTGATCTCCTCGTCGCTCGTGAGAGCTCAGCTCCTGTCGGTATGCTGCTCTGCGACAGCTCCTCGCTGCTGTCTCAATAGGCTTTTTGTTTTATTATTATTATTTTTTATTTCCCCGTCCTCTGTCTTTTCCTTCAGATCCTAAACATATAAAAAGCAATTATTGGCATTGATGAGTGAAAAATCAATCAACTGTTGATATCTTTCTGCCGTAACCTGCGAACTCCTTGTTTAATTGTGGATAAAATATGAGAACAGATATAAAATAATACATAGAGGACAGCGAAATACTTTTGAATAATAGTATGGCGTGCATCGTTTGCACTGCTCATTTGTTGTATAGCTAGTTGAAGTAGTCATGTCAAAATTCAAATGACAAAACCAACTTTGGTACGCAGGATTTGAAGAGACTTGCTTAGTCACCGCTAGCATCTGATGTGGTCATTACATAATCCCATATGTCTTTTTGTTGATAAAAAAGAAAACCTTGCACAACAAGTCTTGAAAACCATCTAACATTGTTCGAGAGTTTTGTAATTGGGATATGTGGAATCGTGTTAATTTATGACTTTGACATGACATTTGTGGGTGCCACACTTATTCTAATCGAGTCTATGAACTTTGAATTTATCTAATAATATTCCCGTACTTGCACAATTTCGAATTGAATTCCTTTGACGCCAAATCCATTGAATGTGATGTCTTACGCAAATAAAAATTTCCCCATGCAGATGTTCACATTAGCTAAACTTTATCTATCTATGTCGGCTAAAATTTTTCAGACAAGTCTAGGTGGCAATCTATATATATTATCGCATCATATTTTGGTTTTGTTCTATAGTCATGTCGCCCAAATTCGATGGACTTAGTGTCAAAATGACTCAGCCAGAAAATTAATGAAAATAATAGATATGATTGGACAAATTTAAAGTATGAGGACTTGATTAGATAAACTGTGACGATAAAGAAACGAAAAGTCGAATTTTCTGCAAGAAAAAATAGTTATTGCTAGAAGCATGGGATAAATATTTCATTCCCCCAGCAGTTCATGTTCTCTAACAGTGTAAATCTTAATTATCAATTCATTGGGCAGCAAAAATACCTTCCTATTCCACATTTCCCACGCAAAAACATCAATTATCAAAACCAAATTGTCAATTCATTGGGCAGCAAAACCCCTTTTCTTGCTTCCATTTTGAAAACTATGTCCACAAAGAAGACAATGCTTCCTACCAATAATAAATAGTGACCGGCGACAAGTAGTCTTATAGCCGGATTATCGCCCAAGAAACCCAAAGGGGCCCTCACATGTGCTCAAGATTCCTTCCTCCTGCTTTGTTCATGCATGTACCTTCCGCACTGAAAGTTAGAAGGAACCGAAATGCAAAAGCTCTACTTCTCCTCTCGGATTCTGTACAGCGAAATAAATTGGTCCCAGGAATTTTTCTTCTCGCTTACTGGTCGACGTGCGTCATACGTACCCCTTTATCTTTTATATAATTCAGTGATATGAGTACAAAGGCCTAACTATTCGAAAGCTCGTGAAATACTCCATGCACCGATTAAGTTTAGGTCTTTAACCTTCGTTGATAATCGTATTTGACAGCAGTTCGCTTTCAGTTTGCGACTTGTACAACGTTAATGTATTTTTCATGATAACGTGTTATAACGTTGCACGGCGAAACCAAGTGGGATATAGAAGTGCCGGTCTTATACGGGCGCGCATTGTAGCCCCACGTACGAGGAGGCGGTCCCAACGGCGAGTGGGTGTCGTATACTAATTTGCTACCACCACTCCGCTGCTGATTCATTAGGATTTGACGTATTATCATTTGTTTTTTGTCCTCTTCCTTTTGTCTTTTCCTTCATATGTTAATATTTTTCTTCTCTAGTCTGCAAATACTCTGTTCAAATGTGGATAAAATATCTGCACACAAAATATGTGAATCGAATCGAATCGGTATAGTTCTTCAAAGTTAATTGTTTATGGTGCATCTGAGAATGACTTTCCCAAAGTCCCTTGGGTCAAATTGTAGGTGCTTGACAAATTTTTTTGAAACTTCATTTCACAAAGGCCAACCTTGATAAGGCTGAAAGCCCAAGGCAAGTCAAAGTCCAAGGCAAGTCCTAAGCTGCCTTGGGCTTTCTGCTTTCTTAACATGCCTTCATCTAGAGTTAGTAAATTTTTTTTTTTTTCAAAACTATCCTCACTAACATTTTGTTTTTCTGATTTTGCCTCGATTACTATTCATCTTCTTCTTCATTGAAGTCAATCGAGGTGGTTGTGAGTGGTTTGCGATGAGCTGGTGTGGTCGCAGCGACATAGGCAATTATTGTCGGAGGGGTCGCGTGACCTCCACGAGGGGCCGCGCGATTTAGGTCGCGCGACCCTCGCCGAGTGTCGCCTAACCCTAGGTGGCCCTCGCTGGTGGTCTCCATACGCCACCTAAGGTCTTGCAACCTTAGATGATGATCACTTGCCCTTCATCAGCGACCGCCTACCCTTGGCTGAACAACTCTTTTTTTTCCCCATTTTAATAACAAAAGTCTTTTGCAAATATAATTTCTCCAAACATTATTTTGCTCAAAGGCACTTCATAATGAACTTCATAATATAATTTATCAAACATAATTTACATTTTGGGAAACTCTTTTAACTCAAATTCCTCTACATTTTCCCAAAAGCTTTACTTAAAAGTCCAACAAATGCAGCCTATGTCTAGATTTGATATAAGGTACATTTTATGCCTTCCTAGATTTTTTGCTGCTTTTTTAGTAAATGGATAAAGTACACCTTTTTCACAGAAAAATTCAAGACCTAAAAAATATTTTCCTAAAAATGATTAGTCATATAACAATATATGTCCAACTATTTTTGTGAGTGACAAATATATATTCCATTCATTTAATTTTGCAGCCGATACAAGTAATCATCTTTTAGAAAATGTTCCAAATATTGAGATTTCTATTTATAGGTTTTGGAGATGACAATAACATATATCCATCAAGAGAGAAAATTGTCCAAAAGTCTTAAACCCATTGCAGTTTTAACAACTCAGACTTCATGAGTTTAGGATTTTTTGGACAATTTTCCCTCCATCAAAATATGCATAATTAAAGAGAAATATTCGCATAATTTTAAAAAATACTGAAACTAACAAAAATATTTCAATTATCTATAATATGAGAAAGCACCCTAATTATCTCCAACATCCCCCAACTGAAGATAATTGAGTTAGCTTGAGTATGGATAAAAAAAATCTGAAAAACATTTACTAGATTTTAGGATTTTGCTTGTTTGGGAATGGTAAGTCTAGTGGTAATGTTAATTCTCCCACATTAGCAGCCACCAAAGATAGTGAATCGAAGGAAAGACAAGAAGCGGATGAAGAACCAACTCATCAAGGTCGTTAGAGACAAGGCCACCACCTACAAGAGTGTGGATGATACTTATAGAAGCCGGAGGCTGCAGCGTAACTAGGGTATTGATCCAATCATTTTTTCAGCTAGGGACTCTTCTACTTCTGCAGGGCCCTTGTTAACATGAGCTGTCAATTAGGGCCTCAATAAGAGAGTTTTTCTATTTAAGGCCTTTATATATACATATGTATCTTCTGATTTGTAGGAGATCTCCTGATTTGTAGTGATTTATAGGAGATCTCCAAATTTGTAGGAGATTCTAGGATGGTTACGTCGGTGTATATATGCGTGGTTATATTCTTGTAAAAATAAGGAACACGTAAAGAAAAAAATTATTTTTCTACCGTTCAACATGGTATCGAGCAAATGATCTAGGGACTATGTGTTCTGATCACGATATGAATTCCTTGTTGTGGCGTAGTTACATTGTGGTTTCGTGCGGATTGCCACACTGACTGCACCCTTTATCGGGATTCATGGCGGATGACAAGCCACCCATCGAGATAGTTCCTCCGGCTCTAGCGGAAGGTACTGTAGTCCCGCATCAGGCTCTGGGAGGTACTTCCACTACTGATGCACTCCTTGAATCCTTGACGTCCAAGTTGACACAAATCTTGTCTCACCATCAAGCCTCACCTTCTCATGCTGAAAACTCCGCCCCACCAATTGCAGTCAAGTTGGATGGCTGTAATTATGGCCTTTGGTCCCAAGTTGTTGAGATGTATATCTCAGGGAAAGACAAATTGGGATATATCAATGGGGATTTTCCACCCCCACTTCTGACCGACCTTAATTTTCGGAAGTGGAAGACCAGTTAAAGGATGGCTCATCAATTCCATGGACCCGGCGTTGATTGGGAATTTTATCTGTTTCCCAACAGCAAAGGCGGTATGGGATTCGGTGGCTACTATGTTCTTTGATGGCACCGATGTCTCCCAAGTGTATGATCTAAAGCGACATTTGTCTCGATCAAGCGTGCAGCGGCCTGATTGAAAAGTATTATAATGATCTTCAGGGTTTATGGCGGGAGGTTGATTTTCGACGGCCTAATCCCATGACTTGTCCTCGTGATATCGAGCGCTACAACACTCTTGTGTAAGAAGACCGTGTATATCTTTTCCTTGACGGGCTCGATGACCGCCTTGACAAAGTCAGGGCTGATGTTCTACAGATGCATCCCCTCCCGACAGTGGAGCAAGCGTACGCCAGGGTGAGGCGAGAGGATGTACGCCAAGCTGTTATGTTATCTTCAATTGAACCATCTAGCACCGCGGTAGCCCTGGTGTCGCGTGGTGGAAATGTTATCTCACACTTTCTCGAGGCCAACAATGAGTCTAAAGCTCTCCATATGGTCCCTCTTAATACCGTGTCTGGTGGAGGAAGGACTAACAAAGGTTTGAAGGCTAAACCACAACATGCAGGAGGCTGTACTCATTGTGGTAATACTAAACATACAAAAGATACCTGTTTTAAATTGCATGGTTATTCGGATTGGTGGAAGGAGTTGCAGGACAAGAAAAAAATAGAAAGTTCTATAGGACGAGGGCAGGTATCATTGGCTACCGGGACCTCACCCCTTTCCTTGGTACCGCAGGTAGATGCTACCAATACTTCTGATGCGGCTCCTGAAGGTAACATTGGGTGTGCACTTGCTAGTAATTCTCAGTGTGGCGGGGAGGGGTGGATTGTTGATTCCGGGGCAACGGATCACATGACACCCAATCGTAATGATATTATATTCTACACAACTTCGAGGAGACAGAGTATATATAATGCGAATGGCATTAGTTATCTTGTCACTGGGGCTGGCAATGTTGATCTTACACCTTCTTTATCATTGTCTCACACTTTATTAGTGCCCTCTCTGTCTAACTGGTTACTCTCTATTGGCCAACTCACTGATGCTTTGAAGTGTTGTGTTCTTATGTATCCATCTTTTTGCTTATTTCAGGATATCCTCACGAAGGAGATTATTGGTCATGGTACTAAAAGGGGGGGTTGTACTATGTTGATGACTTTTAAGTAAGCCGAGCACATCACACAAGTAGTGGGACTACTAATAAAGAGAAAGCGATTTGGTTATGGCATCGTCGCTTAGGACACCCGTCTTTTGGGTATTTAAAACATTTATTTCCAGACTTGTTTCATAATTTGTCAGATACTGAATTCCAATGTGAGACATGTATTTTGGCAAAAAGTCATCGTACCTCTTTTCCTTTGAGTTTTAATAAAAGCATCAGGCCATTTTCTTTGGTTCATTCGAACGTGTGGGGCACTTCACTGCTTACTACTCTATCTGGGATTCGTTGGTTTGTAACATTTGTGGATGATTGTACCCGGATGTCTTGGGTTTATTTAATGAAGCATAAAGATGAAGTGGCAACAATGTTCCGTATGTTTCATCGGATGATTGCAACACAATTTGGGACTCAAATTCAAGTCCTCCGTAGCGACAATGGTGGGGAATATATTAATCAGCATCTTGCAGTTTACTTTCAGGATCACGGGCTTATACATGAAACGTCTTGCACTAGGACACCCCAACAGAATGGTATCGCTGAAAGGAAGAACCGCCATATCCTCGAGACGGCACAGGCACTCCTCATAGGTGGTCAGGTTCCATCTCTTTTTTGGGATGCCGCCATGGTTACAGCGGTACATTTGATGAATAGAATGCCATCTCGTGTGTTGAATTTTCAGACCCCACTTCAAGCACTTGCATCCTATGTTCCTCTTCCTTCCATCATGACACTACCTCCCAAAGTGTTTGGGTGTGTGGCATACGTCAATCTCCACAAGAACCAACGGACAAAACTTGATCCGTGTGCGGTGAAGTGTGTTTTCTTTGGTTATTGCACTCATCAGAAAGGATACCGTTGTTACAATCCGGCTACCAAGAAAACCCACATCACAATGGATGTCACATTCGTTGAGTCCGAATTATTTTTTCCCACACCCAATTGTACCTTTCAGGGGGAGAATTCTAGTGAAAGGACAAATTGGTGGGAATGTGGTGTGATGGCGGGGGGGTTGCGACGATTTTGCTTTAAAAAGAATGACCCCGCAATGCCAACACCGGTGACACAAGGATTGGTAACACACAAGCTAAGGTGCAAGTTGACAAGCGGGTTCACATGTTGGCCAGCAATGGTGTGGTCACGGATCATGGTGGGATAATGGAAAATAAGCAGCAATACACTAAGGAATCGATCATCGGGTTGATTTGGTGCAAGAGACACACAAACAATCTCAAGAACAGCTCCCTCCACTTCAAAATACCCCATTTTTAGTACCGACAATTCTCCCGAGGATACTCCCGAGGTAAGTTCTTCTACCACACAGAATTTGTCCGTTGATACGATGTAGTTGTTTGTTATAAATTGCCCGATAGACATAATCGTGGCAAGGCTCCTAATAGGTACTCTCCGGATGTGGAAGAACGAAGGTCAAAGTATCGATTACTAATTATGTTTCGACAAAGCGGTTAGTCGAGACCTTTAAAGGCATTTGTCTCGAATGTCTCTCGCAAGTAGAGTTCCTAGTGGAGTACAAGAGGCATTGAGGGATCCCAAGTGGGTTCAAGCAATGCAAGAAGAGATGGAGGCTTTACAGAAAAATAAGACTTGGAGACTTGTCGAGTTACCGAAGGGAAAGAAGGCAGTAGGATGTAAATGGGTCTTCACCATCAAATATAAAGCATATGGTTTTGTTGAGAGCTACAAGGCACGTCTGGTAGCAAATGGATATACCCAGACCTATGGTGTGGACTACCAGGAAACATTCTCTCCAGTTGCAAAACTGAACACTATGCGGGTATTGTTATCACTTGCAGCAAATTTGGACTGGCCCTTATATCAATTTGATGTAAAGAATGCGTTCTTACATGGAGATTTGGAAGAAGAGATCTACATGGAAATCCCACCAGGATATGCGTGTGCTGATAAATCGGAAGTAGTATGTAAACTTGAGCGATCGTTGTACGGATTAAAGCAATCACCACGGGCTTGGTTTGGTCGCTTTAGCTTTGCAATGAAAAGGTATGGGTACACTCAAAGTAATTCAGACCATACATTGTTCTTGAAACGGCGGCATAACAAAGTGACAACATTGATTATATACGTAGATGACATGATCATCACAGGGGATGACCTTGAGGAGATCACAGAACTTCAAAGGAAACTGGCAAATGAGTTCGAGATGAAGAACTTGGGGGGCCTAAAATATTTTTTGGGTATTGAAGTGGCTAGATCAAATGAGGTATATTCTTGTCTCAACGAAAGTATGTATTGGACTTGTTGGCTGAGGTGGGGATGTTGGATTGCAAACCTGTTGATACCCCTATTGTACAGAATCGTAAACTTGGAGTTTTCCCTGATCAGGTATCGACCAATAAGGACCGATATCAAAGGTTGATAGGGAGATTAATTTATCTATCGCACACTCGGCCTAACATTGCATATGCTGTAGGAGTTGTAAGTCAATTTATGCACGCTCCTAGTGAAGATCATATGAATGCTGTAGCTTGAATTTTACACTATTTGAAGTCAGCACCAGGAAAAGGACTTTTCTTTGCGAAGAATAATCACCATGAGGTGGAAGGATTTACGGATGCTGATTGGGCTGGCAATACCTCAGATAGGAGATCGACGTCAGGCTACTTCACATTTGTAGGAGGAAACTTGGTTACATGGATGAGCAAGAAACAAAAGGTAGTAGCTTTGTCAAGTGCTGAAGCGAGTTTCGGGGATGGCTAAAGGACTATCTCGAGCTTTTATGGCTAAAGAAGTTGTTGATGTAACTTGGTTTTCCACCTAAGTTAGGAATGCTATTGTTTTGTGATAATAAGGCCGTGATTCAAATTTCCCACAACCCAGTTCAACATGACCGCACTAAACATGTTGAAGTTGATAGGCATTTTATCAAGCAAAATCTGGATGATAGGGTGGTGAGTTTTTCATTTATCAAATCGAAGACCGGTTAGCGGACATACTTACAAAGGCTATATCGAGTCGAGCTTTCCACAGCTCACTTGTCAAGCTGGGTATCAAAGATATTTTCTCACCAGGCTTGAGGGGGAGTGTTAACATGAGCTGTCAATTATGGCCTCAATAGGAGAGTTTTTCTATTTAAGGTCTTTATATATACATATGTATCTTCTGATTTGTAGGAGATCTCCTGATTTGTAGTGATTTATAGGAGATCTCCAGATTTGTAGGAGATTCTAGGATGGTTACGTCGTTGTATATATGCGTGGTTATATTCTTGTAAAAATAAGGAACACAGAAAGAAAAAAATTGTTTTACTGTTCAACAGCCCTAGCCTGGTGTTAGCTGTCTGGATACTCTTCATCTGCACGACTACTTCCTTGAAGGTTCTTCACTTTTGTCGTTGTTGGATGTGTGCATAGATTGTGGTTCATCTGGCCCTTCATGGCCTTTCGCTACTTTCTTGCCTTATTTGGCTGTTTCGCTTCCTTAGGCCCGCTCTTGCGGTCCTCTTTTGCATTCGGCTTTCTTCCACTTACTCTGACTTGTTATCTTGGTGAGTGCAAGTTTTGTGGCGCTAGATCTTTTGTAATTATTGGTTAAAGCTCAATATATTCTTACCCTTCACCAAAAAAAAAAAAAAAAAAAAAAAAAAAAAAAAAAGTGGATGATACAACTGGCTTTGCTGACTCAAAGATTAATTGGACGAACATGGTTGATGGTAGGGGTGAGCACGGTTCCGGTTCCAAGGAGATCGGTTCCGTTCCGGTTCCCCTTTTCTAGGAACCGGTCATAATTCAAAGCATTTGAATTGTTTATTTGGTTATGTTTTTTTTATCTTGTATATCTAGATAAATATATCTAGATATGAGATAAATCGAATAAATAGAATCTTTGTATTCGGCTCAATCCTTTTAGTAAAAGATTGGGCCGAGTTTAGTTACAAAAAAAAAAAAAAAAAAAACCTAGCTTCTTCCCCCCCCCCGCCCACATGATTTCCCCTTCTGCGGATATTCCCCCTTTCCCCTTTTCTTTTTCTCTCTCTTTCTTTTCTCCCCTTTTCTCTCGTCACGTCACTTCTTGCCCCTCCAACTTTTTTCTTTTCTTCTCTCTCCCTCTCTTCTCTTTTCGGTTCCGGTTCCGAATCGCCTAGGGTTTCTTGGATTGCTCTCTCTCTCTCTAGAATCCTCCGTTTCTTTCTCAACGAGCGCCTCCTCCTGGTGCCGTCTCTGATCTCCTACTTTCCGGGACTCGATCCGCGCGACGCCCTCCATTCCACAGCCACTCGGATTCGGAGCTTCGATCGGATCGCGACACCCTCCGTTCCACGGCTACTCGGATTCGGAGCTTCGATCGAGCGCTCGTCGCCGTCGATCAGTTCCCGCTCTTCTTCTTCTTCTTCTTCCGATCTCTTTCTTGTTTTTTGTGGCTTGAGAGAGCGAGACGGAGAGAGGGAGGGGGAAATGGTGAGGGGAAGACGCAGATGAAGAGGATAGAGAACAACACGAGCGGGCGGTGACGTTCTCGAAGTGTAGGAACGGGCTCTTTGAAGAAGGCCTTCGAGCTCTCCGTCCTCCGCAATGCCGAGGTTGCACTCATCATCGTCTTCCCGAGGGGCAAGCTCTATGAGTCCTCGAGCTCAACAAGACGGTAGGTTTTCCTCCGCATTTTTGCTCAAGTGACAGATTGCTATGAGCAACACTGACAGTTGCTCAACCTTCATTTCAAAATTTGGAAAAAATGAAGATTGCGTAAAGATGCATTGTTACTCGATTATGTTGGGGTTTACTTGGTTCCATTGGGTTGAATAGTTGATTAGCACGCTGTTTCTTTTACAAGGCCTCCCGAATGTAGCATGAGAATCTTATGCTTTGCGTGCACGAACTGCAGGTACTTGGCCTTGGCGAACCTGGCCAACGGCGAGCTCGGGTTCTGCGCGATGAAGCTCGGGGGCTGACGGACTTGAGCTTCTTGAACTAGTCGAAGAAGGCTTGGGGAGTGCGCTCCTCGATGGCCGACGACTCGTTCGCGAGCGTGAAGTTGGGGAAGTTGAAGCCCTCGAAGATCGATCTAGCCACGAACAATTCGATGGCAAAGTGCCGGTGGCCGGGCTTTGCGAACCTCGCTTGCGACTCGATGAATCGGATGGCCTCGTCGAGGTTCCAGTTCGCCGCCTCCATCTCGCAAGCCATGGCTTTCCCAAAGTGCCTCACGGATTGTAAGGCGTAGTGGAGGACTTGGACGAAGTGGGTCGGGCTCAATGACGCGAGCTTGAAGCCGTCGAACAGGGGCAAGACGCCGCTCGGAGACGAACTGGAACTAAAAATTATGAATTTAGTTGTCTATTTGGATGTAAAAGATTCACATTGCTATGTATTGGCAGGAACTGAAAATGAATGGCTAACTATTGAATTATTTCGGCTTTCGAATATTCTCGCCCATTACGAAAATGAAAAAAAAAAAAAAAGAACTTGTTGGAACTTGGAATCGATCCCGGAACCTGTGACAGGGTAGGTTCCAAGTTCCCGATTCTGATGGGTAGGTTCCGGGTTCCAAAATTGAGGAACCCGCACTGAGGGTAGGTTCCGGTTCCGACGAACCGAACCGGAACCGGGAACCGCTCACCCCGAGTTGATGGGGCTGGCATCGACCGACTTTACTTTCAAAATTGATTATAGAACGATGCGCTTGCTGACTTCTTGTCAAGACCCAAAGCAACAGCTGAAATCAACATGTACATTAAAAGGCCTGCTTTCCATATGCTCAATCATGGAGTGAAATACAAGATTGAGAAGATCAGAGATTTGCCAAGCTGGAAATATCCCCAAGAAATTATTAAGCAAATCCAGAATGATAGTCTTGCTGAAAATCTGGAGAACCTCATGTAGCAATGTCACACGACCTATTCGATTCAATGGAGGTTCGATTCTTTATCCTTTCGGGTTAAATTTGAATTATCCTTTCATTCATCCTCTTATCTCGGAAAGAAGATGATTTCCCGACCAGCTCAAAACGCTGTTATGGTACTTGACTAATAAGTACTTAATAGCTTTTGAAATCCCCACCGAAGATTCATTGCTAATCTCACCAGGATATTCTTGCTCTAAGAAACATCGAAAAGGAATGTGATAGAAATCTTTTAGATTTTCTAAATTGGTTCTATCATCCTACATGCTGGAAACAAGACTTGGAAAAAGAACTGAGAACCGTGACACCGAATCCTGAAGTCCATACCATCCTGTTTTTCCGACGTCCATGGAATTTCTGCAGAAATAATGGCAGTATTCTAGATGCACCACTTGAAATAGGAACCACATCCTATAAGCCTAACTTGAACAGTAGAGAAGCCAGGATTCACAAATCTTATCCAAGATCTGTTAGATTTTGTGAAAACGAGTATCGAGAACTCCAGAGAATCCTATGCCAAGAAAACAAAACCATTCCTGAAGATATTTGGAATAATGTACCCACCACTACGTGGGATCATTATGACCTAGCACCGAAAGCTAAGGAAGCACTCATGCAATACGGATGCTGCATCGTCCCAAGAGCATGAAATGACAAACGAAGATGACATTGTCCAGTCTACTCAAGATCCCTATGCACGCTTTGGAGGTCCTCTATCCCAGGATCCCTACGAACAGGAACCTTCGTCCTCATTCCAAAACATGGACACATCGTACTATGCACAAACATCAAATTGGCCCCAAAGTATTCCCGCTCGTCCTACAAGTGAAGAAACAAACCGGCGGGAAGAAGAAGCATCTCATTGGGCTCATGTACAAGCATCCTCATCAAGAAGGCTAAATCAACCGATCCTCTCACCGAAGATCTTGAAGCCCTCCAGCCAGTACGAAGCTCATCTCCTAGAAGACAGCTCGATGACTCGACTCGATCTGTAGCTACAATGCCCGCGACGGACGAGACCGTTGAGTCTGTACATTTTTACCGTAGCGAGTCACTTTTTCACTTTTACCGTAGCACTAGGCTAGGGAATGAACCGTTCACGGTACGATTACTATTCATAGTGTGCGAATAATTCCCGTGCCCTGTTTGTACCCGGACCCATGAGCTTGGTCCTTGTTTGTTGCTTTGTGACCTCATTTGCCTATATAAGGCCATGAGGATGTATTGTGTTGGGCGAGTCCCTTGAAGTAAAGTGTGTGCTTTATGAAAAACTCTCTCCATGGCTTTCTAAATTCCTCTTCTTCTCTAGCCTGGTATGATCCTTCGAGAAATGCAGCTTGGGTAGGTTAGAAACGTTTCCATCCTGGCATTCTTGGGTGTCTCTAGGCTCTGAACTAAAGGGCTGAGTAGCTTTCTGCTAAAAGGCTGTCCTTGAAAGGGCTTGAACGGGAGTTGTTCGCCCAATGACCAAGCTGAGAAATGGAGGGAAACAACAAGCGGCCAATACAGCTAGCTTTGTGGATGAAATAGTAATTCGATGGCTTTTCCTTAGATGAAAGGGCTCTATAGACTATGTGACAACATTACAGCCTGACATTGGCTATTGGACGTAACAAACAATATTGAAATCGACGTTGACATGAGGATATTAGGACTTATTGGGAAAAAAAAAACAGAAGAAGCAAGATGAGCTCCGAATGAGCACATGGTTGTGTAGTGGGTGCACTTTAGGATCGAAGTAGACACAAAAAGGCAATGAATTGAATGGGAGAGTTTTTTTTTTTAATTTAATTTGATGTATGATGATGAAAATTTCATAAATCTATTTATAGATTTTATGAAATGACTATATAAAGTAAGGTATATCAATCAAAAGGAGATATATGTGTAACCTTTAAATGTACAAAGAATCAAGAAAAATATCTAATTATCTCTAATATAGAAGAATATCCTAAAGTATCATCCTAATTATCTCTAACAACCTATGTTATTAAAGTCACATAAATTCCTAAGACAATCAAAGTTTTTAATTCTCCCGGTATTCATGTTTTGAAAAGAATTCCTCACTCCCATGGCGTTGTAATGACGTATTAGTGAAAAGGAAAACTTTGCACAACAAGTCTTGAAAATCATGAAACAAAACTTTTTGGTCGAAAAATAATAATCAGGAAACAATGTTCAAGAGCTCGTAAATGCGACGCGCCAATTTGTGTTTATATGTGATATTATAGGCGCCACTGACCAAATGAAATCATTTATTTGTAGTGCCATCGGATGAAGTCAAGATCCCCATCATGCAAAAAGCTATTTTGGCCAACAAGAAAATCATGGGAGCTATTGAAAATCAATGTCTAGCTAAGCGCTTAAGATAAAGAACATAGAGAGGAAGAGAGAGAGAGAGAGAGAGAGAGAGAGAGAGAGAGAGTGAGGGAGAGACACGTAACGCATTGGCATATGGAAGAGGGCGAGCGTCTGTTGGCGAGCGGCGGGAGAGAGAGAGGAGGCGACGGCGACGGCGTCTCCGCCTTGAGCTCGGGGTGGAAGACATTGAAGGAGGAGACGAAGAGGATGGGGTACATAGCAGGGCCGATGGTGGCCGTCAACCTGTCGCAGTACTTCCTGCAGATCGTATCGGTGATGATGGTGGGTCACCTCGGCGAGCTCTCCCTCTCCAGCACAGCCATCGCCATCTCCTTCTGCGCCGTCACCGGCTTCAGTCCCCTCGTACCTCTCTCTCTCTCTGTCTCTCTCACTGTGCATATCTGATATCAATATCCATGCCTGTGTGTGAGCTTACAGAACAGGGTTTGTCATTTTCGTTCACCAAGTTTTGTATGCTTATATGCCTTGGATGCTCATATATGTCGCGTGTTACTTGTTGATGCAGTTCGGAATGTCGAGTGCCCTCGAAACTCTTTGCGGGCAAGCTTATGGAGCCGAGCAATACCAGAAATTCAGCATCCAAATCCACACCGGTATTTTCTGTCTTGTCCTAGTCTGTCTCCCCTTGTCGCTCGTGTGGATCTTCATGGGAAAGCTGCTGGTTCTCATGGGCCAAGATCCCGAGATCTCCCTAGAGGCCGGTAGATTCGCCACCTGCCTCATTCCCGCGCTCTTCGCTTACGGGACTCTCCAGCCTCTGGTCCGGTACTTTCAGACTCAGAGCCTTGTCTTCCCTCTGCTCGTGAGCTCTCTCGTCACGCTAATTTTCCACCTAGCGCTCTGCTGGACTCTGGTTTTCCACTCCAGCTTCCGCAACCTCGGAGCGGCGATAGCCATAGGCCTGTCCTATTGGTTGAATGTGATTCTGCTCGCATTGTACATGAAGTATTCCCCAGATTGCGCAAAGACGAAGACGCGTGTGCGGATCTCCATGGAGCTGTTCCCAGGAGTGAGAGAGTTCTTCAGCTTCGCTGTCCCTTCTGCTGTCATGATTTGGTGGGGACTCTCTAGCTTGTCTCAGCTTTAAGTTTTCCTGTTTCAGAAGGGTTTGAGTTGGATTGCTAGTCTCCAAGACGTTACACCAATTGATGCATTTTCGTCCTAATGATTTCAGCCTCGAATGGTGGTCGTTCGAGTTTCTGACGATGCTCTCCGGGCTTCTCCCCAACCCGAAGCTTGAAACTTCAGTCCTATCTGTGTGGTATGACCTTAGGCTTTCGCGTGTGAATTCTTCCTGGTTTTTGCTTGCATGCTCAAAACTTTTAGTATCTTTCTTCCGAAGGGAAGAAGATTGCAGAGCTGATTGATTTCAACTTCTCAATCCTCGGCAGCTTGGCGGTGCTTGCGACGCTCTATACGATCCCAGATGGACTTGGGGCGGCAGTAAGGTTTGCACCTAGAAACTCGCACATACATGTTACCCATATATGCACATACGCCTAATTGTTATTATCCGATTTTCTTCGACTTTTCTTCTAAAACACAAGTGTGTGATCGTAGCACACGGGTTTCAAATGAACTAGGCGCAGGGAATCCGCGGGCAGCTCGTCACGCTGTTACCGTTGCCATGCTGATTACAGTGTTGGGGGTTGCTGTGGTAAGCACAATCCTGTTCATCACTCGCCGCTCATTCGGCTACATATTCAGCGAAGAGGAAGAGGTGGTCCATTATGTTGAATCCATGGCTCCTCTTTTGTGCCTATCTGTGATACTCGATAACTTACAAGGAGTCCTTTCAGGTTCATTCCTTAGAAAATTGGATCAAACAAGAGTTAGCGGCGACCTCATTTGATTTCTTCTTATTTCTTTTCTGGTTCTGTCCCAGGTGTGGCCAGAGGATGTGGCTGGCAGGACATTGGAGCTTACATTAACCTTGGGGCATATTACGTCTGCGGGATTCCTGTTGCTGCAACGTTGGGTTTCTATGCACACTTGAGAGGAAAGGGGCTTTGGATCGGAATTCAGATTGGTTCTTTCGTTCAGACTGCTCTGCTCATCATTGTCACGACTTGCACGGATTGGGACAAGCTGGTACTTGCTTGCTTCTAGGTTGAATCTTGTGAAAAACAAAAAGAGTACACTTTGTTATCGATTGCTAGGAAGCAATGAGGATTGAAGAGGATTCATCATCTTGAAATCATAGTTTCGACTCTTTTAAGTTAAACCAAGATCCTCAGCTTCCGGCCACTAGTCTTCTTAACGATTCTAATAGGAAAGAACTAGATGTGCGTGATTTCGTCGGACAATTTTTTATCAGTATATTAACAACCGCTGTGTTTCTTGTTTCTCCATTTTCTGATACTGCAGGCAGACAGGGCAAGGGACAGAATATTTCGTGGAAGATCTCAGAAAAACAATGCCCTGGAGTGAGCAAGAAAAGAGTTTCTTAGGAAGAAACAAATGCTCAAATCGATTCTTTCCCCCTAGGTTAGTGGCTGACGTTTGCTTATAAAGAGTGAACGCTGCTTTTTAATTGCATGAGAACGGATCATTTAGACCACCGCACGATGTGGAGCTACTTTCGTAAGAAATAAAATGGGCAACCTCTCTATTTTTCTCCCCCTTGTCAGCACGGCCAACGAGCAGTTTCTATTGACAGCGTTGCATCTGCATTAATAACAGAAGTATATGCTCCTTTCCATGAAAGTGGTCAACTATAAAGTACTATATTGCTGCCTTTGCTAAGGCTACTTTGGAGAAATGCAAAGATTTGCGAAAAATGATTGATTTGAAAAATATATATTTTTTGAAAAAAATATTATCATCATTTATGAAAAATGTTTAGATATGAATTGTTATCGATAATGAAAACATTTTTATTGACTATTCAAGCGATAAAAGTAATTATTTTAAGGAAAATGTTTTCTAAATATTTAATTTTTCAAAATGCAAATATTGTTTGTAAAATGTAAGCAAAATTGGTTTAGATGCTAAAAACTACACTTGTAAAGGATTGATGCTGTTTCAAAACGTCGTGTGATGACTGATGAGGATATTTTTGGAGTTTCGAAAGTTCAATGAGGTCAAAGTTGGAAAAAAAATACATTAGCATTTCGAAAATGCTAAAACTCAAAGCTTCCATGGACTTATCATGGACTAAGGGTACGTTTGGGAAGACTTTTGAAGGGGAAAGTTTTTGGGAAAATGCGCAAAGACCTTTGAGTTGAATGTGTTTTCCAAAACGCAAATGTGTTTGGTAAATTGTAATTTAAAAGCCCTTTGTGAAGTAGCTTTGGCTAAAATGGTGTTTGGGGGACAAAGGGCTTTTGTGAAAAAAATATCAAAAGAAAAAAAAAAAAAAAACAAAAAAAGAAAACCAAAGGGCAGGCGCGGCATCCGGCGGCCGGCGGCGACCCTCGGCGACCTCCGGCGACCCCCGATCTGGGGGCCGGCGAGGTCGCGCGACGCCGTCGCGACCTCCGGCGACCCCGGATCTGGGCCGGCGAGGTCGCGCGGACGCCGTCGCGACCTCCCGCGACCCGGATCCGGGCCCGCGAGGTCGCACGACGCCGTCCGCGAGGGCCGGCGTGGTCGCGCCCGAGGTCGGGGACCTCGGCGAGGGCCGCGCCGAGGTCGGGGACCTCGGCGAGGGCCGCGCCCGGGTCGCGCGACTGGCGACGGCCGCGCTGGGTCGCGCGACCTCGGCGACGGCCGCGCTGCGTCGCGCAACCTCGGCGACGGCCGCGCCCGGGTCGTGCGACCCCGACGGCCGCCGTCGCCGAGGCTACGCAACCCTCGGCGACGGCCGCGCACAGGTCGCGCGACCTCGCCGGCGGTGGCGCGACCTCGCCGGATGTCGGGCGACCTCGCCGGCGGTCGCGCGACCTCGCCGGTGGTCGCGCGACCGAGGCTACCGCTGGGGGACCTCGGCGACGGAGAAGATGAACAGTGATCTTCACAAGGGCAGAAAAACGGAAAAACAAATAATTCGTAAGGATAATTTTGGAAAAAAAAAATGAACAGTAGCATCAGCTTACCGAGAAAGCTGAAATGCCCAAGGCAGGGATACCCTGCCTTGGGCTTTCAGCCTTCACAAGGCAGGCTTTCAGCCAAATGCCTTACAAAATATTTTGCCAAACACCAATTTTTTAGCCCAAAGGGCTTTGGAGGTCTAAAGGGGTTTGGAAATGCTAATTCCAAACGCACCCTAAAAGTGATTTTGGAAATACGATGATTCCCGAAGCTTTTCCAATTTTTTTTTTAAACGGCTTTTGACTTTTACCCAAGGTCCTTTAGAGACCAAAAGGCCTTAGGAGGCATCATTCAATGCTTTCGCTATTAAATGGAGATGGAAGGATATAGGTGATGCACCAGTGATCTCAATTTGCTCCCTGGCCCCTTTCTTTGAATCCACAACAAAAAATATTTATAGAGAAGTCAATACGCTAGGTAAGTGCAGAAGGGCTTTCAATGAACTGGTTGATATCCTGCGCAAACTTGAAAAATAATTACAAATGGTTACGTAACAATTACACCAACAACTGCACAACTGGTTGTGCAAAATATTGAGAATTCTTATTGTTCGAGAAATTGAAGATATGTTCAAGGAAGAAGCGTGATGGACTGCATAGATTAGAAGGAAAATTTGAAAGAGCATTAGCTTTGGCGTTTATGTTAGCAACAGATTCTTGTAAAGAGACAATGACTGAAGAGCAAATGTATTGAAATTGCTCCACTATAAACGGGAAACGTTATCCCGCTATCACTAGTGTAAAAGAATACAAAACCCTCGGACGAGAAGACCGATCAGTAGATTTGTACATTAATGCTTCACTACCAGCTATTTTCAAGTACATCCTTTGGGGTAGTCTCAGACGCCGAGCGCACTCTGATTTACACACCAGTAAAGTTGTGAGCACATACAGTTCACCGCCCTATGAGCTTAACCGCCCATGCGCCACCCAAGTAGAGGCCAAGAAGAGGTCCTGCCAGCAGCATTTGAGTAAGAGGATCTGTTGATGGTGTCAACACAGCAGCAGCTACGACCGCACCTACAACTACGTATCTCCAAATGGACAGCATTTGGTCTCCTGTTACTAGACCGACTTGTCCCAGAAGGAGCTGTATTACTGGAACCTGAAGGACAAGTAAAAATATCAGGAGTTGAACGAAGCTGTAGAAATGACTGAGCGTGGCAGAAACTGGAACCACAAATTTCACTCTTCAGTCGAATGAAATCATATGTGCCTTTCATAAAGAATATCTCATCATTGACAGGAAAGATTCCATGACCAATATCTAGTATCAATTTTGCTTTACTATTCAGCTTTCAAGGAATGTGCATACACTAGTACAGGTTATGGGTGATGTCTAATTCGCATTCTCTAGCACACAATACCACAATTATTGACTAATCTTATAAGTTGAACAGGGAAATGGACAACAATGAAGGATGAAACTCAAGTAGAGCTGCTTTCTTATAATTTCTTCTCTCAATCATGTCAAATGAAATTAATGCTAAAAACCCTTGGCCAAAGATGATTTTCCTTCGTGATATTTCACACTTTTTCTGATCAAGTCTATAGACTTTTAATTTGTCGAATAAAGTTGTGCTACTCTTACAAACTTTCTAATCAAGCCCCTTTGACATTAAATCTGGCTAAATCAAACTGATGTAGCTCCTCTAATGTGGAAAAAACTTTTCCAATGTGCACGTCCATGTGGGCATCCACATTTGCTAAATTTTACACACATCATACTCTGATGCTGTCTATATTGGCTAAATTTTTCCACATGTCCATGTGAGCATCCGCATGTTTTGTGCGTATCATACCTTGGCATCGCCTCAAACAGTCATGTCAACTGAATTGGATCAAATATAGTGTTGGATAAACTTGATTAGAAAAATAGTGAAAGTAGAAGGACTTGATTAGATCATTAAAAGTACAAGGACTTGATTAGATAAAGCATGAAAATTCGAGGACAAAAAAGTAGAACATTTCCAAAAACACAAGACAAATTGCTAGAAGCATGGGATGATGTTTTCATTCATCCAGTATTTCATTCTCTCCAACATTGGAGGAAGCCCGTGCATAAACATCAACTACAAAACCTAATTATCAATTCATTCAGCAGTAAAAACTATTCCATCTTTCCCATCCAAAAAAATCAACTGTTAAATCCTAATTATCAATTCACTGGGCAGCAGTTCCTTGTTTCCATTTTGAAAGCAACAGTTTTGTTTCATAAAATTTTCAGAAAAACACCCAAAAGATTATTAGAAATCTCCTTGGTTAACTCCACACTCAGCCATGTAAAAGTCCACATGAAACAAATTTTAGGGAGACAAAAGAAAGCAATGAACTCATATCATTTTATGAACTTGCAAACTAAAGTTTTACCTGAAAAGATAGACCGGTGCTGAACATGAGCACTAGCACAAACTCAAAGTATTGATCAATGGACCACAGTGACTCAACGGCCCCTTCCGCATAACTCACAAAGAAATTCAAGGCTGCTGGAGTAAGAACTAGGTAGGAGAACACAATGCCAGCATAGAAAAGTACAGAAGACCCTAAAACAATAGGCCCAAGGAACCTTCTTTCTGCTTTCGTTAGACCTGGAAGAACAAACGCTATAATCTCATAGAGAATAACAGGGCTTCCTAGGAGAAGACCACAGTATCCAGAAACCTGCAGTATGAAATAAAATACTTAAATCATAACAGCACGCCATTCATCATATACAGGTCACCCAACCATGGTTTGATCAAGGGATAAAAAAATGTGAATTGGATCACACAATTAGGCAAATACGCCACACATGCTAAATATCAACTCTTCTAGTGCTTACGCAACTTGATAATATGAAAGAGCTCAGGCATATTTTGTTTTTGTTAGAAGTTGCCAACTCAGGTCTCACAATCTGTTGATTCAGACAACAGAGCAACAGGAATCCACCTAATTGGCAGGTTCATGTAATAAATAATGTTGTTGTGCAAGCAGACCTAGCAAACATGATCTGCCTAGCAATGAACTAGTACAGCCATGTCTGAAAGTATAAAATCTGATATTCTAGTCATGAAATCCACATTATTGATGGAATCACTTGACTTGAACAGAAGATACATGGATATCGACTCACCCACTGTGTAAGTGTGTGCGCACAAGAGAGAGAGAGGTACCTTCAAAGTTGTAAAGAAGAATTCACCAGGAGCCAGCTGCAGAAATCTAACACCTTGTGTTTTAACGGGAGCTTCCAGAATCACTACTAACTCTTTTGAGAAAGCAAAGCATCCCAAAATAGCAGCACCAACTGCCATAACAGACACAAATAGTCGTTGTCTCAGCTCTTCAAGATGATCAAATATACTCATTTCCTTGTCATCGGGAAGGAGCTCTTTATCAGGATACAGAAGATCATAAAGGGGACTTCTTCCATCATCTTGGTTAAAGGTCTCGATAGTCTCTTGCCTCAAGGTATCAGCCTCACCTGCATCATCCACTAATGCGATGTCAGCTTACACTTTTACAGCAGATGTAACTTAGACAAGCACATTATTTCCATGACTCAAATGTATGGCTGTGATAACATATAAACTGCAATTGAATATTAGAATAGGAGAAAAATAGTAAAGATTTAGCCTGCATATACTGGCTCTAACTAAGAAGAAACATGTTTTCAGCGACAGACAATGCAGATGGAAAGTGCAAATTGGTTGTTGCATGGCTGCAACAGCATAATTCTTTTTCCGGTGAAAGGTTTGATTGAACAGAGGTGAATTTGTGCAACAGAAAGGAAAAGGAAAAAAAGAAGAAAAAAAGAAGGAAAGATGTGTTTAACACAGCTAAAAGCTAAAATCACTTCAAATCAAACATACTCATCCATGTTGCATATACACATCACAAAGGAATCAAAAGACATAGCAACCACAAACAGACACTTAGATAACAGAGTGATCGCCAACAAAGTGGGAAGCACTCACAATACGAAGAATGCAATGTGTTTAGCGTTAGATAATACATAATAAGAACCTCGAGCTGGTGCCCTATAGGACAACAGAAAATTTCACCAAAGATGTAGCACAGAAATAAGCGTTTCGGGAACAACCTCTAAAGTCAGTGCCCAATATGACAACACCATTTGACCAAACATATAGCACAGAAATCAATCTGATTATCCTCTAGGTTGATGCTGCAACTATTTAAGCTCTTCAACTATTACAAGAGGTACTTAAGCTTGAAAAGTCATACGCTAGAAGAGATCATCCCCAATCGTGCAACTAGTTACAGGAAAAACAAGAACTAAATGCGGACATAGAAGCGCCAATGTCCCAAGTGACATGAAATGGCATTTGCAGACGTCAAACCCAATTCACCATTTCCTTCATGCGACTTCTCGGGCATACGAAAATCACAAATTGATTCCTGATCAGGACACTTCTCCATTAGCATTCCTCAACAAGAACCATCAAATCCAATACCAATAATTCCCAATTCATTACCTCCTCCTAACCAAGGACACCCAATCTTTCACCAGCCAAAAAGGAGCACAATTCACCAAGTTGCGAACGCATCACATGGAACAAAACAATATTTTTAAAATTTATTAAAAAATAAAAATAAAAGCGATTGAATTCAGCAATTTACCAGGTCTATCCTCCACGGCGGAGCCAACGCTGCCGCTAGTGCCCAGTTCGGGTTGCTTATTCACGCCATCACCGTCCTCGAAGGCAAAGGAGATAACTTCTTCACGGAAACCCCCGCGACTCCTCAGACCGCTCCAATCCAATCTCAATCTCGTCCTCCTCGAGCTGCCGAAGCGCAGCGAGCTCAGGCCTCGGCCGCGGCCGCTCCTTCCCGCGGAATTAAGAGGGCTGAAGCAGCAGCTGCCGAGCTGCAAATGAGGGACCAGAGCGGCGGCGCTCGTGCTCCCCATCTTCCGGACTTCGATTCCAGAGCAAGGAATTGTATCTCTCTCTCGCTCTCTCGCGAAGAAGAAGGAAGAAGAAGAAGAAGAAGAAGAAGAAAAAATCAGAAGGCTGCGTGTTGGAACGGTTGGCTGAGAAACGGGTTTGGACAAATCCTGCAAATTGTAATCAATCTCGCCTTTGTTGCCTCATGTTATTTCCCCCAAAATGGAGATGATGAGGACAATTTTCTTAGATGATCATTTTGTTTTTCACAGGACATACCACTCCATTTCACACGAGTTATGTGATCTCGACTATTTTTTACGTATCCTTTTCACCATAAATTACAATCCCGTAAAAAATAATAATAATAATAAAGACTATATCATATACTACTTAATTGATCTTAATTTATTTTTATCATTCGTTATTTTCATTACTTATAGTACTTTTCTTGTTACATATTATTATATATCTTTTGTTCCCATTTTGTCATTATCAATTCTAATACATTTGTTGGGCAGACTTGTTCGGCTCTTATGATAATTTGCCTTTTACATATTATTATCTATATTTTATTTACAAGACATAATTCCCATTTTGTCATTATTATTTCTAATACATTTGTTTTTTTTTTTTTTTTTGGTCAGTCTAATACATTTGTTGGGCAGGCTTGTTCACTGCTTATAATAATTTGCTTGTTACATATTATTATTTATCTTTTATTTACAAGAGTTAACTCCCATTTTGGAATCATAAGTTTTGTGGGTCCTATGGTTCATGATATTCCATAAAAATATGGTAATTTGCCTCAGTAAATAATAAATTTCTTTTCCCATTATTTGGAAATTGCCTATGAATATTACTTTCCTTTCTTCACTATAGTGATTTATCGGTAATGTATGATTTCGTGACTTCTGTTTAGAGGGTGTAATTTCTCTTAGGTGGTCATAAGTTCTCTTAGTACTGTGATTCATAATTATCCCCAAAAGTAATGATCTTCCCAAGTTGATGGTTGACTTCTTTTGTGTCATTGTTCTTCACATACGTAATTGATCGGAACTGTCCTTTATACTCTGCCAAGTTTTGCAACCAATGCGTAAATAATTTCCACTTTTATGGTAACTTTTCTCGATTGGATGTAAGTCTGTTCGACCTTCCATCTGAAACTTTCCTTTAATATTCAGACAAGTCGAAAGACAGATGAACTGTTTTACAAAGCAGAACTTACGGACCACGTGATTTTCCCTTTTCCTCCAAGGATCCATATAGGGCGAAAAAACACATTCGGTACAGTGGAACCGTGTGGAGAAAGATAATAACTCCTGTGTACCACTTTCTCCTTCCATCTTGACATGGTCGACAACGATGTCACTGGTCAAGGCAATCCAATGAACACCTTTATTGGAAAAGTTCAAGAGCACTAAAGCCTACTGAGAGCTTTCGATGCAGCGGATGACCGTCCAAAAGATGGGGCGAGATATAAAACATGTGAAGCACATTCCAAATGGCAAAGCTACATAGAATTATCAAACCAACAGTACTGCGAATGTCGCAAAAACATGGAAGCAACTCTCTGACCGAAACTGCTAAGAAAAAGCCCCTTAAGAGGACGAAACGAACTGACTATTATCTAGGACTCTGATTCTCTCTGGCCTAGCAAAACAAGCATTTACAATTCTTTAAGACGTTAAAAGCATATACAGCAGTACAAGGAAGAAAAAGAAATCAAAGAATCAATGCCCGATAAATCGTAAGTCAATGCCTCTTTCTTTGCATGCTTCTATGTAGCTGCCACGACCAGACAATCAGAAATGCTACGATGCCCAAACCAACAGAAGACCAGAAGACTACCAACCACTGAGGCATCGGGTTTGGATACAAACCTTGCAAAATTCAACAGAGCCAAGTCATTACTGATGAAAATCTCACCTACCGTCAACACCAATGAATTAGCCATCAAGAGAATTTACCATGTCCAAACTTGATGCATATGAGAAGCTCCACAATACATATTGCCAGCGAAAGCCAAACTAAAGCCCCAACCTTTTTCACCTTTTTCCTGAATATTTAAAAAGTAATCATGTTAATGAACTACTAATAGTTCGAATCGCAATTCTAAACATTCCCAGATAATGTCCCACTTGTGCGCAGAGAGAGAGAGAGAGAAAGACCTGTCCTGGAGATATGAATTGTATTCACGGATTGTGGGGATTGCAATGAGCCACCATAGGATCAACCTATACACGATGACCGGGTTCCTAGGAGGAACCCACAGACAGAACTTGAGAAAGAATGTGTTCAGCTCCACTGTCAAGAAGACAACACAAAGACTAAGGACTTGAATGAAACGCCATGGACCAAGCAAGGGGTGCCACTCGTCTTTGTCCCACTGAGCTGGGGTGAATTGTCCCAATGTCCGTTTAACCTGAAAAGCAAAGTTCAGCAGCCCATTAAGAGCCAAAAAATGGCATGCAGAGGGGCATTAAATTAACCAAGTATAAAGTTTTCAGACTTCAGAGACAAAGTGTTGCACGATCCAATTTAAGCCTGCTATGCACGAGTCATTTTTACCAAAGACCAGAGCACAAAAGCACACCAACACCACGAACTTCAAAGAAAGAGGCTGATATAGCAAAAAGAGGTTCTAGGTTCCTGAAATTCCCGCACTACAATATATTTTCTGGAAGATCAAAATTACTCCGAAAGAAACAAGCAACTGGATGCCATGTGATTCACTGCTTACTATGGACGAAACTGAGGGATGGTTATTTTGTTTTCAGTTATTTTTCATGGGTTTTGGTTTTGGAGACATTAAGCTTGAAAGAGTGATACTAACTTTCCAACTTTAGACTCGGGAGTCAAAAGGTAAACTACTTTACCAAAGAAAAATCAAATGGAAAATGAAGCCACATGACATGCATATAATATATAGCAGGATTGCCTGAAGAATTCTTGAGATGCGTCCTTTTATCATGCTTATGACTTTTATCTATAAATAGCAAAATGAAGGGATAATATCGATTTATGAAGATGAGGAATAAATTACAATGTCCAAGCTGTAAATTCCTCTGTACCTTCCCTATGACATTAGGTTGTCGACTTATACCAACCCACTCATATGTTTTCCCATCAAAATACCTGACAGTATGCATTCCAGCCCAAATACCTGAAAATTGAAGCAAAGAACTAGTCACCAAATGCTTAATATTTCGTGCAGTTAATTCTGTCAAAAGCAACAGAACTCAAAACATGACATCGCCAAAAGCCTATTAGAAATTTGACTGATATTATTCATGAAGCATGCTATGTTCATGCAATGCTCGTCATGTGGCAAGGCAATGACAGTCTCTGTAACGCCAATTATACAGGAGCTACACAATCATAAATATGAAAAAGCCTGCACATTTTTTTACAAAGCTCAACAAATAATCCAAGCAGACAAATCCTATCAGATAAAATCAAGAAAATAGGTAAAACCGATTTTACAAGACCACTTTAAACATCAATACATGCACACATATAGTAATTATTAAACTATAATGACCCAATTGAGGAAATATAAAGAGAACCTAAGAAGGGGAAGGAAAAAACTGACCAAACCAGTTGCATATGAATATATCCAGAATAATGCTGTCCCACCAGCACTCATTGAAGTTGGGTAACATGTGACGAAATGTGAGCTGAAACCAAAGAGAAAAGCAGCTTAATTGCAAAAAACAAGGGTCCCACAATAAGTTGAGAACAGAAAACATTCCACAACTGTAGACAAACACAAGAAGGGGCATTCACGTGTTTGCATGCACATAAGCTTACACATAAGGCCAAAAGCACAAACCTCCATGAACTCAAATCCAACTGAAAGCACCCACAGAAGTGGCTGATTACGAATCAATATTGCTTTTCCCCACCACCCAAAGATGTGGGCAAGCACAAATTCATCAAACAGTGTATCCTGGAAAAGGAATGGCATCAAGGAAAACGATCAGATAGACATTCCATAAGATCAGACTTAAAGCAAGGGAAGGTAAAATGACCATTCAGGAAGAAATCATACATAAACATTCTTAAACCTGCTCGTAGGATTTTCTGGGAGATAAATCCTGCAGTCAGCTCCGTATGATCGTTCAGGAAGTTCTGCAAAGTTCGAGCAGATTTCACTCAGTCCCAAGTCCAACTAAAAACATTAATGTAGGAAACTGAATTTTTCATACTATCTACATCAACACAAGAACACTCAAAAGGCCCAACAACTAATGCATCAAGACAGTAGGTGTGAATGGAATCATTACCGACTCCCAGATCAGGATGGAGAAACTTCATGAATTGTCGAGCATCATCACGCTTCTGGAACATATTGCAATATGAAGTCAGTTAAACACCTTAAATTATGGCAGAGATAAGTAGCTAACAAGGTCTTTTAAGATTTCAGAGTACCGAGCATGTATATCCTAGTCAGAATGTCAAATAGAACATTAAAAAGATCGTCAAAAGTTGAAAAAGTATATGCAGACAATTATCAGCCGTAATAAATATTCAGCAGAATAAATGATTGGGACAAGTTGAAGTTCCTTAAGTTTTCCTGAATATTTGCCTCAATTACCAATATCGCAAATCCTCATCCCCCCCAAAAAAATTAAAATATAGAGTAAACACTCTGTGGACCAAGGAAAACAAATCGAAGTAGACTTAACCAGAAGAATTGGGGAGAAAAAGAAAACACAGAACAGAGGAAAAACAACAGCAGACTTGGCCAGAGAGAGTAGTTATAAGAATGGCTGGCTACATGGGAACCAACCTGAAAAAGCAAGAATGTGAGAGCAACAAGGTATATAACAGCCATGCCATGGACTAGACGCCAAATTGCAGGATGAGGCCTGATAAGGACCCTGCATAATGCAGCAGATAGGTGAAAGTTAGACAGACCCTGAATATTGCAGTAGAAAGCGAAAGTTGGATAAAACAACAAACGGAAATTTAAAATCAGAATGTGATAGAAACCCAACTAGAACCGGTAAACCAAAGGCATTAACAATTACAATAAGTCAGGACTGTCACACAATTCCATTCTCTATTTTTCAACACATCATTCAAAAACTTGTGGTGATATCACTATTATCCAGATCTGTTACATATAAAAAATCCCTCTCATTGCATCAGGTATATAACAACGGACAGTATGCAACGGTGAATACAAGAACAACAACTAAAATTGCTAATCCCACTAAGTAAAGTTAATAAACTATGCAAGAATGATCATGCCGTCACTCCATCCCCTCATCATGCCATCACACCATCCCCTTCTCTATTTTAAGCAAATGGAAATGCAGCATTGACTAATGTACTTCATTTACTCAACAAGTCAACAGGCAACCATTTAAGTAATGTCGTGAGCTACAGCCTCACAATCACAACCATACAAAGGAGTTGTAGTTAGTACTCTAATCACTTCCTCCTTCCATCTTGTCCATTCCCCCAAACATTGGGTTTTGTCCCTCCATTTTAGTTCTAAATAAGTGAATAACATAAGGATTTAATATCTTTTATTCTCTAGATGTCAGGATATTCAAGTGCAAAATGAAAAACAATATAAAACGACATTTGCTATACCTGTAAGTAAAGTACATGCACGAAAGGAGAAAGACAAGCTGATGGTTAGATGTAAGTGAATAACAAGCGGACTTACGTGGATGGGGCTTGCAGCAAGCAATAAGCCAGAAACACTGCAATCATGGCCCACGCACCCCTGCAAGAAACAACCAAATTAAGGGCATTAAAAAGATAATTCTTGATGAGCAAAGTACATGAAATGCAACATGAAGCATTCGAGGCAAAACACGGCAGAGTACCTTTTCACAGATGTTACAAGATCACCAGATTCACTTCTTTCTGGATCAAGAGCTCCACTTGCCCATCTAGACAGAAGATATTTGAATTTTGGAAATTAACGAACAGCTCAAGTATAGTTTAATTTATGTTACTACACTTTTCGTAACAAACTCCATTTGCTCAAAAAAGAAAATAAATCATATGTTCCTGTGAGTTAAAGAAATATCATCGAGTCTTCCTCCAGTTCATAAGATAGGTGAAGTTATGCACAGCATAGAAAGCAATCAGGTCCAACAATGCCACCATGAGGACAAAAGAAACCGATAGCAGCTAGCACCCACTTTTTTTTCTCTTTCTGCCCATAGTTAACATTCATTTCGACATTAAGGAAGACCAGAAACACATCAGAGTTTAAAGGAAGAGAGTCTGTCATTCAATGTTAGCTATATGCAAAAAAACTTAACGTAAGCTTGCATATCATTTGAACCATGGTTGCCAATCAGCATACACTTACATCAGAAAACATGCTCCAATTAGTAAGAGGGATATGGCCCATTGCCAATCAGCATATACTTACATCAGAAAACATGCTCCAATTAGTAAGAGGGATATGGCCCATTGCCAATCAGCATATACTTACATCAGAAAACATGCTCCAATTAGTAAGAGGGATATGGTCCGTGGCTTGTATGCCCATGCAGTCCAAGGATCAAATTCATCGACAGTAGTCACATTGCCATTGCCATTTGCGTGCAAAAGATTATTCTGTCTCCTTTGTCTTCTATGATCATGAGGCTCCATAGCTGATAAGATACAACTCAGTAACTGCAAATCATAGAAGACAATAAAAACATGACGTCCTTTAGAAATAAAATCCGATAAGAAACAGCTAATTCCAAGAGAATAAGGATCATAATAAAACTACCATTAAAAAACCACCCACAGAAGTTTCGTAATTAAATTAAAGAACAAAGAACACTGTTCTTGCAACAACTAATTAAAGCCAATTATAGCGAATGTAACATTAGTGCTGTCCAGAGGCAACAAATGCATGCATCACATTGCCATCTGCTGTAGTAAAAAATAAGTTAATGCTTAAATTACTGTTGAGACTGTCTTAACATGAAAAAAGCCGACCCCCCCCCCCCCCCTCCCTTTTCTCTCACTCCAAGAAAAAGAAAAAGGCATAGCAAAAACCACCACTTTCTAAGGTTTTCCCCACACAAGATAAAAGTAGTGACTTTTCAGCCTGTGTACTGCAACATGTACATTACAGTTCTTAGTTCCATCAAGTACTCATTACAATGTAGTAATCTTTCCAGAGCATCTCCGCCCCAAGAAAAACATCTGCAGGTGAAAAAGAACATGGGATGTCTGATCTTTAAATCCAGCTCATCCCACAAACTGTCATGGACCCCTACAGGTTGTCCCATATAATACACTTACATTCAGCAACACTCCAATGATATGAATACCCATTGAAATAAAGTTTCCGACATTGAAGCACTATGTACTGCTATAGCTACAAATAACCTCGACACCATTAAAAAAGGACCTCGACTTTCCAACAAAGCAATTGTACCTTGCTTGCTTAACCCAGACCATACATGTTGTATCTATCTAAATTTCAGCAAGTTAAGAAGTAAACGCTGAACATCTATCTCAAACCTTTGTAAGCATAGATTCTAGGAAGCATTCCCTATATTCACTACAACTTCAATATGTTGTGTACCTATTCTTCAAGTGAAAAAAATAAAAAAAATATAAATGTAAATCAATATTGACAAGTAAATACAAAAATATAACCAACCTCACTTCAAAATGAAAAAGTAGGAATTCTATAATCCGATTTCCGGAAATTGAGATACACCAGGAATTTAACCAAAGTTATATGTTTTATTATTTATCTTTAAAAACGTCTTTGCAATAACGGGCATTTTCCTACAATTTTCACTTGGACTAAACATAGGAATCGCAGTCCCACAAAAAGGGATGCTTTTTCTACAATTCATCCCTTCAAGATAAAAAAAAAAACCTGAAAGGCATCTACCCACTGTGCAACTGCCAAACACTACCAGCCATTTCGAATTGAGAAAATCACTTTAAAACGGTTAACCATTACCGGAAAAGAATATGGAGAAACCTTTGATAATTGGGATCCACAGGGATTCCTCAAAGACCAAAAACAACAAATAAATGCGAGAATAATCCACAGAAATCTGAAAAGAAGAGGAGAGCAATGGGTATCAACATGCACACGAAAGAAACAACCTTTTCGAGTGGGAGAACATAGAAAAAGAAGAAACGCGTGGAGGATTAAGCTTAACAGAGAAGCAACAACGAGGGAAAGAAATGAACAGAGAGATGCCCAGAAGATGCCAGAAAACGATAAAAAAGAAAGTCGGAAGAACATAGAGCAACGACGACACTACACAACACAGCAAAAGAGAGAGGAAGGCGGCAAAAACCGCAAAAAAACACGAAGAGGGTCCATAAAAACGGTGACCCTAAAGGGGATGTAGGGAGATAGATGTGCGGAAGCGGACTTACGTAGAGATAAGAGAGAGAAAAAGAGAGAGGGAGGGACGGGCTGACAAGGGATCCCTCGGCCGTACGATCGCAGACGAGAAGATCCGGGCCGTCGGATCGCGGAGACGGACGCGAAAGGGGGGAACCGCCGCCGCGACTGGTCGATCGATCCTCGAGAGAGAGAGAGAGAAAGAGAGGGAGAGCCTCCCTGCGCGCTCGCCCCGCCCCGCGCGCGCGCGAGATTAACGAGCGGCGAAGAATTCAATGCAACATCAGACGACGGAGAAGCGCGAGTTGACGGGAGAGAGAGAGAGAGAGAGAGAGAGCAAAAGGAACTCAGGAAGATTGCTGGCTTGGGGGCACACCCTTTTCGCTCTGGCACCGAGAAAACTTATTTATATCCGAATCTGAGAGGCAAAGGAGGAAGCTTTAAGGCTTTTAAGATGACGACGATGACGACAGAGCTCGAAAAGGTTGAGAGAGAGAAGGGAAAGGAGAGGGAATGGAGATGAATACAGAAACCCCCCCAACCCTCTGCGCGTCTCTGCAAACAGCTGCTAAAAAGGGTCGCGCCACGGAGAGGAGAGGCGATCATTTAATGATTTCCCCCCCATTAATTGATGATCTCCGCATTCACGCTCGCGACATATTTAAGAAAAAAAAAAAAAAAAAAAAAGGTTTCTTTCTCCTGCCTCTTCTTCCTCCTCTTCCTCGGAGAGAGGAGAGAGGAGAGAGAGTACGACGGTCAAAGGGAGATTTTGAAGACGTTTCGGACCACCCCTGGGGACTCGAGTGGGGGCTGGGGGAGCTGTCCGGGCCAGGTCCCGAGAATGCCCTCCTGCTGGTAGCGTAATTACGGGGGCATCATTCCCTGATGATTCGATTCTCCCCTCCCCCCCCCGGGTCGATTTCGTGACATGATTAGCGCAACTGCTTACGTCCGATCCTGATTCCCTCATGATTATCCAATCGCTTTTTAGGACCTAAAATCGCTGCCAATCCATCGTCCCCCCGGTCTCTCTCTTCCTTTTCTCCCATTGACTCGGCTTCATCATTTCTCGCCGAATGAAAACGGATTTGGATTTGACTCGCATCCTTATCCAATCATGATTGAACTCAGAAAAAGGGCCGGTCCGGGTTCCTGGAGCACCATCTGAGCCCGAGAAAAAAGTAAAGGCCAGTCCGGGTTTTGTTGCGTGCCCCTACTTACTAGGCATTTTTTTCTCGGACCACCCTCGACCCGTTCACATTTGTACGCCCTAACTCCCCCCCTCCCCTCCCTTCCCTCCCTCCCTTTTCAAAAGGCAGTGGAGGACAGTAATCAATTTTTGTCCTGTCGACGTGTATACGTGCGTACTTGCGTGTACGCGTACAGGTCCAGATCGAGTCAACCGAGCAGGCGTGTACTCCCCTCTCTTTAATTGCAGTCCGTTCAAACATGAAAACGAAATGTCAAATGCCCCCCCCGACCGTACGGCCCCCGCCCGTGTAATAAAAAGCGGGGCAAAGTACGCCCGTCCCAGAGCGCAAAAGGCCCAACGTTTTGCTGCTGCTGCTCCTGCTGCTGCTGCATCTTTGTGAATTATAAAAGCAGAGACTCACGAACAACAGCAGAGGATGATGCACGAGGGTAGGAGAAGGGTTATTAAATGGAGAGGGGCAAGGGTCGTTGGACGCGGGAATAAATGTAATGCGGTGTAAAAATCCAGCTAAGGGGGGAATGTCGCTTGGAGGTTGTTGCGTGTCGAGATCGAATCCTTCCTCTCTCTTTTTTTTGGCCCTCTCTGTTTTCTCCTGCGCCTTCAGCTTGCACTAGGGTCAGCATCTCCTTTACTCTGGGTACAGCTCACAAAAAAGGGTTTTCCAATACGAGGACCGCTTTTTGTCTTGTCAACCTTTTCTCTTTTCTCGTGTGCTCGCGCAAAAGGAATCCTAAATAGCTATAGCCTTTTGTTCCGGGGATCGAATAATTGCATGCATTATCTCCTCGGGACAGCTATTCTCGAGTTTTACCTTGACGTGTAATATCGTATTTGGACTTTTAATCCTATCGATGCGATCCTTAAAACTATTTTCTAAAATTAGATGGTTCCTATTAGAATGATTGGTCAAAATGATAAAAGAATACGTAATAATGATTTCAATTTTAATTTTTTTATGCATGTTCTTTTTGAAAAACTTGATTTTTATTAATTCAAGGATCATATTTAGATAAAATGATTATATTGAATATTTAGTAATAATTCCAGGATCATATTGAATAAATAGTACACATTAAGTATATTTTAGCCACTATGAGCGTTGTTAGCGAGAATGAGATTGGTCAAGATTGCCTAAAGATTTCGATCGTGCGCACCTTTTGACTTCTAAAAAGCTGATTTTAATTAAAAGTAGGTTTGGACGATGATGGGGCTTATCACATCTCGAGGTTCTCCTTTCAAGTACGAACATAAACTTCAAGCAACGACAAGAACTCATTGATATTCTTTGAATTTCTTCGATTAGGTTAAACTTCAAAACATAACACATAATATCGTAAACATCTTAATGTTTTACAGAATAGGCTTGAAATTCCACTCTAAAAGTAATGATGGCAGACTAGATCGCTTTTTCCGGAAGAGAGTTTTGGTTGAATTTTTGTGTTTGGTACATGGAAAATGAATGGTGAAACTTAAGTCTATTTTTGTTCAAGCAAATTGCCACGTTATAAAAGGTGGAAATTGACTTTCTTAATTAATTAAGGCTCCATTTGTTCTCCGAGTAAAGTTTTCTCAAAAACTATTTCATCATTCTCTGACATTTAGATCACTTAAGAAATTAAGTTAACAAAAAGTAATTTCATAATCAATGGAAAATCTATGCTTAAATTAAGAAAAATGGTTTTCTCTTTCAAAATTCAAATATCATTTTTCAAAATATGATTAAATATTGGCACTTGAATCAAAGCTTATGTATTGGTATCCTAACGCTCGTGCTAGGGTCCTTGGTAGCAAGCCCGACTCTAGAGACCGAGCTTGGGTTCACAAAAGCTTAGGCTAGAACATTGATTCTCATGGCTGGGTCCCTAACTGCCATGCTCCGATACCCAACTCTTCCCCAGCCCAACACTTTGGTGCTTGTCCTCGAGGACCCGACTCTTTCATCAAGTTTTCGGCACAAAGGCTAGAGTCCACAACACCATATTCGAGACATTGTTGCCTGTGCCCAAGTCCACAACGACCATGCTTGAGACCCCAAAACTTATGCACAGGTCTCTAGCCACCCTGCTTAGGTAACTCATAGGGCCCATTTGGTTCGGCTTTTAGGAAATGTCATTGGGAAAATGCAAATACATTTAGGATAAAAAGGTTTTCTGAAATGCTTTAGTGTTTGGCAAATTATAATTTAAAGTGCATTGAAAAGTGACTTTGGTGTGAATATCGTTTGGTAAACCTTACATTTGCAAAGGGCTTTTATTAAAAAAAATTAAAAAATTAAAATCAAGTATGATGAAACTCTGTTGCTGACCAACGACCACCACCCTGGCTGCTAGTGAGGCTCCCTAAGGTCAGGCAAACCCAGATTTGGCCATCGGCTAGGCTGCTTGAGGTCGCACAACCTTAGGCAATATCGCCTGGGCCTTGCTAGCAACTAGATTTAGGTTCGCACATCCCAGACAAGCATCACCTAAGGTTGCGCAATCTCAGGCAGCGTCGCTTGGGTCCACGCAACTTAGGTGACGCCGTCTGAGGTTGCGCAAACCCAAATCTGGCCATCAACGAGGCCCAAGAGGCACTGCTTGAGGTCAAGCAACCTCAGGCAGCCTCGCCGGCGGCTAGATTTGGGCTCACCTAACCTTAGGGAGCCTTGTTGGCAGTTGGCCAGCCTTCAGCAAGTATGAGAAGATGAACGCTTGGGGAAAAAAAAAAGTTAAGGTCAATGGGTCAACAATAGAAGGTGGACTTGCATTTCCAAAATGCTAAAAACCCAAAACAAGTTAGACCTCTTGTGGGCTTTCCACATTCCCAATGCTAACATTTGGCCAAGGGACTTCAAAAAATGTTTGTCAAATGCCTAATATTTTCCCCAAAACCCTTTGGGAAAGCTGAACTAAAAATGGCCATAGTCCCTGAGTCCATTGAAATTAGGACCAATTCCACGGCTACCAAGCTCGAACTACAAAGGCTTGCCCCAAATCTTACAGCCGAGCCTAAGACCCCATTTATTATTCTTCTATGCCCATGTCACTAGCACTTGGACTTGAGTCCATGGAGGTCGAGCCCGAGACACCCATGCTAGGTGCTTGGATCCCTGACGACTATGTCTAGCTCCCACGCCCAAGTTAGTGGCACTTGGGTCCTAATTCAATGCTTAAGTCCATTAAGGCCGAACTTAGGTCCACAGAGGCATGGGACTCTGATGCCCATGCCCAAGTCCTCAATAGAAATGTCTAGGTATTCAACTATCACTCTTGAATCATCGGTGCTTAGGCCCAAGTCCACATAAGTCGAGCTAGAGATGTTAGTGCCCTGATTGAGTCTTTAGCAACCATGCCCGAGTACCTGGCTCTTGCGCCCAACTCATTGGTGCATGGGTTCAAGTTCATAGAGGCCAAGCCTTGGTCCATGAAGGCGAGGCTCGAGACCTCAGTATCCGTGCTTAGGTCCTCGACGGTATACCTAGGTACCTGGCTCTACACATGCAAGTCATTGGCCCTGGAGCCCAAGTCCATTGAGACTAGGCCCAAGTCCTCAATGCCCATACTTAGGTCCTCAACGGGTGTCCCATGCACTTGCTCCTATGCCCAAGTCATCGTCCACAAAGGTCAAGCCCAAGTCCCCATTGCCCATGCCAAAGGCCCTAGCAACCATGCCCAACGCCCATGCTTGAGTACCCAACTTCCACACCCAAGTCATTGGCTCAAATCTGGTTCCACAAAGGCTTGGGCTCAAGTTCCTCAAGGCTAGATCCGAACCTTGGTGTTCATGCCTAGGTTCCCGAGTCCCATGCCCAAGTCACCAGCACTTGATCCCAAGTCCATCAAGGACGAGCCTAGTCCTCAATGTCTTAGATTTTCAGTGGTTGGGCCCATGAAACACTCACTCATGCAACTGAGATATGAGCAATTGAGTATCATTTACATCATATGAATAGTACATGTTTATTAGAAAAAGAAAAGAAAATTTCCTTTCTAAATAATGAAAAATGGTTTCTAGTTCATTTACATATTTCGGTTAAATACCAAAAACTATTATCATATTCTCGGAAAATGAATTTTTAAAAAACATATTTCTGGAATATCAGGTTTTTTACAAAAATAAACGTTAGCCGAAGTGAAAAGCATTTTCCAAATGAGACATACTGGGCTAAACTAACCTGGCTCAGGAGTGGAGGTACTTCTCTCTGTCTCTCTCTCTCTCACATATGTACTGCTCTGAAAGTCCTACAACATAATTTGACGGAAAACACCTACAGCTCTTACTATACATTTGAAAAATTTATTTATCCAATTGGAGATGAGTACATGTGATCTCTCCAGCTGGAGAAGGAGAGAGGAAAAGAGAAGGAAGGGGGGGACTGACAGATATGGTAACATAATCAATGTCCTCATACGCGAACAACGATCGCAATCCAATCTTGCATGCTCTGATGCCGGTCGAAAGAGGAGAAAGAGGATCAAACATGCGTGGGAGGGTCATGCTCCAAAACCCTAGCAATCTCTGCCCACAAATGCAAACATTAAAAAAAAAAAAAAAAAAAAAGAAGAAGAAGAAATTCAAAACATATGTACATGATCGGGGAAAAACAAACGAAACCTTCCAAACAAATGCATTGTCGTTCTGACACTCGCTCCACTTGCTCCGCATCGTGTGCAGTTTCCAACGTCCATGTCCCACCCCATTTCCCTAATTCGACATCATCGTTTTCATCTTCACATGGGTTTATAGTGGTGAGCAGAGCTATTACCTTCCGGTTTATTTTTATTTTTATTTTTAATTTTTGGTCGGTTATTACCCTCCGGTTTATAAGGAGGATTTGTCAACCAGACTGCGTGCCCACTAAATCAGGCCTAAATGTCCAGCTGAACTGTTTGACTTCTTTTTGAAAATTTCCTTTTTGGGGTATTAAACACATTTTAGGTTTTATAGTATCATAACTTTTGGGCGCCGGAATTAGGTACGTTTCACCATGCCTTGTCAAACGTCTGGATCATTTTTCTGAGGTACTTTAAGCCAAAAACTTGCCTTGGCAAAGCTAAAAAAAAAAGCAAGCGCCCACTAACTTTGACTTTGAAACATTTTCGAAATGCTACGCGAGGGCTCTAATGAATCATCGGGTCCCTATCTTACCCTGGCAAGCTAATTATTCTTCCGATTCGTCCCCTGTAGTCCTAACATGCCCAAGCCACCATAGTACAAAATGGAGGGAGAGTTAGCTAGTTAGCTGATGCTCGCCGCTATCGTTGCCAACTATGCCTACGAAGTCCATGGACATGTTGTGGCAACTTAAGGTTACGAGATTGAGATGTGTGCACTAGAGAGAGAGAGAGAGAGATGTGGTGGCATTGACATTAAGTTGCAAAAGCAGGGTCTCGTGCAACTTTAGGAGAGCCAGATCTGGTAGTAGGACCGCCATCTTTGTTTGGCATTTGTTCTCAATTTCCCTTAAAGCTTCTTTCGTAACTCTCTGTCTCTCCACTTTAAAGTTGCCATTATAGTTAAGTGATTAAATATCCGTTGCCAAACGAATTAGTACGGTAAAAGTAATTTTGAGTCAAGGATCTTTTACTCATTACAAAATCTTAAAAGCGAAAGCATTTTCAAACGCACTCTTAATCTGTCACTCTCAAATTAGGTGTGCTTGTCAACCTCACTCATCTCGCTATCAATTAATCATGCTACCATATCTTGTCAAGATTTTTTTTATTTATTTGGGATCTGTAATTTTTTTTAATTGCATGAAATAACAAAGAGAAAGGTCACATAGAATCCCCCTTTTTTTAAAAAAAGAAAAAAGAAAAAAGAACTGCATAAAATAATTACGAACATGATATAAGTCTTATTTTCATATTTCTAGCCAATCTATAAATACTTGAAAAATGGCGAATCCCATCCATGACCCGACACCCCGGCAGCACTACAGTAGCAGGCTACAGCTCGACGATGAAATCGCATCTCCACATGGTTTAATGGGTCTTCTTCCCGAAACGCACCGTTTTTGTCCCGCTCGACGCGTTACGCATCTTAATTACTCAATTTCCTCAGAAAAAAACTTGTGGTGTCCATTGTCCATGTCTTTGTATTTGCACAGTAATAAATAGGAAAATTATTCGGATCTCAAGTAAAATTTCATGTTTTTTTTTTTTTTTTTCGTTTGACTCAAAACTCTGGATATTTGGGTGTTGATTTTTTTTTTTGATATATCCCTACATCAGGATTGTCATTTATCCATGTTAATAAGTACGTTTCAATTGTTACCACTGTGAGTGAAGATAAAAGAAAACGGTTAACACCGGCATAATTCTCAACTTGATACATTTGTGCCATATTTATTTAAATTGATTTTCATCAAAAAGTTCCAAACCAGTACACCCATGCCATATATGCTGGAGTTGGTTTTCGCGTTATGAAAAAAAATATCAAATTGGTACGGAGGCAAATCTATTTTTTGAAACGTGAAAGGGAGCTCTTATGGCAAAGTGGCAAATTTTAGAAGATTTCAAATCTCAGCTCATTTGTTCCAAATCTACATTCCCAAAATGATATCATTTAGGAGACTTCATCTATGTCAAATTTCCATATTCAATTCACATCACACATCGATCATCCGAAGCATTTGTCACATCTGATTTTTCATCATGAACGGACTTTAACAGAAGATAGATTTGTCATAGGTATCTACCAATTTGAAATTTTTTGTGACTAGAAAATTAATTTAGGTAAATGTGATGTGGGTGTACCAAATTGAAATTTTTCGGTGGTATTAATCCATATAAAGGAAGTTTCTAAGAGGACAACAATGGCAAGCTGAGAAAGCAACCTTAAATTTTCTTCATATAAGGCTGTGCTCTTAACAAAATTGAATCTGCCACGACATGCTAAATAGAAAAGAATATTCGAATCAGCGTCACTTTTATTCCTATACTTTTTCATAGCAAATGTCGGATAATTTCTATGGCCAAGAGTGCGCTTCAAGATATATATATATATGTGTGTGTGCATATTATATTAGGATGACCATTTGCATATGAAGGACACATGTGAGCAAGATTCCAACTGTTTGATGACAACGTGACACGATAACAAGAGGGCTTAGAGATCTTGACCTCGAAGTCAGTGGGGCAATGAAGACAATATCGTTGACACTAATCTTTTCGTTCGAAGATAACAATAATTAATTTTTTCTCCTAATTAAATGAGACGTGAGTCGTAATTTTGGTTACTCTAAGCACTGCCGTGGTAACACAAATATAAATTTACCACGAGTCGCATAGAAGTTACAAAATTTCTTGTGGCATTCGATGTGGTCCCGTACATCAATGGGCCTTATCATATTAGGATTATTATAAGTAAATAGTTACTCAAATTGTCATGGTCCACCCATTGATTGGACCGATTAGATGGCGTATTTGAAGCTAGTAACTGTCCGTTTCCATTATTTGGAAGAGAGAAAAAGATTTGAGATACCCAAAAAGATATATGAAATTTTTTTTATGTTATATGATAGTATTGATTATAGTGGTGTTGGAGTTTGGTCAGGTCAGATTCGGGGAACATATATGAAAATTGAAAAGCTGCCTTAGAAGACAAAACACGCCGCGAGAAAGTCTAGTCTAAGGTTAAGAGTCAGAGGCACCTCCAGGGGTGGTCTCTAGAGATTGCAACATTAGATAATTTAAGAATTCACGACTTGGATTTTGAGTCATGTGATCTTTGGCCAAAAAACTTCAGCTGATCGACAGCCTATGATCTGTCCGGGGTCGCCATTTTCACGTGTGTGCTCTCAAAACGGTCCAAAATGAAGTCATCGCTTTGTTACCGACAAATAGGTTAGTAATTGTCCAAACTGAAGCCACAACCACATCTCATCCTTCCGAGCAGAATGATGGTGAGAACTGAGATTGAAATGATTGAAATTAGAGCTTAAAGTTATATTCACTTCGAAACTGAGGCGACCTATGATCGTGCTTATTACTACTAGAATGATCAACTACAAAACAATTCAGCCGGCAAATGAGAACGAAAGGAATCGCCCCAAAAATTGTAGATTTATAGTCAAAGATTGGACTTCAGACAAACAACCTTTTGTGCCAGATATTGTCTCCTAGAGGAGCAAAATCTGCCGTGGAACATACATGGTGTAGGATGGTAGCAGACACTGAGCAAGTTAAGTCGACCTATCAGATAATGAAAAGACAAAAAGGGTTCGGGCCATCCCCCGGTAGGCTATGAATAGTGGGCTTTCTTTGGGCCTATTGTGTTAACTTGTCCTAAACACGGGGAAGGGACAGCTGCCCCACACACTATCTTTTCTCAAAATTAAATACTCAATTATACAAAATTAGATTTTTTCTATTGGCATATAAAATATATAAAAAATTAATTTTCAAAGGGTATTATTTACTTCATCGGTACAAAGAGTATGGTATAAATATCTTTAAAAAGAATCACCAGGATTTGCCCCAATGATCACATTTTCATGGCCCCTTTCCCCTTTTCAACATGGAAGGAGGAAGTAGTTCAAATCTCTACATTCTCAGGGAGGTCGGGGTGAGAACAATTTACTTTTAAGTATGAATTTTAACTCTCACGCCCTATAAAGAGGCATGACAAAAGTTTAGGAGTGAGAATTAAAAGTAGGAGTACAATAGGACTAACCAAAGAACAAAAAAGTCATATATCTTCAAAAAGAACTAAGGAAGTGTGAAAAAAGAAGTTTGGAACATAAATTGAGGACCACGGTTTATTCTTGCTAAAAACTTGCATGACAACGGTAACATGACAATAAAAATGACCTAATTGAAGGACATTGTATCTGTCCACACATAAAAATCCAGCATATTAAAAGTACCCTATGAATGCTTACAAAATCATTTAGAAAACAAATCTTTCTAAACCTTTTTAAGGATCCATACACTTAATGTCTTAGTTTAACTATCACATCACTCTCCTAATGCCGTTCAGGAACCATTTCCTTTCTCACGGGTATTATTTGGAAGTATGAGGGCAATAAGGCAAGGATCCAAGCCAAGGAACCGAAACACTCACGAATCCTCATTTAACAGAACGATAGATGAAAAAACAGACCACAAAACACTTCAACCGAATTGCGGTCCCATTGTACCGAAGTTGCTCCGAATTTTGGGGGCTTAGTATGTGTATCCTTTTACGAACATCCCTTTCTTTGCTTCCTCGCTTTCACCCTCGGCAGAGTACTTTCCAAGTTGAGCCAACGAGTTTGCCTTGGCACGCACCAACAGTGACTTCTGTGCGGCTTCAACATTCTCTGGACTTCCTTGCCATGTCTTCAGCACAGTATTCTGCAGCGCTCGTGCATATGAGAAGGAAACATGCCAAGGGTTGGGGCTCTGGTTCATCGCGTTAAGGTTCTGGGTGGCTTGGACTTCAGATTGTCCTCCTGACAAAAACTGGAAACAAAGAGAAAAAAAAATGCCCATTATCTAATAGGTTCTATTGAAATTGATGCTCTCTGATCATAACTATGCAATTACCTGCTATCATGCTAACCTCCCAAACAACCACGATTACTATCATATATTCATAAGAATCCCTCCCACATCAGTATATCTATAGTAGTCAAACCTAGATGCCCAAACTTACCCTCGGTTTCATATATTGGTGCCTATTTCAGCAGAAACATACCATATGCATCATGTACCGCAAAAGGAAAATCAACAAGAAAAGCCATCAAACATTAGAATAAGAATGAATGACAACACGCGACCAGCCTGCTAAATTGTTAGGCTTATATGTACTACAATAGGCTGCAAAGATGTGTACATGTTAACATGAACATACCATGATTCCTGGAACAGCAGGTGGAACTCTCCTTCTCAACATTGTAAGAGTGTACTTGGCAATCGTGTCAGGAGAAGCCTTCTCCTTATGCTCAGCTCCAGGAGTTACCATGCTGGGTTTAAGCAGGATACCCTCAAACAAAACATTGTTCTCAGCCAAATAGAAAAAGACCTCAGACCAAACCTTCTCTGCCACTTCAAGAGTCCTCTCAAGAGGGTGGTCTCCATCAAGAAGAATCTCAGGTTCAACAATGGGCACAAGGCCATTATCCTGCACATTAGACAATATATAACAACTAAGGGACACCAGATATGAAAGCAGTGGATCCTATTTACAACCTTCAAGACGGATGTTTACTGAATCGGAAAATTCCAGCCTATCAGAAAATTTAAGTAAAACAATCATCTAAAATAGTATTTACTCTATTTTTAAGTAGAAGGCATCACCCAAAATGAAAGCATTTTCAAGGACCAAATTGAACTGACAAGTCATGCAGGCATAAAATTGGACATATTGTCAAACAGTCAGTCAGTTCAAATTTCAGCTCCAAAATAAAAACAGTGATCAAGAAGTTACAGTCATTGAGAAGTCCTTTATTTAGTTCTTACACCAAAAACAGTTTGTAAAATGAGAACAAAGGTGTCTTAAGTTGATGAGTTACCTGAGAGATGGCAGCATATCGTGCAAGTCCCCATGCAGCTTCTTTTACTGCAAGAGCAGAGGGACCACAAGGAATGCTAACCACTGTCCTCCTGCATAATAATTTAAGCATTGAAGGTTAATGAGCACAAGTGTAAAGCATTCAAATAGCAAAGGGGAATATTCAGCAATGGCAAACAGATTAGTTACAAGTCGTGTAATAAGATATTTTCTGGACTTCTTTTTTCATAAAGAGAAATTAAAGAAAGGCTGAAAGTAACATCTTAATGAACAAATTGGAGCACAATCTGACTCACCATTTGGCAAAACGAGCACCTTGCTTGTAGTATTCAGCAGACCTTGAAGCCAATCCGTCCAAGCCTTGGCACCAGGATTCATTATTGGATCCAGGAAGAGGAACCAAACCCTTTGGACAAACAGAGTGTACTGATGATAAGCACATTGATAACGGCAGTTTCTATTTGAAGCATAGACATTCAGGAAGGGCCGCTCAAAGCAAACCTTGTCAACTTTAATGCCTGGAACAATTTTCTCCTCACGCAGGCAGTCAACAAATTTCTTCCCATCTGTTGTCGATTGGTAAAGTGTCTCCTCAAACAAAATGGCACCAGAGATGTATTCACCCAGACCAGGCGTGGTCAACAGAAGTTGTCTATAAGCTTGACGATTGACCTCAGTATTGTCCAACCCGATGGATGCTAACCTTTTCCCACATGTTGCATTTGACTCATCAATGGCAAGGATACCACGACCAGGAGATGCAATGGATTTCTGTGCATAATGAACCAAGAAAAAGCTCACCAGACTGGTAGAATATGTTTACAAACATCTACTTTAAATGAAATCCCACTGGGAGTAAATGATGTTTCAACTCTTAACTTGGGAAAAGAATTACTTAACTCTCTCTCTCTCTCTCTATATCTCTTACATAGAGCAACAATAGTTGCAATTTATTGCAAGATCAGATAAAGGGAAAAATGTTTGGGCTTGTCATAATGCACTACGACTCATCCAACATAAGAATATAATCAGATGACAAAAATATGAAACTGCTATGCATTGCCAGAAGACAATAGTGATAGCAAAACTCAATCTCATATTCCAAAACAACAGGTGCAAGATAGGACAACATGAGAGGACACTTAGGATTAGAATCTTATGAAATTTAAAATTATGAGTTACACCTCCTCAAGGTAAGGACAGAAGGAATTTGAAACATCCCACAGAGTTGGCTGTTTTGGGCCAAAGTAACTTTGGTAGGAGAAATCCAGCATAAACTGAATTAAGAGGTAAAGCAGGGACGAGTCAAATGAAATGTAAAAAGTGTCTCCACCAATTGGGGTCCCAAAGACGAAAGAAAAACAAGGAACGCTATGTTCATTTATTCATATGCACGCCCAGGCGGCAACATTAGTTTTCATTATCCATCACGAGGGGAGATCCCTCGGGATCGCGGTAACGATTGGGCAGGAAGGCTTGTCCCTGATCTGAACGAAGTTGATGGTAGGTCAAGTTTTAATTTTTAGAATGCAAACAAGCCGACCGAAGGAGGTGGACCACTCATTTGAGACAAAGCCGACAAACCAAAAGAAAGCAGATAAATCCAACGAAAGATCGACAATCAACAGCTATCTCTCCTGGCCCAACAGAAGTCAATCCTGTCTCCATGGAACTTCAAGCAATAATTGACCCACGGGAACACTCCACCGGTCAACGATCGAAGCCAGCAAGATTCAAGATTCAAGACTCAAGCGCCCAACAAAGGATCAATCAAGCTACCCAAAAGCTCTCAAACCTCATAATCATAGATCCCAAACCCAAAACCCCACACCAAACCCGCATGCAAACAGCGAGCACCAACTGATCAATTGCCCAAAACGGAAACAACCGATTGTAGCGAGAGAGACAAAGAGAGAGAGAGAGAGGGAGGGACTGACGGCGGTCTGGACGAGCTCGTCGGAGTAAGCGGCGGCGCGGATCGGGGCGGAGACGCGGCGGGCGGGGAAGCGGGCGGAGGACGATCCGGGGCGCGGGCCGAAGGACTGCTGCCCAGCGATCCACTGGGAGGAGGTGGCGTTGAGCTTGGCGAAGCTGGCGCAGGCCATTTCCCTTCTCTTCGCACAGAGGAATTCGATCGATCGATCGATCGAGCGAGCGAGAGAGAGAAAGAGGGAGACAGACGAGGATGAGCAGGAGGAGGAGGAGGAAGTGGAGGTTGGTGAGGAATACGAAGACGTGCCTATAAAATATAAAAAGGGGGCAGGGGGAAGATGGGGGGGGACGGGACTTCTTCTTCAGTTCTTCTCGTGAAGTCCGCAGACCGTGAAAGAAGACGGCCTCGCGTGCGGAGCCTACCAAACGTTCGCTGTCGTCGCTGTTCTCGTTTTTGTTTTTTCTCTTTCCTGCCTTCCTTCCGCCGCCTTGGTCGCGAATTTGCTCTTCTTACCTGCCCGAGCCTAGCTCGTAGCATCGACCTAACCATCCCCTGTCCTTTCACTAGTTCTTCACTCCCGTCCTGCCGTCGGCAGGAAGTGTGACCCGCCTACCCTGGGGGAATTGCAATTCGATCGGGCGGGCCGGGTGAGCCGGACTCGCCCCGTTTAAGCAAAGGTTTCGTAATTGAACTTTGAAGACCCTTGTTCAAGCCCGCTCGAAAGTGTCTTTGGGCCCTTTTAGCGGGACCCGGCTCGACTTGTGTAGTTTTTATATGAGGATTTTCTACGTTTATTCAATTTGATTTTTTTGTTTGTTTTTTGGGTACTCATCAACGTCTTCATATGTCGTATTTATGAAATGGTTCTTCGGTGTCGTCCTCTGAGCTGTCTAAGTTATCTCCATGTTTTGACCTTCTGTAGTCTTTCAACTTTCAAGATTTCGAGCTGGTCATATTATGTGGATTCTAAGGGTTGATAAAATGATGTACTCGATTGTTGACCGGCGCAATGAGATTAATAGATTACCATGTTTGGTGCTTTGATCTCCTGTGTTTGTTAGTGCGTTATATGGCTAGAAGAAAAGTGTTTTAAAAGCGCTTGTGGTATCAAGCATTTATTAATAATCAATTTCTTAAATCAGTCTTAGTAAATCGAGCTTCTGCTAAATTTGTTATTGGCCATGATAAATGTCGAGGAAGATGTAGCCATGGTTTATGTGGAGTGATGAGAATTACAATTTGCTAACGAGTATATAAAGAAAAATGAACCATGAAGGCAGACTTAAATCGATGTATTAAAAATGTATTGTAAGATACCCGTCCCCATCATATAAATGAAAAAAGCAAACATCCGAGGTATTGTATATATCCATGTTTTCACTTCCTTTTCCGACCCAATTTTTAAAATTGAAAACGAGATATCTGTTTTAAAGGGGATTCAAACAGCCATCACAAGAGACCGCAAAGCAAAAGCAAAAACATCCTCTGTATCGTCAACCACCTGCGAATCAGATCGGTTGTCGCATTTGGACCTCGCTTGCACGCCTGATATTCAGGTCAACATGGGAAGGCTTGAAATTAAAGGAAAAAAAACAACACACACACAGATACAGAGTACGATATATCTAAAGCAAAAGTAAAAAAAACAAAGACCATTGTTGGCCAAGTTGAAATTAAAGCAAATAACTTATTTACGGTAAATAGTAGAAAAAACACAGAGTATGGTATATTTAATATTTAGTTCAAATTTGTGTTTTCAAAGAGTAGAGGGTGGTTAATTGATAACGCTTGCTATTTATTTTAATTTTCTTGAAAGTTCATGGGACTATATGTCGCACTAACTCAAAGCAAAATAATATTCGCGTGGTTAGAGAAAAAACTGTGAAAGTGCAAAATTTTATTGAAGAACTTCAATTTACGTCAACTTTTCGAGACCCGCATTTTAGAGCCTTTGTCTCTTGATGTCATAACCTCTCATTTGTTGATAATTATTACCATTAGTATCTATTTGAAACCATATTAGTCCCTATTTATAATTCTCAAAAAAAAAAAATCAACATTAATGGCTGACTTTTTTATATGATTATAGATATCTAAGATGTTGTTAGTAATGTCTTTCAAATTATAATTTTTCCTAAAACCAACTTGTTTAAGGACTTAAAAGAATAAAGAATGAGTGATCAAGGACAGCCCATTTCGACCAAAAAAAGGTATAGTCCATCATTAATGCTCCAAAACCCAAATATACATACACACACATTGAGTAGCTTACAACTAGCTTAACTTTTTTTTTTTGGTCGGTTAGCTTAACTTAATTACACCATACTGACCAAAAAAAAAAAAAAAAACTTAATTGCACCATGAATATTAGATGTCATTATGTAGCCAAGGAATTATCTTTTGTAATCATTACCATATTCAAATAACTAAGGAGAACTAGTGTAAAAAGGTATGAAATCCTTGTGATTGAGGGAGTTGTAGGTGTTCTCCTTCCTTTTGATCAAGAAGACATCGATTTGGATATATTACCTCTATAGTTAACTTGGTCTCTTGCATACGAGTTACAAATATTTCTTGGGATTGGTATGGACTTGTGTGTGTCTGGTCCTGAGCAGGACCTTAAAAGGCTCTGACCATCGGGAAAGTCCGGGTAGAGGCAAGTTCAAGCATAAAAAAAGATTCTGACCCCATTGCTCCTCCCGTCTACAACCCCCTTACGGGGGATACAAGGTTTTTCCTAGGGGTGAGCATGGTCCGGGTTGGTCCGGGCCACCCCCTAACCCTAGGACCAACCCATACAGTGTCGGTTCTCAATTTTTAGGACCGAGGACCGACCCTATTGAGCCTAGGACCAAGGACCGGACCGACCCAATGGGTTCGGTCCGATTCCAGGGTCAACCCGGGACCGATCGATAATTTTTTTTGTCTTATTTTTTATACTCTCTAAAAAAGCAAACCTACAAATTCAAATTACACATCTATCGATAATGCAGTATTGTGCAACTAAACTATAAATATCAATACATATTTAGCAAATTTAAGATGACACAATAATAGAAATTCCGTACCTGCTAATCACTCATCAAGATATGGGACAAGATGGAAAATTCTTGTAATCATCTATCTTTAATATTCATAACACCATATGCAAAAGTGTTTTCCTGCATTTAATCATATAGAGTCCACTCAACCAAAAAATAAGCTTCACACCACTTAACTAGCAAATCACCGTAGCAACTGCAATACTACTTTACTCTTCAAAAACTTCTACCATTTGACACAAATTGAAAAGCAAAGTGTAGCTGAAATTCATTAGTATAATACAATTAAACCATAAAAAGTTCAAAATACTTAATATAAACCATGAATATATAACTTCACATCTTGTTAATTCACTTGAACTTCTAAACACCTAAAAACAAAACAAACAGCACATAATTAATACTCAACAAAAGTTTTAAATTGAAATTACTATTAGTGCTATTGATAGAATGTCCCAATATAATATAATATAATAGACATTTTATTTAGGTTTGAATGTATAAAATAATTATAAATAATATAATATAATATACAAGGTTGGTTCGGGGTTGGGATGACCCAAAACTCTTAGGACCAAGGACCAACCCACAACATGTTGGTCTTGGAATTTCAGACCAAGGACCGACCCAATCCCCTTGAAACCGGACCAAGACCGGCGGGGTTGGGCCGGTCCAGGGTTGGTCCAGGGTCAACCCTCGACCGCTGCTCACCCCTAGTTTTTCCTCCCTATAATTGCCTGTGATTGCTTGAACAATATACAGTCCATCAACTGGATCCATCGTGAATTTTGTACTCGAAGCTTTAGGGTTTCGATTTCATCAATTAAGCATTTCATAGATGGGTTTCAACTTCAAGAAATAAGTTCAGGCATTTGTGTTGTGGGGATAAAGTGATTGGTAATTTATTCAGAGTTTGTTACAAAATCTCCGTTGTGCTGAAGTGTTGTCCACGTCGCTTGTTTATAGATTTATGGCCTCGTGGTTTGAGCTCGAGGGGTTTGGCTTTTATCATGGTATTAAAAGTTAAGTTTCGATCTATGTCACCCCCATTTAAGTTTATTTCAAATGTAAGTCTAGGGTTGAGCATGGTCCACATTGAGCCGGTCCATCTCCTAATCCTAGGATCAACTCGCACAGTACTAGTCCTCAATTTTTGGAACTGAGGACTAACCCTATTGAGTTTAGGACCGAGAACCAGACTAACCTAATGGGTTCAGTCCGGTTCCAAGGTCAACTCGGGACCAAATGATTATTTTTTATTTCATTTTTTATACTCCTTAAAAAAAAATGATTGAGGGCCGGACTGACCCAATGGATTTGGTCCGGTTTCAAGGTTAATCTAGGACTAATTAATAATTTTTTATTTCATCTTTTGTACTCCTTGAAAGGGCAACAGAGGATCATATTGATTCAATGGATTCAATGATAAGCAATGTCAACTAAGAAAGGTAAGTGGTGAGGGTCAAGTGGGGTGAGTGTCGAAGAGAATGAGCATTGAATGTTGAGTGGGGAGCAAAAAGCCAAGCGAGCATCGAGCGGCGAGCGGCATGAGTGACTGAAAGCGAGCAAGGCGAGTGTCAAGTGGCGAGCGGAGAAATTGTTTTTTTCGATTTTAGCAAATTGAAGATTAAGAGGACAAATAAGACAGAAGAAAACGAATATTAGAGAAGAATGTCATAAGGTGCCTTTTTGGATGCCGTGAGAACTCCTCACAAAAACATTCTCCTCTTATAGAAATTGTGACTATTGATGCCGTAAAAGACATTAAAAACTTAAGTTATTAAAGAATAATGTAAATTACTTGAATTTCTCGCTAAAAAGCTGTTTAATGTTGTTGATGTCGTTTGTTTTAAGATTTTCTCTATATAAAGAAAATTATAAATAAAATTATATATATATATCAGGGTTGGTCTGGGTTGGACCAATTCAGAACTCTTAAGACCGAGGATCGACCCACATAGTGCTGATCCAGAAATTTTAGGACCAAGGACTAACCCAATCTCCTTAGGAACCAGACCAAGACCGGCAAGGTTGGGCCGGTCCAGGGTTAGTCCAGGGTTGACCCTGGACCGATGCTCACCCCTATGTAAGTTCGTGAATTGCAATTCTAAGTGTATTCATATGATCTTGGTCTAATTTGCATGTGCAATGGAGGTGTTAAATTCTTTTTCACGTCTCTTGTTTATGAGGTTAGAATCTTTGATAATCTTATCAGCATGTGCCCTCTTTCAATTTAATAACTTGAGTTTTTGGATTTGATTTTTTAAACATTTTCAAATGGGAAATGACATTGTACTGTGCATGAATGGCGCAATTGATCATCATCAGCATTAGCATCTGGGTAGCATTGTCTTTTTAGACTGAAAGACGCAAAAAGGAAACGTATGTTACCATGAGAAAGCTAACTTCACATGATAGCTATCAAATGCATTGTTCTGAAGGAAAGCTGAAATCTGTACTTGGTCTCGGAGATGTATACTGAAGTTAACGTCAACACTTTCGAGAGGACCACTTGTATTAACCTTTCCAAAGTGAAAATTTGCTGCATCCTTTTCCTCTGATGGAAGCAAGTGTTCACTTTGTGGTTCTCACATTTCTCACCCATGATCAGAGGAGGTGACGAGATGCAAGGTGAGGAGCAGCGGGGGAGAAGAAAGAAGAAAACATAAATATCTAAATGAATAACTTAAACTTAATTAATATAAAATTTTCTCTTTTTTTCCAATCACAAATTTTTGACAAAATTGCTCCTATTTTAATTGTCGGAAAATGTTTGCCGGCGAGCTAAGGTTCTCAATAGAGATTAACTTGATCAATTCGGGTCTTTATTTGACACAAAATTCACTTTAGGTCCTTATTTGAAACAATGGGTCCACTTCGGATCCTTATATGACACAAAGTTCACTTTGGGTCTTTATTTGAAAAAATAGATTTAGTTCGGGTTCTTATTTGGAATTTTACCCAGTTTTATTGATTAGCCTGATGATATTTTTATGTATGATATTGTTATGTACTACACTCCCCCTAATTACTTTTTATATTAATGGTACAAATTTTTTTTTTGTGTCCCAAGAAACCCCGTAAGCCAACAACTGGCGGGTAGAACCTGGGGGCAGCATATGTGAAACCACCACCCCATGCCACCGGGTAAGTCACCTAACAGCCCTTCAGCCCCTTTGCTTCGCAAGGGCTTCGAACCCCTCCCCTCTGAGCGAAAGGATCACAGAGGCTTTACCATCCAGGTTGCCACGATCGGTGGTAGTGGTACAATTTTGTTGCACTTGACAAAATCAACAGAAAGTGATTAGCCTCCCTTTTCCAAAGCGCCAAGCTGCCAGATAGATAGATATGCTGTGAATCACGATGGGATCTTATCCAAATTTAACCCTAATATTCTTCTGAAAGAGAAAGAAGGATTTGGAAAGATTTAGAAATATCTCCTCTAATCAAATCTCAGTTTTTGTGGGATTTTATACAACAGAAGCTATCTTGAGATCTTATTTTTAGGGCATTTTCTTGAAAAATAATACCACAATGGTGATTATATGACAATGAACCCAATAACCCATAAGGTTAACATTAGTAATATGTAAATTTGGAGTATATTCTATTATTATTAACAATATAAATTAAATACAGTTTCAGCATTTGTGGGCACTAAAAAGGTGAAGAAGGTGTATCATCCAGTACTGCTTAAGAATATCCAGAATCACGCTTGTGAGGATTTTTTCCTTTTTTTTTACGATCCGGGAATCGCCATACAGCCGGTAGTCGGCGATGTAAACCCGGGCCGACGCTAGCATAGGGACCCACCTCCCACGTGCCGCACTTAAGTCACGCAAATTGAGCGCATGGAGAATCAAATCCCCCCAAGTAGGATGGGGATGTCTGCCTGAGCTAGCACGCCCATAGCAGATTTCCTGAATCGCAAAAGTAAAGATCAACGATCTGCAGCTCTATATATCATTCAGTGCTTGATCCTTTTGCTTGGCAAATTCTTGTCCAAATCAGTGCAATACACGCACAGAAGAGAGGAAGGATGGGGGGTTCACAAAGCAAGGAGGAGAGGCTAAAGAAAGTGGAGAAGAAGATAAAATCGACTGAGGAGATGATAAATAAAGCAAGACAAGAACTCACTAAGGACTTGAATGATGGTAGCGGGCGACCGATCGACGAGAGAGATCACAAAAGGTTCCACAAGTATTCTGCATTGATGGCCAAGCTAAATGACTTGCAAAGCGAGAGCACCAGAATATATCTGGAAGAGGAGCAAATTCCTGGCGTGGGGTATGAGAAGGGCAGCTCCAGTATCATCGGTGAAATTAAGCATTTATGGTCGAAGTCCAGGAAAAACAACAGCTAGGGCACGTGTGAACGTCGATTATAAAAAAAAAATCCTAAACCTATTGTAATTGTGCCAATTCAGTCCTAAACTTTCTCTTTTTTGCCAATTTAGTCTTGAACATTTTGTTTTTGTTCAAGTTTAGTCCATCCGGCTATGCATAGTCGGAAAAATCTGATGCAACATCCTAGTCAGCGCTGGTTGGCTTTGCCGACGCTGACATGGCACCAGAGAGCAAAACATCACCCTTTTGCTTAAAAAAAAAAAAAAAAAAAAAAAAAAAAGGCAAAAGAGAAAAAGGGGGTGGGGTTGGCTGGGTTCTTTCCCAAAATCAAGTGGGGAACCTAAATTGAGAGGATCTTCCCTTGATTCATGGTCGCCCGACATTGATTCTTGGTGGATGCCTCCGTTCAACACCTCCGTCGAAACCCTTTGGCCGATGCTCGCCCAATGCTCCTTTTGACGCCTCCGTCCAACCCTCTGGCCAATGCTTGCCCAATGCCTCCATTCGACACCTCCATCCAACCCCTCTGGCGATGCTCGCCTGACGTCTCCATCCAACGTGTGTGTCGGCTTGACGCCTGCGTCCGACGCTCAGCTTGCCCGACATCTTCATTCGATGCTCGCCTAACGCCTCCATCCAACGCTCGCTCAAATTCTCCCAATGCTTGCTTGCTTGACGCTCACTCAAGGCCTTCATCATCTTCTTGAAATTGCGGTGCTTTATATTTATGTTGAGGCTTTAGTCGTCTTGATTTCACTTGAATTTTATTTTAAATTTTGCTAACATGCGTTTGTTGTAGTATTGGGTTTGTGGTTGTTGAACTGGTTCATTTGAAATGGCTGGGCAAATTGCTGACATGGGTTTGTGGATGGTCTCGCATAGAATGTCTCTGTCTCGCCTAAAATTTTTGGTATTGTTGCTAATTTTGGCTCATTTTGGAAGAATATATTACATTGAGTTGCTACCTCTGGTTCAGATCAACAAAATTTGTTAGGTATATGGAGTTCCTAATATACTCTTCTTTCTAATTTCCCAAAACTCGTCTAGATCACCTAAATCTCACAACAATTGCAGCAATTTTGGCCGGCCTATGTTGTGGATTTTATATTATACTTGGAGGGATTTTGTATATATCATCCATGAGCACATCAATTTTTTTTTTTCACAACTCGAACTAAATATGATATGCATATCCGGGATTGCAACTTCAAAAAAGTGATTGAAAGCTGAAACTTTTTATTTTAATTTGTCATGATGCAATTCATGGAACATTGTAGGTTTTTCTTTTTTTTTCCCTTCGCATCTGAAGCTCTTAGTTGTGGAAGCTTGAGAATTTACTATTTGATTATCTCCTTAGCCTGCTGATATGACTTATAGAAAAAGTCTAGATCAGATTCACACTTTCTCAATATACAATGCAAAAGATATAACTTGGTTACTGCTGGTGCTTTGTTTTAGCTAAACTAGACTTCACTCTAATGTTGTCTATTTCTATATACCAGTGATCACTCTTGTTTATAGAAATAAGACAACATGTTAACTATATTGTTGTCTTATTTATGCTGACAATGCACTGTCTACATCTTATTGACCATTATATCTACATCTTTTCAGGTGCAACCTAAGTGCACATATTCATAGGCTTAAGGGGCTCCTATTTCCAACAATCATCACAATCAATGAAGATACCGACGAATTCGTCACAATCAATGACATCGGTCCCTCTAATTACCAACGATACATATGTGCTTTGCTATTATGGCTTGAAATGTCCACTACAAGTAACAAAGACAAACAAGAATTGAGGAAGAAGATATTATGGTTGCCCAAAATACAAGATTGGAGAAAGTTGCGGTTTTTTTGCTTGGGTTGAAGCGGAAATTAGTCCATCGGCAAGAAATGTGTCAAAAAATTTTCATTGAAGCAATGTTGAAGAGAAACTATCAAGTCATATTGAGGATGATGGCAATTCAATGGATGCAGAATTCAGAGTTTTTAAGGCGCAATTGAAACATTTCGAACAAGATGTCTTGAAATTAAAGAAACAAAATTCCGCATTGAAGACAATGTTAGTTGTGTCATGGGTGTTTAGGAAACTTGTTATTTCGAAATATGAAGATGAATGATATAATGAGCTTGCCGTAAAATGTGTTAATGTCGTTTGCATTATTAAGTTGTTCTAGTAGATGTCATATATTTGTCCACATGAAGTTTTTTTTTTTTGTCTACATGAAGTTCAAACATGAATGAAGTTCAACTTTTTTGCAATCTCCTTTGTTTTGCTTGGAACGGAAAATGTACCACACCAGATGATTAAGGAACATATCTAGAAGGCCGGTGTAGTAAGACAAAAAAACATCAGTGTGTTCAATCTTAGAACAAATCTTTGGCACAATAATTAGACTACACTCCTCCTATCCAGTCATGCCCTAAACCAAGTCACCTTTTGTGAAATTTGGATGTACATAAGTCATTTACTCAATATTCGTTACTATATTTTTGGTTCACCTTTTTAGTGGTGCATCCACGTCCAATTCTTCCTTGTAGTTGAAAGCATCATCAAATCCAAACTTGTTATTTAGCAAATCAACCTTTTTTCCCGAACATAATAGCAAGCGAGAATTTTAAGTAAATATAAAATCGGGAAGAGAATATTAAGCAAATTCTATTCAAGGAAACACTAGACAAATGCGAGATGATTACCTTCTCTTTGTTACCGGCGCTACTAAACCCAACACCTCATTTTTAAAACCTCATTGTTTTATTGAGCATATAAAATTTAGTGTTCAAACCCGATACCTCATTTTTTTCTATATTTTTTGCCCAACAACCCTTTTTGAAATAAGGGTTAATACCATGAAAAACCCAAAACCGGTACACTTATGACAAATTTACCCCAAATTGGTATACCTTTGACAAATTTACCTCAAACCGGTACACTTGTGACAAATTTACCCTATGTTAGTTTTCGTCAAATTTTATTCTCAAATTATTAAGTTAAATGATACGTGACAGTTGACCAATATACCAATTTAGGATTTTACGCTCCATTTGTCATAGTTTACAATTTTTATGATTTTTTTGTGGTATTAATTCAATTTAGTAAATGGTATATTTGTCACAAATTTACCATTTTTTGGTTTTTTTTTTTGCAGTCGAATAAATTAGTTTTGGGTAAATTTGTCATAAATGTACCAGTTTATGGTTTTTTATAGTTAGTCGGGGTAAATTTGTCACAGATATACCAGTATGGAGTTTTTCATGGTCAAAAAATAGTTTTTGGTAAATTTATCACAAATGTACTAGTTTGGGATTTTTCAGGGTATTAACCCTTGAAATAAACTTGGGCAACTCTTTTTTTTTTCTCTAAAGCTTTCGGAAATAAATTGGTACATGTTCTCGTACTCAAAATTAATCCATTAAACTTTGCACGCATCTAGTTTAAAATCTCATTGTGTTATTGAGCTTATAAAATTTTGCGTTCAAACCCGACACTTCATTTTTTTTTCTCTATTTCTTGCCTAACAACCCTTTTTGAAATAAACTTAAGCAACTCTTTTTTTTTCTTTAAATCTTTTGAAAATCAATTCATACATGTTCCCGTACTCAAAATTAATCCATTAAACTTTGAACGCACCTAATTTAAAACCTTACTGTGTTATTGAGCATATAAAACTTGGCGTCCAAAACCAACACGTCATTATCATTGCCTGCGGTGGCCCAGTTGATAAGGCTCCCATGATTCTTTGCGAGGAGGAGAGGAGTTCGAATCCCGCTAGCCGCATGGGATCTTAAGTATGACGTCGGGGTGGTGGGTCCTCCGCTAGCGTTACCCAGGTTTACCTCGCCGGCTGCCTTATATACAAGGGTTCTCGGGTCATAAAAAAAAAAAAACCAACACGTCATTTTTTTTTATCTATTTATTGCCTAGCAACCCTTTTTGAAATAAATTTGAGAAACTCTTTTATTTTTTTCTTTAAAACTTTCGGAAATCAATTCATACGTGTTCCCGTACTCAAAATTAATCTATCAAACTTTGCACGCACCTAGTTTAAAATCTCATGGTGTTATTGAGCATAGAAAATTTGTATCCAAACTCAAGACCTCATTCTTTATTCTATTTCTTGCATAACCACCATTTTTGAAATAAACTTGGGTAACTCTTTTTGTAACTCTTTTTTTTTTTTCAAGCATTCGGAATAATTTTGCACGATCACTGCCCGCAGCGGCGTAGTTGACTCGGGTTCTCTCCCCCTCACGAAGAGAGAAGTTTGAATCCTAAATTCGTCGTTAGGGATTTTTACCTAAAGTACTGTAGTGGTTGGTCCTACAGTTGCTTCCCTAGGGTTTTCTTATCGGCTGTCGGCTTACAGGGTTCTCTGGGTTACCAAAAAAAGAAAAAATTTCGCACATGCTCTTGTACTCAAAATTAATCTATCAAACTTTGCACACATATACTTTAAAACCTCATTGTGTTATTGAGCAAATAAAATTTGGCGTCCAAACCTAACACTCCATTTATTTTCTATTTTCTTGCCCAACCACCCATTTTGGAAATAATATTGGGCAACTTTTTTTATCTTTAAAGCAGTGCAAGAAGGTATTTAGTTTAAGATATTTTTAGATCATTTAGGTGTTATTAGGTATGCTGCAAATCAATTATTGGTTAACTATAATAGCCAAACAGTTATAGCGTATACCAAATATTCAAAATATCATTACAAGATCAAACATATATATATCAAGCATAATTTTGTCAATGATATGGTTGCACAAAAAGATATAAACTTATAGTACATATCTACCCATAGAATGGTAGCAGATCTTATGACAAAGCCAATACCTAAAGATGTGTTTTGTGGTAATGTAAAATCTCTAGGATTACGTAGAGGCTGATGTATTGAATATTGTAATTTTCCTGAAGTGTTCACATTTAATGAATTTGTGTTTTTCATTATTAATACCTATGAATCTTTGTTTGACGTTTATGTATCTTAATGCTCAGTGCATTATATAAATTTGAAAATGTATGTTGGACAGATAAAAGATAACCCACTTACACGGGTAATCGCATCTATTTACTATGTGATAAATAGAAATGAGACGGTTTTTAAGCTTATTATTTAGCTGATAATCGAGAGGTCAAACTTAAAATATATATGTCACATTAATTGAGTGTTAAGATGATACCATAATATTGACCATGTCCAAAAGTAAAATAACCCACATATTTTACTTTATCTGTCTATGATGCCAGATGTGAGTTTTGATGAATTCTGTAAATGAGTAGATATGTAAACTCAAGTTAGACATTAGGTATGTCTGAACTATCATCTGTATGGTATTGATGACGTAGACATACGCTCAATAGGAAAAAAAATTAATACCGTAATATGTATTTCATACTACATATGCATGAAACGACCGATAAGAGTTGCAAAAATTTGATCTCAAATTTTATGCCATGTGAGACTCTTAAGGAAAAGAGTTCATCAATTTAGTGCCATCATGACTCTTACTTATTCTCAAGATTTCTATTCAGTTTTTGCTATCTTAGAATGTTGCCAATAATCATGAATTTGATTCGATCTAATGGGATATTTTTAGAAAAGTAAGCTGAACTAAAATTGAAATTTTGAAGGAAATAGGAAAATCGAATTTGGAGAATCACATTCTAGTTTTGTATTCACTGATCGACCAATTATGATTATTTTTGGGATAATCATAATTGTGAATGCAATATATTATTATTTAAAAAGAGATCAAGAGAGAGATATAAATATTATCGATCGATCTATGGTACTACATACTAATCTATTCAGAGTGTGATGCCAATTATTAGCTGGTATATATTCCTAACACATGTATGGCAATGAGCTCTTAAAGTATGCTGGTCGCACGGATTATTCGCTGGTATGAATGTTGCAAAGAGGTAAAGAGCATCATGTTTGACCTACCATTTGCGAGTGAGAGATGATGGGTTTTTTTTATCTTTGTGATGATGGGCCTAAAAACCCGGCCCGTAGGTTAAGGGCTCATGAATGAAGGGTTGAGATATGAAGAGGTGTTACGTTGAGGGGTTATGTCTTTTGGAGGAACATTTTATGTTGAAGAGATACGTCCTTTGGAGAAGACGTTTTAAGAGAGAAAAAAAAAAGGGGGAACATACCTTTTGGACGTACGTATGTTTTTTTAGCAATAGTTCTTTTCCCTTAAAAAAAAAAGCAACATAAGAACAGTACCTTCAAAAAATCAGACTTTTCCCCCTAAAAGCAACAGTATGCTCATCGGTATAATGGGATCATGATTCTTCTTCAAACTTCAACATTAGTGTTTAATCTGTGGAAAATAATGTACGTTCATTTTCATTATGTGCTTTTTGATTGGTGATACGTGTGTTTTCTAGGCTCGTTTTCCACGTTCGTTTTAGGGAATCCGTAATTCCCAACAACTACGCTGCCGGAGAAATGGGAGAAGATGCTTATTAGCATCAACAAGGTGTTAGATGATGCAAAGGATAGGCAACTCACTGACGATCTCAATGTGAAGTTGTGGCTTAAAGATCTTAGGAACTTGGTCTACGACATCGAAGACTTGCTTGACGAGTTCGCCATGGAGTCCATGGAAAATAAGTCCAACGCAGAACCTGGCACTAGCAAGGCATGTTCCCTTCTTCCGAGTTGTTGCTTTAGATTGAGCCCAAAAGCATTTATGTTCGATCGTAAAATGAGATTCAAGATAGAAGAGATGGATGGTAGATTAAATGATATCATCACTCAAAAAGATACTTTGAGCTTGAGAGGGAACAACAGGAAGGAGCGGTATACCGAGGAGTGGATAAGCCACTTCACACTACAAGTTTGCCCGAGCCTTGTTTTGTTAGCAGGGAGGTTGAAAAAATGGAGATCCTTGAATTGTTGATCGGTGAAGAAGAAGATGATAGGACATGTGCAGATCTAAAAGTGATTCCCATTGTGGGGATGGGGGTATTGGGAAGACTGCTTTGGCTCAGCAAGTCTACAATGATGCTAGAGTTACCAACTATTTCGATGTGAAAGCATGGGCTTGCGTTTCCAATGATTTCGATGTGCTTGCTATTACAGAGAAGATCCTTGAGACAGTGAATGGCCATTTGCTCTGTGAAGGAAAGGACCTAAATTGGCTTCATGTTAAGCTCAAGGAACACCTTGTGGGGAAGAAGTTTCTTGTCATTCTAGACGATGTTTAGAATGAGAATTATGGATAATGAACTATCCTCTTGAAGCCTTTTCAATCAAGAGTGAAGGGAAGCAAGGTCATTGTCACGACTCATAATTTAAACATTGCTGAAATAGCCCGTGCTCGACCTTATATTCTCAAAGAGTTGTCGCAAGATTCTTGTATGACTTTGTTTGCATTTCATGCTTTTGGAGTTGGAAATTTTGATCATCATCCAGATCTTGAAGGGTTAGGTGTGAAAATAGTGAAAAAATGTCAAGGGCTGCCATTAGCTGTGAAGACTTTGGCTGGGTTACTAAGCTTTAAAGTTAGTCCCCATGAATGGAAAGCTATATTGGATAGCAAAATTTGGGCCCTTACCGAAAGAAGGTAATGACATCCTTCCGGTCTTGAAACTTAGCTACCTCCATCTCCCTTCAAATTTGAGGAGAATGTTTCGCTTACTGTGCTATATATCCCAAGGATTATGCAATTGAACGAGGCAAGTTGATTCATTGGTGGATTGTAGAGGGCTTGTTGGAAGGAAAAGAAGGAAAGAATCATTGGAATGTAGGTTTGAAATTTTTCAACGAGCTAGTTTCTTAATCGTTACTTCAAAAGTTCAGTCGTGATGAATCATACTTCTTGATGCATGATCTTGTGCATGACCTCGCAAAGCTAGTTGCCGGTGCAACTTGTTTTAGCTCAAGAGAGTTTGAGTATGAAGGCTATCAAAATAATGCATCTTTAGCTTGTGATGCCTCATTCATTAGTAGTAGTCACATTGTGGGAAGAAGATTCAAGATATATCATGAAATGAAGGGACTTTGGTCCCCCCTAAGCGCATGCATCGCACACACCGTTTTGGCCCCACGCACGTGCAACACACGTGCGGGGTGCCTGGCGCGTGGCGCGTGCATGGTGCCTGGCGCGTGGCGCCAGGCATGGCACATGCATGGTGCCTGGCGCGTGCCATGCACGCGTGTGGCACGTGCCATGCACGCGTGTGGCACGTGCCGGTCGATTCATCCTACCCGACCTGATCGGTCCGATCGGTCCGACCTTGACCGACTCGACCAGCTCGACCGGTCCGACCTAACCCAACTACCCGTTAACCGTTGACCTATGTTGACCACTGCTGACCGTTGTTAACCGCGTTGACCATCGTTGACCTGTGTTGACCACCAATGATCGTCGTTGACCATCGTTGACCGGCCCAAAAAAAAAAGGAAAAAGGAAAATTTTGTATTTTCCAATTTGTTCGTTGTGGATTATAAGTAATCCCTTTTTTTTGTTTTGCATATGTTGCAGAAATTATGAAAAATTATGTATTTTCCATTTTTAAATGCAATACACACGGTAGGGTTTGAATTTTATGGAACTAAAAGTCTTTTTCCATCCTTAATGACTTTGGAATTCAAGGACATGCGATTGTGGGAGAATTGGTCTCATTGCTTCGACAATGAAGAAGTAGGAGTTTTATTCCCTTGTCTTGAGCATCTGGTCATTTGGGATTGTCCTATATTGATAAGAAGATTGCCTAGTCAACTAAGCTCCCTCAAAAAGCTAGAAATCAACTCTTGTCCGCTTATGGATGCCTCATCCTCTATCACTAGCCTTCCATCCCTCAATAAATTGAACTTCATAGGTTGTAATGAGGGCGTGCTGAAGAGTTTAGTAAACTTGACATCTCTAACATCTCTTGTCATACAAGATGTTGTTGAATTAACCTGCTTAAATGATAGGTTTATAAGCTCCTTGATCAAGTTAGAGAAGTTGAAGATCAAAAGTTGTAAAAAGTTGATGTACTTGTGGCAAGAGAGAGATGTAATTCAGAATCTCACTTGTCTAAAGAGGTTAGTTGTCAAAAGTTGTCTTGAATTGATATCATTTTCAATTGGAGAATGAGATATAGAGTTGTCTAGCAAGCTGGAGACTATGGACTCACAAAATCGCCTCAATTTGGAGAAGCACCCAAGTGAGATTTACACCATTTCCTCTCTTCAAGATTTGACCATCAAGAAATGTCCAAAACTCGTGTCTTTCCCGGAAATAGGTAAGTCGACGTCATTGATATCACTAATTATCCAAAATTGCAAGATTCCTTTGCCTAGAGGATTAAGTGTTCATATGGATGAATCAAGCAGCACCAACAATAATCACGGTGACATGATGTCTTGTTTGCAAGAATTAAAAATCGACGGATGCGATTCTCTACCAGCCTCTCCATTTAGTGAGAGTAGATATATATTTACGACCCTCGAGACACTTGAATGGTCATCTATTGGAGTGGAGTTGCTCGCGGAGATACCTATAGACCGTCTTCAATCACATCGATCAATCTATATTGGCCATTGCGATAACTTGAAAAGCTTACCACAGGGGCTGCACACACTTTTACATCTTACTAAGTTATCGTGGTGGAGCTGTCCAACACTGGAGCTAGAGTGCTTCCCTCCTCTTCCTCCCAACATCTCGATGTTTAAACTTTACGATTATTCAAAGATAAAATCGTTACCTAATCAGTTGCATCGACTGAAGAGTCTCTAATGTCTGGAAATTCGGTGGTGTGAGAGTATTACGCTCTTCCTTGATGGAGGATTGCCGCCCCAGTTACAGGAACTTAAGGTGTATGGATGCGGGAATATGAAGCAGCCGGTGAGGGAGTGGCTCACCCCTCTCACCTCCCTTCAAGATTTGGACATCGATGACTGCGCATTACAAGTGGGAGAGGAGAAGGGTCTTGTACTTCTACTCCCTTTCTCTTTGCTCAATCTTTCTATCAGAGATATGGGGAAAGTGGAAAGACTATCGAACAGTCTCTCCCCCCCTCCTCAAGTTATGGATCTTCATTTGCCCGAAGCTGAGGGAGTTGCCCTAGGATGGCCTCCTTCCCTCCTTAAAAGACCTCTGGATCACAAGATGTAGGATTCTAGAGAAGCGATGCAAGGAAGGAACCGGCTGCTATTGGCCCCTCATTCACAAAATCCCAAAAGTCACATTGGGCTTTGACAACAAGTCAGTTACTTGAAAAAAAGGGATTCAGACTCTGAATATTCTACATGGAAGAGATTAGGGTATTTTTAATATCTGAGCCTCGGCTCTTTTTGATTATTGGGTAAAGATTGAGCAGAGAGGAAGGGGGGGACACCCTCGACTTTGTGGAAGCAGCATTTTCTGCACCCTACATATTCAGGTACATCATAGTATGACCTACTCAAAGTCAAAGGTTTCAGCTTGTTGCATTTTTTGCTGGGAAAATGAAAGGAACTTGGTCATTGCTTCCTTATTGTTGTTTTAGCTAGCAATATACTAAACATGAGCGCATTCTAATCATCGTTATGTCTACAGTCTGCATAATATCCACGTTGAGCTTCAAATCAATGATGACCTTGTTTTTATATAGTTCTAGATGTAAGCTTGCATTCGTCATCATTAATATTTTATCTGTAAATGTGAATTTGGAGCTGATGGATGTGGAAGTCATTGAGGGGCCAACCTATAGCATCGGTTTTTGTCTTTTCATTAGCATAAGTATTGATAAGTAATTGCATTGAGATTTTCTATCTAAACCTTGACAAAAGGAAGAACTTCTCCTTATGTACTGCAACTTAGATTGATGCTAACTATTGATGACTGTAGGCGATTGCGTTCAAACCTGTAATTGAGGGAAACACTTGTAATATAGCTTATCATAGTGGTTCGGGAAAACCGCTGGCTTATCTTGCACCAACAATCCAACGTCTTAGGCAAGAAGAGCTAAATGACTTAGCAAATCATTCTCACGAAGCCCTCCACTTGTCATTTTGGTGCTAGTTGTCAAGTTAGCTTCACATGTTGGTGGTTGGTATCCTTTCATGTGCCTTTTCTTTTACCCTTACATGCTTTGGCAAGCAAATCACTAACTTTTACTAGTTTATGGCCATTTTAAGCTCTCATCTTATACTATGATAGGCTATTGCTTAAGCAGCCAATTTGCGGTGAAAAAAGCTAGTTGCGGTGAATCATACTTCTTGATGCATGATCTTGTGCATGACCTCGCAAAGCTAGTTGCTGGTGTAACTTATTTTAGCTCAAGAGAGTTTGAGTATGAAAGCTATCAAAATAATGCATCTTTAGCTCGTCATGCCTCATTCATTAGAAGTAGTCATATTGTGGGAAGAAGATTTAAGATATATCATGAAATGAAGGGACTTTGGTCCCCCTAGCGCGTGCATCGCACGCACCGTTTCGGCCCTAGGCTTGTGCACACACGTGTGGGGTGCCTAGTGCATGCCACGCACGTGCGTGGTGCCTGGCGCGTGCCATGCACGCGCGTGGCACCTGCTGGTCGATTCATCCTACCCGACCTGATCGGTCCAACCGGTCCGACCCGACTCGACCAGCCCGACCTGACTCAACTGCTCGTTGACTCAACCCGTTGACCGTTGACCTGCGTTGACCGCTGATCGTGGTTAACCAGCGTTGACCACCGTTGACCTGTGTTGACCACCGTTGACCGGCGTTGACCGGCCCAAAAAAAAAAAGAAAATTTTGTATTTTCCAATTTGTTCATTGTGGATTATAAGTAATCCCCCTTTTGGTTCTGCATATGTTGCAAAAACCATGGAAAATTATGTATTTTCGTTTTGTTTATTATGGATTATAAGTAATCTTTTTTTTTTTATTCTACATTTGTTGCATGAATCATGAAAATTATGTATTTTCCCTTTTGTTCATTGTGGATTATAAGTAATCCATTTTTATTCTGCATTTGTTGCATAAACTATGATGCGTTATGCACGCATACTTACATTTTCGAGAACGGACGAAGAAAATGCGAGACTTAAAGGGCTAATGACAGAGTTAGCTAATTCTAGGTGGAATGATGATGGTGTAGTATCACACGATGTCATGGTCAATCAGATGATACAAAAAATCATCTAGAATGGTTATCCTATTTGTCTAAGGAAGTGTTAGGTGACTTGTTATCCGAATTGAAGTACTTGAGGCTGCTTTCATTATGTCACTATCGCATCAGAGAGATACCTTATTGTATTAGCAAACTAAGGCACCTGAGGTTCCTCAATTTGTCGTATACTGACATTGAAACCCTTCCAAAGTCAATTGTTGCATTGTACTACCTAGAGGCTTTGATGTTACGGGGATGTCAAAACCTTACTGAATTACCAGAAGGTAGGAAGAAGCTGATCAATCTAAAATATCTCGACTTTACCAACACTCCGAGCCTAAGAGCAATGCCATTATATATAGGTAATTTGGCGTGTCTTGAGATGTTGTCCAAATTTGTTGTGGGAATGAAAGCAAGGTCGAGGTTGAAGGAGTTAAAAAACCTAGAAAATGTTGGAGGGGAATTGTGCATCTCTGATTTGCATAAGGTTCAAGAAGCTGAAGATGCCACAGATGCCAATTTACGCATGAAGGAGGGAATATGCCAGTTGACCTTGCAATGATGCAAAGATTTTGGAAATTTCCGAAATGAAGAGCTTGAAGCAAAAGTCCTAGACTTTCTTCGCCCTCACCCAAACCTTGTAAGTTTCATAATATCCTACTATGGTGGCCTAGAATTCCCGTCATGGTTAGGAAGTCCCTCATACGTTAACATGGTGCATTTACGTTTAGATGGGTGTTGTCGGGACAAAGCGCTAGCCTCATTGGGACAACTATCTTCTCTAAAAGAACTATATATCAAAGGTTTAAATGCAATTACACACGGTAGGGTATGAATTTTATGGAACTAAAAGTCTTTTTCCATTCTTAATGACTTTGGAATTCAAGGACATGCGATCGTGGGAGGATTGGTCTCATTGCTTCGACAATGAAGAAGTAGGAGTTTTAATTCCCTTGTCTTGAGCATCTAGTTATTTGGGATTGTCCTATATTGATAAGAAGATTGCCTAGTCAACTTAGCTCTCTCATAAAGCTAGAAATCAACTCTTGTCCGCTTATGGATACCTCATCCTCTATCATTAGCCTTCCATTCTTCAATAAATTGAACTTCAGAGGTTGTAATGAGGGCGTGCTGAAGAGTTTAGTAAACTTGACATCTCTAACCTCTCTTGTCATACAAGATGATGTTGAATTAACCTGCTTAAATGATAGGTTTATAAGCTCTTTGATCAAGCTAGAGAAGTTGAAGATCAAAATTTGTAAAAAGTTGATGTACTTGTGGCAAGAGAGAGATGTAATTCAGAATCTCACTTGTCTAAAGAGGTTAGTTGTCAAAAGTTGTCTTGAATTGATATCATTTTCAATTGGAGAAGGAGATATAGAGTAGTCTAGCAAGTTGGAGACTATGGACTCACGAAATCGCCTCAATTTGGAGAAGCACCCAAGCGAGATTTACACCATTTCCTCTCTTCAAGAGTTGACCATCAAGAAATGTCCAAAACTCGTGTCTTTCCCTGAAATAGGTACGTCGACGTCATTGATATCACTAATTATCCAAAATTGCAAGATTCATTTGCCTAGAGGATTAAGTGTTCATATGGATGAATCAAGCAACACCAACAATAATCACGGTGACATGATGTCTTGTTTGCAAGAATTAAAAATCGACGGATGCGATTCTCTACCAGCCTCTCCAATTAGCGAGAGTAGATATATATTTACGACCCTCAAGACACTTGAATGGTCATCTATTGGAGTGGAGTCGCTCGCGGAGATACCTATAGACCGTCTTCAATCACATCGATCAATCCATCCATTGCGATAACTTGAGAAGCTTATCATAGGGGCTGCACACACTTTTACATCTCACTAAGTTGTCGTTGTGGAGCTGTCCAGCACTGGAGCTAGAGTGCTTCCCTCCTCTTCCTCCCGGCATCTCGATGTTTAAGCTTTACGATTGTCCGAAGATAAAATCGTTACCTAATCAGTTGCATCGACTGACGAGTCTCCAATGTCTGGAAATTCGGTGGTGTGAGAGTATTACGCTCTTCCCTGATGGAGGATTGCCGCCCCAGTTACAGGAACTTAAGGTGTATGGATGCGGGAATATGAAGCAACCGGTGAGGGAGTGGCTCACCCCTCTCACCTACCTTCAAGATTTGGACATCGACGGCTGCACGTTACAAGTGAGAGAGGAGAAGGGTCTTGTGCTTCCGCTCCCTTCCTCTCTGCTCAATCTTTCTATTAGAGATATGAGGAAAGTGGAAAGACTATTGAGCATTCTCTCCCCCCCCCACTCCTCTCCTCAAGTTATGGATCTTCATTTGCCCAAGCCGAGGGAGTTGCCCCAAGATGCCCTCCCTCCCTCCCCATAAGACCTCGGATCACAAGATGTAGGATTCTGGAGAAGCGATGCAAGGAAGGGAACGGCTGCTATTGGCCCCTCATCCGCGAAATTCCAAATTTCACATTGGGCTTTGACAACAAGTCAATTACTTGAAAAAAAAAAAAAAAGGGATTCAGACTTTGAATATTCTACATGGAAGAGATTATGGTACTTTTAATATCTGAGCCCCGGCTATTTTTGATCATCGGGTAAAGATTAAGCAGAGAGGAAGGGGGGACGCCCTTGACTTTGTGGAAGCAGCATTTTCTATGCCCCACATATTCAGGTACATCATAGTATGACCTACTCAAAGTCAAAGGTTTCAGCTTGTTGCATGTTTTGCTGGGAAAATGGAAGGAACTTGGTCATTGCTTCCTTATTGCTGTTTTAGCTGGCAATATACTAAACATGAGCGCATTATAATCATCGTTATGTCTACAGTCTGCATAATATCCACGTTGAGCTTCAAATCAATGATGACCTTGTTTTTGTATAGTTCTAGATGTAAGCTTGCATTCGTCATCATTAATATTTTATCTGTAAATGTGAATTTGGAGCTGATGGATGTGGAAGTCATTGAGGGGCCAACCTATAGCATCGGTTTTTGTCTTTTCATTAGCATAAGTATTGATAATTAATTGCATTGAGATGTTCTATCTAAACCTTAACAAAAGGAAGAACTTCTCCTTATGTACTGCAACTCAGATTGATGCTAACTATTGATGACTGCAGACGATCGTGTTCAAACCTGTAATTGAGGGAAACACTTGTAATATAGCTTATCATAGTGGTTCAAGAAAAACGCTGGCTTATCTTGCACCAATAGTCCAATGTCTCAGGCAAGAAGAGCTGAAGGACTTAACAAAATTCTCACGAAGCCCTCCACTTGTCATTTTGGTGCCAACTGTCAAGTTAGCTTCACATGTTGGTGGTTGGCATCCTTTCCTATGCCTTTTCTTTTACCCTTACATGCTTTGGCAAGCAAGTCACTGACTTTTACTAGTTTATGGCCATTTTAAGCTCTCATCTTATACTATGATAGGCTATTGCTTAAGCAGCCAATTTGTGGCGAAAAGAGCACTCCAATTCATTTTTGATGGCAGTCAGTGTGTTTTTGACAACTTGTCGTCTATTTTACTCAAATTGTCATCTCTTCTTTCAAATAAGAAAAAAGAAGAGATTTCTTGCAATCTAAAAGATTGTAGTAGGTTTCTGGAAAGACAAATATACAATTGGAGTGGCACACAGTTGCTTAATTATGTGCATAATCCACTAATGGGGCAAAACTGGTAAAAATCTCCTTGGAGCCATTGAAAATGGATGTGTTCTGAATTTGGAGATACTCTGTAGTTGGTTTTATGTACAGCAATGCTTGTTTTTGCTAGAAGTGGATGACGAACCTAACATAAATTTTTGCACCCGCATAAGCAATACTTAATGTCTAGTAAATTTTATGCAAGTTTTGAGTAACTGTTAATCCATATTGAAGTTTGGGGATCCATTTTGGTCTATGGTTGCCATGGGTAGTTTCAAGAAGAAAACTCAGCTGGAAAATATATAAGGTCTTGATGCCTAATAGCCACACCCAGTCGCTTTATTTTTCTCGTTAAAGAGGGCTTTTTGGAGTTGAAAGATCTTGGATGGTAAGCTTATGCATTGAATAATGTTGCACGAATAAGTTTGGGTGCACGAGCTATTCCAAATTATCGTCTTCTCATCTGTTTTTTAGTAACGAATGTGATTGTGCTACTATATTCTAGATTTAGTACTGCCACCATGATTCATCAGCATTCTTCGAGGAAAGGAAAAGATTAGCGAAATTTCTATTCTTACATATACATAGCTGAATCTTGATTTTCTAGCTTGAGTTATGGAGACCTTTGCTTTGATTTACAAAATTGCTATATATATTGCTATATGTTAGCCCTGATAGATTTCCTCAAGAAATGACCGGTGACAATTGATAAATTGAGAAAGCTCCCCTCGTCATATTGTTTGATATAGGATATGAAGTTCAAAAATATTTTGCTAATGGATTTGCCTGCTAAGAATTTGAATGACATTAAGGTCTGGATGATTTTGGCATTTAGCAGATTTCAGTCCATGCTAAGCTACAAACAAAGAGCTCCATAAGAATGGTGTCTTTATACACGTTGCAAATTGTTTTGCAACTGCCGCTATAATTTATGGCTTTTTGATGCAGCGTGATTTTGGATGAGGTGGAAAGTCTCTGCAATGATGAGGAGTTTGAAGCAGCGTTTCAAAGCATAATCAATTCTTCACTTGTCGCCACACAGGTTGATAAAATAGTTGAAATTCTTCCCGACTGTGAAGTGATCATGGGACCTAGCATTCATCGGACATGCCCTCACCTCGAAGAGGTTGGTCGGGAAAAGTACCAAAATAGTCCTAAACCTTTTCACATTAGTACCAATTCAGTCCATCCGACTAATTTAAGACAGAAATTGCAAATGTGGCTGCTAGCGATCTTACATGGCGCCACGAAGACAAATTTTATGATTTTTTATAAAAAAAATTTTTTTTAAATTTTTTTTTATTTTTTTTTTTTTTCCTTTTTTATTTTTTAAATTTATTTTCTCCTTACCCTTGGCCGGTGAGGTCGGCCAGCCGGCCGACCATAGGCTGGTCCGACCATCGCCCTCCCGCCGGCCATAGGCCGCCACGCCCTCGGGCGCCATAGGCCCCGTGCCCTCGCAGCCCTCGCTCGTGGCGAGGGGGCATGCCCTCGCCCAGATCCGAGCAAGGGCCCTTGTCGGGGGGCAGAGTCTTTGAGCGGCGAGCGACAGAGAGAGATGCTGCAAGGAGAAGCGCTGGTGGCAAGAGACGGAGAGAGATGCTCCAAGGAGAAGCGCTAGCGCGTACATGCCCTTGCTCGGATCTGGGCGAGGGCCGCCGTGCCCTCGTCCGCCACGAGCGAGGGCTGCCGCGCCCTCGCTGTGGCCACGAGGGTGCGAGGCCCTCGCCGGCCAACGGGCGAGGGTTTTAGCCCTCACTTGGATTTGGGCAAGGGCCGACGCCCTCGCTTTGTGGCCGGCGAGGGCACGGGGCCCTCGCCCGACCAGCTGTGGCCAGCGATGGTTCGCCGGCCAAGGGTAAGGAGAAAAGAAAAAATAAAAATAAAAATAAAAGAGAAAAAAATAAAAAAATTAATTTAAAAAATCTAAAAAGATTATAAAAAATCATTAAAAAATTTCCACGTGGCGCCACGTAAGACCGCTAGTGGCCAAATTAGCAATTTCCGACTTAAATTAGCCAGATGGACTAAATTGGTACCAATATGAAAAGATTTAGGACTAAATTGGTCCAATTGAAAAGTTTAGGACTGAATTGGTACCAATACAAAAGGTTTATGATTATTTTGGTACTTTTCCGGAGGTTGGTCTAAAGCTGTATTATTCCCCTTTCCATTATTTGCCAATGGGTACATTACTATTATCCAATCTAGGCTCAAAAGGATTCACTTATGTGTCTGTACATTTTTCTAGATGCTTTGGGACAATATATTACTCATAACTATGCTGTCGTTTTTGTGCTCCCTAAAAGTGATGGAGCATGGTTTTATGTTGATGCTTTGGATTTGGAGGTGGATTGTTACTACATATTGACAAGGGAAGATGGAAAGTGGATGAAGAGTGGAATGAAATCTTTTTCCTTGAATGACTCTTAGCATGTGTATTGGTGGTCTATACTATTCTTTTGGCCAAAAGCGGTCTATATTATCTAAAGGTGCCTCCAGCATTCTGTAAGTGATTTAATCTGATTGGAGTTGAAGAGAAATAAAATTAGGAGAAGTCTTTGAAATTTCATTGATTGTGCCGAGAGGATTGAGGACTATATTGGGGTTCGATCTGTTTCTCTTCTTTCCTCAATTTGCAGAAGAGTTTGTGCAGTTGTCCGGAAAATTATTTTTATTTCATTTTGCTAGTTTGTTGATTCTTATTATTTTATTTTTTTTGGTACAGAGGTATTGTATGAACTAATTTAAGCTGCATATACTGGAGAAGGATTATTTTTGCAACAGTATCCTAGATAAGCTGAGAGCTTTCTCATTTGGGTTGAACAGTAATCTTCTGTTACATGAAATTGCTTTGTCCTTCCCCCTTGATGAACATGTTGTAGAAAAATTATTCACATATACAATTAATCAATCAAGGAAATAACGGATTCATATATGATTGTAAAACACTGATCAATAAATACAGCGGAATTAAAGCGTACCTGTTTGAGCCATTGCTTTATTTGCAGAAAAATAGATCACTCTGATAATCAGGGATCTATCGAAATGCTAGATCTTCCTCTCTATGACTTATTTCGATATAGCAGGTTTCAATGGGATTAAAGCAACTGATAGGTATAACATATCATTTTATAGGCTAGAGAGGGGACCTAGCAAACCCTAATCAATAGCGTGTCAACTGGGCCCTTCCCATTACGGGTTTCAGTTAAACACAATTGCCTACACTTTGCTACTCAATTAGGCCCGTTATCAATAGATGCCAATACCCAATTCAATCAGATCACTGTAGGGTTCAATAAATATTGGAATATCCATTAATCCGATTATTTAAAATAGAAAATCAATTAATTAATGTAAGCCCATATTATAGGAAATTTCCAACATTCTCCCACTTGGGCTACATTAATTAACTTATTTTATTTTGAAAAAGATTTTATATTAAAAACGACACTATCGGGTTAATAACTGAAAATTTTGTTTTATGTAGCCACAACTTTTAAAAAATAATATTCCAATAACGGCATCTCAAAACCAATCCAATCCTATATAATCTTAGTATAGGACTATGGAGATCAATGTCTTAAGAAAATATCATTACACAAGACCTTCCATAATCACATATAATAAGTATTATATTTTCATGGATCATGGGCCTAGTAATGTAGTAAGAATAGTGCCAACATGTGATCAAAATATACATTATTTCTTATCGGTCCTCAATGCAATTTCTCAACAACATGAAACTGCATCAATGCAATTTCTAAACAACATGAAATTGCCTCATGAAAACAACATGAAATTGCACAATTATGTCACAATCCAACATGAGATCTCATAATCGGTGACATCCAGTCATCTTTAAACAAAATTTGTTTAAAAATACTGTTTTATACTTCACAATTCATGGTCTCTTATGCACCACCTCTACCACCGAGTTCAGTACTATGTCCCAAACCCCACAAGATCCGCCAAAATCACCTCCACCTTCTCTGCCCCAGAAGAAACAAGCTCTTTCTCCATTTTATAAGCTAATCCTCAAATGGGCTAAGAAACATTCTTACCCGCTTGAAGTCCCAACAGAAATACCACCCACTTCTTCTATTGCCATGTTTCACGATCCGACTTCCCTCCACTTGCCAAGGAAAGTTCTAAACTCTTGTTCCCGGCCACCAAGAGTTCATTGATCCACATGGTAGATACCGCCATGTTCCTAAAATCCCTACCCCCACTGATGTGGATGAACATAGGAGACAAAAGAAAACCCCTGCGGCTGAAGCTGTTTTGAATTGGCAATCAGAGACTTTGTTGGCACAAAACAATGCCTTCAAGGCTATTGATTCCAAAATTGGAAGCGTGCAACAAGATCTCCGAAGATACGATGAGGGTACCAAGAAAATACTTTCTGAGTTCCAGAAAAGGCTTCAAGCCTTGGAATCAGGACAACATCTTCGGTACCATTATCTTGAAAATCCAAAGCCAGAAATAGACAAACTCAAGAAGCAAATTCAACTTCTTGAGGAAGGAAGATTCAGACCCTTCGATCCATTGGCACCTCCTGTTCAAACCGGGTATGCATCCCCAAATCACAAGTGTCCGTTTTTGCCAATATCCCACAAGATCCCTCCGAAGAGATTCGGATATACGAAGCCGTCTCAAAGCCTTGAAAAAGGAAAAGGGGAAAGAGAAGATACCACCCACGAATCAAGTTCAATTGTTATAAGAGAAAGGCCGGATGATATTGAATCTTTATTCTCTGCGATGATGAACCAACGAACAAACACTTTGTGTCATTCCCTTTTACCAAACTTCCGTGGCGAAGTCGACTCGGAAATCAAGATATCTTTCACATAGCTCCCACATCTTCGGAGCCAAATCATATATTCCAATTTCTCTACTATTTCTCGATCAACGGGAAAAGGTCTTAGATATAAAGACCAATTCTCGAGTTTGTCAATATTCGAGAGACTCTTTTCCATTGAGATCGATTTCTCAGTCAACGGAAAAAATGAGACGGTAATTAATTATCAACCCTCAACCTCTTTCTCCAAGATGACAAATTCCCTTTACCATCCGGAGATTCTCTCTTTACTTGGTTTAACCAAGGCCCACATCTATTCCAAATTCGACCTCAAAGCCGGATTTTGGCAATTGGGTATCCATCCCAAGACAGATCCAAAACGGATTCGTATCCCGAACCAGCACTTCCGTGGAAAGTTCTTCCTTTTGGCCTAAAGGTAGCCCCATCCTTGTTCCAAAAGGCCATGTGTCGAATTTTCCAACCAATCTTGTCAAGTGCAACCGTATACATCGACGATTTCTCTACCAATGTGAGAAAGCATGGCATTATGCTTTCTCAAACAACAGAGAAATTGCCCAGATGAAATTGAATTTCTTGGTATGCACCTCAACAAAGGTACATACTATCCGGGGCCACACATTGCTCAAGAATTATTGAAGTTTCCTGTGGATAACTTCACGACAAAACAAGTTCAGCAATTTCTGGGGATAATCAATTATCTCAGAGATTTTGTCCCCAATATTGCAAAACTCCTGATCCCTTTGCAATCCATGCTGAAGAAGAACTCCCACCTTGGGGAAAAACTCAAACCAAAGCGATCGCTGAACTCAAGGAGATTATGCAAAATCTCTCACCATCAGAGAAAACAGCAAACGAATTCTCCAAACCGCGCGCCGGTGATGAATACTTGGGCAGCCGTCTGTTCTAAGAAATTGATGGTAAGAGACTTCTTTCTCACTAACAGAGAAAGTTCTCTCAAGCTGAAATGCACTACCATTCCACTTTCAAAGAAATCTTAGCAAAAAAATGGAATCAAAAAATTTGAGTTTCATCTCATTGGCCATCATTTCCTAGTAGAATTAGACATTGCATCTTTTCCACATGACCAAGTTTAAACAAAAGCAGATTCCAAACTCTCAATTGCTACGATAGGCTGAATGGTTTTCAAAATACTCTTTTGAAACCAAACACATTCCGGGGAATATAACAATATAATCAATAACAATAGTTATTAAAATAAATGCTTTAATAAACATCATAAAAGCATTATCAATCTGTATATAACAATAATATCCAAAAATACAATTTTCATAACTCCCACTAACAAAAGAAATCAAAAGAATCTAAAACACCCATATTCTTTACAAGTTCTTTAAATAAAATGGGTCGTAAGCCTTTTATTAGAGGATTAGCCAATATGGACTTAGTTCTAATATTCTCAATTACAATGTCTCCCTTTTTGACCAAGTCCTTAATAGTATAATGTTTGATCCAATTAACATTTCAACCGTGGCATTGTTGTTATTTATAGCAAAATTAATTGTTTGTCACACATAATGCAATAAGATCAATTATGGGCAATAAGTATTTTAACAAAGATAATTAGTACATTATAAACTCCCCTTTGGGCAGAGTGTATAATGCACCATTATTTTTCATAGCATGAAGTTTATAAAGTAACAATAAGGAGAATTACATATAATTGTCAATGATCCATCCCCTTTGGGCAGACAAATCATTTAAATTATGCATCTCCATGATATCAATATATAGAGATGATAAAAGAGAATTACATATAATCTTCAAGGTTCAATCCTCTTTGGGCAGACAAATCCTTTAAATTATATATATGTCAATTATCTCAACATAGAGGGGAATTATACATAACTCTAAAAAATTTATCCCATTTAGGCAGATAAACCTTTTGAGTCACACATCCCCATCATTCATCTCTAATATATCAATATAAAGGGGAATTACATACAACTTTCAAAAATTTATCCCCTTTGGGCAAATAAATCTTTTTGAGTCATACATCCCCATCTTTTAATTTTGGAATTTATCTTCATGCAATTTTCAAATTAATATACACAATAACCCCCTTTGGGCAGGTAATTGTATATACTAATTTTTATCAATAGGAAACTCCAAAAAATATATGCCCAAAATTTATCTAACAATATGAAGCACTTTACGACATGTGCTTCCCAAGATCATATTGCATTTATCAAGTAACAATTTTTGCCACAATTTTTAAAAATTATTATTTTAATATTTCGGACTCATGGCAAAATAAGAATGGATATGAATGGTTACTAGAATTAAAGGAAGCCAAAAATTCCGTAGCTATCATTAATCATTACATCCAAAAATCATGAGGATAATCTTTATCTCACACTTCCTCACTGTCAACCCTTGGTTGGCATATTTAAATTTGGCATCTTTTAAATTTGGGAAATTTCGTAGTCATACAATAACTCAATCTCCACCTATTTGACACAATCATATCATCTGAATTTAGAAGTATCATTCATGCATGTTAACATGAAACCCACAAGAGATCAAGCAAAATCTCTATAAAAAGAACTTCTAAACCTCAATCATGTTAAACCAGTCCACTCCGATGATTCATGGTAAAACCACACAAGAAGACATGAAAGGTCCGTTTGGTTTGCTAGAATTTTCAATAATATTGATTAATTCGTATTTTGATGCTATAGTCTTCCGTCAGTCACCGATCCAAAGATTGCAATAAAAATAAAAGAAGCTACAAATGAATAGATTTAAAACATAATTCCCATGTAAAAAAAAAAGCATTTATGTGCTTCTCATCATGCACCATCTACGATTTTCCCCTTTTGAACCTGGGGTTTCCACAAAGCACTACATAATAGACTATGGACTTCTCTTCCACTGCGACTATGGACTTCTCTTCCACTGCTGAAACCATCAACTTTTACATCTCTCTAGCCTAATCCTAATTTTTTGATAAATAACATCCTCTTGTTTGTATCTATATACATTTGGATCTCGATTCACAAATCTCTTGGTTTCATTGTATCGCCTTCAATGGAATTTTAAACATTAGTCAATAAAACACCAATGCATCGCAAGAGCCGTGCGAGCAATTTGCAAAAAGATTAGAATTTGCAAGTTTGGAATTTGTTGGTCATGCCACATTACTCAGCAAATCAACTATGAACCTAACAAATCCAGACAAATAACTTAGCATAAAACCACTCGTACAAACAAAAATCACAGTTTGGTCTTTTGCTCACCTCACAATCAACATATTTATGGCTAAATCACAATGAAGTCTTAAAGCAATGGTTTCATTTAGAATCTAGCAACAAGATGCACGCACCACGCGTGAAAAGAAAAAACCGACTATTTCCATCTTTAAATTTTGATATCCCCACAACTTGAGAAATCTTAACCATTGGTTCTCTTTTTCAGACTATAGGGAGCACCATAGCCCCAAAGCTTATGCGACTCACTAACTACTTAATATAGAAATAACTCAAATCAACGAAAAATAGGGCACAAATCTCAACTTTATAACAAAGCACCCATAAGCGTCACCCATTGCGTACGTGGATCAATTGATGCGTAATCTCGGTCCACCGAGTAAAACAGCAAAGCGGCAATCAAGGAAAAGGAAAGAGGTACAAGAACCTAATGCGAACGCATAGAAACCCCGTATGCACAATTGCACCAAAGCACGAGGCGGGAGGGAGAGAAGGCAGAAACTCTAACCACTCGTCCAGAGCGGAACAAACAATTAGCTACAATAATCTCTAAACCAACCATTGCTACCGTCGAATAAAAAACGAAGGTAACACTAGAATCTAACTTAAAATTCTAGAACTTTTCAATATATATACAAGACAATCACTCCAATTGCACCATATATAGCAACCCAAAACCCAAAAATCTCGAGTAGCCAGTTAAAAATAAATAAAAAATTCTCTCTTCTAAACAAAACAATCACTGCACAAGCTGCATCTGAAGAATTCTACCACAAGATTTTGGATCTCTAAAGAAAACAAGAAAAGGGTGATCAAACACGGGCACTTACTCAGGATTGACCCCTTTGAACACCGAAAAAAGAAACAATCTTTGCCATGGGAGATGGAGCCCAAGGAACTTTCTTTATTGCAACAATGCTCATGCAACGATTTACAATGAACATCAACCAATTGCAAGTAATTTGAAAATTCTAGAACTTTTCTTGTATAAACCCTAGAATTTCAAATTTCAAATTCTCTCTCAATTCTCAACGAAATTATACAAATTATATATGGTTGGAAAGATCTCGACATGTAGAACAAAAGCCCTATGGTTTCATATCAATCAAGCAAAAAATCCACACGAAAGATAATGCCCATATTTGGCTCAAAGAAGAAAATTTCGAATTTGTCCATAAAAAGATAAAATTTGAGTTCTACAATCATATATGACAAGCTCTGATACCACATGTAGAAAATTTATTCACATATACAATTAATCAATCAAGGAAATAACAGATCCATATATAATTGTAAAACACTGATCAATAAATACAGTGGAATTAAAGCGTAAATGTTTGAGCCATTGCTTTACTTGCAGAAAAATAGATCGCTTCGATAATCAGGGATCTATCGGAATGCTAGATTTTCCTCTCTATGACCTATTTCGATATAACAGCTTTCAATGGGATTAAAGCAACTGATAGGTATAACCTATCCTTTTATAGACTAGAGAGGGGCAAGAAACCCTAATCAATAGCGTGTCAACCTACCCTTCCCATTACGGGCTTCAAGAACACAATTGCCTACACTTTCACGCTTCAACTGTACCCGTTATCAATCGATACGCTTAATACCCAATTCAATCAGATCATCAGTAGGGTTCAACAAATATTGGAATATTCATTAATTCGATTATTTAAAATAGAAAATCAATTAATTAATGTAAGCCCATATTATAGGAAATTTCCAACACATGTTGCATAAATTTGATGTGGTAGCTAACCAGTGCCATTCCTCCTATTTTCATGTCAAGAAGAAAACTAATGGAATACCACTGTAATAGAGGAGAATTTGACAGTTACATGTCATGTCCAGTTTCTCATAGATTGTAGTGGAAAGGAAGACGGTGAAAAGACTCCAGATACTGCCTACCTGATTAAGAAGTCGTCTCTTATTCAGCTTGCGGAAGAAAGCCCAGTAACCAAAACAATTGTTTTCTGTAACAAGGTATGTTGATCTTTCAGTATAGGCTGCTTGAAATTGACTCGTCATTACATTTACTTCTCTCTCCCGACCACCTCAACTCCTGAGCTGGAGTTTGAGAGAAGGCTCTGAAACCACCTGGATGGAGGACTCATCATTACTTTGAACTCATCCTTCCTCTTCTCTATACAGATTGAGACACGTTGGAAAGTTGAAAATGCATTGAACGAATTTACAGAAAAGGCACTCTTATACAAGTTCTACCTTTCCATGCTGCTGGTTACAGAAGAGTCACTACAGGCAAATACGAAAGAGTTTTCTGCTTCTCCATCTAAAGATGTTTCCTCGTTTTTGGTTTGCACCGACAGGTATGTATGGTTGCTTTGTCCGATGCCATTCAAACTATGCTTTATGAGATAGATCTGTTCTGTGGCGAGATTGATCCCTAAAAGTGAGCCTTTAGTTAAACCATGCATATCCTGCCAAGACCCAGGCCTTCAGTTCTCAGTTTAAGCTTGCACATTTAATGATGTATTCAGTCTCAACAAGAACTAGATGAAAATAGTATTGGCTGAGATAGGCCTTGTTCTGTCTTGTGGGTTTTGTGAATGATTGGGCCTGTATACTTGCAAGTTTTCTGGTATTGGGCTCATTTCAATTTCTTTGATAGCCGAGAGCTGAGTGTTAGCTAACACTCATGGCACTCACCTAGGCGCTTAGGCAAAGCGATGCGAAGCCTCTGCTCCTCACCTCATCTCAGGCGAGGTTTCTTTGTTTAAGATAAGCACCTCAGATGAGGTGCTCCTCCTCTAAGGTATTGCCTCAGAAAAGATTTGTCTAGGTTAACATCTTGATGTGCTTCGATGCAGACCGCGAATAACTTGTGATTTTTAAGTGTGAAAGACCTAATAATTTGTTTTGTGATGGATTAATCTCCACTTTCTACTTAGCACCTCTCATTGTTCAGCCTAGCGCCTGAGGCACAGTGGGGTCAGAGCCTCTTAACAGCGCCTAGTGATTTTAACAGCACTGTTTGTGACAGAGTCAAATAAAAGGCGGGCGCTTTTAACCATTGGCGGGGTCACTGGACATATACAAATTTACCTGAGACATGTCACTCTCCTCTTTCTTTAAGTATTTGCAAGATCCTGATGATTCTTGAACCATATGGCAGGGTGTCACGTGGAATCGACTTTACCGAAGTGGATCATGCATTCTCTTCAACTTCCTGTGCGATCTGAGCGAATATGTCCGCCGTGTTGGAAGAACAGCGAGAGGTTCTGGAGGGAAACGCAAAGCATTTGTCTTGGCAGTTGGGAAGCATTCCCTGGCAAGAAGGATAATGGTGAGAAAACAGAAAGGCCATCCCTTGCATGATGTGCCCTCTGCCTATGAGCTGATGAGTTGAGACGTTCATGCACCAAGTGGGATCGAGTTCACGCTTGGAGTGACAAGAATAGATCCCATCAGTCCATTCTTTTTTCCTGCATGTTACGGAGGAATGGCGTGGCAAGAAGTGAAAAACGTAAAGGGGGATCGCTGTTTGGTGAGATTCTGGTTCTTCCATTTTGCATCTACATTTTGAGGGGGATCCGAGAAGAGTTAATGCAATGAAGAGTTTTTGATATCAAGGTTCGAAACCTATATACTTTGGTCTTTATTCCGTTCATCGTTGAGGAACATCGATGCTTCTTGCTGATCGAGACGACTTAAGAAGTCTTCGAGCCTGTATTGTCTGTAAGTTGCACTTTGTTGATAATGAATATGCAATGATAGGAAAGTACGGGACTGTATCCCCTGCTGTATGCCATGAATATATTAAATGACCTGCTGTCACAACTTACTGAGCGTTCCGATACATGAAACTGATTTACAAACACCAAATATAATTTACGTACTTCATTTTGCATCCACAATACAATAAGCTGATTTATGAACTTTACTTACAAGCTAAATTACTCATTTCAAAGGTAAATCAAAGTACTTCCTCTAAGGTAAATGACTTTGTTTTAAGAGATTTTCAATGGTGTTATAATTTCCCTAAAAAGGTCATATTTTTAAGTTCTTGTACTTAGTAATTGAAATTTAACTGATCTTGGCGTAACTTGAATTGCACCTAGAGTTAATGATTTTATTTTTCACATATTAGTTTAGCTGTAGACTGCGTTCCGTGATAATCTCAATCACCTTAGCATAGCAACTTAGCTTAAATTGTCGCAACAGATGGAACTTGTAATCTGTATTGACCTTAATAATCGTAGATTGCTTTCTTTTCGTAACTTCATATTGTTGTCAATAGTAATTATTCAATAATACCGTTATTTTCCTCAATTGGTTGTAATCAGTAATTTATTATAGTCAATAACTTCCCCTCATGAATTTCCTTAATACTCTCAATAATGCCAGCGCCTTGTCATTATCCGATAACATTGTAATTTTTCCACGATACAGTTTTGATGATTATACCTCCAACCACAGTAATTTGTCTCGAGTCGTCCTATTCTCAATTTATCTATAGCCAGTGCTTTTCCTTTTGGAGTACTAACTTAGCTATAGAGCTCTTAAAGTAAGAATGCGTCATTATCACCTCAAAGAATGTAACTTGGTAACGGCATTAATAGCTTACCTTGCTTAAGAATGACAATTAATAATTACCGATAATAAATCACTTTAAGTTATTGTAAATTGTAACTTCACTTAAGAAATAGCATGCAACTTGAATTTATGGTAATTTTCCTTTTCCCTATTCGTAATCATTTACCAAAACGATGATGACATTTATCTTAAGTTTGTAAATTAATGTAGCCTAGTTTTGAATAAATACGCTTGGTTGCCGCATTCTTCCTCCATCAAATGTAAAACTTACAATCCCTTGCGGTCGTAATAACCTTAAATGTTAATCCGTCGCTTGTATAACCGATTATAATCGGTGACGACTCTTATAATTGATTTGATAGATGAAATTCTTTAGCTTCAAATCCGATGGGCGTTTAATAACCTACTGGACTTTAAAACTTTCCCAGGAGTGGAAAAAGTTTAGCATTGGCTCCATTTTGCAATTCAATTCTTAATTGGAAATGTGAAAAAAAAAAATGTTCTTATTAGATCGTTCTCGAGAGACGGCATAAAATGAAATCCGTCGCAAATATTTTGCAAAAGGACCAAAATCGAACCCGAAAATATTTACGAGGACCATAACGCAATTTTCCCAAACAATTCGTCGAAAAGGATGAGGCGTCGCAGAAACGAAGAGGGAACGAGTGCCTTCTTCTTCGTCACCATCGCTCTCTGTCTCTTGCACTTGCACAGCGATAAGCCATGGCTGCTTCTACTTCAATCTCGTTCCTCAGCCAGAGTCCCTTTTTGGGTTCCTCCCAGAACGTTCTCTCGGTCACGATTTGCCCGAAATTCCTCGGGACAGTCCCAATGCAGCGGCCGCCGCAGCGCCAGCCTCTCTTCGCCGTCGAAGCCTGGGCCAAGACCCATAGAGCGGACCGGCCCGCCCGCCATTCGCACATCAGGAAGAAGGTGCCTTTTGGGTCGCCCTGCTTTGACGCGCTGATTTTTCAGTGATGCCCCCGACCCTGTTCATGGTGGTCGAGTGCTCTGGTGAAAGCATTGGTTGGGTTTCATTTGCTTTTTAGAGCAGGGGATTCGATTTGGTTCCGTGGGGAGTCTCTGCTCGGAATCGATTGGTGTGGTGCGGGGATTAGTTGGGTTCGTGTGGTTTCGTTTGGGGTGAGGAGTGATTTTGAGGATGAGAGGCGTGGGGAGAGGGTGCTGTTTTGGTCCATAATATGAATGATATAGCTCTAGCTCGCAAGTTCTGCTTGGTGTTCTGTTTGTCAATGTTATGAATGGCATATAGGGTTGTTAAACTAGGAAAAAGAAACAGAGGAGGAGAGAAAAAAAAAAATGTATTAATTCATCATCTACCGATAATTTCTCACCAAATTCTTATTTTTTTGCATTTTTTTTCTGAAGTTAACATGGTTATCTGGATTATCCGCTTCGCCTGAATCGGTCTGGTCAATGTTCACAGACTAAGGTTCCCAGCCACCGGCGGCGGGTGTGACCATTGGGTTGCTTTTGAGCGACTGGGGCCAGAAGACAACAATAGTAATTTATAAACTATAAATAAAATATTTGTTCAAAAAAAATTATAAATAAAATAGCAAAGCAAATTTTTTTTTTTTGGTCATCCTACATACACTCACTTTGACTTGTCTTGTGCACTGCCTTCGTAGGAGTCGCAACCCATTTTCGAAACTTACACGTTCCTACCCCCATCCCCCTGAGGATGGTAGAGATTTGAACTCCTCACTTTCCCCTTCCATGTTGGAAGGGTGGCCACTGGGGCGAACCTCCGGTGGTTAGCAAAGCAAATTGAAAAGTAATATATATGGAGAGAGAGAGTAATAAATAAATTATATGTGAGTGAAAGAGAGAGTAATAAATAAATTATTTGTGCAAAAGACCAATGAAAACAACAAGAATTACTATGCGAAGGAGAGGAAGAAAGGATCAAACGTTATTTTCTCTCAACCCTCTTCACCATGTTCCCAGATCCAAGGCTCCTTTCGCAAAGCATCGAAAGGGGGTGATTATGGCAAGACGCGCGGAAGCCGAGGAATCAAAAGTTGTAATCTAGGGATCAAGCTATTTCTTAAGCGCTGGTGAATCCATTTTCACACCCTATAATAATAGACTACGGATAGCTCGATATCAAATTCTACCTTGTGAGCATCTTGAAGTTAGGCAGCTCCTCTCTTCCTAGGATAAAATAGTAACATATTTTATTTGATCCCACAGACGGCATAAAACGGGGAACTTCATTATGAATCTAATCATTGTTACTTGTCTAAAAGGTAAAAGAAAATTAAGTTTGAGGTTTCACAATTAAATTTGATGTAGGACCGCTCGATTTTCCCCCCTAATCTTATGCATAATGTATCTTTTAGGTAGCAAATCTAGGCGAAGCTGAAGCTTCTGGGCATCAAAAAGTACAGTGATGGCTACCAAAAGCTACTTCGCTTCCCAATCAGCCTTAACTCCCCACCCTTTCCCCACCAGCTCCACTCAAGTTGCGCCCCCCCTCTCCCCTTCCGTCCACCATCTCTCCTCTTCTACCGGGCCCCTCAGCATTCGCTGCCTGTCCGGCTCGGGGCAATGCGGGGGACAACTTTAGAGACTCTGGGGGGCCTGCCAGCTGATTGACGATGAGATAGTAAGGTCGGATTTATCTCAGTAATTGAGCTGTTAGCTTGCATAGTTCGCATTCAACTGTAGACGTGTTTGATGTGAATGTGCTAGTTGGAATGACTAATGCCGTTTGTTCTAATGACAAATTCCCTTCTTCTTCTTCTTTTTTTGGTGAGTCCGTTGTTGATAATTGGTATCCAAGCCGATGGAACGACTCAAGCAATTTGTTATGTGCATTTTGTGCTGCGAAAAAGCCACGGCTGAGCCATTGCGTTGAGATGTATGACATATCCAACTCTACATCTTGTTTTGGAGCTTATCTAAATCATGCAGTCTTGGGCAAATGATTTTGGCATGCAGTCTTGGGCAAATGATTTTGTTTTTCTTAGTTTGGCTTGAAAACGAATATATGCGACACAGAGTTGGAAGTTTCTCTCCCATTTTAATCTGGGCTAAGTCTTTCTTGTAGCATACCGAATCCCTCTGTGCAATAAGTAAAAGTCAGAACTTGGAGATGAATTTGGTTTTTCCAACGATAAAATGAAGTCAAACAGTCATTTCTTTTTTTAACAGGCACTCATCATGGGTCAACCCTGCCGAAAGATGAGATTCTCCTACGGCAAGTATGAGTGGTTTAGGCAGAGGTTTGGATTACTGAATTCGCTGAGAGTCAAATCTCTTGCTGAAAAATCTTCCAAGCTAAAGCAAGCGAGTTGCAAAGATTATGAACCAGAAGCAGAAAATCTACATTTTGATGTGCCTGATCTCTCTTTTTCTAAATTGGATCGACTAGGGAAAAATGAGGAAGCAGCTATCCTCATACTCGGAAGAAAGATATCATGTGCTTACCAATCCAAAGCTGCCAAAGATGCCGCAGCAAGGACTGAAACAGAAGAAATGGATCATTGTGCACCTAATGGAAACCAATAAACAAGGCATATCTGCCACCAGAATAGTTGGAACAGAGCCTTCACTTCACAGTTCTGATGCAGATTTCAGATTTCAGAGGATGGGGCAGGGGGGTTTCCGTGGATGCCTTTACTTCAAGGTGTTCTTTCTACACCTTGACAAAAGGAAGGTCTTCTCCTGGTGTACTGCAACTCAGATTGCTGCTAACTATGGATGGCTGCTAGCGATGGCATTCAAACCTGTAATTGAGGGAAAGACTTGTATTATAGCTGATCAGAGTGGCTCGGGAATAGTGCTGGCTTATCTTGCACCAATAGGCCAACATCTCAGGTAGGAAGAGCTGCAACAACCTAGCAAATCGTTCTCACAAAGCCCTCGAGTTGTTGTTCTGGTGCGTACTGCTGAGTTAGCTTTCCTGGTTGGTAGTAGGTGTCCTTTCTTGTGTCTATTCCTTTACTCTTATATGCTTTGGCAAGCAACTCATCAACTTTTACTAGTTTATGGCCAATTTAAGCTCTCATCCTATGTTGTGATAGGCTATTGCGTAAGTAGCAAATTTGTGGTAAAAAAGCACTCCAACTCATTGTTGGTGGCAGTCAACCTGTTTTTAACAACTTGCCACCTATAATACTCAAATTGTCATTTCTTCTTTGAAAAAAGGAATAAAAAGAAAAAAGAAAAAGAGATTCCTATGTGTTGCAATCTCAAAGATGGTATTGGGTTCCTGGAAAGGCATTTCTACAATTGAAGTGGCAAAGTTGCTTACTGATGTGCATAATTTACTCATGAGGCAAAACTGGTAATCTCCTTGGAGTTGTTGAAAATGGAGGTGTTCTAAATTTGGAGATACTCTATAGTTGGCTTTATGTACAGCAATGCTTGTTTTCGCTTGTAGTGGATGACAAACATAGCATGATCTTTTGCGCCCACATGAGTAATACTTAATATCTGTGGTGAGTTTTATGCAGGTTTTGAGTAACTGCCAATCCATATCAAAGGTTGGGGCTCCATTCTGGTCTATGGTTGCCACAGGTGGTTTCAGGCAGAAAACTCAGCTGGAATGTATAGAAGAGGGTGTTGATGTCCTAAAAGCCACTCTAGTCGCTTTTTTTTTTCTTGTTTAAGAAGGCTTTTTGGAGTTGAAGGATCTTAGATGGTATGCCTATGCATTGTAAAATGTTGCATGAATCAGTTTGGGTGCATGAGCTATTCGAGATCATCATCTTCTCATCAGTTTTTGAGTAAAGAATGTGATTGTCCTACTGTTTTCTGATTTAGTACTTCACCATGTATCATCACCATTCTTTGAATCTTTGAGGAAAGGAAAAGATTCGCGAAATTTCTATTCTTACATACACAGCTGAATCTTGATTTTCTGGCTTGAGTTATGGAGAACTTTGCTTTGACTTACAAAAATGGTGGATATATCGCTATTTGTTAGCCCCAATAGAAATCTTTGAGAAATGACTGGTGACAAATTGAGAAGGCTCCACTCGACACACTCGTCATATTGTTTGATATAGGATATGAAGTTAAAAAATCTCTTGTTAATGGATTTGCTTTCCAAGAATTTGAATGACATCAAAGCCTGGATAATTTTGGCATTCAGCAGATTTCAGTCCATGCTATGCTACAAACAAAGAGCTCTATGTAGCTGTAATGTACTCAAAAACAGAAGAATGATATCTTTGTACATGATATCTTTGTACATATTGCAGATTGTTTTGCAACTGCTGTTATAATCTATGGCTTCATGCTCAGCGTATTTTTGGATGAGGTGGATATTCTCTACAATGATGAGTTTGATGCAGCGTTTCAAAGCATAATCAATTATTCACCTGTCTCCACCCAGTATCTGTTTGGGACGGCCTTGCTGGTAGATATATCTAACAAAATAGTTGAAATTCCTCCCGACTGTGAAGTAATCATGAGACGTGGCATTCATCGGACAAGCCCTCACTTGTAGAGGTTGGTCTAAAGCTGTATTATTCCAATTTCCGTTATTTGCTAATGGATACACTAATATTATCTAATTTAGGCACAAAAGGATTCACGTCTATGTCTACATTTTTTTTTTGGATGCTTTTGGACAACATATTACTCATAACTAAGCTATCATTTATGCTCCCTAAAAGTGATGGAGCATGGTTTTACGTTGATGCTTTGGTTTTGGGGGTGGATGGTTACCTCATATTGATGGGGGAAGATGGAAAGCGGACGAAGAGTGGAAAGGTTTTTTTTCCTTGAATGTCTCTTAACACGTGTGTTAGTAGTCTATGGTATATTTTTGGCCAAAAGCAGTCTATAACATCTAAAGGTGCCACCAGCATTCTGTAAGTCATTTAATCTGCTTGGAGGTGAAGAGAAATAAAATCATAAGAAGTCTCTGAAATTTCATCGATTGTGCTGAGATGATTGAGGATTACATTAGGGTCCTATCATTGATTGTGCTGAGAGATTGAGGATTATATTAGGATCCTATCCGTTTCTCTTCTTTCCTCAATTTGCAGAAGAGTTTTTGCAGTTGTCCTGAAAATTGTTTCTATTCATTTTGCCAGTTCGTTGATTCTCAAAATTTAACTTTGTACGGAGGTATTGTACAAACTAATTTAGGTTACATATTGTCGCGACCTACCCTCGGGGGGAGGGAACAGGTTTAGGGGTATTGCCTAAAGAACGGGCCTAAAGCCCATGATTAGACGCGGGCTCTCCCAAACCCATACCCCTCGTGACATTTGGATATTTCGTATGAATTTTGCATAAAAGGAGTCGCCACTAGCCTATTGGGGTCGGCTATGAACCAAGTGAGGCATGGGAGTGTACCTCACTTTCTACGCAACCAGAGAATCTGGGGTCGGAGACTTGATTACACTAATTGACTAATTAGTGCCATTTCGGTACCTAATCTTGTTCATTTTATCAAAATAATTTTTAGCATGCAGCTTGAATTGATTTTACTCATCCACAAACATATTAAAGTGATCATACGAGTGCAATCTAAACACATACTATTAAACATACCATATGACTACACACACGCCATTAAACAAATCCATCACTAATCATAGCTAACGATGTCCTAATCACCATAAGACTATACACATACCATTAAACACAATAAGATATACAATCTAAACATGCGACGTAATCAAAATAAATGCATAATAACACTTAAAATGACAACACTTAGCAATTCCTAACCAAACTCTATTATTTTTTTAATTTTCGAAATTTTTATTTTTATTTATTTTTATATTTTAAATATTTTTTTTAATCCCAAAATAATAACTCGGGCCAGGCCCTTGGCCCGATTTAAATATGGGTCGGATAAGGATTCATGAGTTTGTACTATTAGCGCTAAAAGCCAAATTGAAGAAATGGGTTCAACGTCTTAAATCTATTCAAGAAAAGGGCCAAGATCAAGACCCAAATTTATCAAAGGAAAACACTTAGGCCCACTTACGCTAAGATCCCTTTAAAACCACTTCCAGCACGTCCTAAATAAGCCCAGCTCCGAAATTAGCCCACTTACATGACATATCCATAAACTCCTTCTTAGGCAAGAAAATAACCTTAAATTCAATAAACTAGTCTAAGCCCAACAACCAAATTCAGCCAAACTAGACACTAGACCCCTAGAATGGCAGCTTCTCTTTCTGCGACTCCTCCTTTCTGAAGCCAATTTTTTTACCTTTTTATAGTTTTCTATTTTTTTTTTGTTTTGCTTTTCTTTTCTTTTTTGCTTTTTATTCTCTTTCTTTTTATTTTCTTTTTTTTATACTCTTTTTTACTTCATCCCTTCCCTGCACTTTCCCCTTCTACGACTCCTCCCTCCCGAAATCATTTTTTGCCTTCTTTTCTTTTTTGGTTTTTCTTTTTCCTTATTCTTTTTTTATTTCCCCTTTAGCGTTCTTCTTCTTCTCCGACGCTTCTTCCTCAATTCGCGCCATCTTCACCGTGTGAAAGATGAAGAACATGAACAATCTCAAGCGATCTATTCTGAAGAACTTCTGTATTCTAGAATGAAGATCGTATCATTGTAACTCAGTACATTCGAAATAGAAAAGGAATACAATTCCTCTGTTCTATCTTCTTAAGATCAATCTTACTTGAATTGCTTCAGCACCTTGATCTTCAGCTGTCTACTATCCTTTGAATCTTCCTCTTCCAATACAGAGATTGTTCAGCATCTGTTGTTGATCCTGATCTTCTCTTCTCTTCACTTTCTGTTTTTCCTTCCTTACTTTTCTTATGTAAAGCCAGACGAGTATTTATATCTAGGAACTTAACAGAACTCGGTTTCGGTTACAAGTGAAAACCAAATACAGCAACTACTTAACAGAAAGACCTAATTGACTACGCTTATGACTTAGCGATCCGAGTCATTGATTCTTTTAGCATCTCGTTCATTGATCGTCGATCCAGGCTGGTCTTCTTTATAAGATCTTTGCCGTTGATTTAACCTCATGACTTGGCGATTCAAGTCATTTGCTGTATCGCCTCTGTATCGCCAAGTCCTCTGTTTTTGCTGTACTGCCAAGTCCTCTGTTTTTGTTTTTCCGCAGCACACTATACCACTTTGTTCCTTTATACTTAACATCCCCCCGCAAATTGGGAAGAGGGATTGTTCCTATTCCCAATTTGGTGCGAAGATACAGATGCGCTGAGTGGGAGAGTGACTTAGTGAATATATCAGCTACTTGAAGATGGCTTGGAACATGTTCGATAGAAATTGAACCAGAGGACACCTTTTCTCGAACAAAATGGAAGTCAACTTCTATGTGCTTTGTTCGCGCATGCAAGACAGGATTGGCTGTAAGGGAAATAGCTGATTTATTGTCACAAAACAAAGATGTAGCTTGTGTAAGAGGAATACCAATATCTCGTAGAACAAAACCGATCCAGGTTAATTCAGCTGTTGTGGATGCTAAAGCCCGATACTCTGCTTCTGTGGAAGACTTTGAAACAGTAGATTGCTTCTTGGCTGACCACGAAATCAAATTAGAACCTAAGAAAGTACAGAACCCTGTAGTAGATCGTCGAGTAGTAGGACAACCTGCCCAATCAGCATCTGAAAAACCATAGAGATTTGTCAAACTATTGGAATGAAGATAATAACCGAGATGAATAGTTCCTTTGACATATCGTAAAACCCTTTTTAATTGATGAAAATCTGCTATTGTGGGATGTTGCATCTTCTGACAGAGGAGGTTTGTTGCAAATGCTAGATCTGGTCGAGTGATAGTCAAGTATTGAAGACCACACTGCAGCGAACCCTCATCGGGGCTTGGAGGGTCGCCAAGCTACCTTCTAGCGCCAGTCACTCGTTTCGACCGACGATACCACTGTTGGCCACTCATTCCGGTGACGACAAACCCATTTTTTTTTTTTTGGCGTGGGAAAAAGAAAAATTGACTCAAATACGCATGAATATTTCTCACGAACATTACGAAAACACCACGTATACGAGCAAAGCAAGCAGGACTCAGCAGGCGCGGGAGCAAAAGCGAGTTGGTGTTGCGTTGAAACATACACTGTTCTTTGGTTTTTTATTAAGGCATTTCATCGAACGCATAAGACGCACTAGCATAGAGAGGTAAGCATAGACTCGATTGGGGGCTCGGGTTCAGACGAGATCATCACGCGATACACAAGCACTGTTCGGCTCGCTCATAGACAAGTTTATCAACGTTTAACTTGAGTTTAAACAAAAGTAACGAGTCTCAGCCACAACGCCAAACACAAACAAATATTTGCATAAAGCACTACAATAAGCACGCATAAGTTCTGTGAGGATTGAACACGAGTACAACAGAATTTCGGGCTAGGGTCGAGACTGAAGCTCGTGCGAACTGGTCGACCACGAGCTCCAGCCCGACGCCCCACCGACTAAAGGGCAGACGTACTCGGGAACGACCTACCTAGTTCAAAGGGGTGTGCGGCGGTGAACGACGGCCCACGGGCGGACAACTGGCGACGGCAAAGCTGTCCTTCGGTCTTACTCTCTCCCTTTGGCTCGCTCTCTACTCTCTCGAGCTCTCTCTAACTCCCTCTGTTCTTCTGTGTTTTTTTTTTTTTGCTGTTTTCCTCTCGGTTCCAGTCCTGCTTTTTTCCCCTCGCTCCCTCTCGGTCTTATACTTCCTGCAGGTATCCCGAGCGAAGACCCCCTGCCGTGCCAGCTAATTAATCGGTCTGCTTCCTCGACTCGCGGATCGCGCCGAAAGCCCTGCCATGCCGATCCTCTGCCTCGCCTCCTCTTCTTCTTCTCGTTTCTTCTTCTTCTTCTTTTTTTTTGCAGGAACTTGCGCGAAGACTACGGCCGAGCCAGTTGCCGGTCAGCTGCTCCCGACCCGCGGATCATGCCGCGCCCCTGCCACACCGATCCTCTGCTGCTGTTCTCGTTGCTGTGCTGCTGCCTTGCTTTCTTTCCGTCTCCAGCTCTATGCTTTCTGCAGGTTGTGCAGGTCGTGCCAAGACTGAAGGAGGGAGAAGACCGGATGCGGGCCGGGCCGAAAAAGAAAAGAGGTGGGGCCGGCCCAGCACGCAGGAGGAAAAGAAAAGAAGAGACAGGTCGGGCCACAGCCGGATCCAGCTCGACCTGACAATATTTTTTTTTAATTAAAGAATATTAATTAATTTTTTTTGTGATTAATTCCTAATCTTTAACGCTATTTTAAATTAATTAACTTATGTGAAATTTAGGTGTCAACACATATCATGTCCAGTTTCTCATAGATTGTAGTGGAGAGGAAGACAGTGAAAAGACTCCAGATTCTGCATTCCTGAATAAGAAGTCTACTTTTATTCAGTTTGCGGAAGAAACCCCAGTAACCAAAGCGATTGTTTTTTGTAACGAGGTATGTTGATCTTTCAGTAAAGGCTGCTTGAAATTGACTCATCATTACATTTCCTTCTCTCTCCCGACCATCTCACTGAGTCCTGGCCCGGAGTTTGAGAGAAGGTTCTAAAGCCACCTGAATGGAGGATTCATCATTACTTGTCCTCTTCTCCATATACAGATTGAGACATGTTGAAAAGTTGAAAATGCATTGAAGCGCATTGACAGAAAAGGCGCTGATACACGAGTTCTACCTTTTCATGCCGCTGTTTCACAAGAGTTGCAGCAGGCAAATATGAAAGAATTTGCTCCTCCATCTAAAGATGTTTCCTTGTTTTTGGTTTGCAGCAACAGGTATGTATAGTTGCTTTGTTTGATACCAATCAAACTATGCTTCTAGAAATATATCTGCTTTGCGGCCGAGCTTGATCCCTAAAAGTAAGCCGTAAGTTAAACCATGCATAACGTGCCAAGACCCAGGCCTTCAGCTCTCAATTCAAGCTTGCACATTTAATGATGGAGTCAGTCTCAACAAGAATTAGATGTAAATAGTAATGGCTGGGATAGGCCTTGTGCTGTCTTGATGGTTTTGTGAATAATTGGGATAGGCAAAAGCTGAGTGTTAGCTAATACTCAAGGCACTCACCTAGGCGCTCAGGCAAAGCAAGGCGAAGCCTCTGCTTCTCACCTCATCTCAGGCAAGGATTCTTTGTTTACGGTAAGCACCTGAGATGAGGTGCTCCTTTTCTGAGGTATTGCCTCAGAAAAGATTTGTCTATGTTAACAGCTTTGCACCAGTGCAATATGTGCTACAATGCAGACCTCAAATAACTTGTGATTCTAAGTATGAAAGACCTAATAATTTGTTTGTTGATGGACTAATCTCCACTTTTTACTTGGCACCTCTCATTGTTCAGCCGAGCGCCTGAGGCACTGTGGTCTTGAGTCTCTTAACAGCACCTAGTGATTTTAACAGCACTGTTTGTGACACAGTCGAATGAAAGGCGGAGCAGGGTCACTGGACACACATGAATTTACCTAAGACATGTCACTCTCATCTTTCCTTAAGCACTCTCATTTTTCCTTAAGTATTTGCAAGATCCTGATAATTTTTCAACCATATGACAGGTCGTTACAAGGAATCGACTTTACTGGAGTGGACCACGTTATTCTCTTTGATTTCCCATGCGATCCGAGCGAATATGTCTGCCCCAGCAAGAGGTGCGGGAGGGAAAGGCAAAGCGTTCGTCTCTGCAGTTGGGAAGCAAGTTTCCCTGGCGAGAAGGATAATGGAGAGAAACTGGAAAGGTCATCCCTAGCATGATGTGCCCTCCAGTTATGAGTTGATGGGACGTTCGTGCACTAACCGGGATCTGACTTCATGCCTGTAGTGACGGGAGTAGATCCCATCAGTCCATTCTCTTTTTTCCTGCATTTTACGGAGGAACAGCGCGAGGCAAGAATTGAAAACGTAAAGGGAGTTGTTTGGTTAGAACCTGCTTCTCCCATTTTGGATCTACATGTTGAGGGGGATCACAGAAGCGTTAATGCAATGAAGAGCTCGATATCAAGGTTCAAAACTTACATATTTCGGTCTTTATTCAGTTCATTGTCGAGGAGGATAGATGCTCTTGAGGATCAAAACCGACTTAAGAAGTCTCGGAGGCCCGTATTGTCTGAAGTTGCAGTTTGTTGATAATGAATGTGCAATGATAGGAAAACTCTAGAGTATATCACCTGTTGTATGCAATGAATATATAAAATGACCTGCTATAGCAAGTTACTGAGCGTTACAGTATAAGAAGCTAATTTACGAGCACAAAATATAATGTACAAACTTTTTGCTGCATAGCCAACTTTACTTTTAAGCTAAATTACTCAAGAGGTAAATTAAATTACTTCCTCTAAATGTAAATGACTTCGTGCTAAGAGATGTTACTCCTTGTATTATGATTTTCTTTGAAGGTCATACCTTATAGTTCTTGTACCTAGTAATATGACTCTAAGTATTGTAATTTAACTGATCCTGGAGTAATCTACCTGTAGTTATTTTTTTCTTTTTCACGTATAAGTTTAGCTATGGACTTCGTACCGTGAGAATGTCAATCACATCAGCATAGTAACTTATCTTAAACTATTGCAACATACAAAACTTGTAATTTGTACTGACCTCCATATAGTTTTTCTTACGATGTTGCAATTGTAAGAATGGAAAAGACCATCCGACTAGAATGAAAGTGTCATTCCATTCTTTGAGGGCCTTTCTTGGCGTCATTCATCTCCCGCACCATCTTAGAAGCCCTCGGGCCAAACTCTCAATTTTTGTAGTCTACATCTTTTAGCCAAGCCGGTCCGTTTGCACGATGTGGCCAGAATAAAATGTATTTTTTGTATCGATCAATCACATCACTTAATAGGGATAATAACATAAATAGCTCATGTACTTTTGGTCTAATGTAAAATGCAGCCTATAAACTTTTAATTTGTGCAGTATCTTGAGAAAGCATTAGTTCCTACTTGAGTTTAGAAAAGTTGCCTCCATAGTTGCATGAGTTTAGAAGTGAGAGCCGATCTGATACGAAGAAGCAAGAACAATGAGCACATATTTAGGGCCCTCCTTTCTTGATTTCAGAGTAAAAACCTGCCCGAGTTCGGCATTTCCTGATGGCAAGCTTAGGAGATGTTCTAACTTGCAACGGGCCTCTCTCTCATTAGCTAAACCTGTAGGATCGATCGCCTGGGATACATCCCCATTCTGTCCTTGCATTTTCTGTAGTGCAGAAATCTGATGGTGTCATCGCCACGAGCATTAAAGCCGGCGGTCAAGCTGGGTTGGACGATGGCGAGCGACTGCTCTGTTTCACGGCTCCGCTTTCTCTCTGTCATCAGCTTCTTAGTCCTTCCTCTGCATCGCGTGCTTCTCGGGGGAAAATTTGGCAAACAGATTATCGGCGATGAAGCGAGAAACGATGGATCAGAACCCGAGATGATCGAGATCAAGGCTGCGCATGACAACGCTTCTGTTCCCGGAAGAGTTTTTTTTCAGAAATGGTTCTTTTCTATTTCTGCTCCGGGGAATAATTTCTGAGTAAAAGAACCTGTTTGGTAACGACACAAAATTTCTACTCTTGGAATAGAAAAAGAATAGAAATGCGTTTGGTAACGTAACAATTTCTTTTTTGTATTTATTCATTTTTTATTCTTGCCGACGGATCGCCGCCGCCCGCCCGCCGGTCGCGGCCGCCGGCCCGCCAGCCGCCACCGCCGCATGACCGCCGGCCGAAGGGCTTCCGGCGCAGCCGGCAGTGGCGGCGGTGGCGGCCGGGCCGGCGGCGCGGCGACGGCGGCCGGAGGACCGGCGGGCGGCGGGCGGGCGGCGACGCTGGGCGGGGCGGCCGATGACCGGCGACCGACGGAGGCGACCGGCGGCGGCGACGGTCGGTCCGCCTCCGGCGACCGGTGGCGGCCGGCGGCGACGGGCACGGCGACGGTCGATCGGCCTCCGGTGACCGGGCGGCGGCGGGTCAACCGGAGGCGGCGGCGGTCGATCGGAGGCGGCGGCGGCGGGCGGCGGTCGATCGGAGGCGGCGGGGCGGGCGGCGGCCGGCGGTGGCGGCGGCGGTCGGCGGCGGCGGCGATGGTCGGCCGACGGCGGCGGGGGGCGACGGCGGGTGGTGGTCAACGGCGGTCAATGGTGATTAGCAAGAGAAGAATAAAAGAAAAAAAAAATTCACTTATTTCTTAAACTTGTTCCCGGGAACAAGAAGCAACTTTTTTTTACTTCTCATTTCTATTCCAAAATCATTTCCGGGCTAACTTTTTGTTCCCGGAAGAAAATACTAACTTGCCGTTATCAAACATGGTTTCTATTCTTTTTTTGTTCTGGGGAAGAAAAGAATAGAAATAGTTGGGCTGGGGATGGTTATCATGCGCAGCACAAGAGTCTCGATGTGCCGGATTGAGCTTCGTCGGTCCCCGACTCGCCGAGTCTGAGGGTCTGTCGATTCCAGTGAAAAGCAAAGATGAACATGAAACCGCTTCTGAATCCTTCTTCGCCTCCAAGGTATCGTGCGAAGATCCTACTGGCGAGCTGGAGTCGTCGATGGTGAAGGACAGATATGGAGAGTTGGCGACGGAGCTTTTCGGGAGCCGCTCCGGAGGAAGAGAGAGAGTGAACTCTAGCTCGACCGGATCATTCGAGATGCCCTATCAATGCCGGTGGAGAACTCAGCCATATGAAAAGGCCGGAGAGAACCTAACCTCCGTTGCGCAACTGGTGACGACGGCGGCGCGCTGCAATGGAGGTGGAGGCCGGAGCCACCGTCACCCTCTTGGAGAACACGTATCGAATCCGGAGATATCAAGCTCCGTCGAGGCTGACTTTGAACAATGACCGGATCCGTGGACGAAAATACCCGACCGCTGCTCTTCGAGGTCACCGGCCGGGAGCAGTGAGCCGACATGCGGTCGCCGAGAAAACAAGATGGCGTCGTCAGCCGGCGGGAAATATATATATTTGCCTAATTTTCATCTAAAATTGATAATATGATGGTCTAATCATTATTGGCCATCCCACGTGGCGCATCGGCAATCTGACCCAAACAAATTATAAGTATGAAAATTGACTTTCTAATAACAAATTCGAATAGCATTTTCTTGTTGAGAATTGGCTTTATTAGATTATCAATATCATTAAACCCAAGTTGAGAATAAAATGAAGAAAATTACCAAAAAAGTCATAAATCTATTGTAATTGTGACAATTCAATACTAAATTTTTTTTTTTTGGCAAATTTAGTCTTAAACCTTTTGTTTTTGTTCCAGTTCAGTCCATCTAGCCATGCATAGTCGAAAAATCTGATGTGGCATCTTAGTCAGTGCCGCGCTGACATGGCACCGGAGAGCAAAACGTCACCGTTTTGCTTTAAAAATAAAATATAAAAGCCAAAAACAAAAGGCAGAAGAGAAAAGGGTGTGGGGTTGGTTGGGTTCTTTCCCAAAATCAAGCGGGGAACTTAAATTAAGAGGATCTTCCCTTGATTCATGGTTACCCGACATTGATTCTTGGTGGATGCCTCTATTCAACACTTCCGTCGAAACCCTCTAGTTGATGCTTGCCTAACACCTCCGTTTGACGCCTCCATCCAACCCCTCCGGCCAACGCTCACCCAACACCTCCGTTCGACACCTCCGTCCAACCCCTTCGGCCGACGCTCGCCTGACATCTCCATCCAACGTGTGCGTTGGCTCGACACCACTGTCCAATGCTCAGCTCGCCCGACATCTTTGTCCAATACTCGCATGATGCCTCCATTCGATGCTCACTCAAATTCGCCCGGCGCTTGCTTGACGCTCACTCAACGCCTTCATCGTCTTCTTGAAATTGCAATGCTTTATATTTATGTTGAGGCTTTAGCTGTCTTGATTTCACTTGAATTTTATTTTAAATTTTGTTGACATGGGTTTGTTGTAGTAATGAGTTTGTGGTTGTTGAACTGGTTCATTTGAAATGGCTGGGCAAATTGCTAACATGGGTTTGTGGATGATTTCGCATAGAATGTCTGTCTCTCCTGTAATTTTTGGTATTGTTGCTGCTTTTGGCTCATTTGGAAAGAATATATTACTTTGAGTTGTTGCCTCTGGTTCAAATCAACAAAGTTTGTTAGGTATATGAAATTCCTAATATACTCCTCGTTCTGATTTCCCCAAGCTCATCTAGATCACCTAAATCTCACAGCAATTGCAGCAATTTTGGCCTGCCTATGTTGTGGATTTTATATTATACTTGGAGGGATTTTGTATATACCATCCATGCGCACATCAATTTTTTTTTTCACGACTCGAACTAAATATAATATGCATATCCGAGATTGCAACTTCAAAAAAGTGATTGAAAGCTGAAACTTTTTATTTTAATTTTTCCTAATGCAATTCATGGAACATTGTAGGGTTTTTTTTCCCCTTTGCATCTGAAACTCATTGTTGTGGAAGCTTGAGAATTTACTATTTGGTTATCTCTTTAGCCTGCTGATAGAAGTTGACTTATAGAAAAAATCTAGATCAAATTCACACTTTCTCAATATACAATGCTAAAGATATTACTAGGTTACTGCTGGTATTTTTTTAGCTAAACTAGACTTCACTCTAATGTTATCTATTTCTATATATCGGTGCTCACTCTTGTTTATAAAAATAAGACAACATCTTAACTATACCGCTATCTTATTTATGCAATAAAATGCATTGTCTACATCTTGTTGACCATCATATTTACATCTTTTCAGGTGCAACCTAAGTGCACAGATTCATAAACTTATGAGGCTCCTACTTTTAACAATCATCACAATCAATGAAGTTACCAACGAATTCGTCACAATCAATGACATCGATCCCGCTAATCACCAACGATACATATGTGCTTTGCTATTGTGGTTTGAAATGTCCACTGGAAGTAGCAAACACGAATAAGAATCAAGGAAGAAGATATCACGGTTGCCCAAAATACAATATTAGATAAAGTTGCGGTTTTTTTACTTGGGTTGATGCGGAAATTAGTCCATCGGCAAGAAATGTGTCAAAAAATTTTCATTGAAACAATATTGAAGAGAAACTATCAAGCTATATTACGAATGATGGCAATTCAATGGATGTAGAATTTAGAGTTTTCAAAGCACAAATGAAACATTTCGAACGAAATGTGTATAAATTAAAGAAACATTATGCATTAAAAATAATGTTAGTTATGTAATGGGTGTTTATAGTGATTTTAGAAAACTTGTTATTTCGAAATATGAAGATGAATTAATGTCGTTTGTATTATTAAGTTGTTCTAGTAGATGTCATGCATTTGTTCACATGAAGTTCGAACATGAATGGAGTGTAAGTTTTTTGCAATCTCCTTTGTTTTGCTTGGAACAGAAAAGGTATCACACCAGATGATTAATGAACTTATCTAAAAAGCCGGTACAGTAAGACAAAAAAACATCAGTGTGTTCGATTATAAAACAAGTCTTTAGTGCACTAATTAAACTACACTCCTCCCATCCAGTCACGCCCAAAACCAAGTCGTCTTTCTTGAAGTTTGGACGTACATAAGTCATTTGCTCAATCTTCGTTACTATATTCTTGGTTCATCATTTCAGTGGTGCATCCACGTCCAGTTCTTCCTTATAGTTGAAAGTATCATCCAATCCAAACATATTCTTTAGCAAATCAACATTTTTTCCCAAACATAACGGTAAGCGAGAATTTTAAGTAAATATAGAATCGGAAAGAGAATATTAAACAAATTCTATTCAAGAAAACACTCGACAAATGCGAGATGATTACCTTTTTTTTGCTACCGGCGCTACTAAACCCAACACCTAATTTTTAAAACCTCATTGTTTTATTGAGCATATAAAATTTAGCGTCCAAACCCGACACCTCCTTTTTTTTTTTTTTTTTTTTTTTTGCATTATTTCTTGCCCAACAACCCTTTTTGAAATAACCTTGGGCAACTCTTTTTTTTTTCTTTAAAGCCTTCAAAAATAAATTCGTACGTGCTCCCGTACTCAAAATTAATCCATCAAACTTTGCACACACCTAATTTAAAATCTCATTGTGTAATTGAGCAAATAAAATTTGGTGTCCAAACCCAACACCTCATTTTTTTTTTTTTTATTTCTTGCCCAACAACCATTTTTGAAATAAACTTGGGCAACTCATTTTTTATTATTTAAAGCATTTGGAAATAAATTCATACGCGCTCCCATACTCAAAATTAATCAATCAAACTTTGCACGCACCTAATTTAAAACCCCATTGTCTTATTGAGCAAATAAAAGTTGGTATCCAAACCTGACACTCCATCTATTTTCTATTTTCTTACCCAACCACCATTTTGAAAATAATATGGGTTAATACCTTAAAAAAAACCCTAAACTGGTACATTTGTGACAAATTTACCCCAATATATTTTTTTGATCACCAAAAACCTAAAATTGGTATACTTTTGACAAATTTACCCCAAACCGGTATACTTGTGACAAATTTACCCTCTGTTAGTTTTCGTTAAATTTTAATTAAGTTAAATGACACGTAACAGTTGATTGGTATATTAATTTGAGATTTTACACTTCGTTTGTCACAATTTACAATTTTTTTGATTTTTTTGTGGTATTAATCCAATTTAGCGGAGGGTCTAATTGTTACAAATTTATCAATTTGGAGTTTTTTTTTGTCAAATAAATTAGTTTTTGGTAAATTTATCATAAATGTACAAATTTAGGGCTTTTTATGATCAATCAAGGTAAATTTGTCACCTTTGGTGTATCAATTTGAGGTTTTTTATGGTCAAAAAAATAGTTTGGGGTAAATTTGTCACGATATACCAGTTTTGGGTTTTTCACGGTATTAACCCAAATAATATTGGGCAACTCTTTTTTTTTTCCTTTAAAACTTTCAAAAATAAATTCGTACATGCTCCCGTACTCAAAATTAATTTATCAAACTTTGCACACACCTAGTTTAAAACTTCATTATTTTATTGAGCCAATAAAATTTGGCGTCCAAACCCGACAACCCTTTTTTTCTCTATTTCTTGTCCAACAACCATTTTTTAAATAAACATGGCCAACTCTTTTTTTTTATTTATTTAAAGCTTTTGGAAATAAATTCGTACATGCTCCTATACTCAAAATTAATTCATCAAATTTTACACGCACCTAGTTTAAAACCCCATTGTGTTATTGAGCAAATAAAATTTGGCGTCCAAACCCGACACCTCATTTTTTTTTAATCTATTTCTTGCCTAATGACCATTTTTGAAATAAACTTGGGCAACTATTTTTTTTTCTTTAATACTTTCAGAAATAAATTCATACGTGCTCCCCTACTCAAAATTAATTCATTTAACTTTGCACGTACCTAGTTTAAAACCCCATTGTGTTATTGAGCATATAAAATTTGGCATCCAAACCCGACACCTTATTTTTTTTCTCTATTTCTTACTCAACAACTCTTTTTGAAATAAACTTAAGAAACTCTTTTTTTTTCTTTAATGCTTTCGGAAATAAATTCATATGTGCTCCCCTACTCAAAATTAGTCCCTCAAACTTTGCACGCACCTAGTTTAAAACTTTATTTTGTTATTTAGCAAATAAAATTTGGTGTCCAAACACCCCATTTATTTTCTATTCTCTTGGCCAACCATTATTTTTGGAAATAATATTGGGCAACTCTTTTTTTTTTCTTTAAAGCTTTCGAAAATAAATTCGTACGTGCTCCCGTGCTGAAAATTAATCCATTAAACTTTGTACGCACCTAGTTTAAAACCCCATTGTGTTATTGAGTATATAAAATTTGGCGTCCAAGCCCGACATCTCATTTTTTTCTCTATTTTTTGCCCAACAACCCTTTTTTGAAATAAACTTGAGCAACTCTTTTTTTTTTTTATAATGCTTTCGGAAATAAATTAGTACATGCTAACGTACTTAAAATTAATCCATTAAACTTTACACGTACCTAGTTTAAAACATAATTATGTTATTTAGTAAATAAAATTTGGCGTCCAATCCCAACACCCTATTTATTTTCTATTTTCTTGCCCAACAATTCTTTTTGAAATAAAGTTGAGCAACTCTTTTTTTTTTCTTTAATACTTTCAAAAATAAATTCGTACATGCTCCTGTACTCAAAATTAATACATCAAACTTTGTACGCACCTACTTTAAAACATCATTGTGTTACTGAACATATAAAATTCGACGTCCAAACCCGACACCCTATTTATTTTCTATTTTCTTGCCCAATCACCATTTTTAAAAATAATATTTGGCAACTCTTTTTTTTTTTTTCAAGCTTTTGGAAATAAATTCGTACGTGCTCTCGTACTAAAATTTAAATCATCAAACTTTGCACATACCTAATTTAAAACCTCATTGTGTTATTGAGAATATAAAATTTGGCGTCAAATCCCGACACCTGATTTTTTTTTCTCTATTTCTTGCCGAACAACTATTTTTTAAATAAACTTGTGCAACTTTTTTTTTCTTTAAAGCTTTCAAAAATAAATTCATACATACTCCCGTATTCAAAATTAATCCATCAAAATTTGCACGCACCTAGTTTAAAACCTTATTGTGTTGTTGAGCCAATAAAATTCGACGTCCAAACCCGACATCTCATTTTTTTTTTCTCTATTTCTAGCCTAACAACCCATTTTGAAATAAACTTGGGCAACTCTTTTTTTTTTCTTTAAAACTTTTTGAAATAAATTCATATATACTCACGTACTCAAAATTAATCAATCAAACATTGCGCGTGTCTAATTTAAAATCTCATTGTGTTATTAAGCAAATAAAATTTGATGTCGAAACCCAATGCTCCATTTATTTTCTATTTTCTTGCCCAACCACCCTTTTTGGAAATAATATTGGACAACTCTTTTTTTTTTTCTTTAAAGCTTTCGGAAATAAATTTGTACGTGCTCCCGTATTCAAAATTAATTCATCAAACATTGCACGCACCTAATTTAAAACCACATTGTGTTATTGAGCAAATAAAATTTGGCGTCCAAACCCGACACCCCATTTATTTTCTATTTTCTTGCCTAATCACCCTTTTTGGAAATAATATTGGACAACTCTTTTTTTTTTCTTTAAAGCTTTCGAAAATAAATTCATACGTGGACCACCGGCCGTGGTAACTCTACTAGGTAGGCTCCTAACCTTTGAGGGGAAGGTCAGAAGTTCGAAGCCCTTGCAACACAAGTTGCAGGGAGGTTGGTAGGCCATTAGGTGATCTACGCATGGCACCTTGGTGGTGGGTCCTGGGCTAGCGTTACCTGGGATTTACGTGGCAGCTGTCAATCAAAGCGGTTCCTCCAGCATCAAAAAATAATAATAATAAATAAATAAATTCGTATGTGCTCCCGTACTCAAAATTAATCCATCAAGCTTTGCACGTATCTAGTTTAAAACCTCATTGTATTATTGAACCAATAAATTTGACATCCAAACCCAACACTTCATTTTTTTTCTCTATTTCTTGCCCAACAACTCTTTTTCACATAAACTTAGGCAACTCTTTTTTTTTCTTTAAAACTTTCGGGAATAAGTGTATAAACAACCATAAGCTTGTCAATGAAACAATAATTTCATATATTTGAAACGGGGCCAAATTTTGGGATATCACACCTAACACCGCTGATATGAAAATGGTATCACATTTCTTAGGAAAACACACCTCTAAAAAACCCAACGCAGTCATTTTTTAGGAAAGTTTTGATTTATACAAATTAGACAAGTTTCAAGCTTTGTTGAAAGGTAAATTTTGCATATTATATGCTTTTCATTATGTACGTATCTTTTGGAATTGTTTATTTTCTATTACAATTGCAGGTTTTTTTGTTTTCTTGAGAGAATGGTTTCTTTTAATAAATAATAAATGTTGAGTCCTTATGGTGTGATTGAATGCTTCCCCCTTGACATTGAAATGTCTCATAACAAGGAGCTTTATAGTAAGAATGGTTTCCTTTTTTCTTTTAAATTGAAATGAACTTTTATGTAGGGTACTCACAATTGCACCACATCTCGAAGAAGTACTCATCCTTTGAGTATAAAAGAACAAATAATAGCATGCACAATCTCATTACTTTACGAACAAACACTAGTTATACATTATTCAAGTAAAAATTAGATAAATAAACCCATTTTACTATAATAAGATGGTTCAAAAGCACATCTTCTTACTGATCTCAACCGTTATACAAATGGCTATATAAGACAAATCAAAAAGATACATCGATAACCCTACTTTATTGATGCCATCATCAATTAAAAAAATAAATTGATCAACACCACTTCACCAAATCCATTATTTCACCAAATCCATTATCACAAAAAATATTATCACAACATGTCAAAACTAAACATTTCCAAATGTTGTTACTTTTGTCTATTCGAATAACTTTTAACGCTTGTACTCTTGACATTAGTAGGAAGATCTATACTAGTAGGCCACAAGTACTGCCACTTGCATTTTTATTCATACATCTTTGAACCTGCAAAGAGTATATTCTTTTAAAGTATTATTGACGAAACAAGCATTACATAATAGAAATAAAAGTATTAACCGAAATTTTTTGTCTTGAAAATTGTGTTTGCAAAGATGTAGACTTGGTCTTCTTAATTAGACAAGTTGAACTATCGTGTCTCGTCTTCAAGCAAATTCGACATGTCATCTTCATTCCTATTCTCGACATCCTAGTTCCATTTGCCACCTCACTTTTCTCTCTTGATCTTTTTTATTTACATCTACCGCGCTTTATCCACTACATATTGTCATCCTTATCCATTACCTCATATCCAGCATCACCATTCCATATCACTTTACAATATGTTGCACCAATTCTATTTTTTTCTAGTTTTCTTACGATTCTTGGACCACAATCTCTTTTCCACTTAGCACATGCATCCCTCTATCTATGCATCCTTATCATTATTATTATCCGCATTTCCTCCAACATACTATATATGGATTTACACCTAGTATGTATAATTTTTTCTATTGAATGTTTCGCATAAGTTATTGTCAACAATGTCACATTTCACATCAATATTAAAGAAAGCCTTACACTAGTACTTTGGCTCTGTTTGCACCAGATCATGATATGCACAATGACTAATTTTTTTCAATACATGAGTATCCATCATACTTTATCCTAATATTGCTCTTAATACACTATCAAAATAGTTTTTGCATTTGTATTTTTTTATGTTTCTTGCCCCAATTAGCATAAATGTGTCTAGCACACATCTTATGCTGAGCTGTAGGTAGTAAATCAGCCACAATTCCTATAAGGCCTTGCAAAAGATGATTACAATGTAAAATATATCTTATAAATGTGAATATTTAAGAAGTATAACAAATAAAAATTAAATAAAGAATTTACCTTCTATTTGTTGCTAATTATGACCCAACCTCATCCATATGTGTCAAAAACATTAAAATCTTACATCAAATTTCTTAAGATCCATGTCCAGGTGTCATTATTCTCAACTTTGACAACCGCCTAAGCAATTAGGAACATTTGATCATTTGCATCCCTTCTAATAGCACATAGGATCTGATCTTGACAAATTCATTTCAAGAAACAACCATCTAACCCCATAACTTGCCTACATCCACTAAGGAACCATTTCTTACAAGCAGCAAAGCAAATGTACATTTTTTCAAACAATGCCTTAGAGTGCATATCTGGCTTTTCAACCTTCAATGTAATAGTACTCCCAAGATTTTTCTCCCTAAGCTCTTCCGCATAATCCCGCGGTTTTGCATATTTCTTCGTAGTTTCACATAACACTTTATAAACAAACAACTTAGCCTTCGTACATTGAACTATACTTACATCTAATCCAACTGCTCCTTGATTAATTCCTTGAAAGCAATATTTTTAATAGTTTGTATTGTTTTTATTGTAGGAAGATAATGATTTGACAACCAAGAATTTGTCACCCTTCTATTTTTGAAGCAAATGTTACAAGTATGCTATAACTGTAAGGTCTTGACATGAAATGATCCAGTACGAGCATCAATAGAGCCAGAAATCTTCCAATGACAACTCTCATTAACACATTTTGCTCTAACAAATTTCTTATCATTCTTTGTAAATTTTATCTCTCTACATTGAGTACTTTTTCAAAGCATCTTTGAATTGGCTACTACTATCAAATGTCATAGCCACAACAAACACAAGCACAACACAATTAGGATTATATATTGGAAACATACTTCTCTTTCTAGTAAAATCATCATCTTCTCCCATATCAGATCTAAAACTGTCATAAGCATCCGTATCATAATACTCATTCTCATAACCAACTTCAGCATCAACTCCACTATTCACATCTAATGATTGAGATGATACCAATACTGTGGATGGTTCCCCTATAATCAAATCCTTTGTAACCCTCCCAAGAAACTCAATTATAGTCTTCATTGTTTCTAAAAGCTCTTCATTATCAATATCATCATCATCAATCAAAAATCTTACATCACCAAGAAAATTTGTCTCATCATCATTGTTGTCATCTAGAATATCCCCCTCTATGTTAATATAATTACCTTTATTAACTAAGTCATTAGGATCTAAGTCATCACCGTGCTCAATAATTGTCTCATTAGCTAAACCAATATAATTGCAAGCACCCACAGTAATCCCTTAACCAACACCCTCATTTGGGCAAGCATCCTCACCCTCACCACCCTCATGACCAAAACCCTCACTCGGACTAGCACTCTCACCCACACCCACACCCACCCCTTGACCATCACTCTCAACTGCCTCATCGATTGTAAAATTTTCTCCATATATCTCAATTAACCCATGATGCAAATAATTGACAAGTAAATCAATAACACCACTCTCATTCCATATATATCTCAACCCATATTCTAGAGATTTTCTAGGAAACTTAAAATAAAGTTTTTCAAATTTACAATTTACCCCATTCTCAATATCTTTAATGAAGCTTTCATAGCTCCTTAAACCGATATCAATTTTTACCAAATCAATTTTACCCCCAACATATTCAAGCATTGGCGATGGTAAAAATTTCCACCATGGAAAAGGCAAGCCCATGCCGACTTGTCGCTCATCTCAACTCTACATAAAAGAACGCAATATATGTTGTAAGAAGCCATATAATGGAGATTTTAACATGAATGGCCAAAAGTGTTATATAAATATAAAGAGTTTGACTTGAGCATAAGTGCAAAATCCCTTCCATCTCATAATTACAAGTGAAATTTCTCTCTAATTTACAAGAATTAACTAGGTCAATTAATATCTAGCACCTATGATACGAGAGTTCAAGGTGAATAGTGGCATATAATTAGTTTGCTCTCAAGTTAGATATTTGGTTTGTATAGCTATTTGAAGCCAGTGCCAAAAATCTTAGGGCTGATAAAAGAAATTTTTCTCCCATAGTATACCTGATCTTGTTTTTTCTACAACTAATGAAGGAGAAAAAAGACCATGATGCTAGGTTCTTTGTATATAGATATAGCAGGTCAATGTATCAGAGGCAGCATGGCTCACAAGGCTTTAATTTTAGAATGTTACTTCATATTATCTCAATTCTTTCCTACTATCACTTCCATGGATATTGTTGGTTTTCTCTGTCTTTTTGGCTTTTTAGGATTTTTGACAATAGTTTCATTGTTTAGGCGGCTGAAGAGTGTACTTCTATGCTTAAACTTTAAAGTTAATTTGCTCAGAATCACCGATCTACTTTCAGTTTAAAACCAAATGGTTGATTTGTTCAACGCACGCGAAGAAATAAGATAATTTGGGAACACGACAAAGACAAACATAGAGACAAAACATAGTTTAGGACCACGGCAATATACCTTTTGACAGATTTTGACTGACTTCATGACCACCCACCACGTAGCTCACCACTTGCCGACATCACAATCAAATTGGGACCACCTCACTTGCTTGTGTTTACTGTGGACGAACGAATCAGGTCAAGTTGTGGGCGAATCAAGTCTTTGGGTCTTCTCATCTTCTCATCTTCTAAATTCAGGCAAGTAGCAACGAACGAATCAGGTCAACTTATGGCCGAATCGGGTCTTTGGGTCTTCAGGTCTTCTTGATTCGGGTGAGAAGTGACAAACAATGGTGTTGGCCAAAAAGGGGCTTGATTCATGAAGGATATTGACGGAAAAACAACCTAGGTTGAGGAAATTGCAAGACGAGATCAAATCAACTCAAAATCTACAAGAATTTCGAAGGAGAACTCACTAGGGTTTTTTAGATAATTTTGAGAAGAAGCAAGGAGTAGCCGCACGAATCCTATAGCCAACCCATGCCCTTTTCTCTTCTGCCTTTTGGCTTATGTTTTTTTAAAGCAAAACGGTGACGTTTTGCTCTCCGAACCCATGTTAGCGCCAACAATGCCAACCAGCACTGACTAGGATGCCACATCAGATTTTTCCGACTATGCATGGCCGGATGGATTGAACTAGAACAAAAACAAAATGTTTATGACTAAATTGGCCAAAATAAAAAAAAATTATGATTGAATTGGCACAATTGCAATGGGTTTAAAACTTTTTTTTTTGTAATTTTCTCGAAAAAACTGTGAAAGTGCAAAATTTTATTGAATTCGAGACACGCATTTCAGAGCCTTTGTCTATTGCCGGCATAACCTCTCATTTGTTGATAATTATTATCATTAGTATCTATTTGAAAACACATTAGTCCCTATTAATAATTCTCAAGAAAAAAAAATCAGCATTAATGGCTCACTTTTATATATGATTATAGATATCTAAGATGTTGTCAGTAACGTCTTTCAAAATAATAAGTTTTCCTAAAACCGACTTGTTTAAGGACTTAAAAATATAAGGAATCAGTGATCAAGGACCAACCATTTCGACCAAAAAAAGGTACAGTCCATCATTAATGCTCCAAAACCCAAATATACATACACGCACATTGAGTAGCTTACAACTAGCTTAACTTATTTTTTGGTCGGTTAGCTTAACTTAATTACACCATGAATATTAGATGTCATTAGGTAGCCATGGAATTATCTTTTGTAATCATTACCATATTCAAATAACTAAGGAGAACTACTGTAAAAGGTATGAAATCTTTGTCTTTGAGGGAGTTGTAGGTTTTCTCCTTCCTTTTGATCAAGAAGACATCGATTTTGGATATATTACCTCTATAGTTAACTTATTCTCTTGCATACGAGTTACAAATATTTCTTGGGATTTGTATGGACTTGTGATGATACAAGGTTTTCCCCACCTATAATTGCCTGTGATTGCTTGAACAATATACAGTCCATCAACTGGATCCACCGCGAATTTTGTACTCGAAGCTTTAGGTTTTCGATTTCATCAATTAAGCATTTCATGGATGGGTTTCAACTTCAAGAAATAAGTTCAGGCATTTGTGTCGTGGGGATAAAGTGATGGGTCATTTATTCAGAGTTTGTTACAAAACCTCCGCTGTGCTGAAGTGCTGCCCACGTCGCTTGTTTATAGATTTATGGCCTCATGGTTTGAGCTCGGGGGGTTCGACTTTTATCATGGTATTAAGAATTAAGGTTCGATCTATGTCACCCCCATTTAAGTTTATTTCATATGTAAGTCCGTGAATTGCAGTTCTACGTGCATTCATATGATCTTGGTCTGATTTGCATGTGCGAGGAGGTGTTAAATTCTTTTTCACATCTCTTGTTTATGGGGTTAGAATCTTTGATAATCTTATCAGCACGTACCCTCTTTCAATTTAATAACTCGAGTTTTTGGATTTGATTTTTTAAACATTTTCAAACGGGAAATGACATTGTACCGTGCATGATGGCGCAGTTGATCATCATCAGCATCAGCATCTGGGTAGCATTGTCTTTTTAGACTGAAAGACGAAAAAAGGAAACGCATGTCACCGTGAGAAAGCTAACTTCACGTAATAACTGTCAAATGCATTGTTCTGAAGAAAAGCTGAAATGTGCACTTGGTCTCGGAGATGTATACTGAAGTTAACGTCAACACTTACGAGAGGACCACTTGTATTAACCTTTCCTAAGTGAAAAATTGCTGCGTCCTTTTCCTCTGATGGAAGCAAGTATTCACTTCGTGGTTCTCACATTTCTCACCCATGATCAGAGGAGGCGACGAGATGCATCCTCCGAGACAGATGATCAGATGAACAAGCCTGATGAGCAGAACTACGACGTTGCGGAGTTCTGCATTGATGCTAGTTCGGTTGGAAACACTGCCACGTTTATCAATCACAGTTGCGACCCTCTTCATTTAGTAGCTAAACACTTATTTGAACATATTCGGCAGCAATGTGTCAATGCACAGCTCTCTCTGTCTGTACATCCGTGCGAGCTTCCTGGACATGGGTTGCATGCGCCCGGCTGCTAGTCTAAAAGCCTTTTGTATTCATGTGAACTGACGATGTGCTACCGCAGAGACTGCAGGGGGCGGAGACTTGGACCTTTTCTTTGCTTTCATTCAAGTCGACTTTTGCCGATAGATTGGTCGAAAGCGTGGACCATTGGTACTTGCTAATTGTGTGGAACTGAGTATTCTCTAGGGGGTCTTTTCCAGTTTCAGTTGGCATGACTGTCGCTCATTTCCATCTGTAGGAGCTCAACTATGACAATGGGCGATGCGCTCGATAATGTTTTTGGCCCTGATGGAAAGGTGAAAAGAATGCCATAGTACTGTTGGTGCTGCTGAGCTGATTGTAGGAAACGTCTGTTTTTTAAAAACGCCAAAACATTTCAAGTGCTTGTTTCACCTTCTGGGGTTCTTATGCTTGGTTTGGCCAAGCAAAATTGTGTGCTAACGTGCTGTTGCCCAACCTTGTTTATCCCCGCTGTCTTGTTTCTGCTGTAACAAGTTAGATATACAATAGCTCAGATTCTATAACAAAATATATTTAAAAAAACAATGTTATTCCAAAAACAAAACAATTTAAGGTGACTCGTTTGTCCATTTTTTGAATTTTCATACTCAAAAGAGATCAAACGTTTGGTCATGGTGAATCAATGAGCCAGGATGACAAATTAACAATCCAATGCTTATTGGTCAAACGTTGCTTACCTAGCAAAACGGGTAATGTGACAATTATAGATAAGGTGAAGTATTACGTGCTGAGCACGGAAGAGAACATTATCTAGAATTCAGTTTTAATAATTGTATAATTAAAGGCAAAGCACGCGCTACGATAGCATAAAGCCCCAATCGCCAATTTGGCATGAAGAGCAAAAGTGGGCGGATGAAATGGGCGGTTACTTAAAACATGTTTGGAGCATTTCCCTTTTTCTTTTTAGCAATGTGAAAGCACTTAGTTTATAAGCAATTTAAAAAGACAATGCTATTTCCACCTTCATTTTTGCTAAAACACTTCTTTTTTTAGTTAACCAAAGGATATACCATTTCTCTCTTCAATTATTATTTCTTATGCTATCAGGCTAACCAATAAAGCCTCTTTATTTCTATCATCTTTTTCATCAGTTTTATAATATAAATGCTCCATTACGCCTAGGAAAATATCATTTTATCCTATATCCTTTTATCACATTGCCTAGAGAAGATTGTTGATTTTAATTTATGGTTTCATATGTATAATCACAAAGCTATATAGAAAATTAGAGATTTCACCTATGATGATTATGACAGCTTAGAAGCACGCAATTGATTGCATTTTTTTTATCAAATAGTTTGAGCAAAACTATATTTCAAAGTTGAATATTAAAATTCAATCTAATTATCTAGCTGATCGTGGTCTAAAATGAAAATAAAAAAACAAATGATCAAAGTATGGAAGTATGACCAAATATTAAGCATATTTATATGTACATTATATCTAAATATTAACAAAAGACAAGCATGAAAAGGAAAAGAAGGGAACTTCTTGTTGTTCTACTCATGCCATGAAAAAAGTAAATAATATTGATTGTAGATTCATCCTCATAACAAGTGGATCAAAACTTTAAAAGATGCTATGAACTTTCCTCTAAATAATTTGAGATAGGTTTGAAAGTGAAGAAGGGGCAACTAGATTTTCAATCCTAATCTAGCAATTCAGATTAAAATGTGAAAAACTAAAAAAAAAAAAAAAAGCACAAAATAAATGATGCTTTATTTTAAAAACTTACAAACTTGTTCCAAAAAAAAAAAAAACCACAAGGTTATGATAAGGTAAATAATTAGATGGAATTTAATTTTCACTTTCGAAATAAAGTTTCTCTAAAACTATTTGATAAAAAATAGGAAAATAAGCCATCACAAATAAATAAAAAAATTTATAATCTTCCATGTAACTTTTGTGATTAGAAATATGAGACCATAAATTAAAATTAACAATATACTGTAGGTAAAATGATAACAAAATGTTGAATAAGATGATATCTTTTTGGATGTAGAAATAAAGACAGTTTTATTGATTAGCCTGATGATATTTTTATGTACGATATTGCTATGTACTACACTCCCCCTAATTACTTTTTATATTAGTAGTACAATTTTGTTGCACTTGACAAAATCAACAGAAAGTGATCAGCCTCCCTTTTCCAAAGCGCCAAGCTGCCGGATAGATAGATATGCCGCGAATCACGATGGGATCCTAACCAAATTTAACCCTAACATTCTTCTGAAAGAGAAAGAAGGATTTGGAAAGATTTAGAAATATCTCCTCTAACCAAATCTCAGTTTTTGTGGGATTTTATATGACGGAAGTTATCTTGAGATCTTATTTTTAGGGTATTTTCTTGAAAAATAATACCACAATGGGGATTATATGACAATGAACCCAATAATCCATAAGGTTAACATTAGCAATATATAAATTTGGAGTATATTCTATTATTATTAAAGATATAAATTAATTACAGTTTCCTCATTTATGGGCACTAAGAAGGTGAAGAAGGTGTATCATCTAGTACCGCTTAAGAATATCCAGAATCACACTTGTGAGGATTTTTTTCTTTTTTTTTTATGACCTAGAAACCACCACCAGCTGGCGACGTAAACCCGGGCCGACGCTAGCGCAGGGACTCATCTCCCTCAACACCGCACTTAAGTCACGCGAATTGAGCGCATGGAGAATCAAACCCCTCCAAGCGGGATGGATACGTCCGCCCAAGCCAGCACACCCACAGCGAGGTGGGTACGCTTGTGAGGATTTCCTGAATCGGAAAAGTAAAGATCAGCGATCTGCAGCTCTATATATCGTTCAATGCTTGATCCTTTTGCTCGGCAAATTCTTGTCCAAATCGGTGCAATACATGCACAGAAGAGAGGAAGGATGGGGGGTTCACAAAGCAAGGAGAAGAGGCTGAAGAAAGTGAAGAACAAGATAGGATCGACCAAGAAGATGATAAATATGGCGAGACGAGAACTCACTAAGGACTTGAATGACGGCAGCGGGCGACAGATCGACGAGAGAGATCACAAGAGGTTCCGGAAGTATTATGCATTGACGAAAAAGCTAGAGGACTTGCAAAGCGAGAGCAACAGAATAAATAAGGAAGAAGAGCAGATTCCTGGCGTGGGGTATGAGAAGGGCAGCTCCAGCATCGTCGGTGATATTAAGCATTTATGGTCGAAGTCCAGGAAAAGCGACAGCTAGGGCACGCATGAACGTCGATTTTTCTAGTCTTTCCGCTCCTTACGTTCTCGAGCAAGATTCTTGAATTCTAGTATGACTTGTTCTTTCTCCATAGATATAATGTCAACCGTGTTTATGAACGACACGTGACGTGTGCCCAGCAAGATCCTTCGAATTCTATTATGACTTCTTTCTCTATTGCTATCCTTTCAGCCATGTTTATGAATGATTCCTGCCGTCCCCCAAACCAGATGAAGTTTATAATTTAGATTGTAGCGTGTTATTACTTTTTTAGCATGAAATATACATGTGCTCTCTTTCTTAGCGCCGTGGCTTCTTCTTTTGATAACCAAAAACCCTAAACTAAACACTTCTTGGGCATTGAGGGAGAGAGTTTCACAAAAAATTTTTTATCAGGTTTGACATATTATTAACATCTCTATATTCGAAGTAAATTGTGCCCGAATATCAAGTTAGAATTTAAGGTTAGTCATTTCAAATTTTTAGCATGAAATACAAAGCTTGAATGGAGACTGAGTTAAAACCAAATTGACCAGCTCTGGAGTTTCTCAGAGTTGATTTGGAGTTTCTAAATTCTGAGTGAGATAATAATGTGCAATATGGTTCTTAATTGTTCAATGTGTTTCATAAACTTTAGCCTAATATTTAATGTGGCCTTCGAACTTTTAATTTATTCAATATGATTCATGAATTTTCGGTAAATATTTAATTTATTTAATGTGATTCATGGACTTTAATTACATGTTCAAATGTAGTTCATAAACTATATGAGAATGTTCAATTTAGTCATATCATTAATTTAAGATCATGAACAACAATGAACATTTTCACATAATTCAAGAACTAAATTGAACATATACTAAAAGGTTAGAAACTACATTGAACAAATTAAAAGGGCCACATTGCACTCGCACATTAGGCTAAAGTTTATGGACCGTTTGTATAATTTTTCATAACATTTTTCTAACTTGCCTTTCTCGGTTCTCATGCTTAGCTCACTCTCTCTCTGGTCCGATGTCATTCCATTCTTTTCGGGTCAATTCGTAGACTTTTTAGGTTCTGAAAAATCACTGAAGCCTAATGGGGATTTTCCAATCAAGATGTGATTGTCTTTTATTAAATAATGCGATCATCACAAATCATGTGTTAAAGGTGAAAGCTTGAGAAGGAAGAGACGCGGAAATGGAAATAGTATAAATAGTGATAAAATAGGGGTCATTATTTGAATATTCCCATCTCATTATTAATTTGCACTTCTTAAGGCTACTTTTGAATGCGAAGACCGGCATTTCACTGTGGATTTGGGGAAAAAGAAGAATGAATAAGAAGAAAAAAGAAAAAAATCTGAAAAAATATTAAAATATTAAAATTAAAAATATATTTATGTAAATGCTAGCCGTGTTACGTAGAATAACTAGATCTATGTTAATAAAATTTCAACTAAAATTGACTAGATAAACTCAATTGGCAAAGATAAAAATATTTAGAACTTAGTTGGTAAAATTAAAAGCTCATGATTGAATTAATACAAGTGTAATAAATTTATGACTTTTTTAAATAATTTTCTCTTCTCAAGAATTCTATTGAACAAATTTTAATTTAGACTAATTTAATTTTTAAAATATAAGAGTAATTATTGCAATGAAAATTATAAAATATTTGAATTAATTCTTAAAGAGCGACAAAATTAGTGAAAAGGGAGAATGTAGTTTATAAGATAAATGAGCTACGAGTAACATCGTAGACGACCAAAAAGTTAAAAGCGAGATATACAGATACACTCAATGTTATATAGAATGACATTCATAATACACAAATTATGGTTACTGATCAAAAATCACTGTCACATTACGTAACTATCGCATATATAGTTTTTGGGGAGATCAAAAGTGGGCATGAGTCAACTTTACAATATATCTTCCAATAAAAGTGAGCATCAAAAGTGGGCCTGAGTCCAATATACCTTCCAATAAAAGTGAGCCACCCCATAACCCTAAAACTAACCTAACCCATGAAGTCTTTGGTCCTCAATTTTTAAGACCGAGGACCAATCTTATTGAGCTTGGGACTAAGGACCAAACCGATCCAATGGGTTCGGTCCGGTTCCAAGGTCAACCCGGACTAACTAATAATTTTTTATTTTATTTTTTGTACTCCTTAAAAAAGCGATTGAGGACCAGACTGACAAATGGGTTCAGTCTCATTTCAAAGTCAACTCGACTAACCAATAATTTTATTTTTTTATTTTTTGTACTCCTTGAAAGGGCAACCGAGGACCATACCGACCCAATGAGTTCAATGATAAGCAAGGTCAACTAAAAAAGGCAAATAGTGATAATCAAGTGGGATGAGGGTCAAACAGAATGAGCGTCAAATGTCAAGCGGAGAGCAACAAGCCAAGCGAGTATCGAGCGGCGAGCGACACGAGTAACCCAAAGCGAGTGAGACAAGTGTCAAGTGGCAAGTAGAGAAGTTATTTTTTTCGATTTTAGCAAATTGAAGACTAAGAGGACAAATAAGACAAAAGAAAACGAGTACTAAATAAGGATGCCATAAGATGCTTTTTTGGACATCGTGAGGACTCCTCATAAAAATATTTTCATTTTTTGTAAATTATGATTATTGACGCTGTAAAAAATATTAAAAACCTAAGTTATTAAAGAATAATATAAAATTACTTGAAATCCTCACTAAAAAGCTGTTTAATATTATTGATGCCATTTATTTTAAAATTTTATCTATATAAAAAATTTATAAATAATATATTAGAATGATATATATATATATATATATATATATATAGTAATGATTGATCTGGATTGAACCGATTTAGAACTCTGGACCAAGGACCGGCCCGCATAGTATCGGTCCAGGAATTTTAGGACCAATGACCGAAGCAGTTTTCCTAGAAACGGACCAGAGCCGACAGGATTGGGCCAGTCCAAGGTTGACCGTGGGACCGATGCTAACCGCTACAGGCTTCCAGGCTTCCACGTAATCAAATGGGTCCCGCCATCCCAGGCAAACCTCATTTCCCCTAATCACCACCTGCTACTTCTCCTCCTTCTTCCTCCTTCCGACTCCGGATTCCCCTGGAAACCCTAACGGAAACTCCGATTCGCAGAGCACGCGCGGTGGGGGCCCGATAATGTCGGTGGACGGCCCGACCGATCGCTTCAAGCAATTCCGGCCGCCCAGCCCCGCCAGCAACGGCAACGGCAACGGCAACGGCGCCCTCTCGGCGGCCTCCCCGGCGCCGGCCCGGGCGGCCCACCGGCTCCGCCTGAACCCGACCGATCATCACGAGCCGGACAGCTACGACGACCTGCAGAGCCAGCTCGACTTCAGCCCCATGCTCTTCAGCTCCCTGGAGCGGTACCTGCCTCCCCCGCTCCTGGCCCTCTCCCGCGACGCCAAGGTCGACTACATGCGCGACATCCTCCTCCGGTACTCCCCCGAGGGCGAACGCACGCGCGTGAGTGCTCTCTCCCTCCCCCCGTAGCAGCAGAACGTCGATTCCGGGACGAGAGATTGCTAATGCAATGCATGATCATGTGGCGGCCGTATGAGTATCGCGGCGTTTCGTATGCTTGTTTGAAAGCTTTGATCCTAAATGTGCCGGTCTTGTCCCGTGATTTAGTCTTCGATAATTCGAAAGATCGAGGTTTTGAGGGAGGGGCTGGAGAGAGTATTATTCAGATCCTGAGAATGAGCTGCGTGTTTTTGTGCGGTCCTCTTTGTCGTTTCAGTTTCTGGCTTGACTATTTTGGTTTTCACGGAGTTGTTGCAGTTTACAGTTGTACTAATCTTTGACAGGTCCTAAGGCATCGAGAATACAGGCAGAAGATTCTAGATAACTATAAGGTAACCTTTCATGCAAATATAACTATTTCAATATCTTTACTTTGACAGCAGGTGAAGGTTTGAACTCCTTTGTTATGAGAAGAAGCCATATAGCACCACGCTCATGTATGTGTGATGTTCAAAAGGACACTTTGAGTACTGATGCATAACCCATTTCTGTCGAAATGGTTCTCTTTCTGCAAGTAAGTAGATGCTATGGGCGTCTCTGTTAACCTTCCCTCATCTCTGTAGCCTCTTCACAGAGAGCTTTACAACCTGCACGCCACAAGTTTCTTTGTGCCCTCGTTTCTGAGGGCGTTGAAGGAAAACACGGAAGAGAGTTTTAGAAGTATAATTACTGAACCCTCTCCGGGGATATATGTGTTTGACATGCTTCAGTCACGGGCCTGTGAAATGTTATTGGACGAGGTATAATTTCACTTTTCTCGCCATTATGTGGCACTCTATTTTCAGCTTGAGTTTAGTAGCTGTGTTGTCTTATCAGGTTCTGATTGCTTAGGTAGAGAACTTTGAGAGATGGGTCCATGACACAAATTTCAGGATCATGCGGCCTAATACGATGAATAGATATGGTGTTGTCCTTGATGACTTTGATTTGGAGACCATGCTTGCTAGAATGATGGATGACTTCGTTCGTCCCATAGCTAGGGGTAATATGAGCTACATATCCATTATGTGATTTATAGAGGGAGGCTGTGTATGATGTACCCTAGACTTGAAAACTCTCATTATGTTTTTGCAGTTTTCTATCCAGAAGTTGGCGGGTCCACCCTGGATTCTCATCATGGTTTTGTTGTTGAATATGGAATGGATAGGGATGTTGAACTTGGTGGGTAATTCATTTAATCAATCATTATTAATTGTATGGTACCTTATATTTAAATTTTCAAATGATTTGTAGCTGAAAACTTCTCTTTAAATCATTTGGTTTATCATTTGGCATATCGAAAAGTCTGAACTTGCTGGCGAAAGTCTCAATCCATATGCTTGCCTGATCTTAACTTCTAAGACTGATTTGCTTTGCAGAACATTTGATTGATCTTTTCAGAAGTTTGATCTAATCCTGGTCTACAAAGCAAATGCAGCCTTCTACTTTTTGTATAATACATTTCAGTTTATTCAAATGTCCAAAATTGGTCTAGCTGTGGTGGTCCCTTTATGCTCAATAGTGACTTGCATGACAATTCTTCAATTCTTTTGTAAAATCTTATTTTCAGTCATACCTCTGTTCTCTCTATTAATTAGTTGGTCTGTTTTCTGGTATTATCTTACTTGCATCGTGATACTTTTGCCATTTTCTGTTGCTTGTTCTTGTTTTTCACCTGTTGGTCATTTTCCACCTTTTTCTGAAATTGAAGTTCTGGAAGTTATAACTCTTTAAGTGAAACAACTCTGTTTTTTCAGGTTTCCATGTAGATGACTCTGAAGTCACTTTAAATGTTTGTTTGGGTGAGCAATTTTCGGGTGGAGAATTGTTTTTTCGCGGCGTTCGATGTGATAAGCATGTAAACTCAGAGACACAGCAAGAGGTATGCCAACCTGTTATTTTGTTCTTGTGCAGCTATGTTGTTTTATTTGTATTGATGAAGTGTAGGTTTCTGTTTTGCTGTTCTTAGTAGATTTTTATTTGTTAAGTGCTCATTCACTTCACTGTTGTTAAATGCTCTTATGCAGGAAAGCTTTGACTATGCCCATACCCCTGGTCATGCAGTTCTTCATCGTGGTCGCCATCGTCATGGTGCTAGAGCCACAACATCCGGTCATCGGGCCAACTTAATTTTGTGGTGCAGAAGGTACCTTTCCTTCCATTAGTTTGCCTCACTTCATGATTTGTTCTTCCTACATGAAATTAATTTACATGATTTCCTTTCTTGGAAATACTGGTGTTAATATGCAAGTGATCTACAGCCAAAGCATTGGCACCATTTTTCACAGTGGTCATCTATTTCTCTAATAATGTGCTACCATGAATAATTTTATTTTATTTTAGAGTTGCAAGCCAGTCAAACGACATCTTTACTTACTTGAGCTTCGCTGAAGTGTATGTAGTTGGAGCAGCGACGAGTTTCAAAAGACCAATAGCATGTTCAATGCCTTTTTTCTGTGCAAAGTACACATTAATTTATTATAGTTTGTTCAGGATATCTGAGTGAGTTGTTTACGATCAAGTTGAATTTTAGCTCAATCTTGAGTTCAACAGAAACCTAATTTGGATTACTTATCAAATAGAGTCTCTCTAAAGTATGTCGATTACCAAATATCCTTTAAGCCGAACTCAAACATATGGACAAGCAAATGAGGAATACAAAGATCATATTCCAACCATAATAGAGAAAAAAAATCAAGCATGAGTTGGGTATCAAATAACAAGCTTCTTAAGTTTGAATCCAGTTTAAATGCCATTCATAAATTCACGTGCCTTCTCTTTCTATTCTATAGATATGCTAACACACATCTTTAGCTAAAGCAAATTTTTAAATTTCATTTGAGCATTGAAGATGGTAAGAAATGCATCCTTTCATTACTATATTGCCTCGTGATGGTAAAAGATGGGTAGCTTAGTTTTAATGGAGCTAGAATAATGCAACCATGTGATGCAATGTTTATGGTTGCTGTTACTGCTGGATTGCCTGACCTGTGTCAAACACCCTCGAAGCAGTTCTGTCTTTCGAGAGCTGAAGAAATATCAGACAGATTTCTCTAGCTGGTGTGGGGAGTGCCTACGCACCAAGAGAGTGAGGCATCAATCGTCACTTGCCAGCACCAAATTGGTATGGTTTAGAAAGTGCATGGAAAAGTTAAGATTGATATTTCTTGATAACAATATGCTGTCTCAAATTGTATTCAGGAGTTGATGAAGAGGGAAAGAAGAGCAGCTTGAGTTATGGAGCTTGCCACCCCTTGTTGGGAACTTGTAAATCAACTGTCGCATTTGTGAATCCAAAGGAGCATCATCCATGATATGGCAATTAATCTCAGCCATCGCTGCCCCTCTGCTGATTTTGGACTGCTTGGTTGCTGTACATAAAAAAGTAAATCCAGGTTGAGTACACGAGGGCTTCAAATGTATTTTTTGATGTGTTGCTTGTTCTAGCGAGGAGGAGGATGTTCCTTGTTTCACCGTGATGGTCGTTTTTCTTTGCTAATTGACTTATGATGTCAGATTCGGAGATACTGGTTGTACGATTTTTTTGGTGGATACAAGAGGCTATATAGCACGAAGGGTAGCCTTAAGATATCTAGCCCCCGTATGCGGCTTAGGGGGAAATTTTGCTTGTGAGCGTATTCTACGGCTAAAAGTGGTCAACCGATCGGCAGGCTTGTTGCCTACTCCCAACACATGGTGCACCTGAATAGATCGATGTTACTGGATTTCATTGAGAATAGTCCTGAGCAGTGGGCCGTGCCATGTTTATATTTATGTGAATCATGGCCTAGATGTTGAGAGATCGCATAATCCTAAAATATTCAGCTGTTTTGACTTAGTATATAGATGGGGGCCCTGAAAAATAAAGCGTAACCAAGATTTTTGGCAACAGAAGTGCAAGGTAGAAGTTCAGTCCACTTCCTAGTATATGTGATAAATTTACTTTAAACTAATTTATGATGAATTTATATTTTATTAATTTCTATTAAATTTTACTATTAAATTGTTGAGTACAACATATGACTAATATATTAGTTTGAGATTTTACTATTCGTTTGTCAAAGTAGTATCGGTTTTGTGGTTTTTTGCAATATTAATCTAATTTAATGGATGGTATATTTGTTATAACAGCACTAATTTGGGGTTTTTTATTGTAAAAAAAATTAGGTTTAGTAAATTTGTCATAAGTATACTAATTTGAGATTTTTTGTAGTTATTTTGGGTAAATTTGTCACATTTGTATTAATTTGAGATTTTTTGTGATAAAAAATTAATTTATGATAAATTTATTAGAAGTGTACCAATTTGATGTTTTTCATGATAAAAAATTAACTTTAAGTAAATTTATCACAAATATACTAATTTGGAATTTTTCGTGATATTAACCATTTTTTAAAGGAAAATCAAGGATTTATAGGACATTTGAAAAATGATTATTTATATTACTTACAAAAATGAATAAACGAAAGATATTCTTATTATCCATAAAAATGTTTAGGTACATAATATTGTCGATAATAAAAATATTTTTCATTGGCTAATTATTTCAACCACTCATTTTTTAAATATTGAGGATGTATTGTTGGCTTCGAGTTTCATTTTTCTCATCCTTTCGAATGGTCCGACAGATTTGGGATGCTCGATGTCAGTTAAAGAAATCTGAATAATATGCGAGGGTGACGGTGCCGTGCAAGCGTCTCCCTTCGACCGTCTTCCCTTCGTTTTTAACTCCTGTTCCCATCTGCGACGGCACATGCTCAGTAAAGGATTTGCTACGGATGGATGGACGTTTCTGTGGTACAAGCAAACCCGCAACGCGAGAAGTCACGACCTTCTGAAAGAGCGCGTTCCATCAATCGAGTCGGAGCACATCACCTTCAACCCCCCAGTACGATTAGACAGGTGCGGTTGATTGATCGAGGGGGAGGGAGGGACCGGCGGAGAGAACATCGCCATCCCTTTCGCTAATTAAAATCCAAGTGGGGCGCGGGAACGTCGGTATCTCTATCCTCCCGCCTTTTGTTAATCGTGCATTATTGACGGCAGGAATAGGAGCGTCAAGCGCGTGCGCGTGCGCGTGCGCGAGCGGCCAAGTCGCGCATTGGCGGTTCGAAAGTCGAGGATGCGCACCCCTAATTGGCCGGGGGGAAAAGCCTAATCAACGTAATCATCGCGCTTTTCTCCCCCAATAATCTGCATTGAACGAGAACATCCTAGACCACCTTCGATTCTGAGGGTCACGCCATCTTTTTTATTATATGCAATTCATTGTGTATATTATAGACCCGTCTTGCTCATTATCTTAGGGAAGACTCCAGAGAGCCCGATTCTCTTCTCGGGGTATCTCTCTTTCTCTAGGGCTTCATGGATTCTTTTATCTTTTTCTCATCATTGAGAATTGTTCTGAGGTGTGGTTGTTGTACCTATAGAATTTGGCCGCGGATTTTTTTTTTTTGAATAGCAAAATGGGGAGGAGAAAAGCACTGCTTAGTTAGGTCGAGTCAAACTGCCTAAGTGACGCTTTAGAACGAGGAATGTCAAAGTCTTCTTTTGGTATCGTAAGCATTACCTCAGACCCAAAGGAAAAAAAAAAAAAAAAGTGGCTGCAACACTCAAATGAAAAACCAATTTTTTGTCGCCTGGAAGAAAAGGCTAATTCTGTAAATTAGGCTTAGGGTGAATCAATTTTATACGAGAGAGACTATGATTTTTGATACCGGGAAAAATTGCCCAATCAATTCTAAATTCATTATATATATGCTAATTTGATTATAATTTTTTCTTTTGTAATTTTGTTATTTAGTTCAAAACTTTTGCATGAAATTTCAATATGGTTAAATTTATCTTCTTCCTTAATAAATTAACTTATTAGAAGAGTGCCGATCCTATAATCTCATCTTTGACGACTTAAGTTGGGCAATACTACTCCCTAAATGGGGTAAATATTTTCACCCATCATAAATAAATAAAGGGAAAATGATGCAGATGATCAATGAATTGAAACTCAATGTGTAATATAGTTTTTAAACTTTAGTTCAATAGGTGATCCTTGAATTTTGAATTTGTTTGATGTGGTTCTTGAATTTATGGTTAATGTTCAATATAGACCCTGAATATCCAAAGACTAAATTGAACAAGCTTGTGATATATAGTCAAATTAGTCTTTAGGTATCCATGGATATTTATACAAGTTAAGGACCACATTAAATTAATTAAAAGTTAAGAAACAACATTACATATTGAATTAAAGTTTGAAAATTATATTGAATAAATTAAAATATGAGGAATCACGTTACACGTTGAACCTAGGTTCAATGATCATATGTGTAAACCTTAAAAAAGTGCACTTTTTTTTCTTAATGGCTGCATATAAATTAAAGCTAATCTTTTTTTTTTTTTTTAAATGAAGACAAGCAGAGGGCTCAGTGGTCCCCTGATCTTCCTTGGACGGTGAAGATTCCGCCCTTTTCCTTTTCTTTTTCGTTTTTTTATTTTTATTTTATTTCCATTTGGCGATATGACTTCAACTAAAGTGTTAATTGGTGCCGGCAGATAATTGTGCCGGAGATCGCGGCAAATCTCAATCTCGGATGTGGTCGTTGTCCCGACTGTCCGATCTCTCACCATCCAACGTCCACTTGCGGTTTATTAATTGTGATTACTTATCGTAACCCCATATCATTTTTGCCCTTTTTCATTATTTTAATTTTCCCCATTCTTTTCATCCTAGTTGGCATATGAACCCCCATGCCTGAGTTTGGCTCCACATTTGGGAAAAGTTGTTGAGTGACGCACAAAGACTTTACGTTAAGTTTTTCTCAAAATGCAAATAATATTTAGTAAAATTTAATTGAAAAGCATATTTGAAATCAACTTTCGTTTAAATGGTGCATGGAAAAAAAATTTATATTCATAAAGGGCTTAAGTTATAACTTAAATAAAAAAATAAAATAAGAAAAATTGAATCACCGATGCTTCAAAGATTGCTGACGATTCAAAGATCTTACTTGTCAGTGACATGATGCGTTGAGGGTAAAAGTAGAATTTCAAAATTTTAATAAATGGAAAGTTAGAAAAAAAAAATTATATTCGTATAGGGCTTAAGTTATCAAAGAAATTTTGGGAGGTCCCTCGTCAAATGCAAATGAGGATAAATTGCTAAGTCGTAAAATGCCTCAATTTCCCCTCTCTCTCTCTCTCTCTCTTCATTAAAATTTTTTATTTTCAAAATATCTAATCGAATTTCCTTCCTCTCTATATTTCTCCAATCTCCTAAAAGTAGCAAAGCGGCAAAGTTCGACGATTGGTCTGACGCTATATACGTGGAGACTTTCTCCTGCATTCATTTACAAGAAGAGAAAAAGTAGTAGTCATGCTGAGGGGGTTGAAGAAGGAGAGATGTTTGACTTTATAGTGTAGAAATTATCTTTATTTAAAGTGAGTAGCCGATTCAATCTCGATTACCAGTTAGAAAACTCACTGAGCATAATTAATCAAATCCTCAATAAGAATGCTGAGCCCCGCTGCCCTTTTCGGCGATGGTGGGACGGCAGCAACAAGGGCCTGCCTCATTTGTTTAATTTTTTCCTTTTTGATGTTCTTTTTTTTTTTAAAGAAAAATTAGCATCGTTTACTTTTTAATCTACTTCCGTTAAGATTTTAGTTAAAAATTACAAATTGGATTAAGATGACATCCTTTTAGTCTTATGTTTATTGTTTTGGTAAAGATCAATGTCATGTAATTGAGATAAAAATAAATAGATTCACATGATTATTTTTCGTTAGTTAAGTTGGGTGGAGTTAACAAAAAGAGTTGATTGCACTTTTTTGTAAATTTTATAGTTTAATCGCATTTCCTATCATTAGGAAATACGGTAGAAAAAGCCATACATCTACTTTGAGGAAAAGGTCATTCACTGAGCAAAGGGAGCATATTTTTATATTCGATGTTCGTCATTTCCTTTAAGGGTTAGCAGTGCCAAGTTTGGTATAGGTTTTATGTGAAACTTTGAACTTACCCATTATAATAAGTTTCTTATTTTTAGAAATCTTAAATTTATTCTGCATATCTTGAAACCTATAATCTATCTTATAACAGGTTTCAGAGGTTCTATCTAAATTCCACTTTTAATGATTATTATTTATTGTCATCTATTGATTACAACTTATATTTATATATATGAAAAATATGAAATATTAACAAAATAAAAATTTCATTTATATAATGAAAACTTAAATTAATGATTTTCAGATTATACACTCATCGTTTATAAGATCGCGTCAAAATATAGATCAAGAAAAGCACAAAAAAAAAAATGAATTCAATCTCTCTGGATCTCATGTGGTTGCAGCTCATCCAACCGTGATCCTCGAGGGCCAGCCACGAGCGCCTGCTTTGACGCCGCCTCTTCGCCACCTGCGACGTCGGGCACAACCAATCGCATTCGCCGAGACGCCATCAAGTCAGCAACTTGGCCCGACTGACGTGATGAAAGAAAAGAAAAAAGTACGCCCTGATTAATTAGCAAAAAATCACCATGAAACTTTGCAACTTCCTGCGCAACACATGGGTGGCAGCATCGTTATCCACGCATCAGCCCACCACCCCAAGAAACGAAAATCAACAATTTGCTAACCCAAATTATTAAAAAAAAAAAAAGCAGTTTTGAATTTTTTTTTTTTCAGAATTTTCCAATTAGGGGATCCAAACCTTTTTCAAATGGAACGAAAGTGGGCCCCTCCAGACACAGCACATGCTTTGCTATAATACAGCGCATAGCGCTCTCCCATTCTTTTGGCCCTCCCTGACCCAACCCAACCCAACCCACAACACGAGCGTCTCTCTTTTTTCTCCTCCATCATCCGAAAACGAGCGCTCGAATCGGACGACGGCGATGTTGCAGAGCCAACTCCACGACGTCGCCTCCGGCTCCATCCCCCTCCTCCTCCTCGCCGTCGTCGCCCGCAGCGTCCGCCACCTCCGCTCCTCCTCCTCGCCCTCCTCCACTCCCTCCGCCTCTCCAGATCCATCCACCGCGCCGCCTCCGACTCCTCCGTCGACGCCGGCCTCATCGGCTCCGGCCTCGCCGGCCTCATCGTCCTCGCCGACCACCTCAACCAGAACCGCCTCTCCTCCCGCCGCTGCCCCGCCCCCGCCGCCCCCGGCCTCGGCTCGCCCGACTGCGTGGTGTGCCTCTCCGCGATGAGGGAGGGCGAGCAGGTGCGCGAGCTCGGGTGCCGCCACGTCTTCCACAAGGCGTGCCTCGACGGGTGGCTCCAGCACCTCAACTTCAACTGCCCGCTCTGCCGGTCCCCGCTGGCGGCGTCCGGCGAGCCCGCGGACGCCGCGGGGAGGCGCGTGGGGGGAGAGCTGGTGGAGTGGTTCTCGCTGCGCTGAGCCGACCCCGCCCGGGGGGAGGGGGGTCCCTTGAATTTTGGGCGGGGGCGGTGGCGATGGGCCACGAGCTTTGACCGTGTCTTGTTGCGCCATCAGTCGTGGCGCAGAAACGGTGACATACTTCTTCTTCCGTCTTGCTCTTTTTTCACAGTCCCTTTTGACCATCTCTTTTTTTTTTTTCAAACCCTTTCACTGCTAGGGTTATCTTGACTTTCTTTTTTTACTGGGTGCTGTTCATATAGGTTTTTGGGCTAGGTTCCTTGCCATTTGCAATAATGAGATCGTGATAGAGGGAGAGAGATGCGTATGTAAGATGATGATGATGATGTCTGGGATTGGCCCTTAGGGTTTTTTGAAGAGCTCCTGCCGTAGGGGAGCTCTTTTTCACTTCGCTGTAAATGTCGACCTTTCCGGAGTTTTTAAGAGTGATCTTAATAAAATGGCATTTACCTTTACTTTTTATCTTTTTGTCATTACTAACATCGTCTGTATCATTCTTATGGCCTTCCTCCCCGTTTCATAGATAAGTGATTGGTACATCTTTTACGAATCTCACTCTCTTAAGTATACACAACTCATTCGGGATTCGAATTTTATCTACATATTTCATACAACATTTCACGCATTAGCATAAGTCTAATTTATTAGCTTTTGGATTTACGATTCTTATTGACTGGGAACTCTACCTTGTCACGCGTGCGCGTTCGAGGCACGGCTTTAGTCATAATTTCACATGATCGCGAGTACTAATGGACTAAGACTACTCGGGAAAGTATTTCATGCAGATCTTACCTTAAAAAGAAAACAACGAAATATATTAGGACGATCTTAGTTATGTTTTCTGACGGATTGAATTATATGCCGAACTTCTCTTCGATAATATCGCCCGATGTGTAGGGCTTCGGTTGCAGTTTCTCTTTCACCAAACTCGTACGGCAATTCAAATGGAGGTTCCCCTCTATTATTGCTCGTGACATTTTGCATGAATTGTCATACCTTTTTTCGCGATTGCAATATTGAACTCAAAACAAACAATAACAAAATGGCTTGGCGGTGCCCCACGACAAGTACCACAAAAGCATCCACTTCGTAGAACGAAAAGCGAAGCTCTTCGAGATAGACTTAATAGATGATGTATGCGCACTAAACATCATTTTGCTTGATGGAAAGTTATTTCCCTATTTTTCAGTATTTTGATGATGGAGAACTAATTGATATATAGAAATCATCTAACACGGATTAAAATAATTAATCTAGATCGAGGGAATAAGGGGAAGGAAATCACTTGTTATAAACCATAAAATAAATAAAAATTAGAACATATTTGGGATGATTAAGTGTCCAATCAAGGAAAGGAAGTGGACCCAATCCTGTAAACATTGACAATTTGAAGCTGCACAGAAAAAATATAAAAAGGAGCTGATTGCCGACCTGATCACTTGTTGTCGGCATTATTAACTTTAATTATTGGGAATGAGAGTTTATCCGATGAAGTGTCTCCACCAATCCCCTTCGAGTCGTGGGTGCTGATGCAATATTAGTTGCCTTGGTGCGGTCAAATAGAATTTAATTTTCTTGTTTTTTTTTTGGTCGAACACCCATAAACTGTTGAAAGGTACATTTTTCTCCCCGTTGATTTAATTTAAAATTAAATTTCATCCAAAAGGGCTTCTAAATTCGATAAGAGGAATTAATTATGCTTAGAATTTTATGTTTTCATCGATGGCATTTTGAAAAGAGAATATATTTCAATTTTCGATGTTGTTTGCTGCGTATTGAAAATCGTTGTTTCTATCGTTAACATTATATCGAGTGTCTTGGGACACTTGTTAACAATGTCTAGATTATAGACCCATTTATATATATATATATACACCCACATATGATAGGTTGAATTATTAGATGAGTTAGTTATATTTTGTAAATGAGTTTAAAATAATAAAACCCCAAATAATATGGATGTTTAAGGAGTCTGCAACTTTCTTAGACTCAACCCATATGTATGACTTCTTGCCTTCTCTCAATTTCATGCTCATTCGCTTTGTGTGCTCACCCCGATTTGCGTATGAGTTTTCCAAAATTAGGTGAAACATGGAAGTATTTAAGCAATATGTGTTAAGTTGGGTATGGATCACTAGATTCATATTATATGAAAATGAGTCAAAACAGATGAAATTAATCAATTTGGGTTGAATCATTTTCGATTTGACTCGTCAATTTGACAGGTCTTAACATCATTTCAAAAATTCAATTTTTTAATTGAAGAAATGTTCATTTACTATTTCACTCCCAAGGAATCATGAAATATGTGGGGGAATTTCTTATTTGTACTTCTAATGGATGGCAAGAATGGTGTTGATCATTAGTGACGAAACAACATGTAACTATATATATCTTTACAAACATGATTATTATACTACCATTAGACTGTGTTTGGCAATCCAAATGTGGATTGGAATAAGATATGATAAAGGGGGATTTAAAATCTTCTAAATATCCTTCGAATTATAGAAATAACCCATCATGTTTTTGATGCAACCTAAGATAGGATTTGAAGGTGGAGCTATTGTGGTGGAGGGAGCATGATGGAGCAAGGCCAACTACAAAGCGAAATGGAGGGGGCCAACCTCCACCATTAAGCAATAGTCCAAACTAAAGACAAGGAGAATTTCTCTCAGGCATTTCATCAAATAGTTGGTGCACACCTAGTTTAGAGTTGACAAAGAGAGAGATTGTGAAACAATGGAGGACAAGAATGAGCAATCGGAGGTGAACTAGAGAGAGGAACTAAGAGATGATTCAATGATGGTAAAAAAGTTGAAATCGATTGACAAAGTGAGGGAGCTATAGATGAGGTGGTGACCTCTGGCCTTCCAAGTGAGTCATGAGCAAGGGAACAAACGAGGATACTTGAAGATACTCGAGTGAGCGACTGTTGTGGTGGATGGCTATCGGAGTGGTGGTGGGGTGCCATTGAGGAGAAATGCCAAGGGCGATGAGTCTCACTTGAGGTAATGTTTTCTTGGTACGTGGGAATTGTTAAGTTAATTTTTAGATTTTTATATCTAATCCGGATTTATCCCACTCTCAACGTTGGATTTCTTATCTGGCATTTTATCCGAATATATTAGGTCCGGAGAATATCACCAAATACTGGATAGGATAATTGATTCAAATTTGGACCACCAAATACAATTTTATAATTTTAATGGATTACATCTTTGACAAAAGATTGAGATGCTCCTCATTTAGGTAGTAGGATTGGAATCCTCTAAATTTTGGGCACCCTTTGGACCGAAATTATCTTGTATTTTTTTTTTTTTTTGATCAGCAAACATCATCGCTTGATTTAATATGAGGGAAAGTTACACTTAGAGCATCAGTGCATAGAAGATCAAATAAAGCAGGGGGGGTTAGAAATCCAGTTCTGGGGTAGGATGTTGTTTCGGCATGCCTTCGCTATCCAATCCGTGGATCGGTTCATACTCTTGTTGCAATGGGCCAGGGATAGGCCCGGTAGATGACCGAGTTTTGCTTGGGCCCGATTCACGAGCGGTTGCAGTTCCCAACTCAGTTCAGTCGAAGTCTTCAACGCGTGCACTAAAGGCAAACGGTTAGAGTGTACTTGAGGAGAGAGAAATCCGCGGCTTTCGACAAATTTTAGGGTTTCTTCCATTGCAATCGCCTCCGCTTGAGAAGCCGAAGTGGCCTCGATTGGTGTTGCAAATCCGTCCACGAGGAAACCTGCGTGATCTCGACAAACATAGGCGATGGCGGCTACGTGTCGAGGAAGTTCGCTCGTTTCCTGGGTGCTTTGTTTAAATCCGAGATCGGGATCAAAGATGCGGCGATGTTGATTCGAATTGATCCTGGAGGAGGTGGACACCAGGCTTAAGATAAGACTTCGATATTGTTCTTGCTTTTTGGTTTTTATTTAGATCTATGAAGCTTTCTGCAAACGCCTCTACTCTGGCTATTGTTGCTTGCGATCTTGGGATTTGATGGCTGAAAATACACCGATTTCTTTCCTTCCAAATACTCCATAGTACCACCGCTATGTGGTTAAAATTTCCCGAGAAAACTGGGTTTTGTTTTATGCTGCAGATCCAGTCTTCAAATTGGGTAAGGCCAAACCTGGATATCCGTAGATGCAGAGGGGCTGACTTCCAAACCTTGGCTGTCCATGGGCATAGGAGGAAAGTGTGTTCCAGTGTTTCTACTTCCAATTTGCATAGGGGGCATAAAGGAGAAGGTACGATCCTTTGGTAGTGCAGATTTTCCATAGTTGCTAGGGCATTGTTGCATGCGTTCCAGAGGAAAATTTTTATTTTGGGTGGGGTTGTGGACTGCCAAATGTATTTCAAGAGGTCGAGATTGGCTGTGTAAGATGATGTTGCTTGTGTGTTTTGTGATGAATCGGAGGCGTTTATGAATGTGAAATAACCGCTTTTTACTGAATAATTTCCTGATTTTGTGTGCATCCATACTAGTTGATCCTCTTCATCAGGTAAGCCAATGGGTGTGGCTAAAATTTCCCGTACCGTTCTTTCGTCAAACATAGAATGTAGAAGAGGCTCATTCCATGTTCCTGTGCCTGGATTGATAAGATCTGAGACTTTGCCTAGTTCGTAGTTTGATGCTGGGCCTCCTATTGGGCCACTTTTTAGCCATTTCTCTGTTCTAATTGATGTTTTTTTTTCATTTCCTATCCTGTTCATCACTTGAGGAGCAACCGAATCCCTTGCCTTGATGATACTTTGCCATCCCCACGAGGGCCGTGGTCCTCTACCAGCATGCCAAAAATCTCCATGTGAGTAGTAAAGCCCTTTCAATAATTTAGTTACCAGTGAGTCTGGATTTTTAATTATGCGCCACATTTGTTTTGTTAGCATTGCTGTGTTGAAAGTCTGTAGATCCTTGAAACCCATACCCCCTTCACTCTTCCTGGTTTTTAGCAAATCCCACTTCTTCCAACGAATGCTAGCATTTTTCTCATTGCTTTTCTACCAAAACTCTACAACCTTTCTCTTAATTGCTTTACAAATCGATATAGGAATTTTGAATATTGACATAGCATACTGAGGGATTGCTTGAATTACTGCTTTCAGAAGTATTTCCTTACCTGCTTTTGATAACAGTTTTTCCTTCCAACTATCCAGTTTGGAGTTGACCCGAGCTAGGATCCATGCGAACATGTCTTTCTTGGATTGCCCCCAGTCTGAAGGTATGCCCAAATACTTGCTTGTCTTTGTGATTTATGGTACTCAAAGTGCTGATGCCATGTTTCTCTTTAGAGCTGTAGGACATCCTTTACTGAAGTAGATGCCTGATTTGTTGAGATTTATTACCTGGCCAGAGGCAAAACAGTATTGATTTAAGATACCAGCCAAGTTCTGACATTCAACAATTGTTCCATGCAGGAAGAAGATAGAGTCATCGGCAAAGAGTAAATGGGACAGAGTAGGGCAGTGGTTGTTCAACTTGATTCTAGTAAGTGAACCTTCCTGTATAGCTTTCTTCATTAGGATGGATAGCATATTGGCCACGATAATAAAGAGGTAAGGTGAGAGAGGGTCTCCTTGGCGTAAGCCACGGGTAGGTTTGAAGAAAGGTAAAGGCTCTCCATTTAAGTTTATGCTGAAAGATACTGTGCTCATGCATTGCATGATCCTCTGAATCCACACTCTTACAAATTTCCTCCCTTTCTTTCTATGAGAGGGAGAAAATTTCCAATTTTGCTCTCTTTCCCTCACAAAATACTTAAACTTTTTGTTACTTTTTACACTAACCCTTCCCAAACAACAAGCAAGAGTTTGTTAGAATGGCCTTTGAACTTTGAACTTTTAGATAAAAAGAGTGGGGGAGACTTGCAATTGGCATTAGTATATATTTTTTTCCAGTATTGTTATTAGCAGTTGACGCAGGCATATACATTGATTTATAGGAGTTTCGATGGCATCTTGACGTCATTTGGAGTGTCAGCCAAGTCAAAATCAATCCGAAGGATTCAGAAAATCATTAACTTGCGTTGAGAAACGGGTTGACGTTGCTAATGGTTTCGTGTACCCTTTGAGGAATTCTTTTGTTTTTTTTTTTGCATAAGCGACAATTTGAGGATTGATGCACGGCCATACGAAATCCGTTCATGGGCTCAGCTCGGCCTGAGTACGTTGCGGAATAGATGGAAACAGGATCGAAGTAACCATGTGACGAAACGAGCCTGCTGGGCTCCTCCAAGTTGCGAGTCCATGGCCATCTACTGCGGCCTCGCGGGGCGCTTCTTTCTCCATCGTCGTTAGCTCCTCCGACTAATCGAGTCACGCTGCACGCTCACGCGTTTGCTTTACCAATTATTTACTTTCGATAGTTACTTTAGCAAATCTCTAATTCTTATGCCAATTTCAGTAATAAATTCCCACTCGATGTACTAGAGATCGTAACAAATTTTGATAATCGATGATTAGAAACAATCAATTATGTATAAATACATGGTGATTTGAAATACCTACGTATCAGGTGTTTTCAATAGTTGCTCAGGACGAGTTTTCCAGTGATAGTATGAAAGGATTGAATTCATTTTTGGGTAATCAGTTAGACAAAAAATAATTTTAAACTCGCTTGAAAAAGAATAATATGAAAAGAATTATCAAATACACTTTACTAATAAATGAACATAGCAAAATTATCCATCGTAGAAGGAAAAAGGGTTCTAATACATGATTGGATATACTTAATAATATGCTTAACGAAATATATTTTAAGTAGTGATTGTTACGATTGAAAAGTTACGCGGATACCCACTACAGAAAAATTGCGTCGCGTACTGTAGACATCTATGGCAGACATATACGGGAGATAATAAATTTGGTGTGGTGGCCGTCTTGTCTTAAGATATATGCATATATTACATACACATGCGAATTAATTTATGCTGATGTTATGTTCACGAACAATGCATTTGTTTAGAAATGGTTCAACTCCATGCCACAAAAGTCAAGCGTGCTTACTTCTTTTCCCGTAGTCAATATGAAACATCTTCGGATTATTATGTCAGAAAAGAATCGCATGTTCTTCCTAATTAGGGACGGAGGAAAAGCACGCTGCTATTTTTTAGCAGCAAATAGGTGCGCAACTATTCAAAAATGTTTGATTCATCGTTCGACATTTTGACGAGTCTTTTCTTTTCTTTTCTATTTTTCCCTTTTCTTCTGGTCGGAACTTTCTGACGAGGTCGATGAAATGATGATCATGGTTCACGAGGGTTTCCCAGCTACAAGACAATTGAAGCCTAAGTGGGAGACCAAACGCATAATTCCGGGATGATTATCTGGGACCATGCCAGTAAAATCTAATCCTCTTTTTCTCTTCTTTTCTGCTCATTTTTCCGGTTTCCTTTCTTTAATCTTTATGATGATGGAAAGAAATTTACAAAACATCATGGCTTCATCATGCAAATCGGAAAAAGCCAGCAGCCCATCTGAACATGAATACGGCCAAAGTTTAAGATACTCCCGTGATCTGAACAACAGAACCTCTTCCAAATTATTGATTCATGATGTGTACATCGGCTGTAATCTTCCACAAAAAGAGAAAAAACAAAAGGGGTCGTGTACAAATACATCAATCCAAAACTCAAATCTATTATAAGTACACAACACACCTGACAGACCACATGGGAAGATTAGTCCCAGAACGTCCACGAGAAAGAAGCCAAGATGAACTTTTTCTTGCCCTAAAAGTTTCGTTAACTTCATAAACAAAGCAAAGATACATTATTCTCAGGTGTAAGTGATGCATGCCCAGCAACATCTCCCTCCCTCCCTCCCTCCCTCCTCTCTCTCGAGTCGCAAAGCCCAACCGACCACAATCCCTCTTTTAAAACTCGAGCATGCGTCTCTTACATCCCATTTCCAAAGGAAAGAAAAAAAGACAAAAATCATGAGAAGCAAACCCCTAAAAGATGGGAACATAGAAAAGCTAAAGTCGATAAGTACTACAGAAAGAAAAAAGAGAAATACATGATGATGAGTTTAACGTGAAAATCGGACCGCTACCCTCAATTCCCCGCAATGCAACGATGCTGCTCTCCCAACTCTGCCCGTCTGTTTAATTTCTTTCACTTGATGTGAACAGAAAAAAAGGGTTAGAAACTCGGGAGAGCGCAATTGCAAAGCTGTTTTCGGCGCTTTCGTGCCTTACTTTTCGCTAGACAAGCATCGCCCTAGTACAGTTTTTGGGACGCCGTCGACGCCAACATCCGCTGCTCCTTCCGTAACCGCTGCTGGAAACCACCGCAACATGCCGACGGCCGCCCATCCCGGTGGATGTATATGGTTTGGTTTGTGAGAAAGGGAATGGAGATTTGCGTGTGGAAGCAAAAGTTAAGTGAGGGATGAGATAAAAAAAAAAAAAAAAAACAAAAGGAAAGAAAGAGAGGGGGAGAGAGCTTTATGAGGTGTTGCTACATAGCTAGGGAAGCCATTACACAGAAAAGAGACCACAGTTTCAAGTGAGTGATGATGAAGAGTGAATGGTGGTGGCAGGGGACACGACGGGTCGTATATAAAGGCGAGATCGTAGCTTTTGGTCGAAGGCGTGAGTGGTCTTTTTCCCTTCTTTTCACCCTCTCTCTCTTTTTGTTTTAGCTTTAACTTTTCCATGGGGTGCAAATTTGTTTATATCCCTTCTTTGTATTTCTTTTTTCAAAAAAGTGAGGTTGAAATTCACGTTGAAGAAGGGCATGTTTGTGGGGAATGAAAATAACTCCACTAACCCGTTTTCCAAGGCCCTGGGAATTTCCACACTCGAAAATTTTATATATTCCTCCTTGATGCAGGAGGGGGCAAGGAAAGTGGGATTGATGGGGCTCCTTTGTCTGCGTGCGGGAGTGAAACTTTGCTTTTACATTTATATTATATTATATTATATATATTCCTCCTCCTTTTGCTTGCATTAATTCGGGGGCTATGGGGCTTTCGGATGGCGACAAGAGTCTATTCATTAGCCAACTTTTTAGATTTATTGCCTTATAATTGAGGGTTGGATGGACGTTTGAGGATGGCCATTTGCCTAGATATTTGCGTGGTATGGATCTTGAAACGATGGCACACGGACCCGAGAAGGCCATCAATCCCACTTTCCATGTGCACTCTTTTTGAGTTATTGCTAAGTTGCTGGTTAATCACAAATTAAATGTCCAAAAATTATTATGTAAGTTTGAAAAAAGGACAGTAGTCATTCCATGATAGATCAATCATGATTTTTAAAACTTTGGAGCTTAAGCTTTTATGATAAAGAAACAAATTGTTTTTAGTTCAATCGAGCGCCGACAAGTCGACTGTAGTTATCACGAATCGTGATATATACACATGGACGGCCTCTTGTTTTTGACTAATCCTTCTATTGGAACCATCAGTCACAAAGTCATAAACTAAAAGCTTACAACCGATAATGATGAAATTGATAAATAATATAGAAATAAATAAATAAATATGATTTTTTTTTTTAGTGTAATTCTTCACATAGTGCATTTATACCGTAAAATTTAATAATCACTTTCTATCTCAACTATTTTCCTACGTTTTGCATGTTCTAAATTCTTGTAGATATTACAAGAGTTACTCCTTCTCTATGACGATGTATGTGGTTCCAAAGTGGATCGATGTATTCGTAATTCTTCTCTATGGGAAAAAAAAATGCTAAAAGGTCTACTATGTATCTTGAAAGCTCCGATGCACCTTAAAAGCTCCGATGTTCCGAATTGGATTATGAGGTACCTTTTAAGTACTAAAATTCGATTACCTACATGTCAATTATGTAGGTCTGAAAGTGATTGTAATATTCCTTGCCCAATGTGTATTTATCTTCCCCGCATCCCGCATCCCTCATGTAAACATGAATTTGGAAAGGAAAATTCTACACTTGAATCTCCACGTCGTCGTACTTTTAATTGGTGAGATTGAACTATATGGTAATAGACCAAATCTCACCCGTAAAACACTATTTTTTTTCCTAAAGAAATTGGGATCCTCTTAGTCTAAAAGATGAATCGAGAATTGCAGTTTAGGTCATTGAGAGGATGACACATCAAACACAGATAATATTGGACGAGTTCATTTTATTTTCCCTCCTTTTTTTTAATAAAAAAATCGTCATCTTTCCCCGTCAATTCTTCTTACTTATTCCAACTCCAATGTCATCCTCCTTCACCATGACGCCCTCGTCGCCGTCACCCTCCAAACCTCAGTTGCGTGACACACCACCACACATTGCCAATTTTTATGTGTGTGTATGTATCTATGCCGTGTTGAACGGCACCCCAAATATGAGGCTAGTACTCAAATCCGATGTCTTAGGCATCGGCGACCCCTATTTAGGGTTTGCCTAAAGTGAGCTACAGGCTTGCATCGTTGTCGCGACTCGCTGCATTCGCGTAAGTCTCGGTCTTCGTTGAGAGAGAGAGAGAGAGAGAGAGAGAGAGTTAAGGTTTGGTTAGTTTTGGATGAAATTTCTGAAAGTCCGAAAGCATTTTGGTCAATATAGGGTAACTTGAGCATGTTACTCCATATTTTTGAGCGTGTATCACCTTTTCCATGGTTAGAGATCAGAGTGGGTTGTTGCTTGTTTGACCTTAGGATGCCCGCAAGAGAACAAACGATAAAGGAAACGATAGTGGTCCTCGTTGCTACTCTAATTGACCTTTCTGTCACGACATTGACTGTTGAATCATGAGACGTAGCTGTACATAAACCACAGCCGTCCATGGCTTGGAGGGATATGATGGACGGAAGAAAAGCAACAGCTGAATCGGTAAGCGACGACTACCGGATAAAAGCGCCCCCCTATCTCACTTTACCACGTTCAAAGCAAATAGAGAGCAAAAGAAACGCAAAAAAGTCAGCGGCGAGATCGTGCTTGGATCTCGCTTTTCGCTGTTCACACTCGCACACACCGTTTTTTCCACCTTGACAAAGCTGGTGGCCTTGTCCCCATCATCACGCCCTCCTCCTCCTCCTCCTCCTCCTCCTTCTTCCTTCCATGCATGGTGCAGCCTCGTGCAGCGCCTTCCGATCTCTCGATCCGACGGCCCGAAGCAATGACACGCCATGCCTTTCCTTTCGTGGGTTCATGATGATGATCCATCGATGGACCTATCATCTGTTCTTAGTTGACCTGCTCGTTGTGTCGTTTCCTCCTCTCATGATAAACCAATAATGCATGCCGGACCCATTTTTATACCATATTTTAGAAAAATAAAAGGTCAGGTTGCACTACTACCCTCATGCCTGCTTTTAGTATAATTAATTTTTTTTTCTTTTAATGATGCGTCATGTGGGTACGTATCCACTCTTTATATTAAGTGAATTTCGCACGTTACCCTTTAGTCAAGTTTGTCGTTTTGAAAAAAAAAAAAAATTGACCCGAAAGGTGTTCTTAATTTCATTTTGTGTCGTTTTGCTTAGATAAGTTGCAAATTACTGATGTTTACCCCCCGCCGGCCGAATTTGACGATTCCATTAACTTGAGACAATGTGCTCGCAACGTCAAAACGAGAAACAAGAAGAAGAAACTATCTTCCCTTATTAATTAGAAGGAGAAGAGTTGCAAAATGTACGAAAATACACGTCGGGAGGACGTCCATGTTCCGGCGGATTCAAAGTTTGAGAGACTCTTAAGCATAAATATCTTTCAACAAAATGATATTTCTACTTTTAACATGTCGGACTTTATGTTAACGAGTGTCCTTGGGTACTTGTTAAGAATATTGAATTGAAAAATATTATAGTTTCATGGGCATTGATCACACATAACACAAGAACAATCGGTGTATATATTGAAGACTGCATTTTGGATCGCATTGAATCATCATATTGACCTTTGCATTGAGCAAGGAGATTTGTAAAAGTTGTTTTTATCAAAATTGATGAAACAATCTAACATAATACCGCTGGTAGTTTCTCAATAAATGGAACTTTCGGTAAGTAAATTACTCATATTGTGACCAACAAAGCTTATAGATGCAATCGGGTTTGTGCAAATTTTGCTTCGATTCGGAAAAAATGCCAGATTAGAACTTAACCAAGTTAATAATTTAATGAAAAGAGGAGGTTTTCCTTAAGTTCGGTCGAGTTCAGGTTTTGAATTTTAGGGTTTCCATTCGACCAGGGCCCGATCAAAATGGGCTTGGAAGCACGGAAGGCGACCCGTCTATACGTCATGCCACGCAATTAGTACGTCATAATTAGCGTATGTATAAACGTGGCTTTTTCTTAGCTTAGATAACGGGGCTTGTTGACTTCGACGTTGAAGTATGAAGAGGGCCGAAGCCCCCAGGCGACGCCGAGCATTCTTTCCTACGTGCGCCTGCAGGGGCGCGTACTCTACACTCGCCATCGTTCATATGGAATGTGGGCCATCTTGTAAAACCATATGGACATGATTTATATATCACGCAGGTCGGCTAAAGTCATTCCATGGATTATTCTTGATGCGCACGGCGATGCACATAAATTTATGGATTGGGATACTCTAAATTTAGAAAGATAATCAACATTTATTTTGTTTTTGTAATCCTTTTTGTTTCGTTACGTTAATAGTGATTCCTTCTATTCACATGAAAACGATAACCGCAAATATCCAAAGAAGGTTCAAATTCATTTTTTTTTTTTTATGTGCAATGCCTTTTGACCAAAACTCTCAAACCCCAAATAATTATGTTAAGTTTGACGGCAGTTTTGGTCTCCAATTGCTAGTACGACAGTGAAGAAGGAAAGCGCCAAACACATATCCAAGTTTTCAACCACTTTGCATCCATTTAAGACATTTCAATTTTCCTTTTCGTAAATGCTCATACGCATTTCTTCATACCCACCAATCCACATCTCTTAAACCCAAAAATCTAACCCTAACCCTTAGGTTAGTCACCAAGGACACCCCCTCTCTCTTATGCCTGCAACTGTGACCTCCGGCAACTTGCGTCGCCCTGTCGCTAAAAGACTTGCCTTGTGGCCCCACAAATGCACTTGTCGCAGATTTTTATCACATTTCCTAAACATTATTGTCAATGTCATTTATGCTGTCACGATAGCTGTGAGGACTTTGATTGCAAGATTGGTGAGAGAGAGAGAGAGAGGGAGCTAAGGGCGAGAGAGATGATTAACAACGATTGAAGATGACAGGCGGTTAACAACAATTAACGATGACTATAGATTTGGATAGAGAATTCACACGAACAAAATAATTAATATTAGAAATTTTTAAAAAAACCTCATCTCCTTTCTTTTTTCTTGTTTTGGTGCGTAAGAAGGTATTGTGATCATTTCAATCGGACGTTACAAAGTTGAGAAGGCAAAACTTCATGGTCAAAAAAGTAGAGAATGGGAAGTGAAAAACTAGAGATAAAATCTATAGAGAGCGCGTGCGTGACTAGGGAAGGGATTCGCGTGGGGGCGAACGTCGGCGAGATGGAATAAGGTGAATAAAGAAAAGGAGGGGCCAGGGAAGGGAGTGGGGTTGGGGTGGGGTGGGGAGGGGTGGAGAATGGTCAATCATTGGATACTCAAAAAGAGCCAAAATTGGGGGGGGGGTGCGAAATCCGATAAAGCGCCCCCCAAATTGGGTCACCCCACTGTCGGCCCAGCGGTTGACACGACACCGGTCACTCTCGTGTGCGCCTCGGACCTTGCAATGCCCTCTCCCTCTCTCTCTCCCTCTCTCTCTCCTCCCCATGACACGAGAAAGGCAACCCAACCCCTCAAAAAGAAAAAAAAAAAAAAAAAAAAAAAAAAAAAAGATAAAAAAAAGGTCTTCCCACGCCCACATTGCATGCTTTCAATACGCTGTGCAACTGATCGCTCTTAGCTTTTATAAAAATTACACCTGTGAGTGTGAGATCATTGACAGGGCCAGATTTATCTTTTTCTTTGGAGATTTGATTTGGTCCGGCCATGCGAAGTTTCGTGATTATTGTTTTGGAAAAAAAAAAAAATTTGATGGCTCAAATGTTGTTTGAAATTTCCAGTGTTACGTACAATCGCACGCTCATTTTAGTATTCCTTCGCACATCATACTCGACATGCTTTTGCAAAATAGTCAATGTCTTTCCATTTTGTTGTAACTCCAGCTTGAATGTCGAAATAATTATACTTATATTGAGCTTACAAATATATAAATAATGTCCACCGTGACATCGATATGCCAAATTTTTTTGTATCACGAAAACCTCTAAATTTGAGGAAAAGTGTTGAAAAAGTTCTAAATCTATTGTATTTGTGACAACTTGGTCCTAAACTAATTTAATCTTAAATCTTTTGAACTAAAGCAAATTTAACCCTAAACCTTATGATTTGGTACCAATTTAGTCATTTTAACTAATTTTGACTGGATATTACCATGGACACTTAGCTGATTTACGTGGCACCATCGTTGCTAATAACTTTTCAATTTTTTTCTTATTTTTCTGATTTTTTTTCTTTCCTTGTTTTTTCTCTCATTTCTTCTTCTTCTTCCTTTTACTAGTGATTGTCCACCAGGTGATGGCCAAGAGGGTTGGCCTTGCTTGGCTATGGCGAGGCCGGTCCTTGCCCAAGCCACGGTGACCAAGCCAAACGTCGCCTTCGCTTGGGCAATGCTCAGCTCATTAGATTTGGCGAGGGGAGCCCTTGCTAAGGCTACCCTTGTCCAAGCTATATTTAGTGAGGTCGACACTTGTTGGGGCTTAGTCTTAACATGGCTAGGTGAGGCCAGGCCGTTCGGTCACTGGCAAGAAGAAGAAGAAAAGAAGAAAAATGAAAGAAAAAAAATTAATTAAAATTTGTCTATGTTAACGCCAGTAGTGCCACATAAGCTCACCAGCATCCACATCAGTAATATTAGGCCAAAATTAATTGGAAGGACATGATTGGCATCAAATCAAAAAGTTTATGATTAAATTGCAACATTAAAAAGTTTGAAGCTAAATTAGCATTAATGCAATAGATTGAAGACTTTTTTTTTTTTTGACACTTTTCCCTCCAAATTTGTATTAACAAAAATACTCTCCACTTGCCATACAAAGCCCAAAACTTTGGACTTTGAAATATTGTCGATGTTTTGGGCAAAAATACGTTCGTTGCTAGTACCAGTTTGTGGTTTGGATGGAATGGAAAAAAAAAAGTGGCACGTTGATGCTGCCGTATGGAAAAATATAAGGTTTTTGGTGGTGGATAGATTGGTATTTTTATTACACTAGTACAAGTTTGAGGTATCAATAACACTTGTCATAGTAGTACGAATTTGATGATTTTAGCGACACAAAACTATTTTGGGAGTAATGGTGCCAAAATGAGCATAATTTAGAGTTTCTGGTAATATAATAGCAATACATCGTTGACCACTCGAACTTGTGCTGTTTAAAAATGAGGAACTTCTTATCCAAACTTGGATCAATTGATCAGAAGTAGTTACATCGCTATTGATCATGCGGGGCTCACATAATCGACAAGTAGGATGGACACAACCCCTATGCTCTTGGGTACGGGCAAGAATTTGAGAAGCTTTTTGTTGGGCCGAGGTCTACGGATGCGATCACCCGCTGCTATTGATCATGTAGGGCCATATATTGAGCTTACACGGTCAACGGCTACGATGGATTCGATTCATGGAAACACGAGTCTCTCACGCAGGAACTTTGCCCTAAGAGATTGGCCCCGTCTGAAGAAGCCGTCGAAGGATGGCCTTCTACGGCGGTCCGCACGGTCCTCCACATTGGATCCCATTTCGGTAGCATCGCCCTCTCTTTTGACCCGTGCGGTAAAATAATCCAAATCCAAAGGGTGAATGTGAACGAATGGATGGGCGGGGAGGCGACAAGGATTATCATCGATCACCTCATTTTCCTTTTGACGAGGGAAGGCCATCGAAATTATCCCACCAACCCACAGCTGCCGACGCGTAAAAAGAAACGACCGATAGGTGAAAAGGGAACCTCACTAAAAGGAAGGGAGCTTTCGTTCTTACTTGCACATCCGCGGCCTGTCTGTTTGATTTACGGGGATGGCGGGCTCCATGGATGCTTTCCTTATTTTAACGTGCTTGTTGTGCCTGGAAGGGGGAAGGGAATAGTATCCTCTAAAAATTTTACATTTCAGTGATTCTGAGATCCAGATGAGGACGGAGATGAAGCCTTTTAAGGACTTATGTAGGTCCGACCAGTTCCTTTTTCTTTACATCGTGCTTCCGAGGTTAACTCTGCCAAGACTAGTGTTAAATTTTCATCAAGACTGCTCTAAATCTGGTCTCGCTATTGATTTCCATCGCTTTCAGAAAAAAAACTAAACAGAAACGAAGCGTAAACACGAGCACCCTTGGGCGTTTCTATGGCGAAGGGCAATAACCTAGGTGGGATCTATGCTCAGTTTCTGCAGATTCTTCTCACCTCTGCTTTCCTTCTCTTTAATTCCATGGACTCCTTAATGACGCTCTAAGCATGTAGTTTTGCCTGCGTTTGCTCGAGATATGGGAAAATTAATTTATATTCAGAAAAACACAAGTAGCACAGCAGGACGAGATCCATAGCCCCAGTAATTTCTTAGAGCTCGTCACTTATGTACAGCACAGCTACAGAACATGAAGATGAATAAAGACTACTCTCGGTCGCTTCTCGTGACGCCAGCGGTATCAAGAATCGTACCCCCCGGTCTTTAACCTTCCCTTTACACGCTTCCGTGCATCTGCTTTCCCTCTTTGGGATGCATTCTGCGTTCTTTTCTCGTGCCTGGAAGAAGGAACATTCATCTGCTTTCATAAAGAACAAGTTCTATGTTGACCAATGTTAGCTTCTTTTTTCTTGCCATGATTTCGATCAATTTAAGTGAAAGATCCTTGTACTTAGGCCCCCAGGCAACAGGGTCCTGCAGATTTATAGCAAAAACTGTCTATACTTCCACCTTTGCTGGCTCACGGGCATAGGTGGCAAATCCGTGCGAAAACAAGCACCTTAAAATGACTTGTTTGCACTAATGAACATACACTATTTCGGTTGTTAACATGAAGAGAGTGATTTAGTCCAGCAAGGTCAGTATGTTCATGATTCGTCAATCAGATTCAGGACTAATTTTTTCCTACCACGGTCCTGATATGAAACTTGAGTTATGCACACCTCCTTTTCAGTGATAAGTTTAAATTAAGTTAGCCTACTTTTTAAAGCAAGTCAATAGAAGAACTCAAATCATTGAGAGGACACATCGCATTGTTTGGGTCAAACTAGTGCGTACCTTTGAGGTTTCTCTGTGTCTATGTTGTTCATCATGTCGGTTTGTCTGCCATCCCTCTCGACGATGTCCTCCTCACGCAAGTCGCATTGTTGTTCTCCTCCAATGATGCTGGGTGAAAGACTGCTTTCAAGAGAATCTAAACCGGTGCTTTCTGAATTGAGCCTTGAAATTGAGGGTGACAATGTCGAATAAGATTCTCGAATGGAGGGGCAGGGATCCAAGGTTCCCTGTCGTATGAAATTAACCTGGTTTTTAAGAACTGTTCGCCATCCATAACATTGGTGGCGCCAAAGCAAACAGATGTAGCCACTGAGATATCCTGTCATAGAAAATTACATCCTGCTGTGAGATACACATTATAGAATCCACAAATTCATGTCACATGAGGCTAAAGTATTGAAAATCATATTGTCAGGTCTGCCAGAAAATTGATGACAGCATTTTATCCAAGCAAATGAAGTTTAACCAAATTTGAGGCCCATTATAATTTGTCTACAGCCACCGTTATCTTCTTTGATCCACTGCTTCAAGTGCACAACACAAACAACAGATTTGTGGTAACTTAATGAGTAGTTAACAGTTTGTCAAAGAGAATGCCTGTATTTCCGAACCTCTAAACTTGTTCTCCAAAATCCAGACTAGACCGTGCAAAAGAACAATACATTAATTGGAAAAAACACTGATTCATGATAGTTATATTATACCATCCCATGGCGGTACTAAGAGTGAACTAATTGAGCACATTGCTTGTACTTCTCATTGCCGGTCTGTCATATTAAGCAGATTGTCACAATAATATGTTTTTTTAACATTTCATACTCAGAGAAAATTTTATAATTAAGTAACCTATGCCTTCTGGTTTTCCCTGCAGTTTGTAATGACTTCTCCTCATTTCTTGGTCTGTGTTTGTGCGATTGTGGGGAGTTGGGGGTGGGGACAGAATCTAAATCTATTATCCTGCAGTAAGATACTCCAACTGGGAAGTTGGGTTATAGTAATTAAAGGTTCTTCCATTAGAGGGCTGTCAGTAAAACCTCAAAAAGTTTGGCATGGCTATTTTCTGAGTCATCAAGAGGAACATCCTTGTCCAAAGAAGAATATGCCAGCTTGCTTTCATCCAGTAGAGCTCTGATTGTGTCTTGCTCTCCTCCAAAAAGTTCTTCATAGTTTTGGAATGTCACATCAACTTCTGGAATGTCAAAATCGTCATGGCAAGCAAGCTCATCGCAAACCCCAAGATCTTGCATATTTTGGGTCCAAAACTGCACATTCAATGGCTCTCCATGAGTGGTAATACATCATGCAAATAACGATTACCTTAACAAGAGTAGATTAAAGAAATTCCCCTTCTTGCGTTATTCTACCATCAAAGCACATGCACTTCTCACTGATGGCTTTTAGGAAAAAGTACCATATATGAAGCCCATTACATTTCATCTTATTGTTGTCAGCATCTTAGCTGCACATCTTTCATCTCCACTACATGCAAATACGTGAAGAAGCAATAGGAACAACACGACCAAAAATTTTCATAATGAATGAAGATAAGAACTACAAAACTCTGCCTGAAACTCCTACTCAACCTTTGAACTGTCTAAAGATATCTATGATTATGAAGTTGCTCTTGTTCAATGAGAATTTCGACCCACTCTTGAAATGAAAATGTTAAATAAATTTAAAGAAGAGGAAACTCCCTTATAAATGAACACTGCATCCCACATGGAGAACTGAACCGAGAAATAACATGCAATTATTATATACAGCAGACTCAATGACAATGATTAAACCTGACTAGTCTGAAAAGGGCTTCTGCATTGCCAGATGGATTCGCTTTGCCAAGGGCTAGGAGTGCCAGAAGTTGAAGATGATGGTAAGTTCCCTAGTGTGGAAAATGTTGAAGGAGAGGTCTCCACTTTCAGATCCTGGAGCAAGGTAATCCTTTCACCGGAAAGATCGTGGCAGCTCCGCAAACTCTGATCAGTAGTCTCATTGAACTTCCTTGGACTATGAGAAAATGATGAAGAAAAATCATTTTGCTCTTGATCACAAATCAATGGCAAGCTGTCCTTCTTCTCATTTAGTTGAAGCTTTCTCAAGTCAAGAATCTGTTGCATAATGAAGCAAGATGACTGATTCTGCTGACCGTCGCATGATGTCTGAAAATAGGAGGAGATAATAGACACAAGAACAGTCATTCTATTTGTCCCTTTGAGACTACAAGTATGCAAAACAAGCTCAAATCGGCCACCTAGAACTCAACTTGATATCTTATGATGACTGGTTAATCATCACAAAGAACTAACAGAGCTTATGCCATTGACAAGTATGCAAAGATGCCTACCTTAGCTCTTTGTCGATTTCTTGATCCAACATTACATTCCCCTGGACAGACTGAACCTGAAGTATCCACAGTTATTGTGCCCAAATCCACGGATTCATGGGAAGAGGAATCAGATGGACTGGTGCAAGCAAGATTGCCCAATTGGCTCAAGTCTAAGTCCCATAATTCTGCAAAGTCATTAGCTGAAGGGGATCCCATGTAACTGTAGATTGCCTGCCTTTGATGCTGACAAGACCCATCGTGGATCCTCCTGTCACAATTACGACAGATATACAGCCTGTGGTCCAGACAGTGAGCATATGCGGGGCGGTACTGGCAAGAATCACATAGGAGAGATCGGAGATGGCGGCTAGACAGTGCATTGGCTGAATGTACTTTTGCATCACAAGAGAGGCAAAGTTGTGCTGCATCGGCTTGACAGTAGATGGCGGGCCTCAAAGCCCTGCAGAATTCACAGACTTTCTCCATGTTCCTTTTAGTTTGGATCATAAGCTTCAATTTTTTGGTGTCATGATTCTGTATGCCATCCCCATCCAAGAGTCAGTAACTGTATATGCCTTCGTATGAGAGTGCTTCTTGTTAATGTCAATGATCTACTGGCTATGCATAAACAAATGATTCAACTAGATTCAAGAGGGGAAATGGGAAACCAGGCATCCAGCACAGAACCATTAAAACAGACATGATAATGGCTTTAACAACAGGCTTATGTGGCCATCAAACCGTCAGGATCCAAGGTGGTTTCCTAATGAATGAAAAGCGTAAGTTCCACGCATCTAAAGCTTGAGGAACTTCAGTCCTATCATAGAAATCGGTCGAGGTTTTTCATCTATGATATGAATTACATTTAAATTACCCATCACAAAGAAAGTAACTAGTAAAAGATTAGAACCAATCAGATCATACTGCATATTGCTCATGCCATATGCTTTTACCCTTTACTAGATAACATGAATATACCTTCATGATCCTCACTGCCTTGTTATAGTAAACGAACGGCGCGAAAAATGCGAGAAAAGTTTAAAGGGTGTTGAAGGACTGGACATTAAAGCCAGGAAAATAAAAAAAATGTTTCCAGTAATATGTTCAGACCTAGAAACTGTTGAGTTTTTTAAAATATGCATTGCTAGAAGTGAGAATTCCAGCTCAATGTCGCGCTAGATAATCAACCACATTCGGACACTCCAATCACACGAGCTAAAGTCAATTCCATACACAGATCCCTACAGTTCTTAGACTCCACCTAATTTACAGACAGTACTTTTCGATGTGCGCGTAGCTAAAATCAAACCAGAAAAAAAATGAAAGGAAAAGAAAAAAAAATAAAAATGAAACGATTTCCCGAGTCGTGACAATATAGAAAATGAGGATCATCTCTGGCAAATCAGCCTATCAAGAGAGAGGACTAAAAGAAGAAGCAACCTGTCTGCTTCCTGAGGAGATCAGGAACCCCGCTTTTCTCCTTCCCTTTCAGTTCCCATTTATCCGGGGAAATTTCATCTCTGACTTTGGAGCTTTATCTCATCCCACTTTTTCTTCCCCTTCCCCTGATCTCATCCTCCCCAGCCAACCTTTTCGGTCCGACGTGTCAGCTCTCCGCGGGGGCGGAACTTTCTTACGCGGGTCGGCGACACGTGGGCTGCGTGGGCCCCGCTGACGTTATCTGGGTTAGCGCATGTGAGGCCCGTACTGTTATCCACTAGTTGGGACATGCCGCCCAATGGACGATCGCCGCGTGGGAATGGCAGTGCTGATGACGGCGTCGCTCTTTTCGGCCGGTGGTCTCGGAGGGAAAGCAATGCTCCATGTCTGATCTTCATAGATTTTATGCGATGAATAACGTCTTGAGTTAGAAGTAAGCATGCAACTATAGCAGGTCATTTCAGCGTTTGACGGAAGTATCATCTCAAAGTACTTTAGGTTGATAATTATTCTATTTTCTTTTTTAATTTTGTTCCTAGAGGAGTTTATGAGCATTTGAATAAATTTGGTAATTATTTGAAGTTTTTATTCCGGAAATAGAAATGTGTTTAATAGGATTTCAAATTCTTTTACAATTTAAAATTTATTTTTAATTTTTTAATAATTAATTATATATATTTTTTATTTTATTCTTCTCCTTATTCCTTTGATCGAAGACCTCTAGTGAGGTCGAGGCTCCCTAGCGATTGGGTGAGCTCGGCCTCGCTGGGGTCCAACAACACTATGATGAGGTCATTGGGTTGGTTGAGGCTCATGATTGGCCAAAGGAAGAATGAGAAGAAAAAAAAAAAAAAAAGAAGGAAAACATGAATTTGACTTTGAAGTGGTTCTCAGAAACAAGTAAGTAACTTTTTTTTTTTTTAACTTCTTAAATTTATTCCAAATTTATTCTTGAGAACAAAAAATCTACTAAATGAGTTTTTTTTTTGGGTGGGGGAAATTAGAATCAAGTATTGCTTGGTCGATTACTAAATAGACTCTTAGTACATGTATGACCCAAATTATTTCCCAATACACCAACACTGGGGATTGACCAAGTCCCAAATCCTATAATAGGTGAACGAGTTGATCACTATATATTTTAGCTCACACAATGATGTGTTATCACATTGCCAATCTAATATTAACATTTTCTTATTACTTCAAAACATGCCGTACGCAATTGAATTGCAAAGAGCTAAAAATCAATCCTCTCGGAGCTGAATTATAATGTGATGATTCTGCAGTCGGCATAAATAGCCTTCCTAGATACCAGACATTTGCTCCTAGGGAAAGTTCTTCAACTGTCAACGAACATCAGGGGAGATAAAAAAAAAGGATGTCATGCATTAGACGTGCCTGTGGATGGAGGCAAAATAGGTTTATTAATTCATCAGTTGAACAAACATGAATTGAAGAAGAGTCCCGTCTCATAAATAACACTTTGTTCCAGTTGTCTGCGTTTTCCGATGGCATGAGACATCGATTTACTGGAGTTATGGCACGAACAATCTCGCACACATCTAAACAAGTATATTGCTGTGTGAAAAAAAGAAAATCTTTGGCAGGAAGAGAGAGAAAGAGGGGCCCGCTGCGATTTCTATTCAACGTCATGGATACATAGCTACTGCATTTTTCTTGTATGGCTGCATGTTTCTGCACATCGTGTGAAACTAGTACACTGAATTCAAGTATCTATATTGGTTATGGGACCTCTAAACCAATGCCGAGCGCTGAAGACCCAAGAACCAACCGTAAGAATGAGCAAGCCGCCGACTGCAACGGGAGTATAATTGAGTGTCTCTTTTGTGATGGGGTAGGCCACAGGCAACGAGAAGAGAACCGAGATGGTCGCCACCCAGAGGACTGCAGTCCATCCAACTAACACCCCATATCGTCCCAAGTTGAATGGCCCCGGGACAAAGGACTTGCGAGCCAACGTCACCCTGAAGAAAATTGGGAGGGCATAAGCAATGTACAACCCGATTGTCGCTATGGACACCATTGCGTCAAAAGCTACAATGCTCCCAAGAGACTGCAAAACAGATTGGAGAAGCACATTGATCAGCAGATTGAGGGATGCAGAAAAAGTTCATTGAATTGGCGAGGACAGAGCTAAAGTGGCACTTAGTTGGATCTTTCCACGTCAAGAGATCAAACAGAAATGATCTAAAATGTCGCCAAAGCAGGAATAGAAAATTCAAGGGGTGAAAAAGTAAAACGATGTTCTTACGGTCAGCGCCATGCAAAAGGATATGAAAGCGGAGAGCCAAACTGCATTTATCGGGACCTCGTGCTTATTCACTTGATGCCACAGAGATGACAATGGCATCGCTCCATCTCTAGAAAATGCATAAGCCATCCTGAACATGACATTTTGCATCGCATGAGTCTCCTACTCAGAGTCAATATGATAAAAGCTCCAGAGAGAAAAATGTTTACCTGGAATTGCTGGTGACTGAACTCATGCCACAGAAAAATATGGCAACAGCCACCACCCCTAGGCAAATTATACCCCCAACTCCACTGCCGAATCTGCTTTTGAATGCTAAATAGAATATTTCGGCAATTGCATAACCAGCAGCATCGTTCTCATCGCTTAGGAGATAGGCGATGTTTGTCACTGCAAAGGTGATGCCTACTAGGTAACCCCATCCAAAAATGATAGATATCCCGATAGAACTAATAATTCCTTTTGGACCATTCTTATCAGCATTCTTGGTTTCCTCTGTCTAGAAAAAGAAGGATATGAGAAGCAGGATTTCAGTTTCACACATCTAAATATTAAGGTGATAATGAGGGAAATGAAAGGGCTGAAGTGAACTACGCATCAGATTATATCATTTAGATGATACGGTCAAGAGAATAGGCAGAATCTCCAAGAAGAGTGGAAGATACTAATTTACTAAGCAAAGTAGCTATACAAGGTTCCCATCAACCGTAACTTAATGCTATGGATCATTTTGAGCAAATTTCCTATGTCGTGAGGCTTTTCTGACCATTTTATCTCAAAACCCCCTCTAAGTCTCATGTTTGCAATGATTTTATTCCCAGAGTAGTAAAAAAAAAAAAAAAAAGGAAAAAAAAGAAAGAAACGAAGGTAGACTTACCATGTGAGCAGATGCATCATACCCAGTAAGTGTATACTGACTCATTAGAAGTCCGAGAACAAATATATAGGGTTTGCTGTCAATGCCTTCCCCATTATCAGTGTTAAAGTAAGTGAAAACAAACTTGGCACTAGCCCTTTCCTTGGCAACACAGGGGATGAGAATCATGAGAACAACAACACCTGAAACCAGAATGCCAAGGCTTGTAGGAGGATGAAGGAAAGGATCACTAATGAAACTGAAAAATTAAGCCCACTAAAATGTTCTTCAGGGTTTTGATTCCTCACCTACAAGATTCCAAAGAGCAGCAAGCTGTCCAAAGAAAGATAAAACCGAAATAGGAAGACTGTTTATAATAGCGTGAAGGAGCAATATTCCCCCATGGAAACCAATAACAACATATTTTGATGCCTCGTATCCACCGCCATTTTTGCCACCAGTGCTTAGGAGAATAATAACCTGAATCAACTGTGCCAGAGAAAAATCTATGCTAGCTGTGACTGCCCACTGCAAATGAGATCATACCAGAAATTGTTAGAACTGGTGAAAACTTGGGATCACTGAACATAGCAAAGGATTTGCAGTTCCATAGTAAGGAGTTTTCAAAAGTACCTGACCAACAATATTGAACCTGAAAGAGAGAATTTGTAAGCATGTTAGGAAATACGTCACTTAAAAGAAAAATTCAGCTCTTAAAGATTGAAAATATAGAGTGGACACCACAACCAGATACTTGCACGTAGTTGCATAAAGAAAATAAATGAGAACAGCTGGCCGCATGACACAGGAAAATCCATCTTGAATCAGCATAACCTAACAGTGAGTGTTTCGAGTTTATGCACCTACCATGAAAATTTGACTTTTTTCGATGAATTTGCATGACATGGCAAACTGAGAGCGGGGGTTGGATTGCACAACTAAAATATTATTAGTTTCATGTGGTCTATCCGATTTACATATCTTAAGATGCAAGTATAGGGTCTCTGTGTCTTATTTTAAATTGACCAAGTAAATGGAATGGCATATGTAGAACTCATGTCAAGGTAGTACCCAGACATTCAGAATTTGCTCTTATAAACCATTGCCAGATAAATGAGCTTGTAAGGATAAGTGAATTACTTCCCTTTTCCTTAATTCCCTACAATCAATCTTGCCGCATGCCATAATGCCAATGAACAATTGTAGTTCACGAGAGGGTCCAGCCATACACACAAGATAACAGGTTTAAGCATAACACAGTAACACTTCCATGCTTGCACTACCTTTATGCGATACATCTCTGAGTTTACACTAGAGCTATCGACTGTAGTACTCGCACCTCCTCAGGCAGAATTTGAGCCTACCAAACTAAAGAAGCAATAGCTGTTGAATGAATTTGAGCTTTTTGCATGAACCACACTCGTCTATCATAATTGTTCACATTATAATGTTCAAACCATCACCCTGCTTATCATTGAAGTTACAGCAAAGTAGAGGGGCTGTAGGAAAAGGAGTGGTTTCAATTTTCAAATTGCTGCTACTGAATCTCATCCTACATTAGCTGCAATTCTCACTGATTCATGGAAAATGCAAGACCGTGATCATGAAGAGAAAGGGACAGCAATGAGAAGTTCTTGACAAGCTTTCTAGAATGTGAAAGGACTTAACAGAATCCAACCAAAATCAAGCAATTGTTAATGAGGCACCTACTAAATCCGCAAGCAATCACTTTTCACGGAAAGTGACACCGACACCAGACCCCACAAAAGAACATCCATTCCCACTCAATAGCAATATTGTGATTGACTTTATCCACCACATCGAACACAATTACTTGTGGAAACAATGACAATGGAAATGAACAAATTCGATTTGCTACTATAGGATATAGGATGCAAGGGAGAAATTGGGGTGTCCATTGCGGGTATTAGTATCGAAATCTGCATAAACACTTAAGTCGTCATAAAACTAACCGAAGAGACAATTTACCAGCCAGTCAACCAAGAGGCGAACGGTGCCCAATTCCGGCCTGCGAGCTTGGCGCTCCAGTAATAGAGGCCCCCGGAGGTCGGGTAAGCTGAACAGATTTCAGCCATGGACGACCCGACAAACATGGTGAAAAAACCAGCGACGAACCACCCGTAGACCATCGAGGCCGTCCCGCCGTACCGTAGCCCATTGTTGAAGAGCGTGGTTATGCCGGTGAGCACCGATATAATCGAGAACGAGAACGCGAAATTCGAAATAACCCTGCAACCAAAAAATTCACCCCCCGCCAAAACCGAACCAAACCAAACGACCCAAACGCCTCAGCAACGAGCCCAACGGAAGAAACTACGGAGATACACAAGGAGGAAGAGAGAGCGTTACGAGAGGTCGCGCTTGAGCTCCTGCTTGTAGCCGAGCTCGTGCAGACGGGTGTGGCCCGAGTCAACGGCGTCGGCCCCGTTTTGAGCTGCGCGAGTCGGGAGATCCCTTTTATCGCGATCATAAACCATCTTCTTCTTCTTCTTCTCCTTCTCCTTTACACGGCCAAGAAAAAGGGAGACTTCAAGAATGCTCTGTTCAGCCTCTCTGCTTCTGTTCCTCCCTCTGGAGATCTTCTTTGTTTGTTCGTGTGGTATTTGTTCGGTGGGTTTGATAAGTTCTGGGAAGGAGCGGAGTTCTCCCACTTCAGAGGAGCAATCCAATCAGAATCACCGCAGCAAAGTCATCTCAAAATATCAGAGGGAGCGGTTCTTTTCTTGGATTGCGCCTCCGAGGAGAGAGTCAAACAGAGCAGCCAGTGACGGAATGAAGGAAGGGAATCAGGAAAGCAAGACGCGAGAGCTTGTGAGCATGACTACCTGAAAAAGATGCTTCCCATTCTCAAGTCGGGTTGATACCGTTTAGCCTCTTCGGTCATCAGTCGATTCTTGATTTTCTTTATATTCCCCTTTTTCTTTTTTAATCAATGATTGCGTTAGGCGTCGGCTGACTACCGCTGGTCATACCCAAGACAGCCAATCGAAATCGAGACCCAGGACGTTGAAATCTAATGTTAGAAATTTCATATTGAGGCCGGGAGGAATTCGCGCATGTGAACACTTTTCTCTCTTCTTTTCTTGTTTTTTTTTTTTTTTCCTTTTTTCGGTGAAAGAGAATCCTATTTGATCAAGATCGAGATTCAATTAAGTTTTCGCTGTCCTTCTGCCGACGTGATCCAGAGGTTGACATCGTGCCCCCCTTCATGTCGCTTTCCGTGCCTCCGTCTGGCATCCTTCCTTGGAATGCGTAACCATATGACATAAGTCGAATATTTTCACATATTCGGACACGACACTTTTTAACCAAAATCTATAGAATACAAATATCGACACGTAAGTTCACGTGTACTAATTTAAAGTCATAGAGATTTTTAATTCTTAATAGGAAAGAAAAAAAACAAAACGTTGTTAAACTGGAACGAACTATAGTTTTGTGTTAAGCTCCCGGCATCCCAAAAAATATGGCCAAGTTGAACCAAGTGATAAGTTTCCTGACGCATGCTACGTGGCCATGTCCGGCGAGTCAACAATTTCAACGCACGAAATTTCTCTTCACGGAGCGATTTTTCCGAATTTCAAGGTTGCGCTTTTTTCCAAGGTACAATCATCGCCCGCTTTGCCATGGAGACGGAAGTTCGAGGGCACGAACGTGTTTCCTTAGAAACCACACGAAAATATAATAAAATTATGCATCGATCAGCAAAGTTGACCAGAAAAGTATAATTTATAAGTGTCGCATGGAGGACGTTTTAGAAAATTCAGCCCCCGCGGGCTTTCGGGTCAGCGAAACGTGCGTGCTAAAACTTCTAAACCGAATCTGAATCTTTGACCCGAGAAAGAAGAAAATGTGAATCTTTGATCTGATTTTATTTGTCGATATGGGAATGTGATGGAGCATGGCTGGCAAATCGATGAGAGATCTCGCACGGTGGCAAAGCATGTAACCACATGACGGGACCGCGAAGAAAGAAGAAAATTATTTCTGATCCAAATTGGTCAGAGCCAGACGATCCGGACCACGTTCGATGATCTTGTACCGTACCACCATACGGTGGGCCTTGTCTGCATCCAAAACGCGCGCCGTTTTCTACATTGGGCTATATCGTGGGCCAGTCAGTTTTGTAGTTGGATCTGGATAAGGCACAGCGCTCTGCGCAGGCAATTTTGAGAAGGTCTTCGACCGGAATGCCATGGAATTTTGGTACCGCAAATAAGGCTAAGCACCATTCTAAAAGACACGCGATACCGCACATAAATCTGGCCGAGTATTCGTTTGTTTACTTGGTTATTTTTCAGACAAGGAAGCCCACGTTGGATAGGTTAATCTGAACATATGTAACGTCCTACTGACTTCTTGGATCCAGTATGAGGCGGGCCTAAAGTCGAAATGGGCGGGTCTAAATGCAGAACCGCTTTCCGGTTATGTTTGCAGAGATTGCGTTTGGATATGTCATATGCCTATCTAACATGGTATTGCAAGTAAGGTTTAGGGAAAAAGGAGAGAGTGATGGCGTACCAGCCAGTGAACCAAGAGGCGACGGGTCCCCACTCGGTCCCGCAGAGCTTGGCGCTCCAAAAGTAGAGGCCACCGGAGGTCGGGAAAGCGGAACAGATCTCGGCCATCGAGAAACCGACCACCAGAGTCATCATGCCCACGAATGGCCAGCCGTAGATCATGGTCAAGGGCCCGCCGTAGGTGAGCCCTGTCCCGTACATGGTGGTGAGTCCCGTGAGTACCGATACTATGGAGAAAGTCACAGAGAAGTTGGCGATCGCCCTGCTCAAAACCCCAAAGACACATTGAGTACTTTGAAACAATACAAGCACCCAATCGAATCAATCGAAAGTTCAAAGACAATAATACATATGAGATTTAAAGTATAGGGATATAAAATGAAATGGATTTGAAAGTTCAGAAATGTCATAAGAAATTTAACAAAAGTTCAAAAACTGGTATAAAATCTAAGGCTTCCTCCGTGCAAGCAGAAACCAGACTGAAAATAAGAAAACGAACACGTACTTAAACAAAATGGCCCGTGTAATCTATCACGATTCTACGTAAACTCTCAAGTACACTTGTTGGAGTCGGATGAAATGAAATGGGTCGCTTTTATACAGATTCTGTGTATGAATAATCCATTTAAAACAGATCCGACCCGACCCGACCGTCACATTCCACCTCTGCCACTCCCATTGGGCGAATGTGAAGCCATCGTTCTAATGAGGAGAAAAATATAAAGGACATGAAGAGATGTGTTTCCCCAGAAAGGAACATCCCGACCCAAATCGAACCTCTCATTCCAGATACCGATCACATCTCCACGGATTACCGCACCATTTTCAGGGAAAAATGCACGGAGAGAGAGAGAGAGAGAGAGAGAGAGAGGGGATTTTCGAGTTCAAGCGCCTTAACTTCGGCCGATTAACTAATCAAAGAATCAGATGACGAAATTCGGGAGAGGGCGGAGAGGGGGGGAAGGTACGCACGTGAGGCTGCGGCGGAGCTCTTGCTTGTAACCGAGCTGTTTGAGTCGAGAATCGTCGGAAGCATCCTCGATGACGTCGCGGTCCCCTCGGTCGGGGAGGAGATGATATTCCTCGGCTACCGCCGCGGATGTGCCCGCCCAGTCTCCGCCGCCGCTCGCCATCGCCATGGGGTCAGTTCTTGCCAAGGGGAGAAGAGTCTCAGAAGCAGGGGAATCGTGACCCCTTGACTTTAGTAGCGATAGAGAAGTAAGCAGAAGTTTGAAACAAAAAAAAAGGGATCGAGAGAGTGGGGAATGATGACGATGTGAGGGATCCCGCATCTAACAGTCCAAGTACTTTTCCTTGAAAAAGTGAAGAGATCGACGGGTGTGCGCGTAGGATTGGAGGAGTAGCTTGACGAGCCGACTGTTGGAATCCTGCGAGTGGATCACGGGACGTGGGGCAGGGCCCTAGCAGTAATCAAATCCCGTGCCATCCCTTTGTTTGCCAACTCGCCATTTTCTATTTGGATCCAAAAAACTTCTGAGAATCGCATCCTGCCCAGCCCCCACTAAACTTTTGGGATATTGGCAAAATGGCTCTGCGGAATTTCAATCGCCTCCCACCTCACATTTGCGAGACGGTTTGGCGGTATATCGTGCTCATCGCCCCCGGCCAAATCTTGCTCGAAGCTTGGACTTGTGTTCCCCCCTCCCCCTCCCCCTCGTCTTCATTAGGCCCGAGTGTTCTAGATTGTTGCAGATTTCGTAGAAGTTGTATCTAAAATAAATATTTTAAAATTTATCCCGTCACAGGTTTTAGGGTAGGTTCCAAATTTTATTTTAGTTTTACTTATATTAGAATGATGATAATAGATCATCACCTTTAATAACTATTAGTTGTTGCAATAATCCACCGACCACATTTAAACAAACAAAAAATATGAAATATTAATAAAGTAAAAGTCTTAATCATAAAATGTGTTTTGATAAACATTTCAAATTATATATTCATCATACCACAAAATAGGGTGAAGATATAGATTAAGAAAATTAATGTTGTAAGTTGTACGATTTTTTTCTTTTTTTTGGTTAGAAATTTGTAGGTTCTACCTACCTAGAATTTCGAACCCATCTATTAAAACAAATTACTCAATTTTTTGAACTAAGAACCTATCCGAACAAATCTCACTAGCTCTGCAGGGCGGAACTTTCTTACGTGGGTCGACGACATGTGGGCTACGTGGGCCCCGCTGACGTTATCTGGGTTGCGCATGTGAGGCCCATACTATTATCCACTCGCTGGGACATGCCGCCCAATGGACGATCGCTGCGTGGGAATGGCAGTGCGGATGACGGCGTCGCTCTTTTCAGCCAGTGGTCTCGGAGGGAAAGCAATGCTCCATGACTGATCTTCATAGATTTTATGCGATAAATAACGTCTTGAGTTAGAAGTAAGCATGCAATTATAGCAGATCATTTCAGCATTTGATGGAAGTATTATCTCAAAGTACTTTTAGGTTGATAATTATTCTATTTTCTTTTTTAATTTTGTTCCTAGAGGAGTTTATGAGGATTTGAATAAATTTGGTAATTGTTTGAAATTTTTATTCCCGAAATAAAAATGCGTTTGATAGGGTTTCAAATTCTTTTTAATTTTTTTAATAATTAATTATATTTCTCTCTCTCTCTCTCTCTCTCTCTCTCTTCCCCTTTTCTTCTTCTCCTTCTTCCTTTGGTTGGTGACCACTATGGAGGCTGAGGCTAGGGGTGAGCACGGTCCTGGTTGGCCACCCCTTAACCCAAAGACTAACTTTGATGAGGTTGTTGGGTTGGCCTCAATTTTAAACGGCGACCAACCCTATCGAGCTTAGGCCGACCCGACCCAATGGTTGGTCCTGCCTCAAACCCGAGACCGATCAATAATTTTTTTCGTCTTATTTTTTATACTCCATAAAAAAGAAAACCTACAAATTCAAATTACACATCCATCGACAATGCGGCATTGTGCAACTAAACTATAAATATCAATACATATTTAGCAAATTTAAGATGACACAATAATAGAAATTTTATACCCGCTAACCGCTCATCGAGATATGGAACAAGATGAAAATTCTTGTAATCATCTATCTTTAATATTCATAACACCATGTGCAAAAGCGTTTTCCTGCATTTGATCATGTAGAGTCCACTCAACCAAAAAATGAGCTTCACACCACTTGACTAGCATTTGATTATATAGAGTCCACTCAACCAAAATATGAGTTTCACATCACTTGACTAGCAAATCACCGTAGTAACTGCAGTACTATTCTACTCTTCAAAAACTTCTATCATTTGACACAAATTGAAAAGCAAAGTGTAGTTGAAATTCATTAGTAAAATACAATTAAATCATAAAAAGTTCAAAATACTTAATATAAACCATGAATATATAACTTCACATCTTATTAATTCACTTGAACTTCTAAACACCTGAAAACAAAACAAACGACACATAATTAATACTCAACAAAAGTTTTAAATTGAAATTACTATTAGTGCTATTGATAGAACATCTCAATATAATATAATATAATAGACATTTTACTTAGGTTTGAAAATAAAAAAAATTATAAATAATATAATATAATATATAGGGTTGGTCTAGGGTTGGGCCACCCAAAACTCTGCAGACCAAAGATCAACCCGCACAAATTGGTCCTAGAATTCGGACCAATGACTAACCCGTCCCTCGGAAACTGCATTTCGACCGACGGGGTTTGGGCCGGTCCAAGGTCAATCCTAGACCGTTGCTCACCCTTAGCTAAGGCTCCCCAACGGTTGGGTGAGCTTGGCCTCATTGGGGGCCAACGACTCTTTGATGAGGTCGTTGGGTTGGCCAAGGCTAGTGATTGGCCAAAGGAAGAAGGAGAAGAAGAAAATGGAAAAAGAAAAGAAGAAAAACATGAATTTGACTCTAAAGTCATTCTCGGGAACAAAAAAGTAACTCTTTTATTTATATATATATTTCTTAATTCTACTCCAAATCTACTTCTCAGGAACAAAAAGTCATTAACGGATTTTTTTTTTTTAGTGGGGAAAAGTAGAATCAAATACTACTTGGTTGATTGCTAAATAGACTCTTAGTACAGTATGACCCAAATTATTTCCCAATACACCAACACTAGGGATTGACCAAGTCCCAAATCCTATAACAGGTGAACGAGTTGATCACTGTATATTTTAGGTCGTTATCACATTGCCAATCTAATATTAACATTTTCTTATTACTTCAAAACATGATGTACGCAATCGAATTGCAAAGAGCTAAAAATCAATCCTCTCGGAGCTGAATTATAGTGTGATGATTCTGCAGTTGACATAAATAGCCTTCTTAGATACCAGACATTTACTCCTAGGGAAAGTTCTTCAACTGTCAACAAACATCAGGAAAAAATAAAAAATAAAAAAAGAAAATGAAAAAGGATGTCATGCTTTTGACATGTGTCATGAGCCAACAATTTCCTTGGCCGCGGAACGACCCGTGCGGCGTCTGGTGAGTGGAATTCGCCAGTCTAGCCTTCCTTCTATAGTTATTCTAGCGAACAATATGGTGAATAGCTTATTTGTACGAGATCGTACCACGCCCAGCTTCGCTCGGGTGTCTAGTCCATCAAGTGAGATAGCAAATTTCTTTAGGCTCAACAATTGGTTTTGGCTTGCCATGGCCTCGTCAGAAGAGGGGCATCAACTCCCGACCAGTTTGTGCACGGGAGGCCAACTCCGCCTTTAAAGTTCCTAAGTGATATGATCATTTCATCTTAGAACTCTTAGCACCAACCGTCCTGATACCACTTCTACGAACCAGTTGTGTTCGTCCCTCTGCATCCTCACTCTTCATTCGATAACTCAAGTACCACTCACAAGTGTCATGAGTATAGGAGGATTCATGGACCGTGACATTCTCTCCCACTCAATTTTGCAACGCCTTCTGTTTTGTCGCTTCCTTGCATTCCTTAACCATTAACGCACCACTTTCAAGATTTCACATTGCATGGTCACGTTCACCCAACAAAACGGGTTTTGCTCCATTAATAGCCTCTTTTGATCTCAATTGTTTGGGCCATTCTTGGTCACCTCCACTTTTTTTGGCAAGTGTAGCATTTTTTGCTAATTGCATCTTTTGGCAGCACCATTTTTGCCTACTAAGCATATTGACCCTAGCAAATCAAATGGAGGTTCTTTTATTGTTGAAAACGTGGTAGTAGACCTATTCTTTGAGTTCATCGATCGATTCAAGAACGTTATCCCTATTCAGCGAGGATTCAGTTATTCTCTAACTTTCTATTCGCTTGGCGAGGAACTGACTTTTCCTAGTGCCCACATTGTCATCCTAGAAGCTTAGTCGAGAGCCGCACTTTGTACAAGCACCTTTTGCCCCGGCGATTCACTCTTCGCCCTCGTAGGACCGGGTAGACCACTAGTACTTCCCAACTCAACCCACACTAGAACGAGGAGTCCGATTCTCCGACTCACCCACTTACTGGAGAGATTCTTGTTCGATACAATGTGTCACGGGCCGGCAATTCCTTGGCTGCGGAACGACACATGCAGTGTTTGGCGAGCAGAATAGCTTCTCTGTACGAGATCGTACCATGCTCAGCTTTGTTTGGGCGTCTAATCCATCGAGTGAGATAGCAGATTTCTTTAGACTCAACAACTGGTTTTGACCTACCATGACCTCGTCGAGGAGAGTAGTATTAGCTCCCGATCAGTTTGTGTATAGGAGGCCAACCCCGCCTTCGTGATATAATCGTTTCATCCTAAAACTCCTAACACCAACCCTCCTGATGCCTCTTTCATGGACCAATTGTGTTCGCCCTCTACGCATTATCACTTTTCATTCGATAACCCCAAGCATTGCTCACAAGTGTCACGAGTACAGGAGGATTCACGGACCGTGAGACATGCCTATGGATGGAGACAAAATGGGTTCATTAAATCATCAGTTGAACAAGCATGAATTGAAGAAGAGTCCCGTCTCATGAATAACACTTTGTTCCAGTTATCTGAGTTTTCCGATGGCATGAGACATCGATTTACAGGAGTTATGGCACGAACAATCTCGCACACATCTAAACAAGTATATTGCCGTGTGAAAAATGAAAATCTTTGGCAGGAAGAGAGAGAAAGAGGGGCCCGCTGTGATTTCAATTCAACGTCATGGATGCATAGCTACTGCATTTTTATTGTATGGCTGCATGTTTCTGCACATCGTGTGCAACTAGTACACTGAATTCAAGTATCTATATTGGTTGTGGGACCTCTAAACCAATGCCGAGCGCTGAAGACCCAAGAACAAACCGTTAGAATGAGCAAGCCACCGACTGCAACGGGAGTATAATTGAGTGTCTCTTTTGTGATGGGGTAGGCCACAGGCAACGAGAAGAGAACCGAGATGGTTGCCACCCAGAAGACTGCAGTCCATCCAACTAACACCCCGTATCGTCCCAAGTTGAATGGCCCCGGGACAAAGGACTTGCGAGCCAACGTTACCCTGAAGAAAATTGGGAGGGCATAAGCAATGTACAACCCGATTGTCGCTATGGACACCATTGCGTCAAAAGCTACGATGCTCCCAAGAGACTGCAAAACAGATTGAAGAAGCACATTGATCAGCAGATTGAGGGATGCAGAAAAAGTTCATTGAATTGGCGAGGACAGAGCTAAAGTGGCACTTAGTTGGATCTTTCCACGTCAAGAGATCAAACGGAAATGACCTAATACGTCGCCAAAACAGGAATAGAAAATTCAAGGGGTGAAAAAGTAAAACGATGTTCTTACGGTCAGCGCCATGCAAAAGGATATAAAAGCGGAGAGCCAAACTGCATTTATCGGGACCTCGTGCTTATTCACTCGATGCCACAGAGATGACAATGGCATCGCCCCATCTCTAGAAAATGCATAAGCCATCCTGAAAATGACATTTTGCATCGCATGAGTCTCCTACTCAGAGTCAATATTATAATAGCTCCAGAGAGAAAAATGTTTACCTGGAATTGCTGGTGACTGAACTCATGCCACAGAAAAATATGGCAACAGCCACCACCCCTAGGCAAATTATACCCCCAACTCCACTGCCGAATCTGCTTTTGAATGCTAAATAGAATATTTCGGCAATTGCATAACCAGCAGCATCGTTCTCATCGCTTAGGAGATAGGCGATGTTTGTCACTGCAAAGGTGATGCCCACCAGGTAACCCCATCCAAAAATGATAGATATCCCGATAGAACTAATAATTCCTTTCGGACCATTCTTATCAGCATTCTTGGTTTCCTCTGTCTAGAAAAAGAAGGATATGAGAAGCAGGATTTCAGTTTCACACATCTAAATATTAAGATGATAATGAGGGAAATAAAAGGGCTGACGTGAACTATGCATCTGATTATATCATTTAGATGATACGGTCAAGGGAATAGGCAGAATCTCCAAGAAGAGTGGAAGATACTAATTTACTAAGCAAAGTAGCTATACAATGTTCCCATCAACCGTAACTTAAAGCTTATGGGGATCATTTTGAGCAAATTTCCTATGTCGTGAGGCTTTTCCGACCATTTTATCTCAAAACCCTCTCTAAGTCTCGTGTTTGCAATAATTTTATTCCCAGAGTTGTGAAAAAAAACAAAGAAAAAAAAAGAAGAAACGAAGGTAGACTTACCATGTGAGCAGATGCATCATACCCAGTCAGTGGATACTGACTCATCAGAAGTCCGAGAACAAATATATAGGGTTTGCTGTCAATGCCTTCCCCATTATCAGTGTTGAAGTAAGTGAAAACAAACTTGGCACTAGCCCTTTCCTTTGCAACACAGGGGACGAGAATCATGAGAACAACAACACCTGAAACCCGAATGCCAAGGCTTGTAGGAGGATGAAGGAAAGGATCACTAATGAAACTGAAAAATTAAGCCTAGTAAAATGTTCTTCAGGGTTTTGATTTCTCACCTACAAGATTCCAAGCAGCAGCAAGTTGTCCAAAGAAAGATAAAACCGAAATAGGAAGACTGTTTATAATGGCGTGAAGGAGCAATATTCCCCCATGGAAACCAATAACAACATATTTCGATGCCTCGTATCCACCGCCATTTTTGCCACCGGTGCTTAGGAGAATAATAACCTGAATCAACTGTGCCAGAGAAAAATCTATGCTAGCTGTGATTGCCCACTGCAAATTAGAGCATACCAGAAATTGTTAGAACTGGTGAAAACTTGGGATCACTGAACATAGCAAAGGATTTGCAGTTCCATGGTAAGGAGTTTTCAAAAGTACCTGACCAACAATATTGAACCTGAAAGAGAGAATTTGCAAGCATGTTAGGAAATATGTCATCTAAAAGAAAAATCCAGCTCTTGAAGATTGAAAATATAGAGTGGACACCACAACCAGATACTTGCACGTAGTTGCATAAAGAAAATAAATGAGAACGGCTGGCCGCATGACAGAGGAAAATCCATCTTGAATCAGCATAACCTAACAGTTAGTGTTTCGATTTTATGCACCTACCATGAAAATTTGACTTTTTTCGCTGAATTTGCATGACATGGCAAACTGAGAGCGGGGGTTGGATTGCACAACTAAAATATTAGTAGTTTCATGTGGTCTATCCGATTTACATATCTTAAGATGCAAGTATAGGGTCTCTGTGTCTTATTTTAAATTGACTAAGTAAATGGAATGGCATATGTAGAACTCATGTCAAGGTAGTACCCAGACATTCAGAATTTGCTCTTAAAAACCATTGCCAGATAAATGGGCTTGTAAGGATAAGCGAATTACTTCCCTTTTCCTTAATTCCCTACAGTCAATCTTGCTGCATGCCATACTGCCAATGAACAATTGTAGTTCACGAGAGGGTCCAGCCATACACACAAGATAACAGGTTTAAGCATAACACAGTAACACTTCCATGCTTGCACTACCTTTATGTGATACATCTCCGAGTTTACACTAGAGCTATCGACTGCAGTACTCGCACCTCCTCAGGCAGAATTTGAGCTTACCAAACTAAAGAAGCAATGGCTGCTCAGTGAATTTGAGCTTTTTGCATGAACCACACTCGTCTATCATAATTTTTCACATTATAATGTTCAAACCATCACCCTGCTTATCATCGAAGTTACAGCAAAGTAGAGGGGCTGTAGGAAAAGGAATGGGTTTCAATTTTCAAATTGCTGCTACTGAATCTCATCCTACGTTAGCTGCAATTCTCACTGGTTCATGGAAAATGCAAGACCGTGATCAAGAAGAGAAAGGGACAGCAATGAGACGTTCTTGACAAGCTTTCTAGAATGTGAAAGGACTTAACAAAATCCAACCAAAATCAAGCAATTGGTACTGAGGCACCCACTAAATCCGCAAGATTCGACCACAAAAAAAAAAAAAAAAAAATCCGCAAGCAATCACTTTTCACGGAAAGTGACACCAACACCAGACCCCCACAAAAGAACATTCAATCCCGCTCAATAGCAATACTGTGATTGACTTTATCCACCACATCGAACACAATTACTTGTAGAAACAATGACACTGGAAATGAACAAATTCAATTCGCTACTATAGGATATAGGTTTCGACCCAAAAAAAAAAAAAAAATGAACTATAGGATATAGGATGCAAGGGAGAAATTGGGGTCTCCATTGCGGGTATTAGTGTCGAAGTCTGCATAAACACTTAAGTCGTCATAAAACTAACCGAAGAGACAATTTACCAGCCAGTCAACCAAGAGGCGAACGGTGCCCATTTCCGGCCTGCGAGCTTGGCGCTCCAGTAATAGAGGCCCCCGGAGGTCGGGTAAGCTGAACAGATTTCAGCCATGGACGACCCGACAAACATGGTGAAAAAACCAGCGACGAACCACCCGTAGACCATCGAGGCCGTCCCGCCGTACCGTAGCCCATTGCCGAAGAGCGTGTTTATGCCGGTGAGCACCGATACAATCGAGAACGAGAACGCGAAATTCGATATCACCCTGCAACCAAAACATTCATCCCCCACCAAAACCAAACCAAAACAAACGACCGAAACGCCTCAGCTAAGAGCCCAACGGAAGAAACTACGGAGGTACACAAGGAGGAAGAGAGAGCGTTACGAGAGGTCGCGCTTGAGCTCCTGCTTGTAGCCGAGCTCGTTCAGACGGGCGTGGCCCGAGTCAACGGCGTCGGCCCCGCTTTGAGCTGCGGGAGTCCTTAGGTCCCTTTTATCCCAATCATAAACCATATTCTTCTTCTTCTTCTTCTTCTTCTTCTCCCTCTCCTTCACACGGCCTACAAAAAGGGAGACTTTAAGAATGCTCTGTTCAGCCTATCTGCTTCTGTTTCTCCCCCCTCGAGATCTCCTTTGTTTGTTCGTGTAGTATTTGATAAGTTCTGGGAAGGAGCGGAGTTCTCCCACTTCAGAGGAGCAAATCCAATTAGAATCACCGCAGCAAAGTCATCTCAAATTATCAAAGGGAGCGGTTCTTTTCTGGGATTGCACCTCTGAGGAGAGGGTCAAACAGAGCAGACACTGATGGAATCTGAATCTTTGATCTGATTTTCCCTGTCGTTTTCTGGGATTGCAACCTCTGTGGAGAGGGTCAAACAGAGCAGCCAATGACGGAATCTGAATCTTTGACCCGAGAAAGAAGAAAATCTGAATCTTTGATCTTATTTTCCCTGTCGATGATAGAAATGTTCTGGAGAAAGGAGAATGGCAGGCAAATCGAGGAGAGATGTCGCACGTGGCAAAGCATTTAACCACATGAGGGACCGCGACGAAAGAAGAAAATTATTTCTGATCCAAATTGGTCAGGATCATCCGCACCACATTTCGAGGATGTTGTATTAAAGGTGTCAAAAAAACCGGAACCCATTCGAACTATCCGGAATCGCCCGGAATCGGTGGTTTTTTAGGGAACCGGTCCGGTTACCGATTCCAATTTATGAAAATCGGTGGATATCGATCTGATTTTCGGTTCCATGGACAAATCCGCTCACCTGGACCGAACTGACTATATTATAATAATATATTAATTTTTAATATTAAAATGAATTTCGAAATTACTAATTAGCAAATCTAAATTTTATGGCTTCATCTTCTTATGGTTTCCATGTTTTAATAAGAATTTAGTAAAATGTGTAAGCTGCCTTTTAGCAACTCAACAAATAGCTTCTTCAAATGATACTTTCGGAACTCACATATGACACTATGTTCAAGAATATGTGAAGTACAAGTGGAATTGTTTCTACAAAAAAAATTCAGTAAAATAAATGTTGTAAGAGATTGAGCATTGTTAAGGGATAAAGAAAAAGACAATCACCTACTTTAAAAAAAAAAAAAAAAAAAAAAAAGACGATCACCTAGAATTTTGAACTTAAAAAATATTTTAGATTTCAACTGAAATGATTCAAAAATAGGAAAAAAAAAAAACCTATTTCTCTTCTTTGGTAGTGTTTTTCAATAAAATAAAGAAAAACGGTACCCTTAATTAAGTCAGTTTGATATTTAAAAAAATTACTCCATATGAAAAATACTCACGGCGAGATTTGGAAAACAATATTATTATTGGTGAGACCGGTTCTATGGATCCATCCGGGAACCGAACCGGACCGGTGGTCCGGTTCTTGGGTGGATCCATGCAACAACGGGTGGTCCCGATTCCAATTTTTTGGAACCGGTCCTTAGCGGATGGTTCCCGATTCTAAGCCGGGAACCGCTCATACAGACCATGCACCACCCTACTTGTACCGTAGCGCCATACGGTGGGCCTCATCTGCATCCAAAACGCACATCGTTTTCTACATTGGGCTATATCGTGGGCCATTCAGTTTTGTGGTTGGATCTGGATAAGGCACTGCGCTCTGCGCAGGCAATTTTGAGAAGGTCTTCGACCGGAATGCCATGGAATTTTGATACCGCAAATAAGGCTAAGCACCATTCTATAAGACACGCGATACCGCACATAAATCTGGTCGAATGTTTACTTGGTTATTTTTCGGACAAGAAAGCCTACGTTGGAGAGATTAATCAGAACATATGTAACGCCCTACTGACTTCTTGGATCCAGTATGAGGCGGGTCTAAATGCAAAACCGCTTTCCGGTTATGTTTGCAGATTGTAGGTTCTTTTTTTTTTTGTCAGAAGTTTGGAGGATCTATCTACCTAGAATTTCGAACCTCTCTATTAAAACAAGTTACTCAATTTTTTGAATTAGGAACCTATCCTACATATCTTAGAACTTGGAACCGGACAAATCCCACCAGTCCAGTTATTTGGTTCCAGGTTTATCATGGAACTATGCTCACCCCTAGTTTCTATAGGTCTTGAGGAGATATGCTTTTTTTTTTTTTTTAATAAACGAGAAGATGTGTCGAGATCACATAGAATGGATCTTATTCGTGTAATTAGGTCGCGTTCATGAAGACATGTCAGATGTCTTAGCAAAGAGAACGATCATTTTCATAGCCCATTCTTCCGTTGAATCAAAGCAACTCACTATCAACCGTCTGATCGCACCACCACGGCAAAATTGTCGTGAAACCCGCGGCACTAAGGAAAAAGGCCCGAAGAGAACACGATGAAATGGGCAGGTGTTGAGCGCCCTTGAATCATGTCGCCGTTAAATAATATGGACCTCACGTGAGGCCACTCTTATCGAATGAATGACGTAAGTTAGTTCAGCTTATCCGTATCAGGTATAGTTAAGATTTCTAAACATACCGAAAGTCACGTATCAATAAATCTGAAACGAAGTATCCCCTTTGCTTTTGGGACACGCACAAGACGCATCGAATCAACCGAAAACCGGAACCTAAAAATATACACGAAACAGCAATCCGAACGACGAAAGCATCAACGATTCCTTCCGGCTCAAAGTTCCATCAATTGCCGCGAAGCCGCCAGTTTCTTATAGGCCTCCACCACGAACTTGCCGTCGACCTCCTCCCCGGTCGAGACCACGGATATCTTCTGGCTCTCCCTGGTGATCCGCTTCCCCCGGAAGATGCCGGCGCCACTGCTCGACTTGACGACGCTGCACGCGAGGCCGATCATCATGTCGATGTAGCCGTTGTGGAACTTGGCCAGTAGCTTCACGGGGGAGAGCGAGGCGGCGGCCATCTTCCACCGGAGCTTCGGCGCTGTCCGGACCTTCCAGTGGCGCCGGCTGCCGCTGCCGCTGCCGCTCCCGCCGAGCCTCAGGACCTTCAACTTGCTTCGTCTGGCGGGGCTACCGGACAGCTTTTGGTACCTTCTTCTCCTCCAGTACCTCTTCAGGCTTTCGTAGTATGCAGTGGGGCGAACCATCTCCATTTTGTGTGTATGTATGGCTGCGCAAGAGAGAGAGAAAGAGATAGAGAGAGATTGGGATGATGAGTGGAGAGGTCTGCGGAAAAGGTGTGTATTTATAGAGGAGGTCAGAGGCAAGTGGGGCTTGAACGAAAGCATGTTATACATCAGAGTTCAGCTGTCCAAGGAAGGAACGGTGGAGTGAGGAGGAGAGAAAGAGACGCGTAGCAGAATTTTGTCGCGTTGGTCAACATTGGCTGTTTTTGACCTGCAACTTGGAAAAGCTCGTTATAAATGCATTAGAACGACGGTCCAGATAATCCATCATCCGTAGGTTCTTATAAAATAAACGTGTTTTTTTTTTTTTATAAAAAAAAAAAAAACTCGAGACTCGAGTTCGACTTGCTCAATCTTATGCAGTCATAAGAGGGTATATATGTTCGAAGACATTAATCGACTCCATTTATTTCATAAGAAATGAACAATCTGGATAATATTCTTCTAAAATGATTGCTTGAACTAATTAATCAATGAAAGAAATGTTTATAATTGACAACACTATGAGCGCGCATGATAAAATTTCTACTTCTCTATTTCTCCGTTTTTTTATTCTTGAAACAATTTTAGAACATAAATCTGTTTAGTAATGCAATTTGATTTTTCTATTTCTGTAACAAATTTCTATTTTAGAAATAGATTTGAAGAAGAAATCAAAAGCTAAATTTTTTAACTTCTCAATTTCTGAAATATAAATTGAGAAATCAAATTTTGGCCAGAAATCAATTTTTGTTCTTGAAATTTTGTCATGCGCATCCTATATGTCTAGACATTTTCATTAAAAATGAAAATTCTTTTCACAGCAAAACAAATGCACCCTAAGTGTCTATGTAATTACTCTATTTTGTTTCCAAAAAAACTGCTTAAAATGTCTAAATTGGATCTATGTAAGGAGCAGATAACTCCTAAAAAAAAAAAAAAAAATATTTGACGAGATATTTGAACCGACTCAATCTCACTATGAGGAGGACCAAGAATGGTGTGGTCCTCTTAATAATTAATGACTATGCTGATATTTTTCTTTTGTATGGAGCGTCGAGAATGCGTCTAATTTGACTTTATGGAAAGAGTTGAACATGCGTCCCAACAGAACACCCTTTTTTTTTGTCGATCTTCAGTCCATTTCTTCGAAATTGCCTGCGGGCGACGCGAACGCAAAAAGGGTTATGCAGATGGGATGAGACTGACCAGGTCCGGTCTCAATTTTCTGCAAATTCATCATTGGAGGCTAACTGTAGCTATAGTATGGTACACCGGAGTGAACTCTGTCAACGAAAACATTTCCTAGTAAAGTCAACTAACTGTGGCCGGTACGCCGGTTGAATCCCAGTGAATTTTCCTAAGGCCCTACTTTTGTACGGTCGGGCCTCTTCCGTGCCCGCGGGAGGCAGAAGTAGAAAGTCCCGGGTAGTGTTCTAGAAGCGAGAGAGTCCGTTTGAACGGATTACTGGAATATGGTCAACTGTGTACAAGAGAAATCGAAGATGAAAAGCCTGCTTCATACCACAAGACGACCCTCTTATAACATTGATTGATCTCGACACGGCATCACTACGTAAAACTAGGAATGCTATATAGCTCATTCCCATCTTCTCACGCCTCGTCGTGGACCTACTTGGCCGTCCCTGCGACGGTATCGTATCTCGTTACTAGAGCACGTTGAGATTGTTCTCTCCAAATGTCTGAAGGTTTTACAGCAGTTTCCGGCATCAAATCCTGAAGATTATCGACTGTGCTGTCACTCATTTTTCTACACGTTGTTTGGTTATATTCCAACGCTGTGTCTCTGTGAAGGCTGGCCGGCCTAATTTCAACTGCCGAGTTTCTTTTTGAGATTGAGCGGGAACCCTTGATTGTGTGAAATACCAGAAGCACTCTCTCTACCTTTGATTGGCACTTGTATTTAACTATTCCCGTTCCACCACCAGGACCTAACTGATCGCTTTTAATTTGTCCTAACAAAGAAACATTTCACTTACAGTGGACGGATCGCACCTTCTTATCTTTTAGGATAATTAACTAGAGCCATCAGTATAGCGTTGACTCGCACACATGATAGTTTTTTTTTTTTTGCACACATGATAGTTCGATCATGCACTTTCTAGGGTTTTAATGCCTTTGATTGCCGGGTACCAAGCTATGCATTTGCCTCCACTTATCCTGGCTCGAGGACCATGTATTGCATCCTAATTCCAATTTGACATTCACTTCCCTCACTTGCATTTTCTGCAAGCGAGCAAGATAACATTGACCTACAAATAATGACTTTGGAAAGATACATTTGATCTAGAAGCTACAAAATTAGAAGACAACCAGAACCTGGCAGTCGAAAATTAAACCATGCACTCCCAAACATCCAGAGGAATTAGAGAAACAGTATTTTGTTTTTGATGGGTACTTTTCCATATGTACTGATGAAAACTAGAGATTCTATGTGTACTCGAAGTTGAAGCCCAAAGTCAGTGCCTCCAGTCGCTCTCCGCCCTATCTAGTACAGCGCCTGTATCCCTAATGTTGCCATTTGACATTTCTATTCCATGTCGAGAATCAATGTACACACTCTCGAGCTCTGATTGCTGTTCTCTCTGGTTTGTGCTCATCGATGACTGAAGGTCATTCTGAGATTCTTTCAACATCTGGAAGTAAGCATAAGGCCCCCAACCTGCAGTTAAACATAGAAAATGACGAACATAAACAGATGTTTCTCTACAGTGAGTGCACCCTTATAACTTGATGATAACATAAATTTAAGCAGTGCTGGACCCTCTGATTGCAACTCCTAACTCTGTGCTGTTGATTGAAAAAGGAAGATATGACCAGCATAATGTGGATCAACGTAGAAGCCAGTTAATCTTGGAAATTGATCTAAGTTCAAAAGTGCATGAGCAGAAAGAATTAAAAGAACAGTTTTTGCAGTAAGCAGACAATTTCCATTTATCCTCCTGGTCTAGTCTAGTTCATAAATGAACTGGAAACAATGTTTTCATGCGATTCAGTTTAACGGACATTGTTCATCCCAAGAAATCCAAAATCATACACTAAATCAAATTACTGAGAATTGTCTAGTCGGATTTCAAGTAAGTCGTACAGAAATTGAGATACAAATCAGCGACCAATCATGCTCAAAAGGGCACGTTCATATTAACAGAGACAAATGTATTATGCTGCTAGCTAGGTGACATGAAAACGGACAAAGAAGAAGAAGAAGATCCATAGATCGCTCAAGTGTATTGAGCACTGGTGTGCTCACAAAACTCTAAAGGTTCCATGGGATTTGAAATGGAGGCCGATCAAGAAAATGATTCACAGGACAGTAAAGGTACATAAACATGTACATGGCATGACACTTCTTTTGTTTTTCGCTCTTTCTGTGCACAAGAAAACGAAAATTATACTTCAAAAGTAATGACACACTAAATGAAACAAAATAAGCTACCACTTTCGACGCTGTCTAATGAGACCTTCATATCATACGCCTTTCCTTTTCCTTAACATAAGCAAAACTGTACTCCATAGCTTAGAAAAAGAAGAGGACAAATCTTGTAGGCTTCTGTGTGTTTTCCTATGGCTAACAGTTCATGAAAGAAAAGGTCGTGTGAAAAACATAAGACCCTTTCAGAAAAGAATAAAGAAGAGTACCGTTTACATCGTGTGGAGGCGGAAAGGACTGCAAGTAACAAAATGAAGCAACGACTGTTCCTGTGCGAATTAAAAAGAACGGTCACTTGCTTAAGGAGACGGCTAGTACTGCAATGATTAGAAAAAAATTCAATACAAGTTGAAAACTAACCTAGAAGAGCCCCAGTAAATACATCTTGCCAATGATGCCAGTAGTCAGCAACTCGAGAAACTCCTACAAGAGCTGCTGAAAGTAACGGGAGAAGAAGAAGACAAAGCTTCGCAATATGGCCTCTACGATCGAACACCCTGATTTTCCCTGACAAATACCACGCGAAAAAAACCAGTCCAGCAAAGGTCCCTGTAAAACCAGAGCTCCTCAGAATGAATATCGCGTCACAAACAGCAGATAACTTGGTTTGCAAAAACAAATTAGTAACATTAGAATTACTATTTAATATGCGGGACTATCGTTTCTTTACCGCACAGTGTTGTCCCTTAGCGACTGATAATGTTCAAGGTCAATTAATCAATGTGTTAGGCAAAACCTTTTCCAAATTTCCCTAATAAACTTGGTAGTTTGTATTTTTTCAGGATTATGAAAATTAAATAATTTCATTAACCGATCAGCAGATTTAATATGGTCCTCAAAGTTCACTGGTCCTTCTAGATTTTGACTTTCTCTGGAGGAGGAGATATACCAGCTCAAAGAGGTACCCGGTTCTCTATTATTGCTGTACAATGTTTGACCACTGGTGATTCAAAAGGAATCGTGCTCCTGGACAAGCGGGTCAGCATCTTGTTTCAAGTTGACTTTTTCTCCCCAGACGATGATGGCGACAACCAATTAAATAATAGAAGTAAAACTATTCAGAAACTTGATTCTTCTATGTTGTCCTTATCTTCATCGTGACTACTTAAGCAAATCAACAAAATGATCACAAATCGTTGAGTGACTTTGGAGCACTTCTTAAGCAATCAAATGAGCAAATACTGCATTTTCCAATGCATTTACTACCCTCGTGATAAGCACAATCAATGCTTTGAAAATCAAATATTTCTTCATTAAGCATGTTTAACAAGTGCCCTTGTTAATAAGACCTTTCAATTATGACAAGGCATGCTCAGCTACCATCAAACTTGGCATTTAGTTAAAAAAGGCAAAGTAAACACTATTCCATTGTCACTCTATCTTCTTAAGTTTCCGTCATCCATAATCTGATTTAAGATCTTGATAGGGTACACATTGTTTGGAATCAGGTTCTTTGAGAGCCAAAATTTAGCGCCATGCTGCATATAGACAAATCCAAAGTTTCCTGGCCATCTGTAAACTTCACTCAACAATATATTCAAGAGAGATTTCTTTTAGATGCTTACATGAGGTATGCCCGCTTGGAAAACTTTTATGTCCTTCTTTGATGACAGCCTTATCTCCGGTACAAATTACACCCCGTGTGACGGGGTCAAACACCTGCCACCGTGGCACAGGTCATTTTTCATTCTTCGCATGTTCAAAGATGTTAGCACTATCTAGAAATGGCAACATGACAGACAAGTTGAAATCATTCGCAAAGGAAAGGTGAAAAATTCATAAGTGCAAGATTTTCTTTAGGTCCTACCCCTGCACCATCAGGAAAACAACGCCAGAAAAAATCTGGTCGAGGTCGGCCAACAGCATTTTTGATTGCGTCAGTTATAACTCCAGTGATAAGGATAGAAAACAGGAGACCTGAACAAGTTCACTTAGATCAGTTACCTTTGGAAATGATATTCATGCACATGCATTAGCACAAACTCACATAGATTGAGAGGATTTACCCATTATGGCATGGTGCAGGTCATAAATATCCCTTCTGATGAAGTATAATATCAGAAAAACAGCAATTGGCAGCAACATCGCGATAACCTATGTCAAAATGTCATGACTTAACTCAAAATGTCTATAAATATGTAATTTTTAGGTCGTGTGAACTTTGTTCACATATGTTTTGACCATTTACGTACTGGAACAGCCCAGAAGGGAACAGTGTTTTGCCGTAGAGGGTACTTCAAGTCTGTCATCATGTCCTCTCCAACAAAACGATGAAATGGTTCTACGACGTTCAATATGATATCTATTACCACAAGAACAAAGAGGATCAACCAGTCATAAATGTGTACTCTTGCCACTTTGATTCCATGGGACCTGACTGTGTGACAGCCCGATTGGATCTCCAGCATCGTCAACTCTTAGCTGAAAACGTTTCTTGCTGATAATGTGTATAATAGAAGGAACTATGAGAGCCTGTCAAAGGGATTTAACACGTGCATGCAAATGCTCAGTAGAACAGAAAGGACTTTACACAAGAGAGAAGCAAAATCAGCAATGGTGACCAGTAATAACCACGAGGCAGTTCAGTATCCAGATGAAGTACTGAAAATACTGTAACGTGGTAGGAAAAAAGGAAGCAAAGCATCAATGAAAGTCACTTCTAAAGTTAAAAGTAAGAAGTTGAAAGCGAAAAATCTTATGAATACATAGTGAGATTACACAAAGACATCATGCCATTGTGACAGAGAAATTCCCAGATTACTCGACAATCTTCCTTCCTTTCAATGTACAACCTCCTCCATCAACATGATTAGAAAACTTGGATATTATGAGTTGAAGTTGAAGATTCGTATAGATCAAGGTTTTGTAAAACGATGGGGACTTAAGTTTCAAATCCCCTCTGTCTATACGAACATTCTTGAAGAATGATAGAAGCTCAAAACAGTACCTTCCTTCAATACAACAGAGATAAAACGGCAGCTCCAGATCAAATCAGTAAGCACGCATGAAAAGCACAAGCTCTACATAGAACAGATCCCAACCTCTAGTAGGAACAACTCTACCTGTACAACACATATTACAAGAGGAAAACCTCTCCAATCATTCCCATCCACTATGGCCAAAGGACTAAGGACTCGAGTCAAAATAAAAATAAAAATAAAAATAACATTTAAGACTTAGCCATCATTTGCAGACTAACCCAAAATCAGATGCACATGAAAGCAAAGGAGGACTCAATTATTAAATAGTTACGAGCAGGACTCTAATACATCTAATACACCAGGGCCAAACCCAACATCATGCATGCCAGACACGACATCAATGATGATGTTTCCCGAAGCACACTAGGCTTAACACACAGGTGACTGGCAAGGGACATGTCAAGTTTAACTTCTTCAGGAAGATAAAAGCAGACCAGACAAGTCTCCAAAGCTGACAGTCGCAGTGATTTTGGCCACCGGTTTAGAAATTTCTCCAAGTAGTTCAGCCGCTTTACTAATGATACCAGCAGATAGAATTGGCAAGAGAACTCATCGTAAAAACTTCGAATAGAACGTACAAAGTAAAACAAGAACACTGCTACCCGCCTCTGGTGGCTTAACACAGGCCACAAGTCAGGATGCTTAATAAAATGCTCCTGATTTTCACCCTAAAAGAAGATTACAGCAGGTGGAGCATATACTATTAGATCGGATCATACAAAAAGGAAAATTTATCATTCTTACGTGCCTATAATCTGCATAAAGCAAAGAACGAAAGGAACATAAAGACCAATCTCTACAATTTCCAGGGTGAACATAGAGCTGCATTCCAAAATGTATTTTCACAACTACAGGGAAATTCTGCATCGGCGCAGATGAAAAGACGCACCTGCAGTACCTATCTCCAGCAAAGTAGAACAATCTAAGGAAAAGCGCATTGATAGGATACAAATTTTACAATCATCTACCCGCATCGATTCTACACTCCAATTTCATCGAGACAATACCAAACGCTATACTCCAACTCCAACTAAACTGAGCCAACCCCAAAATATCCTCTCCTCACGATAATCCTCCCACGTCCTTTCCCCGGCAAATGGAACTGGAAAATTCAGAGTCACGAACACATAATTTCAGTCAAACGAAAACACAACACGTACCGTAGCGAAATGCTCGGTAAGGGCAGACTCACATTCAAATTCAGACCCCAAGATGAACAAGAGCCGTTACCAACAAGAGCACGAGGTTTTCAAAATGGACAGAACAAGAGGACGCCAGCGAAGCAGAACGAGTGACCGAGCTGAGAACGTTGCTCAGGGGAAGTGGAGAAGAAGAACGAGAGCTTTCCGGGATTCAGAATAGCTCGCTGGAGACGCCCGAAAGGAACTACTCAGAAGCGCGTGGTTCTTTTGGGCAGCACCATGAGCGAACAGGAGGAAGAGGCTCGTTCCAAGGCATCATCATCTTTCCAAAAGAGGGAAGCCCGCCAAGTAGAAAGAGTAGACGAAAACGGCAGTATATCAGAGGTTGTTGCTTTTCTCGGCTGTTTCTACCATAGGGAGCAGGGTGATAAATGCATGAGATACTGTGTCCCTTTAAAGCTAAAACTCGATCTAGTCAAGGCATGCATTATTGCACTCGGATTGAAGGCGTCCCTCTGCAACCGGTGCTCTCATCCCCTGCTGACGGATGCTCGAATCGTAACTCGTTATACCTCTCGAGAAAAATTTGTGACGATAAACGGGCGAGATTTACTGTTAAAGCTGAGGAGTTGGAGATCCGTTCTCCAGAAATTATCATTAACACCCTGGAAAAAAGCAGAGTGAAATCCATCCTTCCCTTAACGAATGATGAAAATTGGGGAAAATTATTAGGTGCTTTCGGAGCGTGCACCGACTAATCGTTAAGTAGAATTCTTAGAAACGATCATGGGAAGTCAATTTAATAATACAGTTTTTGGATCATTTAGGAAAGATAATTTCTTTATTACTTTGATTTTTATTTCTTTTTGCACGATTGAAATTCTTTTAGTAGCAGATAGGATGCTTGTAAAATTCCTTTCATAAAAGCTTGAGGTTGGAAGCCATTTTAAGTTTGACTGTGATTTATCGTCTATAATTTATAGTTGGCCAACTAAATTCACATAGACATGGAAGAATAATATTTGCACTTATGGTAAGATAATCTTTAACACTAGAACTCATAATTCGAAGCTTAGATAACTATCCCTTTGAGTTATGGCTGCTATAGCCTCTATGCCACACGGGTCATAAACAAAGCTTATATTGTGTCTATTGTGTGTTATGCTAATATTAAGTCCTTGAATCAACTATGTGACTAAGTTAGCCAAAAGAAAAATATGATTAAGATTTCATTTGTTTTGTGAAAAATTTGATATTTTTGGAAAAATATTTTAAGTAATTTTCCAAAAATATGGCAATATTTTCCAGTTATTTGAAGTGGAAATATCTTGTGCCGTTTGAAAAGGAAAACTTGTTCTTATTTTCTTACATTTACATGTACCATCCGAGTGCTAGTTAGTGATTTGGACATGGGCAACCCAAGAATTGAGCATGGACATCAAGGTCTCGAACCTAGTTTCCGTGGACTTGAACCTGGCCTCAAGGGACCAAGGCCTAAGCATTAAGGAGCCAGGCAAGAGCACTAGTCCCATGTCCAAATAAGTAGTGCCCGAGATCTTAATGCCTGTGCCCAAGTCCTCGATGCCTAGGTTCGCATCTATCAAGGTAGGGCAATGGAGGCCCAAGACCCAGCCTCAATGGACCAAGGCCCGATCTCTATGAATTGGGCTTGGCCTCCAATGTCTCAAACTTGGGCATCCAAGTCCTAGGTCGGTGTCTTGGACCTAACCTCTGTGGACTCAAACCTAGCATTGAAGAACAAGGCACTAACATCGGGATCCTAGGCCCAGCCTCTTTGGACTCGGGCCTATTGCCAAGGACTTGAGAATGGATGTTGAAATTCCCATGCCCAATCACAGAGTCTCTAATTCAAGTACCGACATCTAGTTATATTAATGATTTCTGATTTTTGAAAGAGAATTATTTTTTTCTGAATTTAAGTATAGATTTTCGGTCAATTCATCTTCTTAAGAGATTTAAACATAAGAAAATGAGGAAAATACTTTTTTCAAAATAAAAATTCAAAAACAAACGAAACCTGGGAAAAAGCTATATATATATTGTAGATATTTTGTAGAGAAATTTCATGGAAAACACGACGTTTTAAAAAAAAAAAAAAATGAGGGGAGTAGTGAGAGTGCAGAGTCGATGTAGTGGGTTATGATTTTCTTTTACCTACTCCCCATTATGTATTTTTTATTCCTTCCAAATGAATTTTAGATCACTATATAGTGCATCTTATTTAAACCTTTTATTTTACATTTTTTATTTCTCTCTTTTTCCAATTTCCATATTTTTAAATTTCAACACATGATTATGTTCTAACGTATACATACATGATACCGGCCACATAAACCCAATCGATTTGTATTTGATATCTACAATTTAGTCAATATTTTTTTATTATCACTTAGAATTTAATTTACATAAATTCGTATAAGGAATAATATAAATACTACGAGTGGCTGCGATGCATGTTTTCTATGCGAGTTAAACAAGATCCTTCCAGTTATGCCAAAATTATATATGTTTGCCCATAAAAAATATTCATATACTAGCCCAATTGATTTCATTTTCTTTTGCTTTACTAGTTTAATTTACCACTTTTTATGCGGCGTCCTTTTTATACTTCACAAGGATAGTTGAGCAATTAAAATCATCAACGCGTGTCTCATTTTATTTATTTATTTATTTCATTTGGATCTCTAAGAAATAACATGATTCAATATATTTCTCAAGTTGTACATTTAAGAATACGATGCTATCACCTATATAATATTTTAGCTTAAAATCAAGTGTGAATGAAATATTCTAATTGAAAATGATTGTGCACAGTGAAGTGCAGGTATCTTGTTGATTAAAGAGAGAGAGAGAGAGAGAGAGAGATTGGGCACAGCGAGGGTTTTCTTGGGGCCTTTTTTTATTACTTGCTCCCGCTCACTTTTATTTCTTTTTTTCTTTTATGTTTTTTTTTCCTTTTCAATCACTAATTCATCTCTTGGCCTGAAAATAAATAGATATATATTTACCTTTTCTATATACAGTAGGAGATTTTTAGAAGAACATATCACACATGTCACTTCCTCCGTTCTTTTTCTCCCTTGTAAAATTCTTAAACTGAAATTATATCCACTTTCTAGTTTTCCCTTTATTTCTTCTCCTTCTTTATGCAACTATTCTTTTTATCAAATTTTATTTTATTTTTCAAGTTATATTATATAAGCCCTTCTCTTAAATAAAATATTTGCCTGATTATAAAATCTAGCTTAAAGTGCCGTTATGAATTTTGAGGTTGATAAATTTTAAATGCCAAAATTTCTACTTAAATTCCTAAATAAAATAACTTTACACTAGTGATATGCAACTTTAAATGCTCTCAATTTCTAATGATTGCATGAGAATATGTCTCGTGCACAAGCATGAATTCACAACTTGCTAAGGAGAGACATAATTTATTAACTTATTTTTATGAGAATCAATTCATCAAAACATTAAGAATCAACATGGGCTATTAGTGGTTTTATTGTGACAAAACATGAATCTGTCCGGCATTATGCACTAGAAGAGGTCTCCCAACTCTAAATTTGACACATATGCTTTACATATAAAAGTAAATTTGTAATTATTTATATTTTTGTCGATAGAAGAGCCCTCAAGTATTTTGACAAGCGCATATAAAGCTATCTAAACTCTACTTTGAAAAAAGTATTACGGTAAATCAAGATTTATAAAGAACGCCACATATGATTGAAAGATTAAAAAAGGATTAAGCCAGTTCAGTGCGAATTTTTTAGCATAATAAAAGGATTGATAATGTCATGATTATTAAATTTTTATGGTCAGGCAACTCGCGTGCAAGAAACTCCGATATTCTACCAATTCCCTCAATAATTCCACAGGGAAACATGCTCTATGCAAACTCGCCCATAACATCCCACGTAAGATGTAATTTGCGTGTACTTCTATATAGACAACGATATCTATCAAGTCAAAATCACTGCATGCGTCAAATCAAATAGCTAATTAATAAGAACTGCACTTATGCCTGTCCAGAGACAGATATTAGCTTTATTATAAAGTAAGGTTGATCCCTCGTTCATACTCGTCATTTTCCACAATCATGTCGTTGACCCTTGTTGTGGCTTTTTTAAATGTGACAGGCTGAGCCTCGGTTCTCGGACGTGCGCAAGGAAGATGTCCCTCTCTTGTCCCACATCTTTTAGGAGGGAGTCCTGGGCTAGCTTATAAGGCTTGGGTCCCCTCTAATTGTATATACGCGTTTTTTTTTTTTTGGTAGTATGGGCTGCCCCGAGAGGAACAAAATCGTGAGGACTTAGGCTGCGCATAGTAACCTTCCCCAGCCCAAGAATTTCTATTATTCTCTTCCCCGGAACAAAAAAGAATAGAAACCCGTTTGATAACGGCAACTTAGTTTTTTGTTCCCGGAACAAAAAATTAGCCCGGGAATAGTTTTGGAATAGAAATGAGAAGTAAAAAAAAGTTGCTTCTTGTTCCTGGGAACAAGTTTAAGAAATAAGTGAATTTTTTATATTTTTTTTATTCTTCTCTTGCTAACTGCCATTGACCGTCGTTGACCGCCGCTTGCCGCCGCCGACCGACCCGCTAACCGACCGTCCGCCACCGCCGATCACCGGTCGCCGCCCGCCACCGGTCGCCGCCACCGGTCGTCGCCGGTCGCCGCCGAACACCGTCGGTCGCCGCCACGGCCCCATCGGCCGCCGCCGACCGCCGACGCCGGCCGCCGGAGCGGCAGGCGGCCGCGGAGGTGGCAGCCAATGGGCCGTGCGGTGGCGATCGGCGGCGGTAGTCGGCGGGCGACGGCGATTGACCGGTGGCGACGTGCGGTGGCGGGAGCGTCCGGCGGTGGTGGCGGTCTACCGGCAAAAATAAAAAACAAATAAATATAAAAAAGAAACTGTTTTTTACCAAACGCATTTCTATTCTTTTTCTATTTCTAGAGTAAAAATTTTGTATAGTTACCAAACGGGTTTTTTTACATAGAAATTGTTTCCCATAATAGAAATAGAAAAGAACTATTTCTGAAAAGAAATTGTTCCCCGGCCAAGAAATGTTACCATGCGCAGCCTTAGTGTCCAAAGCGGATAATATGTGTACAGTGGAGACCCGTGATGTTAGCGTTAAGAGGTGAAGAGTGTGATAGCCCAAGCCTTGGTTCTCGAACGTAGCCTCGGTTCTTGGACGTGCGCAAGGAAGGGGTCCCTCTCTTGTCCCACATCACCTAGGGAGGGAATCTTGGGTTAGCTTATAAGGCTTGGGTCTCCTCTAATAGCATAATAAAACCATAAGGACTTAGTGTTTAAAGCAAACAATATGTGTACAATGAAGATCCGGGATGTTATATCTCTTTCTTAAAATTGAAACCGTGTGCTGCCAGGTGTTTGCAGCTTCATCAGTTGATTTAGATAAATCCAGTCGTGGAACTAACACTGAAGACTTCCGAACCGATGTCGATTCTGACCCGGAGCTGTCGATGAATACAAGGCATCGGTTTAAGATATGGTGAGGAGACCGGACAAAGCTTTACCCTAGGAGCTACTCACCATGCTTCACAATGAAGAAAGATAACTCGGCCACATCGAAGTTGTCGATGCGAATACTGTGAAAAAAGAGAGATTCATCTGCTCAGGATGCCAAGGAATCATGGATTGAACAATAGTGACGGCGACACTCTTTGAAGAACTTGTTAATGCAAATTATGGTAATCCGGAGTACTGTGGCCTTGTCCACGTAACTATCTTTTGGCCTATAGTATGAATAGAGAAACGATAAGTACATATACATAGAGATCGCCCTAAAGAATTAACGTGCTGTGTGATATGTTAGAATTACAAATGGACGTTTAAATAAGCGAAACATCCTCAATTCCTACCGCCGGATGTCTATCGCATTGCTTGTTATATTGATTTTGTTGAGAGATTCTTTGCTTCTTCTGTTAGCCATGTCTTTTCTTACTTCACACATGCGACCGAAAAAGGAGAAGGTGACAAAGATGGAGAAAGAGAGAGAGAGGGGATCGGCCAACTTCGTGTACTTCGCATCATGGACCTCACAGTCTCTTTATGCTTCCCTTTTTATATCAAGAGAACTATCTTTGGAAGATGTTACATGGGTTGGCTCATGCTCTTTTTATGCAAGAATATTGAATTTGTGGACGGTGTTGGTGGAATCGACCTTTCGATCGATGGACAGAATAATAATCTTTAACGCAATAAGTGTTGATTGATTGACAATCATGCTAAGCCAAACAATAGCCTGTTTGGCAGATAGTACTTCCAAATTTGGTGACAAAAGAATACTTTCTATATTTGCTATAAAAGACCCATCTTGTAAGTGAAATAGAAAAAGTCCAGGCGCCATCAAAATTGTGTGAAAGCTCAGTTTAATAATGTAATTCAAGAATTGACGGGTTTCGTCCGTTCTTTCGAGTTTTTGTTGTCTCGAAACTCTATTCGAATTGAAGAGTCGAATGCAGCTAATAGGAAAGTTAGAGAAAAGAAAAAGATGTACGTATACATTGGTAAACATAATTTCTTTGGCCTTTCAAATTAAAAAGATTATTTGGATGATAAAAGAACATAATCAATCGGTACTATCAATTAGCAGGGTTTCCTACCCCTACATGCATGTCAATGGAATATACAAAAACTTGAGATTATAATATACACACACGCACATCACTGTGTGTGGGTGTATGCTAGATGAATTCTGGTGTGACGCTTAGGCGAAATTGCAATTAGCAATCAGAGTTGTTCCAAATCATCAGGCTTTTCAAAAACTTCTAAATCTATTATATGATAGTCAATTCAATTTTAAATATTTCAATCGTAACAATTTAATCATAAACCTTTTAATTGTACCAATTTAATCATAATAATTTGTTATTTAGTCATTCTTGCAAATTTTGATCGAAAATCTCTAAAGTAGTGGTCAAGTTAGCACTAGTTATCCAACATGGTATGTTAGATGCTAACTAGCCAATTTTTAAAATTTTAATGATTTTTTTTTATTTTTTTCCTTTTCTTTTCTTGGGTTAATATCTTGAAAAACCCCAAACTGGTACACTTGTGACAAATTTACCCCAAACTATTTTTTTGACCACCAAAAACCCCAAACTGGTATACCTTTGACAAATTTACCCCAAACTAATACACTTGTGACAAATTTACCATATGTTAGTTTTCGTTAAATTTTATTCTCAAATTATTAAGTTAAATGACACGTGATGTTGATCGATCGTATATCAATTTAGGATTTTATGCTCCATTTGTCACCGTTTACAATTTTTGTGATTTTTTTGTGGTATTAATCCAATTTAGCATAGGGTATATTTGTCACAATTTTACTATTTTAGGGTTTTTTGCAGTCAAATAAATTAGTTTTGGGTAAATTTGTCATAACTGTACCGAGTTTAGGGTTTTTTTATAGTCGGTTAGGGGTAAATTTGTCACGGGTATAAATTGTTTGGAGTTTTTCATGGTCAAAAAAATAGTTTTGGGCAAATTTGTCACAAGTGTCTTAGTTTGGGGTTTTTCGAGTATTAACCCTTATTTTCTTTGCATTTTCTATTTTATATTTCCCCTTTTCCCTCCTTCGACCATCACCAAACCTCATCAATGGTCGGTGGAGGTCACCGGCCTCAAGCGAGGGACGCTCTTGGCTGGGTAAACGAGGCCAACCTTTGCGCAAACTGAGCATATGTATTTAGATAATTACTTGGTTTGCTTGCAGAAACTTGTTAGAATGCTTAAATTGCCTCTATATAAATAGCATATGACTCTCGGAAACAGAAAGACAATTTTTTTGAAAAAACGTGATCACAACAGTCGATACAAAAGAAAACTAACAAAATAGTGATTAATTATTAAGAGGACCACGCTATTCTTGGTCTTCTAGATAGTGTGATTGCGTCTAATATCAAAAAATTGTCCAAAGAATTCTAAACCTATTATATGATGACTAATTCATTCATAAATTTTTAATCGTGCTAATTTAATCATAAAACTTTTGACAATTTGTCAATTCAATTTTAAACATTTTAATTATGTCAATTTAATTTGAAACTCTTTTAATGAAGAACCAATATAATTCTTTTGGTTAATTTTGATTAGAAATTGCTGATTTAGCAATCTAGTCAACATTATTCTTCTTATGTGGCATAATCAATACTAACGTAGATATTTTTAAAAAAATTTATAACATTTTTTAGTAACTTTTATTGATATTTTTTTTGGTTCAAAGGGCTGACAAGGCTACCGCCATTGGACAAGGGCTAGCAACCAATCAGCCCCTAGGTAAGGGCTGTGAAGCCCTCGTTAGCCACAAGTGAGGGTCGCACACTATTGTTACTTATTGTGGTCCACAAGGATCGTAGCTTCCTTATTAAATTAGTAAATTCACAAAGAGTTTAAGACTAAATTAACATAATAAAAAAATTTTTGACTGAATTGGCCGTTGTATAATAAGTTTAAGACTTATTGGATAAATTTTCCTATCTAATTTTGACTTTATGGAAAGAACCGAATGTGCATCCAAACAGAATATATCCCGTTTTTCTATTTTTTTCAAAACTTCAGTCAATTCTTTGAAATTGGCTATGGGCAACGCGTAGGCAAAAGGGTTATGTAGATGGGATGAGAATGACCAAGTCCAGTCTCAATTTTCTTGAAATTCAACGTTGGTGGCTAGCCGTGGCCATGGTACGACAAAGTGAACTTTGTCAACGAAAAAATTCCCCTAGTACGGTCAACGAACTGTGGCCAGTACACCGGTGAGTCCCCATGAAGTGTCCTAAAGTCCTACCTTTGTACGCATGGACGTTTCCCGTGCCCGTGGGAGGCAGTAGAAGAAAGTCTCGGGTCGTGTTCTAGAAGCGAAAGAGGCGGTGCCTGAACGGATTATTGCAATATGGTTAACTGCATACCAAAAAAAAAAATCAAGATGAAAAGGCCGTTTCATACCACAAGATGGTCCTCTCATATCATTGATTAATCTTGACTCGACATTGTTCCCTGTTCAGTATGGCATCTCGTCACTCGAGTGTATCGAGATTGTTCCTTTCAAATGCCTGAAGCTTCTTCTACAACAGCTCTCCGGCATCAAATGCTGAAGGATTTTCGACTGTGCTACCCTCATTTCATGCTCATCGTTCGGTCAAATTCCCACATCGCATCTTGGCGAGGGTTGGCTGGCCTAATTTCAAAAGCTACATTTTTCTTCGAGATAGAGCGGCGACCTTTGATCGTGAAAAGTACCACATGCACTCTCTCTACCTTTGAAAATTGAACTGTCCCGGTTCACCTCCTAGACCTAACCAAGTAAACATTTCGCTAACGTTGACTTTGTACACACCATAGTTCAATTATATTCTTTATAGGGTGTAAATGTTTTTGACTGCTGGGTACCAAGCTATGCCTTTGCATCTGACTGCTTCATTTTGCACTTATCTAGGCTCCTTGACCGTGCAATTATACACTACCGCCGAGATTTGACATTAACATCCCTCATTTGCATGCCTACGACTGGGCAAGATACACTGACCCCAAGATGATACCTTTGTACAACACACATTTGATTCAAAAGCTACCAGATTAGAAGACAACCAGAACCTAGCAATCCAAAATTACACCATGCAACACCAGACATCCAAAAGAACTAGAGAACCAACATTTCCTTTTCATTTGGTACTTTTCCATATGTACTGATGAAAGCTAAAGATTCCACATGTACTTGAATTTGAAGCCCAAACTCAGTGTCTCCGATTGCTCTGCACCTCGTGTAATATGGGGCTTGTATCCCTAATGTTGCCACTTGAAGTTTCCATTCCACGTTGCGAATCAATACGAACACTCTCGAGCTCCGATTGCTGTACCCTCAGATGGTTTGTGCTTATCGATGACTGAAGGCCATTCCGAGATTCTGCCAACATCTGAAAGTAAGCATGAGGCCCCCAACCTGCAGTTAAACATAGACAATAATGGACATAAGCAGATGTCTCTCTACACTAACATACACACTTATAATCTGATGACAACATTAATTCAGAGCAATTCCCGACACTCTGATTGAAACTCTTAGTTCTGCCCTGTTGTTCTAAAAAGGAAGACATGAACAGCAAATGAGGATCAAGGCAGCAGCCAACTAATTGGGAAAATGATCTATGTTCATAAGTGTATGAGCAGAAGGAATTAAAACTATGGTTTTGCAGCATTGTAAGCAGAAGACTTCCATTTATCATGATCTAGTCTACTACATATATGAATTGGAAGCGATGCTTTTGCATAATTCAGCTAAATAAACTGTTTATCACAGGAAATCCAATATCATATACAAAATCAAAGGGAAGAGGCCACCAAAAGCACCAAACCATGTCCGCTGCAATACATTTACCCTACACTTTTCTCTGTTTTTTTTTTTTTTTTTTTTTCCTTCTGGTGACATAAAAAATTCCAAATTATACTCACCGTGATACATTTACCTTGAAATTTTTTCTTGTGATATAAAAAACCCCAAACTTGTGCTATGTGACACATTTAACTTCAGTCAAGGTTCTGTTAGATGATTTTTCAGCCAAAACAACATAGTTTTTATTTCACTTACTGTGCCTGTCGACACATTTGCTTTCCAGAGTAAATGTAGGCAGATGCTTAACAGTGCTCATTGACGGAACCTTGACAAAGGGTATATGTGTCAAGAAAAAAAGTTCAAGATAACTATGTCATGGCAGGGCATAGTTTGGGGATTTTGGTGTCTTTTGCTCTAAATTAAATTACTGAAATCTACCAAGTTCTCAGATAATTGCACAGAAATTGAGACACAAATCAGTAAAAAATTATGCTCAAAAGGGCATTCAAATCCTAAGGCACTAACAGAAAGACAAAAGTATTATGCTGCTAGCTAGGCAAGATGTAAACGGAAAGAAAGTAAAAAAAAAAAAAATCCATAGGTCAGTCAAGTGTTCATGAAAGTAGAAAAGCTGGACACGAATTCTAAAAAGCTTCCATAGGGTTTTAAATGGAGACCAATCAAGAAAACGATTTTCATTAGACATCAATTGTACATAAACATGTATGGCACTCCTTCTGTTTTTTTCCTTCTTTTGGTGCACAGAAAACAAGAATTTCACTTTAAAAGTAATAACATGCTAAGAAGAAACAAATAAGCTACCACTTTTAATAAAGTATAATGAAATCTTCATGTCACATGACTTTCCTTTTCCTCAGCATAACCAAACAGTACTCACAGCTTACTGAAAAACAAGTACATTCCTGTAGGCATCCATGTGTTTTCCATCACGAAAGAAAAAATTATTTAGAAAAGATTAGACAATTTCAGAAAAAGAATAAAGAGAGTACCATCTATATCATATGGAGGCGGAAAGAACTGCAAATAGCAAAATGAAGCAACGATTGTCCCTGTATGGATTAAAATGAGTGGTCACTTGTTTCAGTAGATGACTGGTACTGCACCAAATGAAAAAAATTCAATCAAAGTTGAAAACAAACCTAGAAGAGCCCCAGCAAATACATCTTGCCAATGATGCCAATAGTCGTCAACTCGAGAAATTCCTACAAGAGCTGCTGCAAGTAATGGGAGGAAAACAATACAAAGCTTCGCAACATGGCCTTGACGATCGAACACCCTGATTTTCCCTGACAAGTACAATGCAAGAAAACCCAGTCCAGCAAAGCACCCTGCCAAACCAGAGATCCCTCAAAATGAATCATGTCACAAAAAGGAGATATAATCATTCGCAAAATCAACATAGTAACATTCTAAATCTGATTTAATCTGCGTACATGCCATTTGTTTACCTTCTAGTGTATTGTGCTTTAATGACATGTCAATTACGTTTAAAGTCAATCAATCAACAATTCATTTATTATATTTTGCAAATTTCCCTAATAAATTTGGTAGTTGGTAGTTTTTCAGTAATTTGAAAATTGGATAATTTCACAACCTGGTCAGCAGATTTAATCAGGTCATCAAAGTTGACTGGTCCTTCTAGATGTTGACTTTCTCTGGATGAGGAGATGTATTAACTCAAAAAGGTACCCAGTTCCCTATCATTGCTGTACAATGTTTGACCACTGATGATTAAAAAAGAATCATGCTCCTAGGAAAGCAAGTCAGTGTCTTGAATCAACTAATCTTTTTCTTGCCATTAGAAGTAAAGTGTCCAGAAACTTGATTCTTCTATGATGTCCTTCGTCTTCATTGTGAAGATTTACAAATAGTGCAATGGCTTGCATAAACTGACAGCATGCGAACATAGAAACCTGCTGGACATCTCTTTAGCCAATTCTATTGTCACAGCCAACAGAATGGATCACCTTGAGAACTCTCGCATAGAGCCTCTATATGCATTCAATTTAATTTTGCAAAATTCAAAGCATCATAAATTTTCTTTTAAAAATTCGGAATGAACAAAATGATCACAATTTGACTATTTCATTGAGATTTTGTTATTAAAAAAAAAAAACGGAGCACTTCTTAAGCAATCAAATGAGCAGATATTGCAATTTCCAATGCACTAGCTACCCTCATAGCTACCCTCGTGATATGCACATCCGATGCTCTAAAGTCGAATATTTCCTCATTAAGTAGGTTTAACAAGTGCCCTTGTTAACAAGACCTTTCAATTAGGACTAGACATGCTCAACTACCATCAAACTTGGCATTAAGTGAAAAAAAAAGGCAAAGTAAATACTATTCCATTGTCATTCTATCTTCTTAAGTTTCTGTCATCCATAATCTGATTTAAGATCTTGTAGGGTACACATTGCTTGGAATCAGTTTCTTTAAAGTACATAATTTACCCATGCCAGTCCATGTCATACAGCATATAGACAAATCCAAAGTTTCCAGGCCATCTGTAAACTTCAGTCAATAATATATTCAAACAACAGATTTCTTTTAGATGCTTACCTGAGGTATGCCCGCTTGGAAAACTTTTATATCCTTCTTTGATGACAGTCTTATCTCCACTACAATTCACATCCAGTGTGACAGGGTCAAACACCTGCAGGTGGCACAGATCATTTTTCATTCTTTGAATGTTCAAAGATCTTAGCACTAGCTAGAAATGGCAACATGACAGACAAGTTGAAACATCATTTGCAAAGGAAAGGTGGAAAATTCATAAGTGCAAGCTTTTCTTTAGGTCTTACCCCTTTACCATCAGGAAAACAACGCCAGAAAAAATCTGGTCGAGGTCGGCCAACAGCATTTTTGATTGCTTCAGTTATAACTGCAGTGATAAGCACAGAATATAGAAGACCTGGACAAGGTCACATAGAATAATTATCTTTGGACATGATATTCACACACATGCATTAGCAAAAAGTCACATAGATTAAGAGGATTTACCCAATAAGGCATGGTGCAGGTCATAAACATCCTTTCTGATGAAGTAGTAGATGAGAATTACAACAAACGGCAGCAATATCGCGATAATCTGTGATAATTAACTAATTAATACAAATAAATGAGTAACTTTTACTTCATGTGAACTTTGTTTGACACGTGTTTTGTCTATTTACATACCGGAACAGCCCAGATGGGAACAGTATTATCCTGCAGAGGGTACCTCAGGTCTGTCATCATCTCCTCTCCAACAAAACGATGAAATGGCTCTATGACGTTCAATATAATCACCATTACCACAAGAAGAAAGAGGATCAACCAGTCATGCATGTGTACTCTTGCCACTTTGATTCCATGGGACCTGACCGTGTGACAACCCAACTGGATCTCCGGCATCTTTAACTCTTAGTTTAAAATGTTTATTGCTGACTATAGATATTAAAAAAAAAAAAATTATGAGAGCCTGACAAAGCGATTAAACAAGTGCATGCAAATGCTCAGTAGAAGATAAAGGAGTTTACACAAGCAAAGCAAAGTCAGCAATGGCGACCAGTAATAACCACAGGGTAATTCAGTATCCAAATGAAATGATGAAAATACTGTAAAGTGGTACAAAAAAAGAAGCAAAGCATCAATAGAAGTCAGGATCCTAAAGTTTAATTAAAAAGATAAATAAATAAATAATTTGAAAGGGAAGCATCACATAAATATATAGTGAGATTACACAGAGACATCACACTACCATGACAAAGAAACCCCTACATTACTAGACAACTCTCCTTCTTTTCAATCTACAACTTCCTCTATCACCAGTAATAGAAAACTTGGATTTACTGCCATTGAAAAACAAGGTTCTGTTAAAAGATAAGGACTTGAGTTCAAATCCCATCTGTCTATACAAAACATCTTGAAGAATGACAGAACCTGAAAAGAGTACCTGCCTACAATAAAACAGCAATACAGTGGCAACTCCAAATCAAATCAGTAAGCACACACAAAAAGCATAAGCTCAAAACAGAACAGATGAACCAAACCTGAAAATCAATCTAGAAAGAAAAACTTTACTTGTATAACACATTATGAGAGAAAAACCTCTCCCATCATTCCCATCCACTATGGCAAAGGAGTAAGGACTCGAGTCAAAACAACAAAAAGCAGTAATTTGCAGACTAACCCAAAATCAGATGCACAAGAAAGCAGATACATATAAGAAATACTGCAGAGGCCATACATCGGACTCAATTATTAAAAAGGTTCAAGCAAGACTTTAATACATCTAAAACACCAGGGCCAAACCCAACATCATGCATACCAGACATGACACCAATGATGATGTTTCCCAAAGCACTAGGCTAAACATGTAGGCAACTGGCAAAGGAGATCACAAGTTTAACTTCTTCAGGAAGATAAAAGCAAGATTAGACAATAGCAGTGATTTCAGCCATCGCTTTAGCAATTTCTCCAAGTAGTTCAGCAGCTTTACTAACATTACCAGCCCATAGATTGGCAAGAGAACTCATCATGACTTTGAATGGAAAGTTAAAATTCAAACAAGAGCACTCCTACCAGCCTCATGTGGGTCAAAGATCTACAAGGAAACTCCAAAAGCTAAAACAGAAAAAAAGAGAAAATAAGATAGACAAGGTCACAAGTCACTATGCTTAAACAAATGCTAATGATTTTCACAAACAAGCCCTAAAAGAAGATTACAGCAGGTTAAACATGCACGGCCGAACTGTTTCGGATCATACAAAAAGAAATAATTCATTATTGTTACGAGCCCATTAGCTGCATAAGCGCAGGAACAAAGAACAAAACAACCAATCTCTACAATTTCCTTCCACCAAAAAAAATAAAAATCTCTACAATTTCCAGGGCAAACATGAAGCTGCATTCAGAAATTGTATTTCAACAACTACAGGGAAATCCTGCACAGGCCCAGTTAAGAGAACGCACATGCAGCACCAATCTCCAGAAGAGCAAAACAATCACTCTATTCGTTCCTGAAAAGAAAGGTGCATTGATAGGATACACATTTTCTACAGACAACAAGTTGACGCATCGATTCCTAACAGCCTTGCATCTCCTCAAATCTAACTAAAAGCCAACTAAAGGGAACTTCTGCACCGGCCCAGATAACCCAAGAGCCGTTTCGAACAAAAGCACGCGACTTTCCAAGATAGACCAAACCTGACGGAGGAGGAGGAGGAGGAGGAGGACGCGAGCGGAAGCAGAGCGGAGTGCCTGAAACCCGGAGACGTTGCTCGTCGGGGGAGGAGGGGAAGAAGAAGAAGAAGCGCGTGAGCTTTGGGGTATCGGAGGAGCTCGTAGAGTCATAGGCGGCCCAGAAGAGGACGAGGGTCGCACCAAGACGCCATCTTTTTCTCCAAAAAGAAGAGGCCAAAGCCGAACGGCAGTATGTCAAAGGTTGCTTTTTTATCGCCGTTTTTCTGCTACATGGAGCAGAGCAAAGCAGACACCAAATTCAAAAAAAATCGCTCCGTCTGGGATGGGTGGCGTCGGTTGGTGGTGGGTTTTGAATATGAGCCTGGTCTTTTTTGGAAAAAAAAAAAGGAAAGTGAAGATGAACAGCTAAGGGTGAGTATTTACTGAGAGATATTCTCTTTCCCTTTAAAGCCAAAAAAAATCAACCTAGGCTCGCGTGCGTGGTTTGCTCGCGTATGGAAAGTGTTCTTACGTGCCAGTTTGCATCACCATCGCCTGCGAGAAAATTTGCTTCAACGATCACTAACTCTAGCTCCACACGAAACGTTACACCCCAATCAATGGGCGACGTTTACTCTTTGATGGAGATCTTGATCGATAGATATCAGAGTCAAAAAATGGGCCAGGTTCACTGTTTCTTCCACCCGAAATCAGAGTCGAAATCGCAGCATGGGTCAAATCCAGGAGTAGCTAAATAATGAGAACTGCGCTCACGCCCGACCAGACATGGATGTTATCTTCATTATGTTGTAAGGTGATGATCCCACATTCGTTCCTCATCGGGAAGTCATTTTCCACTGCCCCACTCGCGTCTTTGACCCTCGCCGCGGCTTTCGTGTATCATCAAATCTCTTCCTTAATATTCAAACCGTGAGCTGCTGGGTGTCGGCTGCTTCGTTAGTCAATTTAGATCGACTTCAGGCTTGGAACCGATACTGAAGACTTTCCGACAGATTGTCGATTCTGTCTCGGAGCTGTGAATGGATACAAGGCGTCGGCTTAAAGAAATGGTGAGAGACCCCGCCACGAAGCTACTCGCGATGCTACCTGACTAAGAGAGCTAACTCGGCCTCATCGAAGTTGTCGATGTGAATTCAAATGTGTAGAACGGAAATGGGATTCGATTGCTTAAAGATGCTGAGGAAGCATCATGTATTGAATAAAGGGAAAATGATACCAATGATCTCTAAATTTTGTCCCGAAATATAATATGATCCTTATTTCTCTAAATTATTAATATGGTTTCTAAACTTCTAATATATGTTTAATTGAATTATATGAAAATATAATAATATTATTTTTGAATTTGAGTTAATGGAATGATAATACTAAATATTTTTAAATAACTCAGGGACTAAAATTAATATATTTTAAGAGTTTTGCATCACATTGCACATTTAGATAAAGTTTAGGGAGTATATTAAACAAACGAAAAGTTCATGAATCACATTACACATCATATTAAAGTTCAATGACAATTTATGTCATTATCCTCTGAATAAAAGTGATGTTAACATTCTTTGAACTTTAAGTGATTATTGCAGATTAGGAAATTTGGAGCATAATGCATCCGAGTGTCATGACTTGGTCCACATACTATCTCTTTTGGTCTATAGTATGAATAGAGAGATGATAAATACATAAATAAAGGTCGGCCTAAAGAACTAACATGCTATGTGATGTGTTGGATCGAAAATGAGTGTTTAAATAGGTGGATCACTGTCGATACCTGCCGCGAGAAGTCTATGAAATTACTTAGTTATATTAATCTGTGGAGAGATTCTTTGCTTCTTCGGTCAGTCGTGACTTTCCTTACTTGGACACATGCCGCCACAAAAGGAGGTGACAAAGATGGAGAGGGAGATGAAAGTGGATGGACCAACTTCGTCTGCTTCGCATAATGGACCTCCCTGTCTCTTTATGCCCACCTTATCATATTAAGAGGACTATCTTATGGAGATGTTATATGGGTTGGTTCATGTTCCCTTTATGCAAGAATATTATATTTGTCGACGGTGTTGGTGGACTATAACTTAGTTGATTAATTGATATCCGTGCCAAGTTAAATAATTGCCTGTTTAGTGAATATTACTTCCCAATTTGGTGACAAAAGAATACTTCCTTCATTAACTACAAACATAACTCATTTTGTAAACAAAATAGAAAAGTCCTGACATTGTCGAATTTATGTGAAAAGTTGGTGTAAGTTTAGAAGTAATAGGTTTTATCGATGTTTTAAACCTTTCGATGTCATGAATCTCTATATGAATCGGAAAGTCAAATGAAGCCAGTAGAAAAGGTAGAGAAAAAAAATGATGTACATATACGCTTGTTAGAATAACTTGCCTTGGTTTTCAAATTAAAAAGATTACTAGAATGATGAAAGAATATAATAAATCGGTACTATTGATTTAGCAAGGGTGTTATACATGTCAATTGAGTGTGCAATAACTTAGATTAGGGGGCGAGAAAATAATATATATGGATTGAAACTTTATAGAACTTGCATAGATTATAACATATACCTATACATATCATGGCATATGCGTGTGTACTCGATGAATTCCAATGCGAAGCGTGAGTGAAGTTGAAAAGAGGAGGCACCGGCCTGGACCAATCCAATGGGCCTTGAATTAGTCATAGTTGGTCCAAGTTAAGCCCATTAATTTCTCTGGCTTAAATACTCAAGGCTACGCATAATGACTTTCGAGAGAGCGTAACTCATTGCTCGGGCATCTTTTTCGAGCGATCATTATTTTGACTCCGCATGGCTTTTCAAGAGAAATCTTATGAAAAATAATAAATTTCAAGAAAATAGTGAGAAGAATGTAAGCTATAATGTAATTCTTTAATGTGAAAATTCAAAATAGGAGATCTTTGATCTTTGTGAATTTCTCACAATGAAAGGGATAAAGACATACCTTTATTCATAGCAATACCATTGAAAATATTTGTTATTGAAAATAGAAGAGATGAATAAATTTTACTTTGTTACTTGGGTGGGAAGGACTACATTTCATTTATGCATGTTATCAATAGGACTTTGCAAGAGTTGCACATTTTTGGAAGAATGATAACTTCCCAATAAAATTGTATATTTTCATCATTTTCATAGCCAATACGTTTTAACACTTATATAATTTATTAAACCATTGATTAATAACATCATGTGAGTCACAATTATTCTTACAAAGAAAGCCATCGGAACATGTCTCTTGTTATTTCTTAACTCGCAAGAAGTTTTTGTAGGCAAAACTTCGTGAGAGCGTAATTTGTCGCTCAAGTTTTTTTTTGGGGAGTGGGGAGGGGGAGGGGGGGGGGGGCGATATGTTTTTTAGTCTCTGTCCACTAGGTTTTCCAATAAAGAAAAGTTCCTAATATAAATAAAATGATCCTAGTTCACTCTCTTCTTGAAATCAATCTCGAAGCGAGTGCTTTTCGTTATCATGATGAGTCAAGCCGTCCCACCAATAGCAAGGGAGATCATTCCATTCTTGAGTGTAATTTGTCACTCAGGTTTTTCTTTTTTTATTTTGGAAGGGCGATTTGTTTTTCAGCCTTCGTCCACTAGGTTTTCTCAATAAAGAAAAGTTCCTAACATAGGTAAAATGGTCATAGTTCTCTCTCTTCTTGAAATCAATCTCTACTCGAGTTGCTATCATGCTGAGTCAAGCCGTCCCACCAATAGCAAGGGAGATCACTCCATTCCTGAAGATTAGCTGTCACAATAGAAGAAGCCTAAACTCCACTCAGGAACAAATTTCGTTTGTGGTCCATGTATTTCAACCCTAAAACTTTTAATAATTTTCAAAAATCTAGTGGGCGAAGCGCGACAGAGCTCAAGACGTCCCGTCAAACTACCTCGCAACTTGATTTGTACGTTCGGTTCAAGCTCGCAATTAGACGAACCCATCTCGTCATGCGAAAAAAACTGGCCGAAAGAGAACAAGGGCTGGTTTCGGTCGGCACTGCATAAGGGGGTGAAGCGAATCGGGACGGGACCACGTCGTCCTCGTCAGCCGAATCTCAAAGGACCGTTTTGGTCAAGATCTCGTTCCGCGAGCGCCCGTCATATCTTGGAGGCCCCAAAAAGTGTTAGAGGACAGACGAGAGAGAAAAGAAGAAGGGAGTTTTTTTTCCTCCTCGAAACAATGATGTCCCCGACTCCCTACGAGGGGCATTATCAGGGGGGTCGCTTTAGGAAGTAGATTAGGTTGCTTTGCGTCCCTCTCCCCCGCACTTGACCACTTGCACCGTCCATAATTGAGAGCATAGAAAAATATCGTCGTTCGGGCGGGTTTGGATGATGTTACCTCCGGTGGTCCCGGGCAATTCGGATCCGTCTTATTACGGCTTTGAAGTTTACTGTGCGCCAGTTCCGCCGTGCTCAATCCAATCCAAAGGTCGATGCTTACGATTATGTATGGATGTCTATTGGATGGTGTGCTTCCTGCAACGCTTTGATTTAATTAGAATCAGGTGATTGCAAATGTTTTTCTACGAATTTTGACGAGTGAAATTGGTGATGAGGTGGCCCACCTAGCTGCGGGGGAGGGGCGGTTCGTCCAAGGCGAAGTGGCCAAGGTTGCTGGCGGCAGCAGTAACATAGGTTTTCCCCCTTTTTCAATGAATGTAGTGGTTGTATTAGGTTGGCCTGCTAAAGTTTTGGACTCCATCAAGGTGATATGGACAGCTAGTAGTCATGGGTCTTTTTCGTTTTTTTCCGCCGAGCATGTACAAAATTAGGGAGAAATGTGCAAACCCACTTCAGCTTTGGAAATTGCATTTTGCATTCTTTCACTTCTAGGAATAATTGAGACGAATCTTCATGGCTGGAAAAATATCAAAATGGTCCCTAAGGAAGAATTGCAATCCTCTAAATCCCCTAAAAGCGTGGCCCCGTAAACTCCAGGAAGCTTGACGACGGCGACCTCAATATGGGGGTCATAATTTTCTTGGTCGGCCGTGTGATTGATGGAGAGAGATGGCAAGTTGAATGGTGGACGAATATGATGGAAGCAGTTGAGACGACGGCTAGATCGAGATTCGTGAAAGTGCATCTATTCAACTCAGAAAAGTAGCATGAATGTTTGAAAGAAGGAATTAGCAATTTGATTGATAAACTTACGTGACAAACTTTTCTTGTTTTCGGAACCGGCAATCAAGGGTGCGTATGACAAAATTTCTGAAACAGAAATTGATTTCTCAATTTCTATTTGAAACCGAAAGAAAAATTAAAAATTTTAGGCTTTTGATTTAACTTCTTCAAATCTATTTACGAAATAAAATCTATTTGAAATAAGAGAAATCAAATCAAATCGTTACTGCAAACGGTTTACATTAGAAGCGCATTGGAGAACAAGAGAAAGCGAGAGAAATTAAGAAACATAAATTTTATCATGCACAAATTTAGTATAGAAATAGGTGGGGAAAAGTGTCAGAAAATGTCTAAACATATTTTATTAATACCAATTTAGTCATAAATCTTTTGATCTTGTGCCAATTCAGTCATTCTAGCAAATTTTAGCCGAATAATACTAACATGAATGCCGATTGATTTATGTGACATGATCGGTGCTGACGTGGATAACTTTTAATATTATTTTAATATTATTTTTGCAAATTTATTTACTTATTTCCTTTTTCCTTTTAATCTTTTTTTTCCCTTCCTCTTCCTCTAGCCAATTGTTGGACTTTGCCAGCCTTTGGCTAGCCTCATCGAGCCTGGTGATCGGCTAAAGGAAGATGAAGGAAAAAAAAAAGAAAAAAAAAAGAATGGAATAAGTAAATAACCATAAAAATATTAAAATATTATTAAAAGTTGTTTAAGTCAACGCTTGTTGTCCAACTAGTGTCTATGTCAGTAATATTGACCAAAATTAGCGGAAAGAACTGAATTGGCATTAATCAAAATATTTAAAATTAAATTAGCATCAATAAAAGCTTTATGATTAACTTAGTATCAATATAATAGGTTAAAGACTTTTCTAACACTTTCCTCAAAAATAGGTGTGTGAAGATGCATTTTGGAAAGTAAAGCACACAAAGTGGTATTGAGATGATAACTTAAGGATGATGTTTCGAATCTTCCCATATAATTATATATAGAATCAAGCAAATATAGATGAAGTATGGGTACACATAGGCATGACCTGGGCATGGCATAACAATTCTAAGCGACACAAGACTAAAGTAGAAAAATGATTGGTTATATCGCTTAAAAAATTGTTAATAAAAAATGCTTTCATTGTTGACAATAGTTTATACCTAATTATTTTTGTGGGCAATGAAAATATTTTCCATTCATTCATTTTTATAAAACAATCATTTTTTGGAAAATTCTTTTTCAAATTTTAATTTTTTTCTTGAAACAAACGCATCCATGTTTAGTTTGTTTCACGAAAAAAATGAATATTTGGAAAATATCTTATTAAAAATCTTATTATTGCCTGAAATAATTAACTAATGAAAAAATATACTCATTGTCGATAACAATTCATGTCTAAACATTTTCGTAAATGATGATAATATATTTCGTTTATTCATTTTTTGTAAGCAATATGAAATTCATTTTTTGGGAAGTTATTTTCATAAATCATTTAGTTTGTAAGTGAATCTTGTTTTTGCATTGAAACATGAACTTCAGCTGCACAGGCCAAACGGCTTCCATGGTGATGGTGCCCATGGCGGTCCCTTGGCGGTCGACTCGACGAAGCCGTAAGTAGTAGGGTTCTTGCAAGACCTATTTGTATGGTGAGATTAGTGCATGGAGTTGCAGGGGGGCCGCGGCCTGAAGTAATGATAAATATTCGCAGTGAGCAGAACCAAGGTCTTGAAGTAGACGAGAATGGCAGAGGGCATAAGTTGCAGCAACATAGAGCCACAATGGCAAATGGAGAACTTTACCTCCCGAGTTTTTGTGATCGTGGGCAAGTTGCCCCCTCACGTTTCGATATTTTGTAACGTACCCCTTGAATTTTTAGAATCGACAATACGTCATCTAGCGTTCACTCTAATCAACTTTTTATCACCTATTCGACCGCATGTTTGCACTTGATTAGTTATCGAAGGCAAATTGGTCATGTATTATCTACATAGGTTAGTAAAAAATAGGGACTACTCAAAAATTATATTTTGAACCTATATAACAATGTGCATTTGTCATATGTATTGCTGAGATATACATGCTAGTTGTGTCAAAAAGCCCAACGTTAGAGATGTGAAGCAGTTAATATATTTCATTCGACCTATAACTCATTAGTTTAAGTTTTTTAGGGAAGATGGATGGCGGGCTCGAATTTGGGCTCTCTTTCAAGAATTTCCTTAGACAAATTCAAGTTCATCCTAGAACTTTAATTACCTGCTCTCACATGTAATATATTTTTGAATACTTATAATATATATATGATGAATTACCTTTAGTAATCGGTCTCTAAGAAAAATCTGGTTGAAGCTAATGTCACGAGACATATTTGCACCATGCAATGATCCTATAAACTTGATGACAAGTATCCTAATTTGAGTTAAGCAAGTCAATTGCATTAACATATGTCTTATTGTCATGAACAAGTTGAGTAACTTATGGATGATTTAGTTCATGTTGGATAGGGGTGAGCATTGATCCATGATTAACCCTAGACCAACCTTGGACTAACCCAACCCTATCGGTTTTGGTTTGGTTTTTAAGAGAACTAGGTCAGTCTTTGGTCCTAAGCATGTGGACGCTGCACTATGCAGCTTGGTCCTTGGTCCTAGGAATTTAGGGTTGGTCTAACTTGGTATATATTATATATTATACATGTTATATATTTAATACGCTCTATATAATATTCTTTTATCTTTCTAAAGTCTATAACCCAACTTAACGTTAATGGTGTTAACAAGTCCTCCTCCAGCATTCTGTTCTATCCTCTTCTTTCTCTTTTATATTTGCCAAGTAAATCCAAAAGAATAAAGCCATAATTAGAAGTTTAGAAACCTCTTCTTGAGCAACACTCCACGCTTGCCTGCTCCTGCTTGTTGCTCATGGCTCGCCTTGCTCCTGCACATTGTTGGCTCACTGCTCGCCTTGCTCTCACATGTTGCTCGTTGCTCGCCTTTCGGATTTACTTTGTAAATACAAAAGATTAAAGTCCTAATAAGAAATTTAGAAACCCTCTTCGTGAGCAACACTCGATGCTCCCCCTGATCTTGCTCGTTGCTTGCAGCTCGCCCCACTCCTGCACGTTGCTCGCTCGCTGCTTACCTCGCTCTCGCGTGTCGCTCGCTGCTCGTCCTATTACTTTGAAAATCATAGGCTGCAAAAGGTCAATCAACATCACATCAACCTAAAAAGAACCATTCTCAATGGTTGCTTCAAATCATTAGTGTCACTCATTAATATTGGAACTTGGATGCTTATTTTTGTTTTAAGTATGATATCCACAATTCTTGTCATGGAGTGTTAGTAGTGTGGATTTGGTGTAGAATTCTATATTTGAAAAGTGGTACTTTCTTAGTAATGGTTGATTTCTTCTAATGATTCAGAGAATATTGGATAGGGATTCACTTCTTTGATTGAAAGAAAAAAATAATGTGTAAAAAATTATATTCCTTAAACTTTCTTGCTCCATTGCAACAAAGTTTTTTTTAGAGTTTTGCCTTGAAATTCTCTTTAAATTGTAGAATTTTTGTGTTGAATATTGGATGAAGGTGGATGACTTAAGCTCATGTTACTTTTGGCCTTTTATATTTTTCACTTTACTTTTTATTTCCTTTCAAATAGAAATTTACAAAATAGCGCTAGTTGGGCTCTGGGGAATTATATTGTTAGGTTATCTACAATTTATGTTAAATAGATAGTGGTGTTTATAGTTTGATTGATCAACGCCACATTCTTGGATATGTAATTTCAAATAGTAAGTTTGTCTTTTTAGGGAATACAAAAAATGATAAAAAATTTATTGGTTGGTCATGAGTTAATCCTGAAACCGAACTGGATCCATAGGATTAGTTTGGTCCTCGATTCTATGCTCAATAAGATTTGTCTTCAGTCTAAAAAATTGAGGACCAAACTATATGAGTTGGTCCTTAGTCTAGGTGTTAAATCGGTCAAACCTAGATCATACTCGCCCCCTAATGCCGTACTCCAATTTATGCAATTTTGTGTTGCGTAAGGGTCATGTCAAAGCCCACCGACCCATCATAAGTAAACCCGGTATGATAGAAACATCTAGTTTCAGTCATAATATTCGACTCTTGTGATCTTTAAAGAGGTAGAGTAAAAATAAGAAATAGAGAGGCATGTTAGGAGAATTAGCTGGCCCTAGCTCTTTTTAGTTATTTTCATAATCACGCAACTTCCATACAAGGGATGCGCATCAATTATCATCATCATCCCACATCGAATTAATTCCGTATCATAATTAATTAAGTTTGCTGAAAAAAAGGAGAAAAAAGGAAAAAAATCCCCAAAATAACGGAAGCGGTCCCCGCAGAGTGGGCCACACCTGGCAAAAGCGCGCCAACTGGAGCCAATCAGCGGGACAAGCTGTCAACCATCGAAAGCCTGTTGACCGCCAACCGTTTTCTCCTCCTCCCTCCCCTCCCGTTGTATTTAACTGCCAATCCCCCCTTTTCTTCCACTGAGCCCAACCCACTGCTGAGTCAAAACTTAAATTTAGACTATTATCCTGACGAAAATTAAAAAAAAAATTATTATTTCAGCAATCCATCCACCCATAATTTATTATATTTCGCCACCGCCCAGAAAAGAGTAGATCGATTTTTTAATTTTCGGATTATGGAAATAAATTACCCAAAAAGAAAATCTTGAATCGAACCTGAAAAAAAGAGCAAGGAGCCCCCCAGCCAGCTATGGCGAAGCTATAAGACCATCGCACCCCTCTCTCTCTCTCTCTCTCTCTCTCTCTCTCTCCCCGCTTTCGAGCATCTCGGAAACGCCGCGCGACGAGATGGAGTCGCCATCGGCGGTGGCGGCGGCTGCGGCGGCGGCCGGCGCGGCGCACTCGCTCGCGCCGAAGCTGCGGCTCATGTGCAGCTACGGCGGCCACATCGTCCCCCGCCCGCACGACAAGGCCCTCTGCTACGTCGGCGGCGACACCCGGATCGTCGTCGTCGGCGACCGCCAGCTGTCCTCCCTCGCCTCGCTCACGTCCCACCTCGCCAAGACGCTGCTCGACGGCCGCCCCTTCGTCCTCAAGTACCAGCTCCCCAACGAGGACCTCGACGCGCTCGTCACCGTGTCCACCGACGAGGACCTCGACAACATGATCGAGGAGTCGGTGAGCTCCTCCCTCAAGCACCCCCGCACCAGGCTCTTCCTCTTCCCGTCGCCGTCGGCGGCGCCGGAGTCGTCGCGGTCGATCGGCCGCCTCCTCGAAGCCTCCGGGACGTCGGAGCACTGGTTCGTGGACGCTTTGAATGGCGCCGGTGCCCCTGGGCCGAACAAGGGGTTCTCGGATTCTGCTCTGGTCAATTGCTTGTTAGGGCTTGATGATGGTGAGTCCGGATTGGAGAAGACGGCGAAGCAACCGCAGGAGGTGCAATCCGTTCCGGATTCGCCGATGCTGGCGACGTCGTCGTCTTTCGGTTCCTCCTCCACTGCATCGTCGCACTCTGTGGTTAATTCGCCGCCGATACGGGTCCAATCAGAGTCGGAGGTGGCGCGGGATGAGAAGTTGGGGATTGAGGAGCAGTTTGCGCTTATGGGGGTTGGATTTGGCGTTGGCCCAAAGCAAGACAATGGTTCTGTATCAAGTTCAGCGCCTCTAACGCCTGCAACTTACGCCGATTGCATGCACCGGGTTTTCTCTGATGATGAGAGATCGGACCACGGTACGCCGGTGAATTCTCAGAAGTTGGGGATGCAGCAGCCTCAGCTGCAGTCGGTACCGCAGAATGTGCTTCTGAAGTCGCAGCAAAGTAGTGGACTAAATTCGCCTTTGTCCGATTCGCTATCTAGGTACTGAGAAAATCGCCTAATATTGCTTCTCAGTTTGTTCTTGCTGCTTTTCGCTAACATCTCTGTATGCTTGCTAGTTACTACTTGATTTTGGAGAAAAATGATTAGTTAATATAGGAAAAAATGTGGAATAAAAGCTAGACTAGAAGGTCAATGAATTTGAACCGTTTGCTGTTTTGGAAATATAATAGAATCTGCATATTGTAGAAGTAGAAGCGGTAAAATCGGATAATTGCATTTCTTTAGAGATTTTGATGTAGCGTAGAGCCTTGTCTTGTTATATCATGTTTAATTGGCAGCACTTTCAGTTTGTTTCTTGAATTTCTGCTTGCTTAATTCTTTCTTGTATTAACTTTGCAGCGAGAGTACTTGGACAAACACGGTGTTCTTCCCAAATCCTGTAAATTATCAAGAGTTGATTGCACAAATGCCTCCTGCAACCAAAAGGAACCCTTCTAATCAGGACGATCAAAAGGTCAATACATCTGATCTGATCAGTCAGGTTCATTTAAGACAACAAATTGCTGATGCCCATCACTCGTTTCCCTCTCAATCTGATCAACGGCAGCCTGAACACCATCCACCACTGCCACAGCAGCAATTTGTACAAGCTGCTTCGAATTTTATTCCCCTTCAACCCACTGGAGCGGCTCAATTAACTGCCTATTACTCTCAATATCCTCCTTCACATCAAAATTGCCAATATTATCACACTCAGCCAAATCAGCAGTTTCCAGTGTACTATGTCAGAGCAGGGCATGATGTGGCTGTGCAGCAACCTAATATAAGTGAAGCTTCCGCTGCTGCAGCTGTACCTTCTAGCCAACCACAAATGCCTCATAACCTTGTAAGAGATTCTTCTGTTGCTAAACCTCACCAACAGTTTGCTGGTTACTCTCAAGTTCAGCATCAATCTCGGTCATATGTGGCTCCAGCCACTTATGGTTCTGAATATGCGGATCCCGCCACTGCGTGGAAGTATGGTGGTCAACCCATGGTACCGATGTTGTATTCTCATTATCAGCCAACTGTGGGATCCAATAACTTGTTATTTTCAGAAGGTTCAACTCAGCACGCTAGTGACCAGATCAGGCAGCAGATGCAAGTGTCAAAGCCATTCTAGTCCACTTGCCTTGGTGGAATGGGTTTGTTGTGTATTCTTAAATGATCTGCCCTACTCTCTGCTCCTTCGTCGTCTTTTATATATTTTTGATATTGGTAATGAGGAGATGAATTCTTCTGTGTCCTTTGTATGTCTTATAGTCTGATATCATCATGAGTGATGAAGTTGGTCGAAGGGCATATTGTGCAAACGGCAAAACTTGAGTTGTAATATGTGGGGGTTTACAGTTTATATGTATAGTCATCGCATCTGTACAGTATGTTTCAATCTATGTGTGGATGTTGTCCATCTCAATAATATAGAGTCTTAATGCTTGAAAATTATAATGTTTCTTGTGGATATCCTTTGAATTAAGATAACTTAGCATTAAAGTACCATGAGATTATAACTGTGATTCAATAATTTCATCTCTTATAGCAAAATGCATATACATCATCCCCATGATCTTGGTGTTTTCACATTTGCCTCTTTTAGCTGGCAAGTTGTCTCCGTCTTCTCCTCCCTCTTAATCAAAGATGTAATTCACTCTTTAGTCTTGGCTGGAGATAGATATAATAGTCTGTCGACATCAACTCTTTTAAGGGCTGTGAAGCTTGGAACAAGAGCCAAGCCTTAGGAAATAACTTCATTTGGTTGCAGACAGTAACAGAGAAAGATGGAAGAAATTTGTTTTGTTGACATGAGCAGGCAATGTCAGTATACTGTTTGTTAATGTTTCTTAAATACTAATAATCGATTCATAAGCATCTTGCGGATTGTCAATTGATGTTCATTTTTCTACATATAGTGCAGCACAAAGTTAATTTCCCTGTGTGTGTGTTTCTCTTTTTTTTTTTTTTCCTCCTGGGTAGAAGTCACCAGCTCCATGATCAACAGGCAGTGGTTGATTATCTTCTGCCAGGGGGTGGCATGTTCTCTTTTTCACGAACTGGGTATTGTCAATTTTTTCCAGATAAAGGCTTGTGGTTTGTGAACCTTGCCTTCATTTGTCCTTTGGCATGTCATGAACAAAATATGATTGTCATTGTTGACATTATCCATTCCTAGCTGCAATTGCACTTTTTTGTGGCCAGGTGGTTGCAATTGTGCTGAAAGGGAATAATGCAACTATTTAAAAGCCTTAATTGATTTCACTGAAATTTTATCGTTACTTATAGATTGATGACTCAATTAAGGGTATGTTTACTCTTGATTTCTCCATTCAAAAGGATGCATTAATATATAACAGTCTCTTTCAAACAGAAAACAACTTTTGTGCTGACTGTAATTTTAATGCAAAGTAAGAAATAACAAGTTTCTTCATGGCCAAATGACAGTTGTTCGATTATTAGTTGGTGTGTGTGGAGAGACATCTGTCTACGCATATAGATTTTGGTATGCTAAGGTTTCTACTCTGGTTAGCTCGTCATGTACTCGTAGAATAATGTTTGTTAGTCAGTGCATGACGCCATGTAAGAAAGTATTTTACCTTTTCTCTGATTCTTAAGTGACCTCGTATCCTCTCTCTCTTGCATTAGACTGATAATTTTTATGTGCCATTGGATTTTCAGGTGGTTTACAAATTTCAGATGGTTAATCTAATATCGCTTCATGCTATCATCACTGCATTAGTCTGAACAATCAACTTTAAATGCTTTTTGTGCGTATGGGTGGTTCTTCTGAATATTCTTAACTTTATATCATCTTCTCGGAGCAAAACGAGAAGTTGTTTTGTTTCTATGAAAGATTAGATCCAAGTTTTAATGAGTGCTGATGGTATGTTTAACACAGCACAATATTCTGTGGCAATCTGAGCTTAATTGGATCATATCAATGATAGATTCTGGATCTACGGTTCATTGGATCCATTGCATCTGCTGGATCAAATGATGGCTGTAACACATCTTCATTGTAAAAGTTACTTTGCCTCAGAGTTTCCAATTTTTTGTAGAATAAACAGCGGACCAAGAGTATGGAACCATAGGTGACTATTTACAGTATAAAGTCCGAGGGACACATGGTATGGCCATGAACTTGGACTGTTGGAGCGGAACTCCTGTACTGGCTAAAACTTGACCTGAAATTGGTTTCATGAATTTGGGTGGAGCGTTCGAGCAGAGACGTGAAAATCTTTTATCTTGTTCAGTTTTAGACCTTTTTGTTGCTCTTCATGGTCATTCAGAAGACGTCTCTTCTCGATGGGCAGGATGGGCAGGCAGAAATGGGACGGGTTTTTGCTGTCTCCGAGCGATGACTTTAAACGGTGAAATCTGGTGAACATGCCCTTAACAAAATTATATCGTCGCTGTCTTTAACTCGCGGGAGAACTCAGAAAACCTGTGAATTGTTTGCACAATACTTATTTATACAAATGCCAGAAACAACACGCCGTTGTTGTCACTCGTCGGCGGATTTGTTGAGCTCTGATGTATGGACAGGTGCCTTGGGCTTTCCCTTCGGCCAGAACAGAAGTTTTAAGGTTTACAACACGATCTTTCCAGGCTCGGGCAAGAGCAATCTGCCATAGCATAATTCGATTGGTCTATTCTTTCCGGACGCTTGATGGGTATTCTCCTCCGATAAGAGAACGAAGTGGATGTCGATTAATTCGAGTCCCTCTATCCTGAAGAGCCAGTTTCTGTTTCCTCACTAGCAATTCAATTTCAAGCTGAAGAGAATTGAGTGGTTGTCCCAATAAGAGGTTACAGTATCCGAACCGACTTCTACTTAGAATCACTTTGGCCATCCCCTGTTTTTTCTTGGCCTTTTCTTCCTCTCTCTTGCTTTTTTGGCACGTAACTGGGGAGGAGCAGGAGAAGACAAAACACCATTCAATAATATGTCATGGGTCAACTTTTTCTTGTCTTCCATGTGTCCCTAAGCTCCACTTTACAGTCCTGCATCATTTGTGGCCAAATTACTCCCAGGAGCAGTGCTGGACAATATAAATAGGATTTGATACCGATGCCCCGTAACGTGAGCAGTTCTTGTGAGTACACAAATCATGGATCGAAATGCACCTGCTGGTTTTGTTTTCAACCCCTCAAGTTCTCACTCGATGTATTATCAAGACAAGAAGGGTAGCCGAATGATCGATCTGGGTCTTAGCCTGAGAACTCTGCAGTCTGATTCATGCGATGATCCATCTGGCGATTGTATGTTTAAGCTTGTTAATCGCTTTCTGTAGTTTTATGCTTTTCTCAGATTATTAGTTTTCTCATAATCTAACCCAGAAATTCTGGTGTTGTATTAACGCGTTGTGCCGTTGAGGTTCTAGCCCACATAGGAAGAAGCCGTCCAGGGACTTCAGTGATGTTACTGACGAAGATGAGAAAAGGAGAAGATAACATAGAAGATTTAATTACAATGTTAATGCAATGCAATCACCAGAATCTGCATCATGAATAGGTTAATCTTTAACTGAGGAAATGAATTCTGAGATGGTTATAGTTGCTACCGTTTTTCCTCGTGTTAAGTAGTAGGATATTATGGATTACGATGCATTGATTTAGTTCACTTTCTGGCACATTATCTTAAGCAAAAGAAAACTGGCATGAATCTCCAACTCGGGGAGATCCAAGCAGATTCGCACTTGAATCTCCATATTATCAAACAGGGCTTAGATGTTGGCCCGGATTGAGCCGACGCATCGTCCTGAACCCATTTTCAAGTGCTTATGGTCATATATGGTGACCTTTTCAAAACTAAATCGAGTTCAGGCGTTCTGGCTCTGTATTACTCTCGTTTTGCCATCAGTGAGTGAGAATAGAAATGATAAACCCAATTCTTCCTGCTCAGCAGCAATGACCACACATGGGTGCGGCGAGCTATTTGATTGGCAGCAATTGAACCAGTTGCAATACTCAAACTCAAAAAACCATGCTCGAAAATTCTCCAGGACACCTACTATGATGAGGAGGCAGAGGGGGTTCAGAGCGAAGAGCGATCGATATATGTCAAAGTCACCATGGATGGATTAGTCGTCGGTAGAAAACTGTGCATGCTTGATCACAGCAGTTACTGCAGTTTGGCACTTCAATTGGAAGACATGTTTGGTTGGCCACAACGAAACTTTCTTGGAGCTTCCCGAATTTTTGTTGCTTCGGCACGATCTCATCGAATAATCAGAGTATTTGATCTTCTGTTTCAGGTGGACAGTGCGCATATGGGTTGAGATTGTCCGAGCCCGAGTCCGAGTACACCTTGCACTATAAGGATAGGGAAGAGAATTGGAGTACTGTGGGTGATGTTCCATGGATGTGAGCCATCTTGTCTCGTGCGCTGATACACTCTTCTCAGCTCTTACTCTCTGTTATAGTTCTCCAGTTGTTGGAAATTGCTGGAACTATGCATCGAATGTTCTAACATCTTTGTCGATTGATGTAACAGGGAGTTCATCGGACGCGTTAAGCGCATGCGGATCGCGAGAAAGAGCGAAGCATTTCTTCCAATGATCCTGGAAAGGCATCAGCCGACGAACAACCAACTTAACTGGGGTTTCGAGAGCAATGATTCGACCGAGATGTAAAATGAAGTTTGTGTTCCTCAAAATTAAAGGTGTATCATGTAGATCTTTCAAATTACTATTTCATGTCTCATAAAGGTTTGCTGACTTTACCTGATAGACTTTCTTCCCATAGAATAGTATTAGGGATGAGCATCGGTCCAAGATTGCCCTGACTCGGCCAAATCTTGCTGGTCCTAGTTTAGCTCTCAGGGGGAATAGATCGGTTCTTGTCTTGATACCCTGAACTCTCCACCATGTGGGTTGGTCATCGGTTTTAAGAGTTTATGATTAGTCAAATGTGGACCAACCCTATTGATCTTATATATTTAATAAGTTATGTATATTATTCTTTTATCTATTCTAAAGTCTATAACCCTAACTTAACGCGTTAACGAGTCCTCCTCCTCCTTGTTCTATCCTCTTCGTTCTCTTCTATCTTTACCAAGTAAATCCAAAAGAATAAAGCCCTAACTAGAAATTTAGAAAAACCCTTCGTGAGTAACACTCGATGCTCGCCTCGCTCCTGCTCGTTGCTTGCGGCTTGCCCCACTCCCGCTCATCGTTCGCTTTCCTCTCGCCCCACTTTCGTGCATTGCTCGCTTGCCACTTGCCCCGCTACAGCACCTTGCTTGTTGCTCGCCCCACTCTCGCATGTTGCTCACCACTCGTCCCTTGCCTGGCTTGCCCTATTACTTTGAAAATCATAGGATGTAAAAGGTCAATTAGCACTATGTCAACCTGAAAATAACCCTTCTCAATGGCTGTTTCAAATCATTAGTGTCATTCATTAATGCTAGAACTTGGACATTTATTTCTATTTTAAGTATTATTTTCGCAAATCTTTTTGTCAAGTGCTAATAGTGTGCATCTGGTATAAAATTTTATATTTGAGAAGCAGTAGTTCCTTAGTAATGGTAGATTTCTTCTAGTTATTCGGAGGATACTAGGTTGGGGTTCACTACTCTAACTGAAAGAAAAAAGCAATGCCTAGATAATTATATTCCTCAAACTTTCTTACTCCATTGTGACAAATTTTTTTTGAAGTTTTGCTTCGAAACTCTCTCTAAACTGTAGAATTGTCAAACAAAGTATTAGATGGAGGTACACGGCTCAAGCTCATGCTACTTTTGGCCTTTCATGTTTTTCACTTTACTTTTTCTTTCCTTTCAAATAGAAATTTATGAAACAGTGCTAGTTGGGCTCTATAAAATTATATTGTTAGGTTATTTAAAATTTATGTTGGATATGTACTGGTGTATATGTGATTTCAAATAGTAGATTTGTTTTTTCAGAGAACACAAAAAATGAAACAAAATATTTATTGGTTGGTCTTGAGTTGATCTTGAAATCGGACTGGATCAGCTCAGAGGGTTAGTCTGATCCTCAATCCTAAACTTAATAGAATCGGTCCTTAGTCCCAAAAATTAATCATCAATACTGTACAAGTTGGTCCTTAATTTAGGTTACTGAACTGACTCAACCTGGATCATGCTCATCCCTAAATAATATGTTATGTTGAAAAGACCATGAAAAGATTCAAGGCGGAAATTGCTACTAGGGAAAATTTAGAAGAGGTCTCTATACTATTATCTCTGATTTAATGTCATGTTTGGTTCCTAAATTAACCTTTGAACACGATTATGAGATGAATTCTCATATGTATGTTCAAATATAATTGCCGAAAATCCTTATAATGTCACGATTATGCTGAAGTGCTTTTGAAAAGATACAATCTCGTCGGTTATCTACACAGACAACAAATCCAGGCCTTGAAAACCTTCTAGATAAGATTTCTACTTTGGTGGCATGTGGCCTCGGCAAGTTGCAACCCTCAATTGCTCATTAGTTATTTTCCATGGATCTCCTCTCTCGTGAATCTAAGTACAGGAGACAAACTTCCCGACCAAAAACAAAAGAAAAAAGTACAGGAGACAAACTCACATACACTTGATTACTAGGCGGGCCTAAAACGGGCCAGGCCTAATAGTTGGCAAAAAGTCCTGTCCAGAAACTTGCCCGTGATTAGAAAGAAGTTGAATTTTTCTGTATGATTTAGATCTAAATTAGGAGGATCAAACTTTTGAGGGCTCAAAAAGAAAGTCACTTGTTCGGACATACTTATTTCGCTCTTTCTGCCAACTGAACCTTTGCACATGATCACCGCTACTTCTGATCTTCCCATCTACAAGCGGAGTTGGATTGTTTGTTCTGGAATCGTCCTTGTAAGTCTAACGAAAGAGCTGAAAGAACAAAGCGTGACAGTTTCTCCATTATGCCTCGAATAATATATTTTCCAAATCACCTGTTTCCAAAGTTTAACTATAGCATTTCCTTTTTCTCCTAATCCTCAAAAGTTTATTCATTTCTTCTTCACCAAAAATTAGAGGTATTGCCAGAGTCGGGCTACAGTAGTCACCCCTTGCTCTTTCTCTTCTAATTGGGATTGATGTATGCGCTGCTTTTGTTCAGCTTCTTAGCAATTACGCTAGTTCCCTCGATCAGTGGATTCCATGACAGCGTTGCTCATCTGTACATATCATGACAGTTTTTACAGAGAATGGACGAAGAAGACGATGTTCATGTCAGTCATGTACACTAAGACAATGCTATGTCAATTGGACCAATCATGCTCTATCGGTTGGAAAGGTCTGCTCATGCGGATTCTTGGTCATCCAGCAACAGTACTAACTAAATATATTAAAATATCATATTCATATATGAACAAGATCCTCCACCCTCACCTATCCAATTACATGACTACAACAGTTAAACTCATAATGTTTAGGAATAAGTGCAATTGAAGTCCTTCAACTTGTTACGAAAATGAAATTGAATCCTCATATTTTATAATCTGTGAAATCAAGTCTTAAAAGTTATCTAGTTTGCACAATCAAATATCTCGATTAACTCTATTCAATTTTAGTGTTGGGAAATACCAACTTATCTTTTTCCATCACCTTTTCTTTCTTAAGTTGCTATTATGTTGATTTACGAGTGCAACAATCATCCAAATGACTTTACCCAAAAAAAAAAAAAAACAATCATCCAAATGACATTGTCTTCTTACTATATTTTAAAAAAATTAGATTAAATAGGAAAAAAAAAAAGACCGCAAAGCATAAAAGAAATTCACCTAAAAGGGGTTATGGCTTGAAGATCCTTGCCGGGAGTGAGGGAAGCTCCCTACGTAAGTGCAATGTTTTTACCACTACTGCGTAAAGGCCGACCATGAAAGGTTCTTGGTGGCGCTATCACCATGCGATAGGTGAGCGGCTATTAACCCTCACTTATATATAGGGGGAAAAAAATGTCAGAAAAGTTATAAATTTATTGTATTAATGTCAATTTAATTATAAACTTTTTAATAATATTAATTTAATTATAAACATTTTGATTTAGTGCCAATTTATTCATTTTGGCTAATTTTGGCTAAATATTATTGACATGAATGTTGGTCATTATATGGCATGATTGACCCTAACGTTGACAATTTATAATAATATTTTTAATTTTTTATATGTTTTCATTTCTTTTCTCTTTTTTTTTTTGTTTTTTGTTTTTAAAAAATTCCATTCCTTCTTCCTACAATTAGTTGTTGGATCTCAACGATTGGCTAGAGAAAATGGACCTCGCTACCCACTGTGAGGCTCACTCCACCTCTAGCAAGCTTGCCGGGGGGTTGTGAGGATGGCCTTGCGTTGGGTTGGCAAGGCTCGTCCTTGGTTGGATTGGCAAGGCTTGCCCTTGTTATTGCTAGCGAGAGTGAGCCTCACTAGCCAAGGTGAGCCTTGCCCTCGTTATTGTCGGCGAGAGTGAGCCTCGCTAGTGGTCAACAAGTTGGTCGTTGATTGGTGACTGGCTAGAGGAAGAAGAAAGGGAAGAAGGAAAAAAAAGGAAAGAGAAAAAAAAAGGAAAAGGGAAAAAAATAAAATAAAAATCGAAAAAAATTAAAATACTATTAAAAGTTTTCTATGTTAGTGGCCACCATGTCATGTAAGTCGATCGATGTCCACACCAGCAAAATCTGATCAAAATTAGTTGGAAGTACTGAACTAATATTAAATTAAAAAAATTATAATAAATTAACATAAATAAAATGTTTATAATTATATTGACACAAATGTAATATATTTATGACTTTTCTGATACTTTTTCCCTAAATTTGGGCAAGCATTACAACCCTTGCTAGTGAAATAGGGGTAATGCTATCGTCCCACCAATCCAACCCAAGAATCTCTATCTTTTTTTTTTAATCATTTTATCTTTCATTTTTTTTTTGTTATTTAATGTTTTCCTTTTCCTTTTACTTTTCAAACTTTTCATTGATGTGGTGCTAAGTGCTGTATGTATTCAAATAATAAAGAGATAATGCAAAGTTAGTATTTTTTTTGTTAGCTAAATTAGACAAAATTAACAAAAGAAATTGATTGCACAGATTTGATAAGTTTTCGGACTCATTGCACTTTTTAAAATTTTAGAACTTAATTGCACTTTCACAATTAGTTTCAAGATTTTGATTATTCTTATCCCTAAAATATATTATAATTGTATTCATATCCTCATTATTAATAACATCAGGCATAAGACATATCTTTGATCCTACACTATCTTCATCTTGGCTGTTGGACTAGCACATATATCGCCTGACATCAAAAGAACTTGGCCCGTTACAAAATCATTGAGCACCAGTAAGCTCCGACCATAGAGGACGATATTATTGTTGGTGGTAGGCTGACGGCACAAGCGTTATTTCTTAGACCCGTCTATTACGCGGCTGCGGTACCTCCATGGGTGTGGTGGCCGTGAAGAGTTGAAACATTTGGAAGCTTTACATTGTTTGTTGTACTTGTATCTATCTCGTTCATCGAGATGATACATGTTGCCGTATCTCTTGTCAGAGTCAAATGCTTCCGTGTACGTGGAAACCTTCGTATAATTGTACGCCGATGTATAATCTGTCGAACGACCTTGCTGGCATAAATTTTGGACGCCAGCTAGTTCTACGAAGAGATCTCTAGGATTTCAAAAAGAGAAAGTTTGTCTCCTCTCGTTTCGCCGCCGTTGAATCTTTTTTTGGGCCAGCGATTGTCGTTATTGATGGATGATGGCTATCGGATTTTGAAGTTGGCAATGGGTGAAATTTTCCCAACGACATTGCTCGAATTTCCATGCTTTAAATTCTACCAATCTTGACCTTGTAAAAAAAAAAAAAGTATTTGATTATGGGTGATCGGTGTGGGCTGATTACCACATTGAAACTGAGAACTGGCCCACCTAATCCTAAAATTGGATGAGGTTGGTGTGGTTCCTGAGTGGATCTTGGAACTGGCTTTCAACAACTACACCAAAAAACGACGGTTGAAGGGGAGGCTGCGAAAGTGAAGACCCACAGTTCCCTTACCACGAAAATGATGGCTAAAGGTGAGGGTGTGACTACAAGGGAGGGTCGGACGTGCTTGGCAAGGCCGCAATTGCGAGGGAGGAATAGAGGAAAAGCAGAGATTGAGGCAACTAAGATGGATGCGGCTGTGAGGCCTCAATGGAGGGTTGGAGGTGAGGCTACAACTATAAGGGACGACTGGAGGTGAGATCGTGATTGGCAAGGTTGCTAGGGACTATGATGAGGTGACTGAGAGAGACTAGAGATGGAGAGGAAGAGAATCATGTAATTCAATAGAGGAGGAGGAGGCTTGGGTTTCTAAAGTTAGTCCTTTACTTTTAGAAGAAAGAAGAGTAAAAAGATTAGGGTTTTAGTTCACTCTTTTATTTTTAGGAAGAAGAGCAAAAAAATTATTAGGATATACCGGTGTGGTCCAAGTGATTTGAGTGCATGGATTCACACCTAAAATTGAGAATCAGATTGATATTCACTTGTTCTAAATTTTAAGAATCGAGAACTAGTTGGTTTGAGCGATTCCTTTTACTTACCTAATTGGAATATGATTTCTTATCCTAGAGGGGCCTGAAGCCTTAAGGTTCAAAATGCCCTCGCCAAGATGTAAGCAAGGGCTTTCAACACTTATTAGGGGTTGGCAAGAGTTCATTAACCCTCGCCTGTTGGGCAGTGGCGGTGCCATGGAACCTTTTGTGGCTGGCCCTTGCGCAATGGTGGCATCACCATTGCATGATAGACAATGGGCTGTGAAGTAGTAGGCATAGAGTGATAGTGAAGCCATGATGACTCAAACAAAGTGTAGCTCTTGGTAGGCTTTCACAGGGAAAATTGTACAAAGAATCTTAAATTTATTGTTCAGCAGTCAATTGAATTATAAATTTTTCAATTATATTATTTGAGTTTTAAACCTTTTGACGATTTTAGTGTATCAATTTAATTTTTATTCTTTTGACGATTTGCAATATAATTCTTTTGGTCATTTCTCCAAATGGGTTTCTAGGATTTCAAAAAGGTAATCTTCGTTCCCCTTTCTCATCTCCTAGATCCGGCCGTCGTTGATGGACTGTTTTTGTGGCCAGCAATTGTCATTATGGAATGATGATGGCAATTGAGTTTTGTAGTTTGCATGGGTCAAAGTTTGCCAACTACATTCCACGGATTCGCATTCATCTCAACCTACAAATGTGGCATTATGCAAAAAATGTTGCGTTTTTTGAAAATATTTTGTAAGAAGCTATTTTTCAAGAAAATGATAATATTTTCTAATGTTTAGCTGATATATAAAAATGAACTATAAAATATTTTCTGTTATTTAGTAAGGAAAATCTTTTCCTCCATACATATCTTTTAATAATTTTTTTTAAAAATATATTTTTTAATTAATTATTTTTTTTTTTTCTTCTTCTTTCTTAGCCAATTGTTGGTCATGGCAACTAGCCATAGGCGAGCTCAAGCCTGATTTGATTAGGGGAGGCCCAAGCTCACTTGATTGGCCTTGAGTGAGCTCAAGCCTCACTAGATTTAGCGAGATGGGCGAGGCTCGAGCCTCTCCTAAAATCGCCAAAGGTTGGCGAGGTTCTGGTATCCTTAGGCTTGAGCCTCACTTGCCTTGTCATAGGCTAGTGAGGCTCAACCTCATTGAAATCTAACAAACTTGAGTCTTACTATCCTGTGGTGAGGCTCAAGCTCACTTGTGGCTGGTGACCACCTAAGGGAAAAAAAAAAAGAAAGAAAGAGAAAAATAATTAAAAGAATTAAAAAATTTAAAACTCATTTAAAAAAAAATGAAAAGAAAATAGAAGAAAAGGTGTTAGGTGAAAGAAGATATGGAAGATTTTTTTTTTTTTTTTTTCTATTTTAGAAGATTTTTTTCTATCGATGGATGTTGTTTATTTTCTTAGTTCATTTTGTGAAACGAATATCGAAAAATACAAAAAATATTTTCTTGAAAGTTATATTCCACAAAATAAACGGAACCTTAAAGTCAATTGTGTCTAATTCAGAGGATGCAAAACCGAACCTGTGCCTTATCCGTAATTTTACCTTCATTTTGGTATTGGAAATTGGAAGTAGCTTTCCTTTTTCTCTGAAAACAGATGGCAACAAGTTGCAGCAGGGGCCTCAACAGTTGGCGCATTCTTCTCTCCATCTTCCTTGCTTGCTCCATAAACTATTCTACAAGATCATGTCTCCCACTTGCCGACGTATATTTGACAGATTCTTCTTATTCAAAAGTCATACCAAGCGTATTCATGCAACATCACAATATGCTTTATCAATCTCGACGCGGGTCCTCCAGTTCTTAAACAAGCGAGAAATCTTCTTATGCTTCAATCAATTGCACTAACCCTAATATAATATTCTCATGTCAGGTCACACAAATGACTACTTCTTCGTAAATATGTCGCTCTCTCAATCCTAATTGCACTAACATGATGTAATATCCTCATGTTAGTTCATAAAAACGTCTACTCGTTCGTAATTATGTTGCTCTCGATCGCTATGTTTCACTGTATCGATAGCAAATTACTCGATATGATGCTCCGTACTGACCCACCAATACATTCGGTACGAGTTTTGGTATGCACGACCGCAGTCATTCCTTTGAAATGAATGCATTGGCCTCATCCGAATTTGCCAACGAGTGTTCCACAAGTTTTCGTCGTATTCAAACACCTGCTCGATCCCTTCCGAACCATCTAGTCGCATGGAGGGGAAACACGGAGGGCAATCGACACGAGTCGTGGGTGCATGGCCACGTGTGTTGGCCCTCACCCAACACGTACGCCTCCACAGATGCAACGCACCTGATCCATCCAAAGACGAGCAACTTTACCACCGATTTCCCTCGATAATGTACCGTGGACACGTAGTGAACCGTGCCGAAACTGATGCAGCTCTGACTTCATCAGTAACGAGCTTCGACATTGGAAAACAAAGGAATTCAATAAAAATCTTATATTAGTCATGAATTCTATGCAGCACTAGGTCGTAGCGTATGAATCTGAGTTGGAGTGCTATAGTTCTGATCAATCTGTACCTTTTTTATTTAAGTTTCTGCGTATGGATCATGTCTATGCAGGACAGCCGCTGAAACGGTTCAATGAAGGATAAGCAAAAGACAGCTCCACACAAGTAGGCCTTCCTCGTCCTTTTGTTGCTATTAATATTATATTATTGTTTCCGCAGGCAATTGCAAACTGAAACTTTCCACAAGCTTGGAAAATTTTGGCCCCCGCTCTTTTGATTTTAAGAAACTTTGCTAGCATAACATTTTTTGGGTAATTGTGATAATAATAATTTATCGCGAGTCATAAATTTTTGAGGGAATGAACCCCACAATAATTTATAATTATTTATTATTTAATTTTTTATGATCTAGAATATAGTAAAAATTGTCACAAAATCATTTCTCAGTTTTAAGACAACTTGAGCTTCTAAAAACTGATGGCATGAACTGATAAAGAGGTCATTAAGTTAGACAGTACGAACCAATATTAAATACGAAATCAGTAGACTGCACGATTTCACATGTACCAACCCACTCAACATCCAGTTGTAAAGCCGAGAGCTCGCAAGTAACTATGATCTAAACACGATCACATTATAATGATTAAATTTTAGGAGATACACATATAGCATACAATCGTGATTGACTAGGTCTACGATGGATCAAGTCTAGACAAGTATAGTCTTCCCTTTCCCCCCTCCTATTATACCATAAGTTTTGTGTATGTTTGTGCCTTGATGTACAACAGCTGTTATTTGCACGTTTTAATGAGTCTAGTGATTAACAAGGGGCTTTAACATATCTTAAGCACCAAATTCATCTTGAGTTTGATAAGTTTCGATATATATCCGTTACGCATACAAATGACAGGCATTGAATCAGGAAAAAAAAAACCATACAAACAGACAGAGGTCACAATGACAAAAGCTACATGAATTGTATGCAACCATAACCATTGATAAGTAATCCAACCTGTGAGTGTATGTGTGACCAGCATATTCGGTCTATGCGAATCTGGAACCAATAAAGTATTTTGTCTATACTTGCTGCTCTTTAGTGACTAGATTTTACCCTATTTTTGACCTTGCTTCTGCTTTTTGAAAGCCTGTTAAAGAAAATCTATCGTAACTTTTTGAAAGTAGAAGCTGATATATTATAACGCTCTAAATGGATGACTATATTTTGTTTAATGTCGAATGAATAAAATTTGTAGAAAAATCAATTATATGTCCAATCACAATTTCTATCACTTAAAATAATTAATCTCGAGAGTTGTGTTTACAGTTTGATGTGTAAAATTTTACCGATGCGCTTGAATGAGATGGTATACATTGAACCAAAAATTCCAATATCCTTTTTTAATTACAAAAATCTGCACATATAAATATGTTACATGTATCACACACGTACGTACATGTGTATGTCCCTAGGCTAGGATTGGAAAGGCTAAAGGCAGATCGATTGTTCTCGTCACTTCCTTCATCTTCCTTTTCATACCCTCAGAAGGTGTGGGACGTTACCCCTTCGAGCCATGGAAGACCATGTGCCGGATTGGAACTTTGCCTCGGCGATGGCCACCACCGCCTCCTCTAGGGAAGAGGGAGACCTGCGGAGCTCCTCCATGAACACCACTGAGAACGTCGCCACTCTTCCCGGAGATGGTGTTCTTGAGCACAATTATTGGCTTCAAACAGCTTCTCCAACCCCTTTCGAAATTAGCGAAACCAATCAAGGAGATAGCTTTCGTGACATTTTTAATGCCCTCCAACACTGTCAACTTATTAACACAACAAGAGTGGAAGCTGAGGCTCTACCAGAACATACTGTACCACTTTCTTGGGACATCTTCTGCAACCCAAACCAAGCTGAAGCGTGTGGAAGTGGAAGCAAAAGAAATGGCAGTGTCGAAATGGATGATCAGCGACGATGCAAAAGCGCCACCCAACACAGTAGAGGACAGGTTTGACTTCGGATATATTGCTGCTGAAAATTAGCAACACTAATCAAGGTGCCATCTTTGTTGCTGCTGCTGCTAAAATATGTTACTTTAAATTATCCGTTGTGATTGTAGGAGGCTGATCATGGGATGCGTGAGAAATTGGAAGATCAAAGGAAGGCTAGGGTTAAAAGGACACGTTCTGCGGAACTGCACAACATGGCCGAGAGGGTTAGACATTGCAATTGTTACGAGGGTTTTTCTTTTCTGGAATTTACAATCACGTCATTTGAAGCTCCTTTTTAATTGTAGTTTGCATTGTGATCCACCCAAAAAAAAAAAACACACACACACACATTAAAAAAAAAAAAAAAAAAAAAAAAAAAAAAACACATGCAGAAACGAAGGGACCGAATCAAGGAGAAGATCAAGACGCTTCAGCAACTTGTACCCAACTGCAACAAGGTAATCAACAAAAACAATATTTCCCCATTTTCTCTCCTCCCTTCGCGTGTTACCTGATATCACGTGCACCTTCAACCCTCTGCTCTCCGTTCGAGAACGTGAACGTTGACCATCTTCCTTCGTCACGTGATATGGAAGCATTGGCTGATTATGCGGCGAAAAGATATTAATGGATGTTGGGGCTGTGCACTTCGTGCGAGGTTTATTGACTAAATAACTGGGTAAGTCATGGAAACGAGGGACCAAACTTCTATGCTCCAGCTAGGGATGTTCTAGATGAAAGCATCTAATAAGTCCTCTACCTAGGGGGTGTTTTGATGTTTTTCTCTCAAGCAATTGTACCTTAGAGACAAATCGCTACATCTTGATGCTATATTAGCTAGGGTTAGCTGCTCAATTAATATTCATCCAGCTGATGTGAGTTTCTTTCTTCCTGCTTTGCTTTAGCCTGACAGAGCTTCAGTTCTAGACGACGCGGTTAAATATCTTAGAAGATTAAAGCTCCAAGTTGAAGTAAGTATTTCTCTCACGTGCACATCTTTGCTTGAATGTTATCTAACCCATGGACACTATCAATTAGATTGGAAAACGACACAGAGATATTAGGAGTGAAGAGTCCTTGGATGTTTAACTCTCCTTTGATCTCACTAATTTAAATTTCAGAATAAGTTGACTGATCATTCAATTCTAGGAATATGATACATGCTGGCCTTCTTGGTGTATGCCAGGTTTCCATTCTTTCATAATTGATTCAAGTAATCATATAAAGCGCATCCTACTTCCCTATCTCATGGGCATATGTTTTCTCTATAACTAGTTTGATAACCTCAGATAACATCTTCGAATCATTTATCAATTGTCTCAACGAATTAAACATTCAATGAATTTCAGGGTGATCTAATTACCCCCATCACATTAACGATCACCAATTCAATCTAATGAGATTGAGATCCTTTTGCTTCATCTTTTGTTCTATTTCAATGCACGACATCTCCAATTTGTGTCAGATGTTCACCACCGGAGGAGCTTTGACCCTCAATCCATCACCAGCAGTATCGATGATCGGGACTGACTACATCAATCAGGGATTGTGCTGGCAAATTCCAAGGCCAATCGTGGTCATGGGACCATCCTACGGCTTCAACAGCCCCTCGACCGGACTTCCGGCCATGCCCTTCCATCAACTGCCGTTATTCCCGACTTCTCCTCCTTTCATGGGCCAAGATGTGTCTTTTCCATTTCATAATGCGGGACCCCATTGGTTGTCACCGGCTGCTTCCAGCGCGGTTAACACGGGCTTCTTTCCTGGATTCAACTATCCCACAACAGATAAAGGGGAATCTAGCCACTGGAGTCTGGAATTCGAATCCAACTCCGTCAAACATCGACCGCCAGGTATTGCCTGCACCGAGCCATCAAGTCTCTTCCCTCTGTTGTTTATTTGCACCTCTTTTCATGCGAGCGCGCCCAGTCACGCATCTTCATTTGTTTCCTTTGGTTTATATTCATTTTTCCCCGTAGAGAAGGTTTCGTGTTTCAACAATTACAAAAGAGAGATTAGTCGATCGATTATGTAACACCTCAAAGTTTTATGTGTAACAAGAGATGGCCTGTGATGTTATAATCAATATGTAATGACTATATTCACCAATAAAGATCTATAATTTAGAATATTTGCTTCGAGTCATTAAGGATTATGTTAAATCAAGACTCCCTTGAGTAGATATGTGATACAAGACTGAACTAATCCCTTAATCAATCTAATCCGATGTTGGGTGCTAGGCAGTGATATAATGGATCGAGAGGGTCTAGACCAAGGTGCCTCTTGATAGACTTCAACAATTAAAAAAGGAGACATAAATGAATTGAGTCACACATTAAATATGGGATTGGATCACTGACTGCCATATGAGCTGAAATGGATGGGGACATCAATACTTTAAGAGTTTGTGAGAGCCAAGTTAATTTGCTTTTTATAACTAAAGAATCACCTCTCGATAGTCATCACTGATCACTTCTTTTAGGACTTATATGTGCCACGTCTATCGAGCTGGTAGTTGCACTGATTCAAAGATAGACATAGAGATATGAATACAGAAATATAAACACATACTGTTGCAAGGATATCAATCGATATTTCGTGCAGGCACACGAGCAATGACGTAGTCGAAGACTCCCGTTTGAACAGCGAAAAACTGGCTTAATTAAGATATTGTCTCTCTATCATTCCAATTGATTTTCCCGTATTTCAGAATAGATTTGTTTTTCCCCCTACTTTGGCTTGTGGAAATAAATGTAACAGATGGCTTTGAGATTTAAGTTCGACTTGTCGCCGTGCAGGTTCTGGATAGGACAATGGCTTGGTGATGATGTCAACATCTAAAAAGAAATTTGTTAACAAGCGAATAGTTTCCACGACAAGGGGAGGAGACAAAATAGCTGAGTATATTCCAGTTCTGCCCTCGTTTTGTTCTTTTTTATTCATCCTCGTACCAATTTCCAAGTGTAGGGGAGGGGACAAAAGAGCTGAGTATATGTTCTGATATGTTTGTTTCACCGGAAAGGATTAAAGACAGGTATTAGATAGCCGTTTCAGGGGAAGAGAACATAGTAGGAACATGAATAGAAATGGAATGACTCTTCCTTAGTTTGGTTTGCAAAATTGAATAAATATTCCAAGATCAAATAATCATTCCATTCACCATTATAATATTATTTTGCCGATAAGTATTATTAGAGTACCTTTCAAAATAAAGATCAATGTCAATCAATAAAAGGTCTCAAAAGGGCCTTTTGATTATTGGACATGAAACACAAACAACAAGAAAATTAAATGTAATGAGATTAGGAACAATGGGTGTTAGCCATGTAAAAGGGGTAGACCATGATAACAGACTAGACAAATTGAAAAGGTTCCATGTTCCAAAAAGAGGATATTAATTCTAAAAAGATAGGTTCAAGGTTTCAAGTCTAGAACTTAGCGACCTTGAAACCGATCACTCTAGTGCCACATAAAACAATCGTGGTTTACATCAACAATTTTCAGTCAAAATTAATCTAGATGATTATATTGACAAATCGTTAAAAGGTTTATGACTAAATTAGTAAAATTAAAAAGTTTATGACTATATTAGCAATTATTAGGACTTTTTGACAATTTTTCTCGTTTTGATCTGACTTACACCCAACCTGATTTACCCATTTGACAGATCTACCCATAATAACAAATTAAAAGAAAAAAAAAAGAGATAAAAAAGAATAAGAAGAAGAAGAGGAGGAGGATACTAAAAAGGCGTTGCTTTATATGATAAAAGAACTTTGCTATAAAAGAACTTTGCTTTATTCTTTGTGATTTTGTGAATAAAATTATGAGTGCATTAAATCGATATAAGAAAATATGCCGTTAAGATTTTTCAGACGGATGGATTTGTCGATACGTATGAAAGGTGGTCCACGTTGCTCGACTGCATTAGGCAAAAATGAAATAAAAGAGAGATTTTGGTTGCTATTAGGCTGTAGTTGCATTTTGCACTGGCGTGACCTTGAAGAATTGAAATATTTGGAAGCTTTTACATTGTCATTTCTAAGTCGTTGATCGAGATGATATATGTTACCAACTCACCATATCTTTTGTCAGAGTCAAATCCGTAACTGTACGCGAAGACCTTATACTATTACACTATTGTACTATTGTACTCTACTCTATAATCTGTTGAACGACGATGCTGGAATAAATATTGGACGCCAGCTGGTTATACGAAAAGATCTCTAAGAAGAGACCATCTATATCTCTTTTGCTCATCTATCAGGCCAGACTGCTGTTGAATTTCTTTTCTGGCCAGCTTGCGATTGGTGAAAGATTGCCAACCACATTCCACGGATTCGCATGCATCTCGACCTGCACGAAGCTTTAAATTCTACCAGTACCTAGCCTTGTCAAAGGTATTCGGAAATGCTTTCTTGTCTATAGATGACTCAAGAGTCATACTATTTGTATTTATGCAATATATGCCTATATGATTGCGTCAATTAGGGATGGTCAGTTCTACCGAGACTCGATCCCCGCCTAGAGTCGAAACCAAACTGGCCTTTCCATTTCAGTCCTAATTCTACCCGAGAATTGGCCCATTTAATATATTGTGTAAAAAATCAAGTTCTTAAATAAATTATAAAAGCTACACCACCTCATAAAATTATACGTTGGTCAAGCGAGTATATTTTTATTTACATTGAAAACCAACCTTTTATTCTAGACTCTTAGCGCCGGCCCTGATGTGGGATCTCCAATCTTGAATAAGAAATCTCCTAATATCTTAATTGACTGCAAAAACCTAATATAATATTATCATGTCAGTTTACAAATAAATACTTGCCTGTAAATATATCACTGTTGATCTCTACCTTGGTTATTAAGTATTCATTCCTTGTTCTCTCTCTCTTAGGCTAATGCGTTCTTTTCAAAAGGATTAAGTATTAAGAGGAATTAATACTTAATCCTTTTGAAAAGAACGCATTAGCCTGAGAGAGAGAGAGAACAAGGAATGAATACTTAATAACCAACCCATACAAACGGTACGAGTTTTGGTATGCTCGACCACACTCACGCCTTTTGAAAAGAACGCATTAGCCTCATCGAAATATGCCCACGAATATTCGACAAGTTCGCCGTATTCAAAACACCTGCTTGGTTGCTTCCAAACCAGCAAGTCGCGTGAAGGGGAAACACGGTGGGCAATCGACACGAGTCGTGGATGCATGGCCACGTGCGTTAGCCCTCCTCAACAAGCACGCCCCGCACAGTCACAGACGCACCATATCTATCCAAACACAACCAATGCACGCACGGCCGATTTCCGTGATAAGGCGTCGGGCCGGGGGACACGTAGCGGAGAGTGCCAAAAACCGATGCAGCTCTGACTTCACCAGTAATTCAAAAACCCTAGACTATCCATGAAATCTATCCAGGATTAGGTCGTAGCGGAGGAGTTAATATATTCTTCTCTGTATCTGAACTAGAATGTTGTAGTTTTTGATCGGCCTATACCTTTATCATATGAATATCTGCGCCCGGAGGACAGGAGGATACGCAAAAGATAGCTCCACACCAGTAGGCCTTCCTCATCCTTTTGCTGCCATTCATGTCGTGGTTGTTGAAGGTAATAGGTTTGAGAGAGAAGAAGTAGTTGTTTGAAGTATTACACCAAGAGACGCCAAGTTTGGGCACGCTCATCAGTGTATTCCAAGCGTAGGAAACCCTAGAGTTTTTATATGCACGTTATTGGGCTCCGGCCTATATGGACTCAAATAACCATGTTTTTACCTATTTGGCTTGTATGTGAACATATTATTTTGGACTATATTAATAATATATCCAGCAATCTCCTCTTATGTTCACCATACAGCACAATCCAATAAGGTAGTCAGTGTAATGTTCATACAAATATGAATCATCCACATTCAGTCCAAGACAATCAACTCGGATCGGTCAAAGAGTATTCTAGCAGGAAAGTATTAAACTAAATCATCATGTGCAATCTAAATAAGTGAATCATTCTTATCATGAATCTGTTCTGAGATTAAAAATCAAAATTCCAAAATAAATCTCAGATTTAGTTCACAACCAATATATGCATATTAATCAAGTATAAGTAGGCCAGTCATAATAGTCTAAAGCCTTACAAATATAAGAAACAAGCATAATAATGTCCACAAAATAGAAATAGTAAAATGTAAGTCTCAAGTAAATGGACTTTATCAAAATAGGCAATAGTGGGTAAACTGTCAAGTTCCTACACGCTTTAAATGATATATATTCATTCATCAAGTAGGTTATTCTAGTCAGGATCACACTCATTAAGCTCTCCTCCATCTCTGTCATTCCTTATAGAAAGTCAAATATAAATTTCATATTATCATGAATTCAATCATTTGAATAAAAACTTAGCACAATTCCATCAGGCGAAGAAGAACATATATTGATGTCATAAAGTATCATAATATCATGTCATAAGCATCAAGCCAGTTTCATAAATTATGAACAAGACCTAAATAATGTGATTTACAAAGAGCCATCAACTTAAGTTTATTTGTAGGAGAATAACTATTGTCTAGTTTCAAAGAACAAAACCAATAGTCAAGTCACTTACAACAACCTAGTCATGTAATATCAAGTTTCAATTAAGAACAAGACAAATAGGCTTCTTATGTAAACAATTGTTTCTATGTTTCAATTTGGAATGTCACAATTACTGATTCCTTAAAGTCAAATAATCTAGTATCAAGTTTGGAATGATATCATTTAACCAAAAAGGATAGTCCATTCTAGTTGAATTGTATCATCAAGTTTGGAATGACACAATTTTCCCAGATAGAACATTTGAATTAGGTTAAAGTCATATTCATCAAATTTGGAAAGACAACTCACCCTCTTCAAATTAGTCAACAATTGTGAACATCGATGAAACATATAAACTGTGCTTATCATTGTAGCCAATAAAGAAAGATTTGATAATTCAAAACACACAATTAGAAGGTAAGTAAATGGTAGTTAAGACTTGCCTATATAGTCTTTAACCCCGCTTCCCCACTGTTTTGAATAATCGATCTTTAGGCATACCTTTGGTGAGAGTATCGGCTATGTTATCCTTTGATCTCACATCGATCAAGGTGATAACCCCTTGTTCTCTCAGATAATTCAACAACGCATGTCTTAGTCTCACATGTCTTCTCTTTGAATTAAAGAAAGTATTCTTGACGACTTGGACAGCAGCTCGATTATCACAAAATAGGCTTAAAGAATTAATCTTTAGCCGAGTCAAATAAATATCCATAATTAGATTCTTTATCCACTCGGCCTCTTCACCGGCTAAGGCTAAAGTAAAAAGTTCCGATTCCATAGACGACAATGCAATACAAGTCTGTCGTTTGGATTTCCAAGTAATAGCAGCTCCACCCAAAGTGAATACATACCTACTAGTGGACTTACTATTTCCAATATCTGAGCACTATGAGGTATCAGAATATCCATCCACAGTTGAAGGATAACCAGAATAATAAATAGTATAATCTTTAATATCTTTAAGGTATCTCATTAGCCTATTTAGGGCATTCCAATGCTCTTTACTAGAATTACTAGTAAAACGACTCAGCATACCAACTGTAAAGGCTATGTCGGGTCTAGTGCAACTCATAGCATACATGAGACTACCAATCAGTTTCGAGACCTTTAACTGATCCACGCTGGTCCCTTCATTAGGACTCAGTCTATTATTATAATCACATGGTGTCTCACTCGGTTTACACTTATCGTATCCCCAAGTAGAAAGTAGCTGCTCAATATAATGAGTCGGCTAAGGAGATGACTTGCCGTTCAAAGCTTACTTTCATACCAAGAATGATATTAGCAATACCAAGATCTTTCATGTCAAATTCTTTAGCTAAAGTAGCTTTCACGTCACTCATTATAGAATGATCGGAACCAAGAATTAACATGTCATCAACATACAAGCAAATGATGACTATCTTGTTTGATATAGAACGATGGTAAATGCATTTATCTGAATAACTAGATTGAAAGCCATAACTCTTTACCATTTTATCAAATTTAAGATGCCACATCTTAGGTGCTTGTTTAAGACCATATAGGGATTTATTTAATTTACAAACTTTGTCCTCAAGATCTTTCATAACATATCCTTCCGATTGTTCCATGTAAATTTCCTCATTTAAATCCCCATTTAAGAAAGCTGTTTTTACATCCATTTGATACACTACAAAGTGTTCAATAGATGCCAAAGCAAGAAGAATTCTTATAGTTGATAGATGACACACAGGTGAATAGACATCAAAATAGTCTATTCCACTATGTTGTTTATAGCCTTTAGCTACTAAATGTGCTTTGTATCTAGCTATTGATCCATCACTATTCAGTTTCTTCTTCAACACCCATTTACAGCCTATAGCTTTAGCCCATTTTTGGCAAATTTACTAGCTGCCAAGTGTGATTCTCGCAGAGATAGAGCTCATTTCATCATCTATGGCTTCTGCCCACAGTAGAGATTCCCTAGATCTCATTACTTCCTGATAAGAGAATGGATCATCCTTAAGATGGTAAGCAACAAAGTCCTCACCAAAACTTTTGGGAATTCTCTCTCTTGTAGATACTATTACTGGAATTGGTTCAATAGCCAATTGTGTGGAATTAGTGTCAAACGGGTCTATTTCAGATTCTACAGGAGATTCTGAAATCATATATGTAGATCCAGAAACATTCAAGTCTTGATCTCTGATAAACTTGTTTTCAAAGAACACTGCATCTCTAGATTCTATCACTGTGTTAGTAGATAGATCTAAAAATCTATTTGCAATGCTATCTTCTACATTACTTAGATATACACAAGTAATAGTTCTAGATCTCACCTTAGATTTCTTAGGATCTGGTATACTTACATAAGCAATACAACCCCAAGTCTTAAGAGTATCATATTTACAATGGCGCTTATGCCATGTCATGGACAACTTAGAGTGCGGCAACCTTTGTTCAAGATGTGATTAGCGATTAGAACTGCTTCTCCCCGATAGGAGGAAGGCATGCCAGCTGTAAGTAACATAGAGTTTAACATTTCGAGTTAACATTCTATTCTTACGCTCGCAACACCATTTGATTGGGGTGAATAAGGAGCGGTGGTTTCAAGTATTATACCTTCTGAAGCACAAAATTCCTTGAACCTTGACATAGTATATTCTCTTCCTCTATCACTCCTAAACCTTTTAATTTTCAAGTTGAGTTGATTTTCTACTATAGACTTGAAAATCTTAAATTTTTCAAAAATCTCATCTTTCGATTTCAACAAATAGACATGACAATATCTAGAAAAATCGTCTATGAATGTTATTAGATACTTCTGACTACCTTTAGTAATGTAATTTCTAAAATCACAAATGTCAGAATGTATTAACTCAAGAAGTTGTGTGCTTTTAGAAACCAATTTAAAGGGTTTTCTAGTGATTTTAGCCTCGTGCACACACTTCACACTTATCAAATCAAATAGAAGTATCTAATGGAATGTTATGAGTTTTAGCTAAATGTTGCATTTTCCTGTAATTCACATGTCCAAGTCTATTATGTAGCAACTTTGGATCAATCAAAGTAGAATTTACATGGTTTATGCTATCAGCATTTAAACTCAACCTATACATACCATTAACCATGAATACACAACTAAAATAATATGAGTTAACATATAAAGTTACTCTACCATTCATAGTTGAAAAAGACATACCAGTTTTATCAAGTAAACTCATAGATATCAAATTCTTCTTAAGTAAAAGTACTACTCTAACATGTTTCAGAGTTAGTAATTTACCTGAAGAAAGTTCCAGCATGAGTCACTTTTGTCTCACCACCATTCCAATGAAGGCTCGAGGCTCAAATCCTCTAGTTAGAATATTGGCCTCATTATGTGGTGTGTTATTATTTGGCTCCTTCGGCAACTTACACTCTGCTGCCCAGTGACCCCACTTTCCACAGTTATGGCACTTACCCTTCTTCTTCTTTTTGAAGATAGTCTTTTTGGCCTTTAACTGTAAAGATGATTCACCTTTTGGTAACTTGGACTTTTTCTGAGGTTTATTGGAGTGTGAAACTAAGTTGGCAACTGACTTTTGTTGTCCCACTTGTTCCAAACTCTTCCTAGTGATATTTTGATCCTCAATGTGAATATACCTATTTAATTCATCCAGTCCCATCTGTACCTTCAGTCTGTGCATTTCAGTCTTGAAAGAACTCTATTCAATTGGTAGTTTGCTCAACACAAGATTAACCTAAGAGATTATCGGACATATCAGAATTATCATCTTTCAGTTTATTCCTCATGTTCTCAAATTCAACTAACTGAGAGGTGATACTTGAATTCATAGTGAATTTAAAGTCAAAGAATTTCTCCGCTATGAGGATTTTAGATAACTCCTCTTGTTTTTGGAACTAAGCGTTCAAGTGATCCCATATCTCTTTCGCCATCTTATACTCACTATAAGTCATAGCCAAATTAGGATTTAGAGAGTTCAACAAGTAATTTCTACAAAAATCCTCATCTTTGTTCCATTGATATTCATTCACATCTTCAGTGGTGAGAGTGCTAGTATGAACAAAATAAAGGAGTTAGGGAAGAGAATAAGAACACAAGATTTATAGTGGTTCGGCTTATTTTAAGCCTACGTCCACTCTCCCACAATAACAGCCTTCTTGGCTGGATTCCACTATGCAATCAACAAGAGATTATAACTTCGAGTGCAAACACTTAGTAGTAGATCACACTATCTCACTAAGTCACTCTTTTGGTATTTCTCTCACGATCTCTCCAAAGACAAGTGTATGATCGAAGGTCGCTCAGACTTTGGAATTATAAATTCTACGCTCTGTCTCTTACTTGCTCATCGGTCCATGATCTCCTTAAATACTCCTCCACTTCCAAACTACCCGTTGGACAGTATCCCGAGAATCGTCTTCCAATATACCCATTGGACAGCTCGTATTTAGAAGATTTGGTAGCCGTTGAGTGACAAAGGTAGAATCCCAAATTGATTCCAATCGCCCATACAAACGAAATCTTGGTTTCCATAAGTAAATCTTCTTCGTATATAAAGTTCTTATCTTCAAGATCCAATCGTCAATCAATTAGATTGAATCAATCAAATCAATCTTGATGTGGAATCCAAACCAGATCACTAGCCATTGTATGATTGGGTTTGAGTTACGATTCATCGAATCGGATGTAAAGTCTCGAGTCTCAGACTTACAATATGAGTCTCGTAGACTTTACAATCTGGGTCTGAATATATCTGCTTCGAACAGATTTAGCTTTAAGGTCTGTCAGATTCAGCTTCAAAGATAGAGTCTATCTTCTCGGTTCAGCTTCAAGATAGAATCTGTCTTACGGTTCAAAAGATTCACGTTCGATCCGGAATTAGTCAGAGTTGACAGACTTCTGATGTAGAACAGACTTTGACACTAAAGTCTGGCAGTCTTCAAACTTTGATAAAATCATTTACATGTTCTATCATATGCATGGTCTATTACTCAACCATCAAACATGTTAGTAGCCTTTGATTTATTTTGTCATATTCAAAACATTATAAGGGATTTCCCTAACAATCTCCCCCTTTTTGATGATGATAAAACAATCTCTGAATATGCAGATTTGTAAACATACTTTTAAATCAAAGGATATCAGAAGATAACAAATAGATTGAGCATAAGATTGAGCATAAGAATATATAGAAAAATAATCGCAGCTCAATATTATGCAATAAATAATATCAACCAATCAGCACGTATGCATATTCATATCTTCTCCCTCTTTTTGTCATAATCAAAAAGCGATAACAATAGATTCACGTAGAGAATGATAATCAATATCTTGCATGAATCACAATTTCCAAAAATCAGCTTTTTTTATCGACTATTAAAGATATGCAATATAGCTCACTTCGATTATATCAGCAAATATCCAATAAATATCTTGCATGAAATTCACGCACCCTTTTGTCATAATAAATTGATAATATCAATAAGAGATTTGTTAATGACAAAAGGTAATAAGAGATGCACTAACCGGATTTTTTAGACAAATTCTGACGCATTTACCTTTCATTCCATCCATAATAAGATCAAAATTAACCCAAAAAGATTTTTCCATAATTGATCAATACTCCCCCTCAATTTGTTGCCTTTTTGAGATGATCACGATTCTTTCCCTTTTCTTTTGGATTTGATTTCTCCTCCTGTAATCATGACAATATTTGCGAATAGAAACAATTGTTGCAATTGTCGCAGGAGATATTTTCTGATTGCACCAAAATTTGCGTAAATTCGCAATCATCATTCCCTTAAAGAATTTCCTGCAATCAACTCATTTCCCTTTTTGGTATCCATTAATTTGGACCCTTCCTTGACGTTAGAGAAAAATATATAATCTCCATAAACAAATATTCTTTCTTAATTCATCATAACAGAGTATTCAAAGAAAGAATATTATGCACAATGATATTTAGAAAAATAAATTCTCACTTAGTCAAAGCATAATAAAATCAGGGAGAATAAAATTCTTGAATATCTCAGAAAAAAATATCTTGCAAAATTAGTATAACGTAGAATCGGATTTTTACTTTGCAAAATATGACAATTTGAGAGCATAAAATTAAACCAAATAATCTGAATTATCTCAAATAATCATACGTAATAAATCAAATCTCAACTCACAAATCACAAAAACAAATCATACGATTCTTTCTTCCATAAAGCAAAATATGATCATTATAAAATCTCAATCAACCAAGGATATATCGAATATCAAGCATAATGAGAAATTGAGAACAAAAAAAATTCCTTACCAAATCCTCTTTCTTCTTTCTTCTTTATATCCTGCAAAATTAACTTATCTTTTCTTTGGTACCCATTTTTTCTTGATAGGTCTCCAGACTTTAGGACAATCCTTGATTTCTTCATCGGATTCTCGAGTCAGTATCTAAGTCGACTCTAATTCGAGTCTATGTCTCGAGTCGACTCTAAGTGCAGTCCGTGTCCGAATCGACTCGATTCGAATGTGCCATCAAGCATAGATTTCATTGCTCATCATCTTCTTTTATTGCTCTTTTCTGGCAATTCTGCTTGTATTTTCTTCTTCCACTGAATTTGCTTCCTTTTCTACTCAGCTTTTTGAATTTCTCGATCATAAAAGCAAATTCTTCGGGATCTTCATCGTTGAGTTGCTCCACTTCATAGGATTGAAGAGTGCCGATCAATTCATCAACGGAAAGTGGCATAATCCTTTGAGTCTCCCGAATTGAGATCTTGATATGGTTCCAATCTTTTGAGAGACCTCGCAAGAGTTTGTTGACCTTCATTGGAGAAGAAATAGGTTGACCTTGATACGCCAAACCATTTACAATTTCTGTAAAACGGTTGAACATATCTCCAATTGACTCTCCTTGCTTCATCTTGAAGGATTCATATTTACCGAGCATGAAGTTTACTTTTGTCTCTTTTACACGATCGGTCCCTTCATATGTAACATGAAGTTTATCCCAAACTTCTTTTGTTGTTTCACATGAAGAGATTCTGTTATATTCAGCAGGAGACAAAGCGCAATATAAAGAATTAATTGCTTTCGCATCAAAACCTTCTCTTTTGGACATCTCCGTCCAAGACACAGGAGCGGGGGGTTTTGTTTCTTTGTCTTTACCATTCTTATTTGATGTAGACGCAGCAATGGGGTTGATTCCTCTTTCCACAACATCCCATTGTAAGAAATTTCTGGATCTTAGGAATGCTTTCATTTTGTTCTTCCATACGTCGTATTCATTTCCATCAAAATATTGTGGCCTTGTGTTGCTTTGCTCTTCCATAAGTCTTGGTGCCAACATACTAGCCATAAAGAATCTTCAGCTCAAAAGTAAAAACACTTTTATAAACCGAGCACCAGGCTCTGATACCAATTGAGAGTGCTAGTATGAACAAAATAAAGGAGTTAGGGAAGAGAATAATAACACAAGATTTATAGTGGTTCGGCTTATTTCAAGCCTACGTCCACTCTCCCACGATAACAGCATTCTTGGTTGGATTCCACTATGCAATCAACAAGAGATTACAAATTCGAGTGCAAACACTTAGTAGTAGATCACACTATCTCACTAAGTCACTCTTTTGGTATTTCTCTCACGATTACAAACGTTTAAGCTCTCCAAAGACAAGTGTATGATCGAAGGTCGCTCGACTTTGGAATTATAAATTCTACGCTCTGTCTCTTACTTGCTCATCGGTCCATGATCTCCTTAAATACTCCTCCACTTCCAAACTACCCGTTGGACAAGATCCCGAGTATCGTCTTCCAATATACCCATTGGACAGCTCTGTATTTAGAAGATTTGGTAGCCGTTGAGTGATAAAGGTAGAATCCCAAATTGATTCCGATCGCCCATACAAACGAAATCTTGGTTTCCATAAGTAAAACTTCTTCGTATATAAAGTTCTTATCTTCAAGATCCAATCGTCAATCAATTAGATTGAATCAATCAAATCAATCTTGATGTGGAATCCAAACCAGATCACTAGCCATTGTATGATTGGACTTGAGTTACGATTCATCGAATCTGGATGTAAAGTCTCGAGTCCGTAGACTTTACAATATGAGTCTCAGTAGACTTTACATCTGGGTCTGAATATATCTCGCTTTGAACAGATTTAGCTTTAAGGTCAGTACCAGTTTCAACTTAAAGATAGAGTCTATCTTCTAGTTCAGCTTCAAAGATAGAATCTGTCTTCTCGGTTCAAAGATTCATGTTCGATCTGGAATTAGTCGAGTTGACAGACTTCGATGTAGAATAGACTTTGACACTAAAGTCTGCGCTCTTCGACTTTGAGTCTTGAATCTGGGCGATCTTCGACTTTGATAAAATCCTTTACATGTTCTATCATCTGCATGGTCTATTACTCAACCATCAAACATGTTAGTAGCCTTTGATTTATTTTGTCATCTTCAAAATATCATAAGGGATTTCCCTAACAAGTGGTAGATGTAAAATCGCTCAATACAAGATAGAATATGTCACGTTCTTTCATGCCAAATTGAACATATAATTTCCAGCCATGAAATTCAGTAACATCAAAAGATTGCAACTTTATAATATCATAGAAACTACGCTTTGCCATTTTAATGAAAGCAAAGTGTTAGAAAGAGTGCACATTGAAGTCCTCAGAGCAACAAAGTTGAATAACTCCCCTAATCTTGATCAAACCACTCTATAAAGATGGAATTTGTCAAAACAAACCCCAAAAACGGATTTGGAGCGCCCAAAAACCTTAAGATGGACTGCCCTTGTCACTGAAACTCGCTGAAAAATTTCGCCCCCCGAAATTCGCTAGAAATTCAGATGAAAACTTCCGGATGCCGTAACTTCTCCGTCCAACCTCCGATTGACGCGAGTGACCACTCAAAACGTTCGCAGCGACGAGTAGATCAAAGCCCAAGTAGTTTCACCCTCTTAAATTGGCTATAATTTTTTGGTTTTTGAATCAAAGATTTCGGTCACCCGAATCTTCAAACTCAAATCCCGGCCAATATCACCGTCGAAATCGAAAGTAAATTACAGCCGCAGTTCGTCTTGACGAAATCTTCAAGAACACACTTTACTCGCTCAAATCCGACACACGAACCTAATACTTCAAGATTGTTAGAGGTAATAGGTTTGAGAGAGAAGAAGTAGTTGCTTGAAGTATTACATCAAGAGACGTCAAGTTTGGAACACTTCAACAGTGTTACCTCCAGCGTAGGGAAACCCTAGAGTTTTTATATGCACGTTATTGGGCTCCGGTCCATATGGACCCAAATAACCATGCTTTTACCTATTAGGCTTGTATGTGAACATATTATTTTGAACTATATTAATAATTTATCCAACAGTGGTATCCAGAGGCATTTGCAAACTGCACTTTTCCACTGCCTCATAAAATTTTGACGCCCCCCGTTTGTTCTAAGGACAACTTAAGCTCCTGCAAAGTGATGCCATGAATCGATCGATAGGTCGCAAGTTAGACAATGTGGAATTGGAAATCAATGGATTGCACCGTGTACCGTGCACCCACTAGACGTCCAATTATAAAGCTGACCGCTCCCAAGTAACCATGATTTAAACATGATGAAGTTGTGATGATTTAGCTTGTGAGAGTTACATTCAGCATACAGTAGTGATTGACTAGGTTTATAATCGAGTCCAGACAAATTCTGTTCTGGTATTTCACCCTTCCATTATACCGTAGGCTTTGAATTTGCTTGTGCTTTAACGTGCATCTATGATGAGCAAGGTGCTTTAACATCTCTTGAACACCAAATCCATCATGGTACACAAGTTTAATGGGTCTGTTCCCATTTATCGTATACACGCAAGTTACAAGTATCGACTTAGAAAAACTAAAACTTCATATGTACAGAAGTCACAACGACCGAAGCTACAAAATTGTATGCAATCATAACCATCGATAAATAGATCCAACTTGTGAAAAGCCAGCCCGCAAATGCTATAAGCCTGCTCCATGTGTACCGGGATCCAATCAAGTTTTTCCTCTTTCCTTGCTGCTCTTTAGATACAAACTTTTTACTTTATTTTTAACTGTGCTTCTGCTTCGAAATCGTGTTATAAATTACTCAAGCTACTGTAAGTAAATCATATGTCCAAATTACACCCCTCTTCCCACTTCCAGTAATTGATCTCGAGTCCAGACCAACGCTTATTTGTAGAACCTTATTGATACGCGTGAATGAGGTGGTTTGTGCGCATCACTTTTGATTTGTGGAACCGCAAAATTCCAATATCCTTTTTTAATTACAAAAATCTGCACATATAAATATGTTACGTGTATTACATACATATAAATACATGTATGTATCCCTAAGCTAGGATTTGAAAGGCTAAAGGCAGATCGATTATTCTGGTCACTTCCTTTATCTTCCTTTTCGCACCATCAGAAGGTGTGGGATGTTACACCTTTGAGCCATGGAAGACCATGCGCAAGATTGGAATTTTGCCAGACTTTCCAACCCCTTTCGAAATCAGCGGAACCGATCAAGGAGATAGCTTTTATGACATTTTCAATGCCCGCCGAAACTGTCAATTTATTGGCTCAGCAAGAGTGGAAGCTGAGGCTCTACCAGAACATTCTGTACCACTTTCTTGGGACCGAGCTGAAGTCAGTGGAAGTGGAAGCAAAAGAATGAGCAATATCGAAAGGGATGATCGGCGGCGATGCAGAAGCACCGCCGAACACAGTAGAGAACAGGTTTGAGTTCAGATACATTGCTGCTGAAAATTAGTGACACTAATCAATCTTCCATCCTGCCTCTAAACTATGTTACTTTAAGTCATCTGTTGTGATTGTAGGAGGCTGATAGTGTAAAGCGTGAAAACATGGAGGATCAAAGACAGGCTAGGATTAAAAATTGAAAGGCGATGTTGCACATTGAATCAAAGTCTATAGACTATTTGTGTTATTTTTTCTATGATATTTCCATAAAGTTCGGCTCAGAGGCTGAGGCGGGGATGGATTGCAACGAAGAAGCTGCCCCAGATTGGTGGAGGCGGTGGCCAGCGATGGGAGCTGGTGGCCACCGAGCTAGGCTGAGTGATTGGGTGTGGGTGGTGTGAAGCTAAGTTTGTTGGAATCTTTACACAAGGCAAGGTAATTAGGTCATTTTAATTAGCAGATGTATGTAATTGGGCGATTTCGAGAATAGAGGTACTTTATTTAGTCTTGAATTGAAAAGGAAGATCTGATTTTGATATTTTTCCTAGAGTTATCCTTGAAAAAGCGAGATAAATTTTAAAGAACGTGAGGTCATTTATCTCGATGGGAATCTTTCTCTTTTGCCATGAAATCTTTGACCATTTGACCCATGGGAGGATTCAATGATTGCTCCCATGGCGTATGGAGTGTGGACTATATCGATAATCATAAGGCAAGGTGGCATCGTACAAAAGTCAAACTTGTATAGTGATTATTGAATTTCACATTAATTCAAAATGATTTGCCACTCGCCGTTTTCCTTTCATGATAAACAATAAACATGATATTTAACTCAAATTTCCAGAAGCAAAATTCTTTCGGATGGACAATTACGTGGACGGCCGTGATTATCAGAAGTAACAAAATTCACAGTTCCCATGACAGTACTGAGTCATGTGCCATGAGAAGATATCATAGGAAATTGATGACAATCATCTGTTAAACTTAAAACAGAATATGTGCTTTTCTCTAGCAAATTAAACTTTTAAAGCAACTGATTATTTACTCAATTTAATATGTCATCTGAGTAAGAGGTCTCTACTTCGACGCAGCACGCAATCTTTCATTCATTTAGGGAGTGACCCTCACTCATATATGATGATTTCAACAACCCCGTTCACCTTCATGCTTTGGGTTCTCATGCTTAAGGTAAGCCTTGGTTGTATTCTCAATAATTTAAATCATCAAAGCAAACGGTTTCACCCTTGAGTAAAACATTTAAAGTGCAGCTTGAATTGACATATTGGTGAAGGGCCCCGATACTATTAGAAACTTTGTGCACTCTAGCAATGTGATTTCAAAGTAAGCGTCTTTTTGTTCTGTTAATGATTCAAGAAGTGATCACATAAGATATCATTGAGAATCAAGAAATATGTGCGAATTGCCTATACTAGTCAAAAAGGCCATTGAACTCCTAATGACACGGGTAATGATAGTCTTTGGGCCCCAGTAATCACCATTTCCTCCAAAAAAGTAAACCCATCTTTGCTCCAAAATAGAGGCAATAATACTACCCCTCTTATCTCCATAAAACCTTTTTCCCACTCACAAATCTCACCCCCACAACTTTATCATCATGACCACAATAATAACCCTTAACTTCGAATCTCGCTATGAATAAAAAGAACCAAGAGACACGATATTCAATAGTCGAAAAAGAGGAGTGGATCCAAAGGAGCGCTTGGTATAAATTGGGGGGATTGGATTTCCACCCAAGTGCCATCTCCTTCCTTCTTTGTCCATCACTTACTTAGAGAGCTTGAGAAACTTGAGAACATGTCCAAATACGTCCTGTGCATCGTCCTGATGATTTTGTTTGTCAAACTGGGGCCGTCGATGGCGGTCACCTGTAACCCAATTGAGCTGAGTTCATGCGCGAGTGCAATAACCTCCTCGAGCCCGCCATCGGCCATGTGCTGTGCCAAGCTCAAGGAGCAAAGGCCTTGCCTTTGCCAGTACATGAAGAACCCTAACCTCCAGAAGTTCATTAACTCTCCAAATTCCAGGAACGTGGCGATCAAGTGCGGCTCTCCGTTTCCCTCCTGTTAATCTCTCTACTCGCGGTGTCTCTAAGTGGCGTTTGGTTGTTTTCCCGGTGTGGGTTTGAATCTTGCGTTCGAAGTAGTAGCAGTGCAGCGTCGTCGGCGCTGACTTACCTGGTAGTCATGGAACTTCGTGGTAGTATCGTCATTGTACCGACTAAATAAAGGTTTTTGGTATCTCTCTGTGTTACCCATTTTCGGAACGGTAATCTGTAAGTGCAATTTGTACTCTTTGCCACACATGACCACGTCCATGTGCATTAGCCTCGTGACTGAGCTATTACTGCTCACCAATATGAAAGTGTGTACACGACAGTACACGACAAAGTGAGCTTGATTCAATGCGTGAGCGAGTCATTAGAAAGAATCAGCCCGCGATTGTAGAGACACTTGGTCTATGATTCCCAAGCCGAAGTTGCAACTAGTCCGATGAAATTGGAAAAAAGAAACATTTCAGCCAAAGAAAGGGACAATCGCCATATATAGATATACATATATATATTATTTCCTATAGAAGACTGCACAAAAAAAGAAAAAAAGAAGACAATCATCAGCATTATATGTTGAATTAGATGCAGCTTTCTTAAGAATACTTATGAAGTCACCAAACAGATATAATGATTCTAATCCTTTAGAAGAATTCATATCTACTTACTAAATCAGGGAGAATTACCAAAAAAGTTATAAACCTCTTATAATTGTGCTAATTCAATTATAAACTATTTTTTTAATTAATTCAGTCTTCAATCTTTTGTAATTATGCCTATTCAATTCATGTGGCTAAATATGGCCTACTGCACCGGCTGTCAGGCAAATGTTGACGTGTCAATTTTTTAATAATATTTTTATATTTTAGAATTTTTTATTAATATTAATATCCTTTTTCCTTTTTTTTTTTTTTTCTTATTTCTCTTTGGCTTCCTAACCCAAAGTGGCTAACAAGGTATTCACAGGGCTTGCCGACTAGTGGGTGAGGCGGCCCTCACCAAACCTCGCTAGCGGCCTCACCTATATTTAGGCGAGGTCGTTGGCAAGGGTGGGCAAGGTTTGGTGGGGGCCATGACCCTCATCGGCCACAGTCCTTACCCAGTGGTTGACAAGTCTTGTCGGAGTCTTGCCAGCCACTACGGGAAAGAAGAAGTAAAAGAAGAAAAGAAAAGAAAAATTAAAAAAATATAAAATATTATTAAAAAATTATCACATCAACATTTGCTCGACGCCCGGCGCCGATGATTGATGAATTTGAATTGGTATAATTACAAAAGATTTAAATTAAATTAGCATAAAAAAAGAATTTAAAACTGAATTGATACAATTATAATAGGTTTAGAACTTTATTAATTACTCTCTCCCATCAAATTGCCATGCCAATAAGCTTTCCCCACACCAAGCATCGCCTTGGCAAACAACAGCCAAAAACCTGGAAACGATTAGCAACTACAACCAGCAATTCCAACTTCCACTACACATCTCGAAGGAACTGACTGGCTTTGGATACTAAAATTAAGGGATTATTGTTTGAAAGTTCAGAAGACAAAGTATATCATTCTCGGGCGAAAGATTCATTCCAAAATGCATCAAGGAAAGAAAACATGCAATTCGCCCCAGGGCTAAAGCCAGCAGGACCGGGTAGCCAACCATGAGATTTGACATTCAAGCTCCAGGCATGACAAGTAGTCTAGAATCAAATGATAACGAAGCATGTACACCCTTGAGTCAGTGAAAGGAATATGTCCCAAACCACAACACGAACATATGGATATATATTGCGGGTATATATAAAGAGAAAACAAAGAGGCGACTCTTGACATACTCAGATATCTACCACTGACTATAAGTTTTCAGACCAAGAGACCAAAATTATGCCCCCTTACATCATCATCAGACTAGGATTACGCTTTCTCAAATCCACCACTGTTCTGATGATGTTGCTGTTGCTCTGTATAATTGGATGCAGCCAAGCCAAGACCTTCATTCTGATGCTTCTGCCATCCACCCGTGTCAGCTCTGGAGTGAGCCCAATAGTAAGCTACTGAACCGATTAATGACAACAATGTCAGAGCAGCACCAGCAGCAAATACACCTTTGCGAAGAGTGGCACATGATATTTCGTTTCCACCAAACGCTCCTCGGTACTTTGTGTGGTACGCATTTCTTGCTGACCCAGCCAGTAAGCAAGCTTCAGCTCCCAAAAAGGTCACCCTATACTCTCAAAGCAATTCAGTACATTAGAGAGGAAACTGCCAACAGGTTTCTGTTCAAGGAAATTAAGACTAATTATTTTTTTCCTGGGGAATTAACTGCAGAGGCTTTTTGCACCATTCCATCTTTAGGAAGAAAAGAGAAATAAAAAGGTGACATGAATAAAAAGTATGAACTCCAACAAGACAGTAGATTCTGCTGAAACTATCAAGCAGTTTCTTTTACTCATACGATGGACCTTTTTAATGGGAGAGCAGATGCATATATATTATCATGTCAGCTGAAAGACCAATCCAATGGCAATGTCATGCGAATCATGCTGATAACAGGTTTGTAATGTTGACAGAACAAACATTATAGATCTGTGCTCCAATAGGGCAACACAACAAACTGTTTGAGCCTCAAACTTGACTGTACATTGACATCATGCTTCAATCCTCGATTTGAGCTTAATCTAACTCTACTTTCATGGTTAATGTCAAATCAGACAAAGCAATCGACAAACTACGATCATGGCCTTAAGTAAACTAAACCAAACCATCATCACCATTGTCACATTGAGCTTAAAACTTGAAATGATTCAAACAATAATTAGTTCCCAACAGCTGTCACATACTGTTTTGCACATGACATAGATTTGGATTCTAAAATTTCGACCACTAGCTTTCAATGTGAAAAGATTTAACAAGCGATGCACTCAAGGTTGACTTTATCTGGCTCATTCAGACCCCACCAGTAACAAAAACCAAACTGAAATCACTATATTCCTCAAAACCAACACTGACTGATGACTCAAGCTCAACTTATTATAAAAGATTCTTTCAAGCAGTCAGTCAGCACAAACAAGCAACTGGACAACCACTAAAGAATTAATGCCTTTCTGTTGGCAAAGAGACCAAAACCCAATTGTTGAAGAACACTCCATAACTTGAAACAGCCATGATCCATAGTCGAATTTGTTGAAATGTGAATGCTGGATGCTGTTTCTATTCTAGGATGCATTAAATGGTTAAAACATAATTATTATAACAGTGGAGATGAAAACTTTTGAGGTTGACTGAAGAGGATTAGAGATGCAGACGAACTTCCTCCTTTGCCTGATTACCGCTGAAAAGCCTTCAACATGGTTCCTTCGGCTTCCTCTAATAGGACTCCATTGCATTAGCTTTGGTAACAGGGGAAAAAGAATGGACACGAAGAGGTTTAAAATGCCGTGACTATGACCGGAGAGGTTTAAAAACATTAAGGAGGCTGAAACACGATCCATCGCACTAGGAACTTCTACGCAGCAGGGAGATAAAATCCACTTCCCTTCGGTCATTGTCAGTTTCATGAGGACGGTAACTGGAATGTCAATTTGTTCTTCACGGGACAAACACCATCTAAGAGCCGCGAAATTGATTTTCCCACCACAGACCATGACTCTCAAGAAAGAGAACGTTTTGCGCAGAACAACTTGAAGCTACTAGCTAAAGCACGGAGCAAGCCGAAATTGGACAATCTCACAACTAAATTTCCACCGACACCGCTGAATTTGCAGGCGGTTCATATAACGAGCGCCCAATTCAATAAACACGACACTCGTACAACCAGGCAATGCGGATCAGACAACTCTCAGTACAAAGCAAACAGCAGTTTCGGGCTAGTCGAAATTACCAGGAGAAGATGAAGAAGAAGATGGCGCAGGTGGTGACGGAGGTCCCGGTGAGGAGGCCTCGACCGAAGCAGAGGCACTTGGTGACGACGGTGACCACCATCTGGCTGACCAGCAGCAGCCCGAACGCCGACAGGCCGTAAATCGTGGACGCATCGGTGTTGTACACGCAGTAGGTGCGCTCGTCGTACTGGTCGGGCTTCACCGTCGCCTGCCGGAGCGCGGAAAGGGGAACCGAAATTAGCAAGCCGCGGCGCAAAAGCAGACGCGCTCGAGGAACATGGTGAGAGAGAGAGAGAGAGAGAGAGAGTTACAGTGCTGCGGCGGCGTTCGGCGCCGACGGCGAAGACGAAAGCGATGAGGTGGAGGGCGACGACGGCGGCGAGGACGGGGATGGAGACGGCCATTTCTTTTTTCCCGGCGGCGGCGGCGGCGGCGAGGAGAGGGAGTAGGAACGCGGGCGGGTTGACTCACACTGACTCGCTCACTGCGAAATAAATTTCCCTTTAATCCCACCCGTTAGCCGCGCGTGAATCGCACTCGAATTATATTTCTTTCGAGTGAGAGACACGGAAAGGCGAGGAAGGAATAGGAAGGTGGGGGAAGAAGTAGTAACGATCGCCTGCTTTGGCGGCCCACTGCGCGCCTGCGATCCAAGCCGTCGATGCTGAGTACTTCGGGGGGAAGCTGGAGAGATTGCGACCGACATGGAGGGCGGGGATTCGGGGCGATGGCCCGGAGGGATTTGGTTCGGCGCCCTCTCCTTTTTTGGTGGGGCCCATCTTCTGGACCGCTTTTTGACAAACGGGGAAACAAATGTCTGGAGAGACAGCTGGAGAGCCGTTGGATCCCGGAGGCGCCGATCCACCTGGACGGGTCACCAGAAGTCGCGGGTCGCGACGGCCCATTGCCCGCTTTAGCTTTCGGGTTTCTTTTTTTTTTATTATTATTTATCTTTTCCTTTTCTTTCCACGCGATATTGCGTTTTATTTTATCCGCCGCGAAATAAGGAGAGTGAAACTATAATAAATTTTCTGAATCTGCAGCGGAAGTAGATTAACCACTTGATTTGGACGGAGTGATTGGGAAACAAATGAGAGAATCTGACCAAATTATGAGGGAAAAAGGAAAACTACAAATAAATGTTTTGAATATTTAACGTAATCTCTTAATTTAGATGAATTGACTAAGAAAAGAATGAGAGGATCTGGATAATTATGAGGAGAAAAGTAAATAAAGATTTAGAGGAATTAAGTATAATCTTTTTTTTTTGGTAAGAAGGAATTAAGTATAATGTTATTTGATGCTAGTGAAAAAAGGAAAATAATATATTATTCATGAATATTTTCTTATGCATTTATGAATAAATGTAAAAGAAAGTATAAGTGAGGAAAAAAATTTATTTAACATGCACCTAAAAAATTGATCAAATCGATTTTTCAGGTAATTTTGTTTCGTAGAGAATGAATGATGAGGAAATTAATTTTTGGAAATGATTTTTTGCATTATTTATAAAAACGAATGAATTATAAATATTTTCTTTATAAAATTATTTAAAAATAGATTAATGTTCATAATAAAAATATTTTTCATTGACTAATTATTTCAAACAATACAAATTATTATTTTTATGAAAGTGTTTTTCAAACCATTTGCTATCTACAAAACAAACGGAAATCCTTCCTAATTGTTTTCTTTCATCTATTCCCTTCTAATTGGACAAGACAGCGTTCATTTACACTTCGTCACGCCTCTTAATCTTTCCTAACAAATATTGTGCAAGCCTTAATATTTATCAAATTTTTTTTCTAGGAAGTCACTTTGAAGAAAAAATGATAATATTTTCCGATGATTGGCTTAAACTTAAAAATGAATTAGAAAATATTTTCCATAATTTGATATCTTATTTGATTTTGCACTCTTTTTAATTATTTTTTATTTTTATTTTTTAAATATTTTTTAAATATTTTTATTTTTTTAATCAGCCGGTGATCAACCATGGGTGAGCTCGAAATTTCACTAAATTGGCGAGCTTAAGTCTCACTAGATTGGTGAGGCTTAGGTTTAAGCCCGACATTATGTTAACCGAACTCATTTCTCTCACCTTTCATGTGTTCAAATGAATAAAATACTACAATAACTACAAAACAATTATACAAAGCTTAAACAATATCAAAACCCTCCATTGAAATGAATATTTAAAGTTATTTGCAACATGAAGCTTAAACTCAAAACTTGATCATGTCATAAGATGATTTGTGAAGCACTTGAAGACCCATAAATTAGTCGACTCAAAATTGAGCCAAAAACCATAGAAATTTGGTTGGAAAGTCACTAAGGCGCGTTTGGTAACGTTTCGTTTAAAAATTGTTAGGAGAATGAAATAGAAAAAAGTGTTTACGTTCCTGGGAACAATTTCTCGAACAAAAAAGCGTGTTTGGTAAACTTGTTCTAACAAAAAATAAAACGAAACATGTTTGGTAAATTTGGATAATTTTTTTATTTCTTTTATTTTTTCTATTTTTTTCTTATTTTTTCTATTTTTCTTTTTTCTTTTTCATTTTTTTTTTTCTTCTTTTGGCGGTCGCCGGCCAAGGCCTTGGCCGGCGACCGGCCGCGAGCGAGGGCCGAGCTCGCCAATGGCGGGCGAGGCGCGGCCTCGCGGCCACCGCCCGGCGAGGCCGAGGCTCGCGCCGGCCCCGGGCGAGCTCGGCCTCGCCGGCCCGGGCGAGCTCGAGGCGGATCCGGGCGAGATCGAGCTCGCCCGGCCGGCGCGAGGTCGGCCTCGCCTTGATCCGGCGAGGCCGAGCTCGCCCGCCGGGCGAGGCGGCGCGCGGCCTCGCCGGCCACCGCCGAGGGCGAGGCCGAGGCTCGCCGGCCGGCCGGGCGAGCTCGGCCTCGCGGATCTGGGCGAGATCGAGCTCGCCCGGCCGGCGCGAGGTCGGCCTCGCCATGGCCGGGCGAGCTCGAGCTCGCCCGGATCCGGCGAGGCCGACCTCGCCCGCGGCCGCGAGCCTCGGCCTCGCCGAGCCACCGCCAGTCGGCGTCGCTGGCGGTGGCTCGGCGAGGCCGAGGCTCGGCTGGCCGGCGGGCGGGCCGGCCTCGCCGGGGACGGCGAGCGTCGGCCTCGCCGGGGCCGGCGAGCCTCGCCGTGGCTGGGCGAGGCCGCCCGGCCCTCGTCGTCCGGCCGGTCGGCCATGGCCGAGGCCGGCGACCGGCCAAAAGAAAGAAGAACAGGAAATTAAGAGAAAAAAAAAAAAAAAAAAAAAAGTATTTCGTTTGTGTTAAAAGTTAAACACAAATTTGTGTTTTTTTGTTTTTTTTTTTGTTCGCAACAAAAGAACAAAAAAGAAAGAAACGCACACAAACGCGTTTGTTCCTTTTTTGTTCCTGCGAACAAAAAAACAGAAATTTTTGTTCGCAGGAACATAAATAAGTGAACTACGCAGGCCCTAATTGTCCACTAATCATCACTCATAACCAACTTCAAAATTTTATTTAGAGCAAACCGTAAATCCAAATTGAGTTCCATAAAATCCTGCAATTCCACAACATTACAAAGTATTACTTCAATATATATTCGCAGCTCAACTACTCCTCAATCAATTCACTAGTTTAGAATCTATAAAATCTCAAATTTGTGTCGAACGGAGGAGTGAGTATTTATGGGGTGTTGAAAACGAAGTTGAATAGACTTGGCAAAGCCTGCGTTACGCAAAACCCTTTTCCCTTTTTCCTTTCCTTTCTTTCTTCTTTCTTTTTTTCTCTCTTTTTTCTTTCATTTTCCCGAGCGAGCTCTCGTTTTTTTTTTTTTTTTTATCTTCCTACTTATACCTCACTTTCTAGCTCTCGTTCACTTCACGCTGAAAATGCCCCTCCTTTTTCTTTTCCTTTTCCTTTTTCTTCTCTTTTGGGTTTCACCCCTATCTTTTTGACTTGATAAAAAGATCAAAATATTACAAAAATTGACCGAGACGACTTCGGTAGAAGAGGAGGATAATTGCAGATATGAGAACGGAAACCAGTCTCGCGATGGTGAAGTTCGAGATTCGGCTAACAGCGAGGGGCTCTTATCTCGGTCGGAGAAGATAAGTTTTGACTTCGATTCAAGACCAAATCTAGAACCTCATTGGGAGTTTCAAGGGTGAGACTGGTTGCGGAGTAGCTGCCGAGAATCGGAAGTGGGTATGGGAGGGGATCGAGGAGACAGACTGGGAGTGAAGGGATTTCCATGTCCAGGTTGAGAGGATGCCTGAAAAAGATGGGGATGGAAATTATTTTCCCTAATTCTAGAAGGGCATTTTTCATTGACCGGACAAGGTTTTCTTGAACCGCCCCTTTTCCACGCCCCAAAAGCCGAAAATGAGGAACACGTTCTTCGCAAAACAAACAGAGCTTAGTCTAGTCTTCAAGTCCAATCTTGAGGTCTCCTCTTCGAGTCTTCCATGTCCACTTTTCCAGTCAACTAAAGTGAATCAGCAGATTCCAAGAAGCTGAATATGCAAGAAGGAATTAAATAGCAAAATCATCCTCGTCTTTGAAGCAGAGTTTGTTTTCCAGTTCGTAGGATGGGTATAGAGCGTTGTAGTATATTACCAGTGCGTTAGCTTACATTCTCTTCCTCTCCATCTTGGTAGTGTCAGCCCAGTCAGTGAAATATGAGGATTGTGAGGCCACTATGTGTAGCAAGAGCGGTCCGAACATAAGCTATCCCTTTTATGTTGCTGGAAAGGGGAAGGAACTCTGTGGCCACCCTGGCTTCGAGGTTAGCTGCAAAGGAAGGGAAACTATGTATGGCAACTTGTCCATCAGAAGCATCTCTTATGATAAGCGGTCCTTTCAGTTAGCCACTCAGAATATGAATGACAGCGGTTGCTTTGTTCCTCATCCCTTCCCCCATATTCCCTATTATCTCTTCCAAAACTCCAGTTCCCAATATTACCTAAAGTTCTTCTATGGCTGCACTGATACATTTTCTACGGACTTGCCTCAATCTCGGCTAAGTTGCACTTCCGATCAGTTAAATTTCACGTTTGTTGTCCTAACACGTGGGGCAAAATGGCCAATACAGAAGGATGGATTATGTAATTCAAGCAGTAAAATACCGGTTGAACTGAAGGAGGGAATCCCCAACCCAACCATAAATAGTGTTGATTACAGGGAGCTCCTGAAGGATGGGTTCACATTGAACTGGACATTGATGACCAATGAGAGGTGTACCACGTGCAGACACAGTGGAGGTCGATGTGGCAGATCAAATGACAAAGAATTTGTTTGCTACTGCTCTGATGGATCTAGCCGCGAAAATTGTGACGCTGGTAAGTTTCACCAAGACTTAAGCAAATCCTTTTGCCTAATTTCCATTTTTATTTGTCAATCGTCTTCTTACAACGTCATGGTGTTTGGTCACTAGCGTCATTTTACGTGTCTGCATATCTCAATGTCCCCAGCAATGTTGCATATTTATCGTCTATTTTTTGCGGGGGGACTCCTCATATTGTCTCTGCTTTAATGTTGTAGGTAAAGGCAACGACTTACCAAAGAAAGGTGCCATTTGTAAGTAACATATACTTGATTTCTCAGCCATGCGTGTGAATTAAAATCAAGACTTTTGGCGATGGCACGATGCATTCCTTCTAGAAATCAAAATTCCTATTCCTTAATTATTTAAGGCGTTTTCACTATAGAAATGATTTTTTCTTGTTTTATATACACTTAGTATTTCCTATTGGTCACAGATGCTTCATTATGTGGGGTGGGTGCTGTTGCGATGGTTCTAGCATATCTTTGTAAAAAGAGATTTTGCAATTAGAAATCCATGGCCCCATGGAGCAAGATGAATGGGTTTGATAAATTTGAGACCGTTTTCGAAAAGGATGGTATGTCAATACCGAGAAGATATTCTTATGTTGAGATCAAGAGAATGACAAACTCATTCAAAGAAAAGCTCGGCCAAGGAGGCTATGGCTCAGTGTACAAAGGCAATCTCCCAAATGGTCGTCTTGTGGCAGTGAAGATCCTAAACAAATTAAGTGGAGATGGTGAAGAATTCATCAATGAGGTAAACAGTATAAGCAGAACTTCCCATGTCAACATTGTTCATCTGCTAGGTTTCTGCTTTCACAAAACCATAAGGGCTCTTGTCTATGAGTTTATGGCCAATGGATCTCTAGAGAAATTCATATATGAAGAGAACTATAGCAAGCTAGGTCATTGCCACCTTGGATGGGACACCTTGTACCAAATCTCCCTAGGCATTGCTCAAGGACTCGAATACTTGCACCAAGGTTGCAACTCAAGAATATTGCACTTTGATATAAAGCCGCACAACATTCTTCTTGATGAAAATTATCACCCAAGATCTCTGATTTCGGCCTTGCAAAAATTTGCCATCAAGACGAGAGCACCATCTTACTATTTGGTGCACGAGGAACCGTGGGGTTTATTGCTCCAGAAGTGTTTTGCAGGAACATTGGTGGAATATCTCATAAATCGGACGTGTACAGCTTTGGTATGACGGTGCTTGAGATGGTCGGTGGGAGGAAAAACATAGTGGCAGGTGTTGATCGAACCAGCGAAGTATTCTTCCCGCATTTGATTCACAAGCGTATCGAACTTCAGGAAGAGCTTGGACTGCAGAATATTGTGAATGAAGGAGACAGAGAGAAGGCTAGGAAAATGATAATAGTGAGCTTGTGGTGCATACAGACCAATCCTTCAAATAGGCCGATGATGAGTGAGGTGGTGGATAAATTAAGAGGCAGTGTTGACTGCTTGCAGGTTCCTCCCAAGCCCTATTTGTCTTCTCCATCCAGATCATCACCAACCGGTTCAATTTCCATGATTGTGTGAAACATATTCTGGTGAGGATACTTTTATAACCAAGAGCTTTAAATTCAATGCAATAAGGAACTTGTGTACAAAGATCGCTAGATGAGTTTACTAGAATTTTTCCACTATTATTTGTTGAACGTACTGAACTTTAAGCTGACTCGCAAGTTATATATTGCTAAGTCATTCATAGTACAAGAGCATCTTAACATGACTTTTCATCTTATGCAGTGCTATGTCAATACTCAGTGTAAAGTTGTGTCTGTATTAATAGAATCTATTAACCTCACAACCTGAATATTGGAATAGCCCACTTTCTTGCCAATGTGAAGTAGAAGCAATATCCTCGCAGAAGGCACCAAACACTTGCACCTCAACTTTGCAATGACACAGGCATGTGTATCTCAAGAACTGTGAAGTGCTAACCATGCCTAAAAGTCACCGAATTTGTAGTACTTTTCTTATTTAATCTCCCACTAGTTGGTATTCATACATTTGGAAGTAAGAATGAATTTGATCAAGCGTGAAACAACAAAGACTGTGCTTTCAATAACATGACATGTAAATAGGGTCGGGCAAGTTTATTTCATGACCAAGAAATGAGCAAGTTGCATCGTTGAGCTGAATTTACAGTAGGTGCTATATCTGGTAGGCTCATTTCATCTGCCTTCAACAATGGTGAGAATAATACTATTGGCAACAAAAATTCTTCTAGCTTTGTCAAGAGGAACCTATCTGTGGTTGTTGAACTCTCGGTGAGTATGTTTGTTCATACTAGGAAGATCCATAAATCTGACCATGAAGCATTGAAATAACGGTTGAAATGGTACATAGTAGCGCACTAATATGCATCTTAAGGCCTCAACGTCGAAGCATCTCCCAGATATTCCCCAGTTCACTAGTGCTAGTCTGCTAGAACAGAGTCTTCGTTCCACAATTTCCATACGGGTTAACACCCTGAAAAACCCTAAACTGATACACGACAAATTTACCAAAAACTATTTTTAACCATGAAAAATCTTAAACCGGTACACTTGTGATAAATTTATCCAAACTGACCATAAAAAACCCAAATTTGGTACACTTGTGACAAATTTACCCCAAAAGAATTTATACAACTACTAAAAAACTCAAACTGATATATTTGTGACAAATATACTTTCCATTAAATTGGATGAATACCACAAAAAATCACAAAAATTGTATAAATGTGATAAACAGGGAGTAAAATCTCAAACTAGTATACTAGTCAACTATCACATGTTGTTCAACTTAATAATTTGACAGTCAACTTTAACAAAAATTAACATAGAGTAAATTTATCATAAGTGTACAAGTTTGGGGTTTTTTAGGGTATTAACCCATTTTTATACCTGCAAAAATAAAAAAGTAAAAAGTAAAGATTTTGAGTTCAATTAATATTGAAATTTGGGTTGATGAAACTAGATTGAGTTCTCTATTGGTAACAACTTACGAATCCTAACAAGCTCAAGGATGGATCTTCCTCATTGAAGCTAGTGTTCTGTCTTCCACTTATGATCTTTGGCAATAGTACCCGAATCTAAAGGCATCTAATTTTTCTGAAACTGCCCTTCCATTGCATATTTTGGAGCCATGCAACCTCTTGCATTTCATGAATCAAGTTCATATTCCTTATGCATGCTATGTAGGAAAAAGGAAATCAGTACTAGATTAATAATGAGAGAGGTACTAACTGGAACTCTTAGTATATCTGCTCGATCTTCTTTGTCCCCAAATACCTTCGTCATTCCAAAATCTGAAATTTTTAAATTGAGCTCTTCATCCAATAGGTTATTACCTGTCTTAAGATTTCTTTGAATTTTATATAGTCTAGTGTCCGACAAAAACATGGTAGGCCTCGACAAATTCCATCAGCAATGCCGAACCGTCTTCTCCGGTCCAGCCGCTCTTGTTTGAGAGGATCTGACTTAGGCCATAAAAGTGAAATTCATATAAGAAGTTCAAATATAAAATAAATTTGTAAGTATGTGCAAAAGCAGACACGCTTAAGGAACATCACGTTCTGTCAAAACTTCGAGAAGAGAGAGAGAGTTACAGTGCTTCGGCGGTGCTTAATGCCGAAGGCGAAGACGAAAGCGATGAGGTGGAGGGTGACGACGGCGGCGTGGACTGGAACGGAGACGGCCATTTTCTTTCCCAGCAGAGGCGAGGAGAGGAGTAGGAACGCGAGCGGGTGGACTCACACTGACTCGCTCACTGCGAATTCTCCCCTTTTCCACTGTTCGCCGCGCGTGATTCGCAGTCGAGTATATTTCTTACGCAAGAGAGAGATGGAAACGGCGAGAAATGAAGAGGAAGAAGTAATGATCGCCTGCTTCGACGGCCCATCGCGCACCTGCGGTCCGAGCCGTTGATGCTGAACAGATTGCGACCGAGAGGGAGGGCAGGGATTCGGCGGTTGGTGGTTCGGCGTCCTTCCTATTGGTGGCACCCATCTTTTCGACCGCTCTTTGACAAACGAGGAAATGTTGTAGAATTGAAGGATTTTGCTGAACTCGATTTAAACTTACGGCTTGCTCCAAATTTGTATCATAACTTCAAATATTACTCTGATTAGACAAATGGAGGGTGCAAATACTTAGTTGGCTGTTAGATACAAAGTTGAAGGTAAAGTCCTCTTGACGCAAAACCTTCTCTTTTTCCTTTCCTTTTCTTTCTTCTTTCCTTTTTTCTCTTTTTTCTTTCATTTTCCCGAGCGAGCTCTCGTTCTCTTCACGCTGAAAGTGCCCCTCCCTTTTCTTTTCCTTTTCCTTTTTCTTCTTTTTTATGTTTCACGCCTATCTTTTTGACTTGATAAAAAGATCAAAATATTACAAAAATTGACCGAGACGACTTCAGTGGAAGAGGAGGATAAATGTAGACATGAGAAAGGAAACTAGTCTCGCGATGGTGAAGTTCGAGATTCGGCTAACAGTGAGGGGCTCTTAACTCGGTTGGAGAAGATGAGTTTTGACTTCGATTCAAGACCAAAACTAGAACCTCATTGGGATTTTGAAGGGTGAGACTGGTTGCGGAGGAGCTGCTCGGAAGCGGGTTTGAGAGGGAATCGAAGGGAGGGGGAGGGGGAGAGAGAGAGAGAGAGAGAGAGAGAGAGAGAGAGAGGGAGTGAAGGGATTCTAGAGAGAGAAATCGAGAGGTGCCAGAGAAGGCCTGGGAGGGATTTGCATGTCCAGGTTGAGAGGATGCTTGAAAAAGATGGGAACGGAAATTATTTTCCCTAATTTTAGAAGGGCATTTTTCATTGACCAGAAAAGGTTTTGTTTGACCACTCCTTTTCTAGGCCCCAAAAGCCGAAAAACGAGGAGAAAGTTTTTCGCAAAACAACAGAGCTTCGTCTAGTCTTCAAGTCCACTCTTCAGGTCTCCTCTTCTAAGTCTTCCATGTCCACTCTTCCAGTCAACTAAAGTGAATCAGCAGATTCCGAGAAACCGAATATGCAGGAAGGGATTACCAGTGAGAATGCCTACTTTAACGTCCAACTAGTAAAATCCTCCTTGTCTTTGCTTATGCTGATGCTCTTTATTGGGAGAGCGCGCACTTTGATATGTGCTATCGACTCCTTCCTTTTCTTCCTAAAAAACCAGAGTTTGTTTTACCGTTCATAGTATGGGTATAGAGCGTTGTAGTATTGACAGAGCGTTAGCTTACATTCTCTTCCTCTCCATCTTGGTATTGTCAACCCAGTTGGTGACGTATGAGGATTGTGAGGCCACTATGTGTAGCAAGAGTGGTCTGACCATAAGCTATCCCTTTTATGTTGCTGGAAGGGGATGGAACTTTGTGGCTACCCTGGCTTCGAGGTTATGTGCGTACGAGGGGAAACTATGTATGGCAACTTCTCCATCCGAAGCATCTCTTATGAGAAGCGATCCTTTCGGTTAGCAAATTGGTATATGGACGACAGCAGTTGCTTTGTTCCTCATCCCTTCACCTATTATCACTATAATCCCTTCCAGAACTCCAGTTTTCAGTATTACCTACATTTCTTCTATGGCTGCAGTGATACATTTTCTACAGACTTGCCTCAATCTTGGCTAAGTTGCACTTCTGATCAATTGAATTACGTGTTTGTTGTGCTAACAAGTAAGGAAAAATGGCCAGTACTAAAGGATGGATTGTGTCATTCAAGCAATAGAATACCAGTTGAACTGAAAGGGGGAATCTTAAACCCAGCCATAAAAAGTGTTGACTACAGGGAGCTCGAGAAGGATGGGTTCGCATTGAGCTGGACGTTGTTGACCAATAAGAGTCGTGCCGAGTGCATACACAGTGGAGGCCGATGTGGCGATCAAATGACAAGGACTTTGTTTGCTATTGCTCTGAGGGATCCTATCCCAAAAATATGTCATGCTGGTAACATTTATCAGGACTTGCTGCAATAAGCAAATCATTTTGTCTGCGTATTCTTACAACTTCCTAGTGTTTGATCACTAGCGTCATTTTAAGTGTCTCCATGTCCTCAACGAAGTTGCATCTTTTGCATCTATTTCTTGTAGGGGATTTTTCATACCGTCTCTGCTTTAACGTTGTAGGTAAAGTTAACAGTTTACTGAAGATATGTGCCATTTGTAAGTGACATATTCTTGATGTCTTAGCCATGCGTATTAATTAAAATCAAGACTTTTGGCAATGGCACGGTGCATGCCTTCCAGAAATCAAAATTCCTATTCATTTACCATTTAAGAAGGAGCTCTCACTATAGAAATGAATTTTTCCTATTTTACATGCACTCAGTATTTTATTTTGGTCACAGTTGCTTCATTATGTGGGGTGGGTGCTGTTGCAATAGTTCTAGCATATCTTTGTAAAAAGACACTTTGCAATTAGAAATCCAGGCCCCATAGGGCAAGGAAATGAATGGGTTTGATAAATTTGAGGTCATTTTCGGAAATGATGGTATGTTAATTCCGAGAAGATATTCTTATGCTAAGATCAAGAGAATGACGAACTTATTCAAAGAAAAGCTCAACTAAGGAGGTTATGGTTTTGTGTGCAAAGGCAATCTCCTAAATGGTCGTCTTGTGGCAATGAAGATCCTAAGCAAACTAAGAGGAGATGGTGAAGAATTCATCAATTAGGTAAACGGTATAAGAACTTCCCATGTCGACATTGTTCATCTGCTAGATTTTTGCTTTCACAAAACAAAAAGGGCTCTTGTTTATGAGTTTATGGCCAATGGATCTTTGGAGAAATTCATATATGAAGAGAACTATAGCAAGCTAGGTCATTGTCACCTCAGATGGGACACCTTGTACTAAATCTCCCTAGGCATTGCTCAAAGACTTGAATACTTGCATTGAGACTGCAACTCGAGAATATTACACTTCGGCATAAAGCCGCACAACATTCTTCTTGATGAAAATTATAGCCCTAAGATCTCCGGTTTCAGCCTTGCAAAAATATGCTATTGGGACAAGAGTACCATCTCACTATTCGGTGCGTGAGGGATCGTGGGGTTTATCGCTCCAGAAGTGTTTTGCAGGAATTTTGGTGGAATATCTTACAAATCGGATGCGTACAGCTTTGGGATGACGGTGCTTGGGATGACGGTGCTCGAGATGGTCAGTGGGAGAAAAAACATAGTGGTAGGTGCTAATCGAACCAGCAAAGTATAATTCCCACATTGGATTCACAAGCGCCTTAAACTTCAAGAAGAGCTTGGACTACAGAATATTGTGAATGAAGGAGACACTGAAGGCTAGGAAGGTGATAATAGTGAGCTTGTGGTGCAGACAGATCAATCCTTCAAATAGGCTGACGATGAATGAGGTAGTGGATAAGTTATGAGGCGGCATTACCTGTCTCCAAGTTCCTCCCAAGCCCTATTTGTCTTGTCCGTCAAGATCATCACCAACAATTTCAATGTCCATGATTGTGTGAAACATAGTTTGGCAAGAATACTTTTTTTAACTAAGAGCTTTAAATTCAATGCATTGAGCTATCCATAAGCTATTTCTATTATAGGATGCATTAAATGGTTAAAACATAATTATTATAACAAAGCCATTGAGGATGAGCAGCTTTAATGGAGATGAAAACTTTCGAGGTTGACTGAAGAGGATTAGAGATGCAAACGAACTTCCTCCTTTGCCTGATTAACGCTGAAAGCCTTCAACATGGTTACTTGGGCTTCCTCTAATAAGACTCCATTGCATTAGCTTTCGTAACAGGGGAAAAAGAATGGACGCGAAGGTAACCAGGGGGTCATTAACATGACAATTTGGTAGATTTTACAATGCCGGGACTATGACCGGAGAGGTTTAAAAACATTCAGGAGGCTGAAACACGATCCATCACACTAGGGACTTCTACGCAGCAGGGAGATAAAATCCACTTTCCTTTTGTCATTTTCAGTTCCAAGGGGACGGTAAATGGAATGTCAATTTGTCCTTCACGGGACAAACACCATCTAAGAGCCGCGAAATTGATTTTCCCACCACGGACCACGACTCTCAAGAAAGAGAACGTTTTGCGCAGAACAATTTGAAGCTACTAGCTAAAGCACGGAGCAGCCGAAATTGGAAAAAGGGCAGTGACTGCGCATCAATCTCTCACGACTTAATTTCCAACCGACACCGCTGAATTTGCAGGCGGTTCATATAACGAGCGCCCAATTCAATAAACATGACACTCGTACAACCAGGCAATGGGGATCAGATAGAGGTGTCAAAATAGGTTATGGACCGATTTTTGCACTCATATTTTTTTTTATATGGGTTGTATATAGGTAAGAGGTTTTAAAAACCCAACTAAAAATATGTTAAAAAGTGAGTGATGTAAATGGGTCGAAAATGGATCACTGTGACCCATTTTTGACCTGTTAGAAATATCAAGTGGGTTGGAACCTTAGAACCTATTCCTAAATTTTCAACCCAAGCCGCACACGATTTGTCCATTTTTAAATGTTTTTTAATAAAAAAATCAAAACTATAATTATTTTTTATATTTTAATTATTTTTTTCTTTTTTTTTTTTCTTTTTCCTCCTTCCTTAGCCGGTGGTTGGCAAGGCGATAGGCTAGGTGAGACTTGAGCTCGTGGTCGCCGACAACTGGCGAGGGCCTCGCTAGATCGGCAAGATCGAGCCCGTTCAACGCGGCGAGCTTGATCTCGCTTGTGGCTGGTTACGATTGGCAGGCCAAGAAGAAGAAAAGAGAAAAGAGAAAAAGTAAAAATAATAATTAAAAATTATATTTTAAAAAATAAAAATAGTAAAAATTATATTTTTAAAAATAAAAATAAAAATAATTAAAATTCGAATTTTAATTTTTTTTAAAAGAATTATAAAAATTTTCCATTAAATTTGTATTGCATAAACGTGTTTTAGCAATACTTTTTTTATAAAAAAAATCATAAAAATGAGTTTTCTTAAGTTTAGTTAAAGATTTTTTATGTTACAATTTACGATTACTCAATAGTATATTCACTTAAAACAAGAGAAACATGTACATGGTGTAATTCTTTATAAATATTTGAATTTATAAGTTTTTTTTAATTTTTTTTACTATTTTTAATTTAATTTGAAGTTTTAATCCAATTAATATATTGTAGGTGTGGGTTTTCTAAAATATTAATAAATTTTAACAATATGGATATGAATTGAGTATAAGTCGGGTATGAGTTAATTGATTAACGTTACAAATCGGGTTAAATTGATCAAATATGTTCGATCCATTTTCGATCCACCCAAATGGGTTAATGCTACGTTTGATCGTCCTGGATTTCGGGATAGGATTGGATATGATAGATATGAAATCACTAGGATTTTTTTATGTCCCGTCAAGTATTTGGTGAATCATAGTATTAAAGTCGGATATGTTCACATCACGTATACATTTTTTTTTATATAAATGACATATCATTATAAATGAATAAATGAAGATAGTGAAAATATCTCGTAACATTATTAATTAATTAATTAATTAATTATTATTTATTTTATTTTTCCTCTTTTTTATATTATTTTCATTATTATTTCTTTTTTCCCTTTCATCATTCTTTAATAAAAATTTATCAAATAGTAAACTGTACTAACATATTTAAAATACAAAATACCTAAAATATATAATAAATATAAATATTTAATTTATAAATTGAATGTTTATTATAACATAGAATTAAAATAAGATTAATTAAAAATAAATTTTTATATTTATATTTATTTTATTAAATTAGAATTCAAAATTATTTATATCGAAACATAATTTCAATTTTATTAATTTAATAAATTTGTTATTAAAAAAATTACTTTCCTATTATGGACGTTAGAAATCATATCCACTTTTATCCCACCCCATGATAATTTTATCATGTCTATATCCTCTTATATCCGACTATATCCTATTCCGAGTGAGCACCAAACGTAAAATAGAATAAATTATATTCTATTCCGAACTTTATCCCAACTACCAAACATAGCCTAAGATCAGACAACTCTCGATACGAAGCAAACAGCAGTCTCGCGCTAGTCGAAATTACCAGGAAAAGATGAAGAAGAAGTTGGCGCAGGTGGTGACGGAGGTCCCGTTGAGGAGGCCTCGACCGAAGCAAAGGCACTTGGTGACGACGGTGACCACCATCTGGCTGACCAGCAGCAGCCCGAACGCCGACAGGCCGTAAATCGTGGACGCGTCGGTGTCGTACACGCAGTAGGTGCGCTCGTCGTACTGGTCGGGCTTCACCGTCGCCTGCCGGAGCGCGGAAATGGGAACCGAAATTAGCAAGCCGCGGCGCAAAAGCAGACGCGCTCGAGGAACATGGTGAGAGAGAGAAGAGAGAGAGAGAGAGAGAGTTACAGTGCTGCGGCGGCGTACGGCGCCGACGGCGAAGACGAAAGCGATGAGGTGGAGGGCGACGACGGCGGCGAGGACGGGGACGGAGACGGCCATTTCTTCTTTCCCGGCGGCGGCGGCGAGGAGAGGGAGTAGGAACGCGGGCGGGTTGACTCACACTGACTCGCTCACTGCGAAATTTCCCTTCGAGCGAGAGATACGGAAAAGCGAGGAAGGAAGAGGAAGGAAGGGGAAGAAGTAGCAACGATAGCCTGCTTCGGCGGCCCACGGCGCACCTGCGATCCGAGCCGTCGATGCTGAGTACTTCGGGGGGAGCTGGAGAGATTGCGACCGACATGGAGGGCGGGGATTCGGGGCGATGGCCCGGAGGGATTTGGTTCGGCGCCCTCTCCTTTTTTGGTGGGGCCCATATTTTGGACCGCCTTTTGACAAACGGGGAAACAAATATCTAGAGAGATAGCTAGAGAGCCGTTGGATCCCGGAGGCGCCGATCCACCTGGACGAGTCGCCAGAAGTCGGCCCATTGCCCGCCGAGGTTTCGGGTTTCTTTTTTTATTATTTATCTTTTCCTTTTCTTTCTACGCGGTATTGTGTTATATTTTATCCGCCGCGAAATAAGGAGAGTGAAACTATGATAAATTTTCTGAATCTGCAGCGGAAGTAGATTAACCACTTGATTTGGACGGAGTGATTGGGAAACAAATGAGAGAATCTGAACAAATTATGAGGGAAAAGGAAGTAAAAGATTTAAAGGAATTATCTTGTGTTCTATTCCCAGGATGGACTGATTAAGAAAGGAACGAGAGGATTTGGATAATTATGAGGAGAAAAGTAGATATAGATTTAAAGGAATTAAGTATAATGTTATTTGGATGCTAGGGAGAAAAAAAAAAGAAAATAATATATTATTCATGAATTTGTTTTCTTATGCACTTATAAATAAATGTAAAATAAAAGTATAAGAGAGGAAAAATTAAGTTTATTTAAAATGCGCTTAAAAAATTGACCAGACCAATATTTCAAGTAACTTTATATTGCTCAAAACAAATGATGTGGAAATTATTTTTTTAGAAATTATTGCTCATGTCATTTATAAAAATGAATGAACAAAAAATATTTTTGTCATTTATGAAAATATTTAAACATAGATTATCGTTGATTATAAACATATTTTTCATTAGCTAATTATTTCAAAATATAAAAATTATTATTTTACGAAAAAAAATTTAAAATTATTTATTTTTTATGAAATAAATGGAATATTAATATTTGTTGTCCTTTCTAATCATTTCCTTCCGTCTATTTCCATCCAATTAGACCGATTGTGCTCCTTTGCACTTTATCATTCCTCATTATCTTTCCTTACAAATATTGTGCGAGCCTTAATACTTACCAAATACATTTTCTAAGAAGTCATTTTTCAGGAAAAATGATAATATTTTCTGGTGATTGGCTCAAACTTGAAAATAAACTAAAAAATATTTTCTGTAATTCGATATCTTATTTGATTTTCACACTCATTTTAATTATTTTTTATTTTAAATATTTTCTTTGTTAAATAAGATTTTTTTTGCTTTGTCCTCATCAAGCGATTGACCACAAGCAAGCTCGAACTATCACTAGACTAGCTTGAGCCTTAGGCTTGGGCCTGACATTATGTTAATCGAATTCATTTCACTCATCTTTCATGTGTCTACAAAATAGTTATATTAAGTTTAAACGGTAACAAAAATCTCAAAAAAATGAATATTTAAAATTATTTGCAATGTGGAGCTTACTCGAAACTTGATCCTACTATAAGAAGATTTGTGAAGCACTAGAATACCCATAAATTAGTCAACTCAAAATCAAGCCGAAAACCATCGAGAAAGTTGCTAATTGCCATCTAATTATCACTTATGACAAAGCCTTAAATTCAAATTGAACTCCATAAAATCTTACAATTCCACAATGTTATAAACTATTATTTCAATATATATTCACAAATCAACAACTCCTTAATCAAACCTCTTGTTCAAAATCCACGGATCCCCAAATTTGCTTACTAACCCATAGATGTGTCAAAATGGGTCACTTGTTTTTGACAAAAAGTAGTTAAATGGGTTTATTTTGATAGATGGATTTTAAGTGGGTCTTAAATGGGTCTTAAATGTGTTTGATTTTAACTTTTAAGTGCGTCTTAACTCTTAAGAGAGAGACTCTTTCTTCTCTTTTTAACTTTACAAAAATAATTTTTTTATAAATACCGAAATTATAATTATTTTATTTTCTTTATTTTTCCTGTTCTTTTCTTTTCTTTCTTCCTTTTTTATTTTTATTTTTTATTCTTACTTTCTTCTTCCTCCAAATGTCGGCACAAAGAATGGCCGATGACCAGCCTAGGTGAGCCGTCGGGCGAGCTCGAGCTCGCCGGATCGACGAGGTGGAGGCCTCGCCGGCACCTAGTGAGGCTCGAATCTCGCCGATCTAGCGAGACTCGAACTCGCCGGCGTTAGGTGAGGCTCGAGCCTCGCTAGATCCGGTGAGGTGCGAGCTCTTGAGCTCGCTGGACGCCGACGAGCCTCGAGCTCGCCCGACTTCGGTGGGCCTCGAGCTTGCCAAATCTGGCGAGGCTCAAGCCTCGCCGATCTAGCGAGCCTCGAGCTCTCTAGCGTCGGGCGAGCTTGAGGCTTGCTGTGGCCGGCCGTCGGCCGTCATCGTGGTCGGCGGCCGGCCAAAGAAGAAGAAGAACCAAAAAAAAAAGAAAAAATAAAAAAATATTGTAAAAATAAAAATAAAATAATTAAAATTCGATTTTTTTTTAAAATAATTAAAAAATAATTAAAATTCGATTTTTAAAAATAATTATTTTAAAAATTATAAAAATTTTCCATTAAATTTATGTTGTATAAAAATATTTTAGCAATACCATTTAAAAAAATAATATATATATAAGAAATAAGCTTGGAAGTTTTTTAGTAATATAATCTTTAAAAAAAAAACATAAGAATAAGTTTTCCTAAATTTGATTAAATATGAAAATATTTTATTAATATGGGTCAAGTCGGTATGGGTCGGGTATGGGTCGGGTCGAGTATGTGTCGAAAAATTTACATTAAGCTTAAATGGGTTAATGGGTGAATTTGGGTCGACTCATTAATGACCCAACTCAAACCCGACTTGACTCACCCGTTTAACACATCTACTAACCCAAGACGAATAGATAAGTGAGTACAAATACCACCGGCCGTGGTGACTCCGCTAAGTAGGCTTCAGTCCTTTGAGGGAAGGTCAAGAGTTCGAAACTCTTGCAACGCAAGTTGCAAGGGGGCTAGCGGGCTATTAGGTGATTGATGCGTAGCGCCAGAGTGATGGTTTCCCCGCTAGCGTCATCTGAGGGTTTACGTGGCGGCTGTCGGCCAAAGTGGTTCCTCCAGCAAAAAAAAAAAAGAAGATAAATGAGCACAAATGGTGCGTTTGGAATTGGCTTTGCAAAGGATCTTTGGGCTTCTAAGGATACTTAAGCTAAAGTTGGGGTGTTTGGGAATAACTTTGAAATTCCCATTAAGCCAAAGTTGGCATTCTCAATGCTGAAAGCCCAAGGCAGGTGTGAGGGTGTCTTAGGCTTTCAGCTTTCTCGGCATACAAGAGGCACTATTAACTTTTTTTTTTCTTCCCAAATTGTCCTCACTTACGCTCGATTTTTCCGGTTTTGCCCTTGTCATTGTACTGTTCATCTTCTTCTCCAAGTTGGTCGACAGCTCGAAGCTATGAGCAGTTGCCGACGACTCGGCATGGTCGCGGTGGCCCAGGCGACTGTTGCTAGGGAGTGGTGCGATTGCCACCCTATCCGAGTCACGGCGACCGCCGTGGTCGCGGTGAGATTTGGATCACGCGACCTCGCTGCCCCCAGATCCGGGGCGGTGAGGTTGTGGCGGTCGTGGCGAGGTTCGGGGCGGCGAGGTCACGCAACCCCGCCGTGACCCGATCCGGGGCGATGAGGTCCTCCCGCAACCTCACCACCCCAGATCTGGGTCGCAGCGAGGCCGCCTGACGTTCGGCGGCCCTCGCCGGTGGTCTTCGGGGTCGCTCAACCCTAGGCGGCCCTCTCCGGTTGTCCCCGAGGCTACCCGAGTTAGATGCGGCTGCCGCAACAAATTTAGATCGCCGACGGCCGCTTGCTCTTGCCGATCAATTTTATTTATTTATTTTTCTTTTGATAATTTTTTTTTATCACAAAAGTCATTTATAAATATAATTCCTTCAAATGCCATTTTGCTTAAAGGTACTTCACAATGGACTTTTAAAGTATGATTTAACAAACACAATTTGCATTATGAAAAGTCCTTTCAACCTAAAGTCATTTGCATTTTCCTAATGGCTTTTCCCAAAAGTCCAACCAAACGCATCCAAACCAGGTTGTTTACAAAGTCAACTAGACTTGGCAAAGTCCTCGTTACGCAAAACCCTCCTCTTTTTACCTTTCCTTTCCTTTCTTCTTTCTTTCTTTTCTTTATTTTTTCTTTCATTTTCCCAAGCGATCTCTCGTTCTCTTCACCTTGAAAGTGCCCCTCATTTTTCTTTTTCTTCTTTTTTGGGTTTCACCCCAATCTTCTTGACTTGATAAAAAGATCAAAATATTACAAAAATTGACCGAGACGAGTTCAGTCAAAAATTGACCTATGAGAAAGGAAATTTCTCTCGCGATGGCGAAGTTCGGGATTTGGCTAACAGTGAGGGGCTCTTGACTCGGTCAGAGAAGATGAGTTTTGACTTAGATTCAAGACCATATCTAGAACCTCATTCAGACTTTGAAGGGTGAGACAGGTTGCAGAGGAGCTGCTCGGAAGTGAGTTTGGGAGGGGATCGAGGGGAGAGAGATAGTGGAAATGAAGGATTTTAGAGAGAGAAATCGAGAGGAGCTAGAGAAGGTCGGGGATGGATTTCCTTGTCCAGGTTGAGAGGATGGAAATTATTTTTCGCTAATTTTAAAAGGGCATTTTTCATTGACCGGGAAATGTTTTGTTTGTATTAGTTATTTGCGCAACTATGTAAAAGTTACATGTTAGGGATTATTTAATGGCAAATAAGTTTTTTTTTTTCATTCATTGTCCAATTTATATGAATGAGGTTCATAAAATCAGTTACGACTAAACATATTCTTAAAGTATTAAGAATCGACCGGAAACTGTTTAAAGATTTAGCATAACTATAAACCTATCACACATATTCTTAACATTTTAAGAATAGGTTCAGTCATAACTGATCTTATGGACCTCATTTATATAAATTGGACAATGAATGAAAAGAACTTATTTGCTATTAGATAATCCATAACATGTAACTATTACATGGCTGTTTTAGGGCATATAGCTAACAATCTCTCACTTGCACTAAAGCCAACCTATCTCACTTCTCAAACCCATCTTGGTAAGATGTATTTCAAAAGAAGATTGAGAAAATACTTTAGTGAATGGATTCACCACGTTTTTCATAGAGGCTATTTTCTGCAAGGTGATATCACCTCTCCCAACAATCTCTTTGATGAGATGGAAGCGCCTTTAAATGTGCTTGGATTTCTAGCAAGAGCTTGACTCCTTAGCTTGAGCTATTGCCCCATTGTTATCACAAAACAATGCAATCGGCTCTATAATGGAAGGAATGAACTTCTTCATCCAGCTGCTTTAGAAGTAGCTACATACTCTACTTCAATAATGAATTAGTAAATATGCTCTGTTTGGAACTTTTCCAACTAACTGCACCACCATTGAACATAAAGACAAACGCAGACGTTGACTTATAGTCATTAGAATTTGATTGAAAATCAGAATATGTATATGCTTCAACTTTAAAGTCTCCTTCTCCATATATCAAGAACAGAACCTTAGTACTTCTCAAGTACTTAAGGATAGTCTTGATTGCTATCTAGTGTTTTTCACCTGGATCATACTGATATCTGTTAGTGATGCCTATAGCATGCATAATATTAGGTCTTGTACAAAGCATAACATATATTATGCTTCCGATAGCGGATGCATAAGGCACATTTGCCATCTGCTCTCTTTCCTTAGGATTATTTGGACACATGTCCTTGGAAAGACGGATTCCATGCCTAAAAGGCAATTATTCTCTTTTGGAATGTTGCATGTTGAAACGTGTCAACACTTTGTCTATGTACGTAAATTGTGAGAGGTCAATCATTCATCTAGATCTATCTCTATAGATCCCGATACCTAGAATATAGGTTGCCTTTCCTAAATTTTTCATGGAGAACTTTTGAGACAAGAATATCTTGATCGATGATATCATAGGCATATCATTTCCGATCAATAGTATATCATCCACATATAAAATAAGAAACACAATTGCATTCCCATTGACCTTTTTGCATACACAAGGTTCATGCAGGTTTTTGATGAAATCAAACAATTTGATCACCTCATCAAAACGGATGTTCCAACTTCTGGAGGCTTGTTTGAGTCCATATATGCCTCTCTTAAGCTTGCAAACCTTCTAATTACCATAATCAGACTCAAAACCTGGTGGTGGTTCCATGTAGATGTCTTCTTCTAGAAATCCATTTAGGAAAGCTGTCTTGACATTTATTTGGAATATCTCATAGTCCAAGTGTGTAGTTATAGCCAACATAATCGGAATAGATTTTAACATGGCTACATGTGAGAAATTCTTGTCACAATCCATCCCTTCTATTTGAGAATATCCTTTCGCCACTAGCCGTGTTATATGTGCCAACCTGACCATCAACGTTTATCTTCCTCTTGAAGACCTATTTACAGCCATTTGGTACAATACCATCTGACAGGTTAACTAGAGTCCAAACGTCGTTGGAATACATAGAATTCATTTCCGATTTCATGGCCTCCAACCATTTATCAGAATCAATGTCAAACATTGCTTTCTCATAGGTGTTCAAATCACTTGATTGATCACTTTCATTCACAATAAATAAGGGATTGATACATTCAATCAAGTGTCTATAATGAACAGAAGGACATGACATTCTCGTACTACTCCTCTGAAGTTGTGTATCAGAAGCTCCCATTAAATCTTACGTTCACATTTGAGGTCTGCACTTGAATCTGATTATTTGCTACTCCATTGGTTTCTTCTTGTAAGTCTATTTTCTGCCCAGCTCCACTTTCTTAGATGAATTGATTCTCTAGAAATGAAGCATGTCTACTGATCGAAACTCTTTGATCAGAATGAAAATAGAAATAATATTCAAGACTTTCTTTTGGATATCCAATAAAGCACCCATGTTCAGATCTTGCCTCCAATTTGTCTGTCTTTAGCTTTTTGACATAAGCTAGACAACCCTAAATCTTAATATGATTAAGACTTGGTTTCCTACTATGCCTTACCTCATAGGGCATAGTCAGAATGGACTTAGTTGGAACTCTATCCAATAAATATGTGACTGTCTCAAGGGCAATATCCCCAAAGGGATATGGGTAAATCGGTATAATCAATCATAGATCGCACCATATCCATTAAAGTGTGATTCCTTCTCTTAGAAACACCATTGTGTTTTGGAGTTCTTAGAGGTGTCCATTGTGATAAAATGCTGTTGTCTCTAAGATGATTCAAGAACTCAGTATTTTGGTATTCACCTCATCAATCAAATCGAAGAGCTTTAATACTTGTTCCTATTTGTTTCTCAACTTCAACTTTGAACTCCTTGAACTTTTCAATGGATTCAGATTTATACTTCATTAAGTATAAATAACCATACCATGACATATAATCTGTAAAGGTAATGAAGTAAGAATAACCACCTCGAGCTGATTCATTAAGTGGATCACATACATCAGTATGTATTAATCCTAAAATGTTAGTAGCTCACGCACTTTGTCCTACAAAGGGTGCATTTGTCATCTTTCCTAAAAGACATGTCTCACAAGTTGAGTACGGTTCAAAGTATGATGGATCAATATATCCATCTTTACTCAACTTATCGGTCCTATCCTCTTCAATATGACTTAATCGGAGATGCCAACATATTTCCGGTGTAGTCTATCTCTCGGTCATTTATTGGTCACGACATTTATATCATTTTGCTTATTGACATTGATAATCACATTACCATACATTATAATGGTATAAAGATTATTGGTCATCTTACCAGAGCCAACACATCTTTTATCATAATAAATGGAACACACATCATTAGCAAAAGAAAATTCATAATTCTCTTTGCTCAAATGAGGTATAGAGATGAGGTTCCTGACCATATTCTTATAATGCAAACAATTATTTAAAACCAGTATATGTCCTAAAGGCAAAGATAAATGATAAGTCCCTATAACTAATGCAAACTATCTCTTTTTGCCTCAACATCCTGCTTACTTCTAGATTCTACAAAGACATAGAAATATGTGAAATTGCAGTAGAATCTAGAACCCATAAGTTGGATTCATAATCAACCGCAAGGTTAGTTTCAGTAAGCATAGATACCATACCTTTATAAGGTCGACTCTTCGACTTGACCTTCAAGCTCACGAGGTACTTATTGCAATTCCTTTTCCAATGTCCCTTGACACGAAAATAGCGGCAATTCCCTTTTTCAATTGTGGGCTTGGACGCGTAGCAAGCTTTGTGGACTACTTTCATTTCATTTTCTTCAAAGTAGTCTTACTCTTTGAAGCCTCTGCTACAGCCATTACAGTGGGCCTTGTGTTGTTCATTTCCTTCTCATAAACCACTAGCATGTTATGCAACTCAGTAAGAGTTTTCTTCATCTTATGCATGTGGAAGTTCTGGACAAATCCAGAGAAGGAATCAGGCAAAGACTGGAGTATTAGATCCACGGCTAATTCGTTATCCATGATAAGATTTAGTCTAGATAACTCCTCAATGTGCCAAATCATCTTCAAAACATGGTCATTTACCGATGATCTTTCAACCATTCTCATACGGCACAATCCCTTAGATATCTCATATCTGGAGATACGACCGTTCTCATCAAAAAAATCCTTTAGATGTACGATGATTGAGTAAGCACTTTCCATGGTCTCATACTTATTCTAAAACTCACTGTTCATAGAAGCAAGCATGTATGACCTAACTTTTAGATTATCTTCGCGCCACTTCTCATAAATTTCGCACTCCTCTTCGGAACCACTCGGAAAGTGTTTTGGCAAGTTCTGATCAGGCACATACCTGATCTTCTCGGAATTGAGAACAATTCTCAAATTCCTTACCCAATCAGTATAGTTGGGTCCCGTTAGGCAATTCTTGTCAAGAATTGAAGCAAGTGGGTTTGTTGTGGCCATTTTTCAGAGCATCAAAAATCAATGCAGAAAAATAATTGTTAGCCGTTGACTTTCAACAAATATTTCATTGTGGCCTTTGAATGAAATATTATATCCCACTATTCTTTTCAAATCCTACACTCCTTAGGATGAGAAATAGTAATCTTCGTCGGGAAAAGATCACTAATGGAGATTGGAGTCCCACCGGTTCATAGTCCACCTCACCTAACAGTTATTGGTGTCCTCTGAACTTAGTGAGTGAATCACATATCCAACGCATCACATGCAAGTCCCAATCATACTTCGGCCTATAGATCACGAAAGTCTCACCTGATAGTTATGGTCAAGTTTACCCCATCATCTCCAGCAAGTATCTAGGACACAAATGATTCCTCACCTAATAGTTATTGGAAATCATTTGGCCTAAACTTCGCACTATCAGATGTATAATGGAGTGATCCTATGTTCTTGAATAGCAACTAACTCCAATATATCCATAATCAGCCAATCAACCATCAGAACATAGGAACAAACCATGACGATGGTAGGCCATGAGTTCAAGCACCCGTCATAACTTAGCACCACAATAATGAGATTTTTCTTTATTATCAATGGTCTTACCTTGCTTATTAACCGATTAATATGCATATCAAATAAAAATCTGAAAGCAACTTTAAAAGAATTCTCATCACAAATGAGAATCAATCATTAGAACATATAAACAACATGAACCAATCAACAATTTAAAGCACAAAAATGTCTAAGGATTGGCTATGATATCACTATTGGTGTTTGTTTCGATAAACAAGTATACATGCATAAGTAAATTGAGACCAAAAGTTTGATCGTAGCGGAAGTAAAAACACTTATACACGTGTTTCCATAGCATTTACGTGCATTTTAACAAAAATGCATAGAAAAGCTAAAGGGGCTAATCATATTAACCTTGTATCGTGCTCCAAAATTTGGTTCAGAAGTTTCTTCGGAATCTGAACATGAATGTCTGATGTTCTCACAGCTGTAGTTCTAACGTTCTTCAAACTCTGAATGCGAACGTCTAACGTCTTATGGTAACACCGGTTCTAACGTTCTTGAATTCTTGACCAAGAACATCTAACGTTTTCCGATAATACTGGTTCTGATGTTCTTCAGATGTGGAATGTTTGATCTCTTCACAGGCTCTAACATTCTTCAAATCCAGCCCCACAAGTGTCGAGTCTCTAGTTCAGACATACCACCAATTCTCATGTTGAACAAAAGAGAGAAATTGAGAGATCTCATAACTACAGTTGTGTTAACAATTGCTCTCGTGTGAGTGATTTTGTTGATCAGTATCAGCACTCTCAATTATCGATTGTTGATTGTCGATTGTCCATAATCTAGTTATCGGCTTTCTATATTACCTTTTATAGCCAGTGCATATTACATTTAAATTAGCGTGTTAACTCTAAACCATTTTATAATTAATTCTGCCATAACTCCTGATAGACGTAAGTTATGATACCGTTACAGACACTAATTCGGGCATTAATTCCGTAACTGTTACATAGCATTATTCCAGATATTTATTTGTAATTGTTACAAGTCTTTATTTTGTTGAGACCGATGTGTTCTCAAGCTTTACTTCAGTATTGGATACTTAAGGAGATGATGAGTCACAGATAATTGTGTATTGTGATATCTGAGCTAGAACATAGGTGCTTGTCTTGGACAAGTTCACTGAATGTGACATACATAGAATGATTGGTGACATGGAAGTTTTTAGCGGGGTCAATGTCTAATTGTACATGCTTTGGTTAGGTGTAAGATTCTTAGACCTGAGGCACGATGCTGACTTATATGATGGATGGCTATGGTTCACAAGTGCTCATATTGATACTTTGTTGAATTGTCTTTGTGCTTGATCGTCATAGTTTGTTCACATACGAATGTACATGCGTGCGCAATATGGAATATGTCTTATTGTTATATATAGATATACAAGATTGATGTCTTATGTGATCTAATTGTGACATTGTATTGAAATCTTCAGTCAGGGTTGTAATCGAGAATGAATGGTTCATATCTCAAATAAATACATATCAATTAAATTTGGGCATATGATCAAATTGGTGGCTTGACCAATAGTTCCATGGCTTTTGTTCGATTGGGACATAGTGAGATATAATGATCGAATTACACGATTGCCAAAGCTAACGAGTTCATTATGTTCTGAAAACATTTTATACTATTTGGGTAGCCATGATATATTGCTAGATGTCACTCATAGTTTGCAAGAACAGGAGATTGATATGGACAATCAATTCTCTTGGTTGTGCTAATGTGTTAGTACAAGTCTTGTTGCCAGCTCAGTAATAAACTTAGGGATGTCACTCATCATAACAAATTAGAATGACATTTGAACGAGAGAGAGAATATTGCAAATGTGTTTGCAATTGAGCCAATCAGATTGAGTCGGGCTAGAAATAAAAGTTCTGATGAAGGGGTTTCGGAGTCTACAAAGTCTAAAATGGGTTTTAGACTCTACAGCCGAATCTAAAATCTGAAACATGTTCAAGTTCGGTGACCGAATTAATAATTCGAAGTGAGTTTAGAATTAATAGCCGCGTTAATGATCTGAAGTGAGTTTAGAATTAATAGCCAAATTAATGATCTAAAACCGTTTCAAACTTAATGGCTAAATTAAAGATCTGAAATGGTTTTATATCTAATGGTCGGTCACATCAATGATCTGAAACAGTTTCAGAATAAATGGACAGTTTAATGATTTGAAACAGATTCAAATTTAAATGACTACTTAATACTCTGAAACAATTTAAGAAGTAACAGTCATATTAAATATTTGTAACAATTACAAAGTTAATACTCAGAATAAAGATTTGTAACAGTTACAAATGAATGTATGGAATAATGCTCTGTAATAATTACAGACTTAATGCTTGAATTAGTGTCTGTAATGGTATCAGAACTTACGTCCGTTAGGAGTTACGGCTGAATTAATTCTAAAACGATTTAGAGTTAATGCGTTGATTTAAATGTGATTTGCACTGGTTATGAAAGGTAATACAGAGAGCAGATCACCGAATGATGGACAATCGACAATCAACAATCAAAAATCGAGAGTGCTGATATTGATCAATAAAATCACTCACATGAGAGTAATTGCTAGCACAATTGTAGTTGTGAGATCTCTCAATTTTTCTCTTCTAGTCAATTTGAGAATTGGTGGTGTGTCTGAACTAGAGGCCCAACACTCGTGGGGTTGGATTTGAAAAACGTTAGAGCCTTTGAAGAGATCAAACGTTATGCATCTAAAGAACATCAGAATCAGTATTAATCGGAAGCCGTCAGACGTTCGTGGTCAAGAATCCAAGAATGTCAGAACCGGTATTACTAGAAGGCGTTAGATGTTTGCAGTCAAAGTTTGAAGAACATCAGAACTACTATTGTGAGGACATCAGATGTTCGTGTTCAGAATCCAAAGAAACTTCTGAACCAAATTTTGGAGCACGATACAAGGTTAATATGATGAGCACCTTTAGCTCTTCTATGCGTTTTTATTAAAAATGTACGTAAATGTTATGGAAACACGTGTATATGTGTTTTTACTTCTGCTGCGATCAGACTTTTAGTTTAATTTACATATGCATGTATGTTGGCAAAAGAACAGCCCAAGTGCCATAACTTGGCACGGATGGACACTTAAGTGCTATAACTTTAAAATGGTACACTTGAGTGCCAGTTTTGAAGTCAAATGGGACACTTAAGTGCCACTCCGGCGAAAATCCGGTCAAATGGGCGACGTGGCGACTTTCCGGCGAGTTTGGTCCAAAACGGCGTCGTTTTGCACGACGTGGCGGAGAAAATGCAAAAACAACGCTGTTTCGTGTCTACTTATAAATAATAATATAAAAATTAATTAAATTAGATTTAAAATTAATTTTATTTAAAATATTCAAAAAATTTAAAAATTTAAAAAATTAAGAAAATTTTAAAAAATTAAAAAAATGGGGGGGGGGTCGAACGGGGTGGGCGAGGGCGAGCCCTGCGCCGCCGCCGCCTCCTCGCCCTCGCCGGAAGGGCGGCCGACGGAGGGGGAGGGTCGGCGGGGTCGCCGGCCCTTGGCCGACCGACGACGAGGGCTGCGAGCCCTCGTCGGATCGCGAGGGGCCGCGACCCTCGCCCTAGATCTGGGCGAGGGCTCGCGGGCCCTCGCCGGCCAACCCTCCCCACTCCGTTGCCGGCCCTTCTCAGCGGCGGCGGGGAGGCGGCAAGGGCTCGCAGGAAAATGGCCACATCGCCATTTTGCCAGATTTTATCCGGAGCGGCACTTAAGTGTCCCATTTTACTCCGATATTGGCACTTAAGTGTACCATTTTAAAGTTATGGCACTTAAGTGTACCATTTTAAAGTTATGGCATTTAAGTGTCCCTCCGTGCCAAGTTATGGCACTCCAGGTGTCCCAACCTCCACGTACGCTTGTTTATTGAAACAAACATCAACAGTTTGACTACTCGCTTTCTACGGCCCGTAAGCCGAAAAATGAGGAAAAAAGTTATAGCAAAATAATGGAGCTCGGTCTAGTCTTCAAGTCCACTCTTCAGGTATCTAATTTTCCAGTCAGCTGAAGTGTATCGGCAGATTCCAAGAAACTGAATACGCAGAAAGGAATTACCAATGAGAATGCCTTTTTTAACGTATAAATAGTGAAATCATCCTTGTCTTTGCTTATGCTGATGCTATTCATTGGTAGAGCGCGCACTTTGATGTGTGCCGTCGACTCCTTTTCATTGACCGGACAAGGTTTTCTTGAACCGCCCCTTTTCCACGCCCCAAAAGCCGAAAAATGGGGAACACGTTCTTCGCAAAACAACAGAGCTTAGTCTAGTCTTCAATTCCAATCTTGAGGTCTCCTCTTCGAGTCTTCCATGTCCACTTTTCTAGTCAACTAAAGTGAATCAGCAGATTCCAAGAAGCTGAATATGCAAGAAGGAATTAAATAGCAAAATCATCCTCGTCTTTGAAGCAGAGTTTGTTTTCCTTTGAAGGATGGGTACAGAGCGTTGTAGTATTGCCAGAGCGTTAGCTTACATTCTCTTCCTCTCCATCTTGGTAGTATCAGCCCAGTCGGTGAAATATGAGGATTGTGAGGCCACTAGGTGTAGCAGGAGTGGTCCGAACATAAGCTATCCCTTTTATGTTGCTGGAAGTGGGAAGAAACTGTGTGGCTACCCCGGCTTCAAGGTTCGATGTGAAGGAGGGGAAATTATGTATGGCGGCTTCTCCATCCGAAGCATCTCTTATGAGAAGCAATCCTTTCGGTTAGCAACTCGGTATATGAATGACACCGGTTGCTTCGTTCCTCTTCCCTTCACCCAACTTGGCCATAATCCCTTCCAAAACTCCAGTTCCCAGTATTACCTAAAGTTCTTCTATGGCTGCACTGATACATTTTCTATAGATTTGCCTCAATCACGACTAAATTGCACTTCTGATCAATTAAATTACACGTTTGTTGTGCTAACACATGGGGAAGAATGGGCAGTAAGGAAGGATGGAGACTATAATTCAAGCAGTAGAATACCAGTTGAACTGAAGGAGGGAATCCCCAACCCAACCATAAATAGTGTTGACTACAGGGAGCTCCTGAAGGATGGGTTCGCATTGGACTGGACATTGTTGACCAATAAGGGTTGTGCCAAGTGCATACACAGTGGAGGCCGATGTGGCAGATCAAAAGACCGAGACTTTGTTTGTCATTGCTCTGATGGATCTAGCCGCGAAAATTGTGACGCTGGTAAGTTTCACCAAGACTTAAGCAAATCCTTTTGCCTAATTTCCATTTTTTTTTGTCAATCGTCTTCTTACAACGTCATGGCGTTTGGTCACTAGCGTCATTTTACGTGTCTATATATCTCAATGTCCTCAACAATTTCGCTTATTTATCATCTATTTTTTTGCAAGGGATCCCTCATATTGTCTCTACCTTAACGTTGCAGGTAAAGGTAATAGCTTATTGAAGAAAGGTGCCATTGGTAAGTAACATATACTTGATTTCTTAGCCATGTGTATGAATTAAAATCAAGACTTTTGGCAATGGCATGGTGCATGCCCTCCAGAAATCAAAATTCCCATTCATTTACCATTTAATAAGGAGCTTTCACTATAGAAATGATTTTTTCCTATTTTATATACACTTAGTATTTCCTTTTGGTCACAGTTACTTCATTATGTGGGGCGTGTGCTGTTGCAATGGTTCTAGCATATCTTTGTAAAAAGAGATTTTGCAATAAAAAATCCATGGTCCCGTGGAGCAAGAAGATGAATGGGTTTGATATATTTGAGGTTGCTTTTGAAAATGATGGGATGTCAATTCCGAGAAGATATTCTTATTCTGAGATCAAGAGAATGACGAACTCATTCAAAGAAAAGCTTGGCCAAGGAGGCTATGGTTCTGTGTACAAAGGCAATCTCCCAAATGGTCGTCTTGTGGTAGTGAAGATCCTAAGCACACTAAGAGGAAATGGTGAAGAATTCATCAATGAGGTAAATAGTATAAGAAGAACTTCCCATGTCAACATTGTTAATCTACTAGGTTTCTGCTTTCACAAAAGCAAAAAGGCTCTTGTCTATGAGTTTATGGCCAGTGGATCTCTAGAGAAATTCATATATGAAGATAACTATAGCAAGCTAGGTCATTGCCACCTTGGATGGGACACCTTGTACCAAATCTCCCTAGGCATTGCTCAAGGACTTGAATACTTGCACCGAGGTTGCAACTCAAGAATATTGCACTTCGACATAAAGCCGAATAACATTCTTCTTGATGAAAATTATCACCCCAAGATCTCTGATTTCGGCCTTGCAAAAATATGCCATCAAGATGAGAGCACCATCTCACTATTTGGTGCGCGAGGAACAACGGGGTTTATCGCCCCAGAAGTGTTTTGCAGGAACATTGGCGGAATATCTCACAAATCGGATGTTTACAGCTTTGGTATGATGGTGCTTGAGATGGTCGGCGGGAGGAAAAACATAGTGGCAGGTGTTGATCGAACCAGCGAAGCATTCTTCCCACATTTGATTCACAAGCGTCTTGAACTTCAGGAAGAGCTTGAACTTCAGGAAGAGCTTGGACTGCAGAATATTGTGAATGAAGGAGACAGAGAGAAGGCTAGGAAGATGATAATAGTGAGCTTGTGGTGCATACAGACCAATCCTTCAAATAGGCCGACGATGAGTGAGGTGGTGGATAAATTAAGAGGCAATGTTGATTGCTTGCAGGTTCCTCCAAAGCCCTATTTGTCTTCTCCATCCAGATCATTACCAACTAGTTCAATGTCCATGATTGTGTGAAACATAGTTTGGTGAGTATACTTTTATAAACAAGAGCTTTAAATTCAATACAATAAGGAACTTGTGTATAAAGATCACTAGATAAGTTTACTAGAATTTTTCCACTATTATTTGTTGAATGTACTGAACTTTAAGCCGACTCAAAAGTTATATAATGCCAACTCATTTATAGTACACGAGCATCTTAACATGACTTTGCATCTTATGCAGTGCTATGTCAATATACAGTGTAAAGTTGTGTCTGTATTAATAGAATCTATTAACCACACAACCTGAATATTGGAATAGCCCGCTTTCCTGCCAAAGTGAAGTAGAAGCAATATCCTCACAGAAGGCACCGAACACTTGCACCTCAACTTTGCAATGACACAAGCATGTGTCTCTCAAGAATTGTGAAGTGCTAACCATACCGAATTTATAGTAATTTTCTTATTTAATCTCCCACTAGTTGGTTGTTGACACATGATTTTTAGTTGATACATCATTAAAAAAAAATGAGTCCCAAATTTTGTTACGGGTTTTATGAAATTTGTAAATCAACCCCGCATGTTACGAAAATAAAAAAAAATAAAAAAATAGAGAGAATACCCCAATTAGTTCACAATTGATCATCACCATTCATCAAAAATGCGTCGTGGCCATTGAAATGGGCATGTGTTCAATTAGAGGTGCTCTTAACAACTTTAGGATCCAACCCTAGCCTTTGGATTAATCCAAGGGCTAAGATTTGATTTAGATTTAGATTATATAACAAAATTTCCCTCCAAAATTGAAGGGAGGGGGTGATTTGGACGGATCTACTTTCTCTCTCTTTACATTGATTTTTCTCTCTCCCTGGGTTCCCTCTCTCTGCTAAACGGCCGAACGGACTCTCTCTCTCGGACTCCCTCGCGGATTCCCTCACTGCAATCGAATGAAGCAAGCGGCAACTCCTCTGGCCGGACGAAGTGATTCCTCTTTCTCCATCTTCTGGCTCTGGAGGCTCTAGATTAGATTCTCTATGGTTCTTTCTCGGAGATTTGACGCTCGCTCGCTCGCTCGACCATTAGCTCTCTCTCCCTGGAGTACTCATCGAAGGCTAGGGTTTTCCTCTGTCGGTGCGCGATCCGAAGTGTTTTCCCCTATTCGGCGAGGAGCTTACTCGGGGATCCAGTTTCTGAAACTGATTGGCGTAGGTAGCAACGACGGCAGTGGCGGCGGCAACGACTTCTGATCGTTTCCTCGTTCTGCTTTTTAGGTGATTCTTCGCAATGGTAACGTTCGGTTCGGTCTCCTCCGTTCGTCATCCACCGCCAGGGTTTTTCTCTTGGCTCTGTCTCTAGCTCGATCAGGTTCGCTCTTTCTCTTTCTCGATCGCTCTGTCTTGCGCTCGATCTATCCTCTCTTGAAGTTTCGTTAGTGGAAAAGTTTGTCTAGGTCTGATATTTGAACCGGACGAGCTCTAGATTTTGAAATGACGATGTTCTAATAGGGCGTTTTTGTTTGTGGATCTTTCTTTAGCTACTTTTGTTTACTGGCCGCTGAATTGGTAGTTATTGTGAGTCCGGTGTTGCTGATCAGTTTGCATTGTTTGCATATATTTGATTGAAGCCTGTTCATTATTGGTGTTAAAGCAAGTTTTACCTGAGTCGGGTGACAAACTAAGACTGTTTCTTTCTCCTTGGTCGCTGAGATCAACTTCGACATTGAAATTTGCTAGGTTCATGGGTAGGACATCTAATAGAATCCGATGAGTTGAGAATGGCTTAACTGATTAGGCTTAGGATTCAACTTTAGATTCACATAATATGCTTAGGTCTTGTGATTGATGATGTTATTGGATGATTTTCTGTGGATTGACGATCTATGATCATGAACTTGAGGTTGATTGAGCTTGATTTGTATTAATCTGCAATTTCGTACCTTTGTGATGGACTTATTGTTTTGGCTAAAACGAAGTGCTAAATGAGGTTTTTTGACCTCGAGTCCTTCTAGAAATAAAAAATACACTTCTAGAGCTTCGATTTGACATGTCACACGCCCATAGTGGATGTCGTTTGGTCACTGAAAAATACCTTTGAAATCTATCAATTCTGAAACAGTTTTAGATTGATTTGCTGTTCTGACTTACTAATGTTCTGTTTTAACTGGATAGAGGATGTTATTAGGATTTAATGTCTTCTGGAGATTTGTAATAGACTTCTCAAGCTTTCCATAGACATTATATGTGCGATTTGGCCATCGTTTTCCCTGCCTAACACTTCTTGCAAAGATCGCACATATAATACTCATTATTAGGTTGATGTCCACTCCGATTGTTATTATGTAATACTCATTTTTCCAACATATGTCTCGGGTTTCGTTTGTTGTATAAAACCCGACGAGTTGCGGGTTTTCTTTCTTTCTTTTTTTAATTGCATTTCTCTTTTATATTATTTAGGATTGCATGATTAGGTTTACTGTTTTTCTTGATTGTTTACTTCATATCTTGTAATCTCAATTTCATTGATTGTTTTCCTTTCATTTCTTAGGAATAGAATAGAATGAAAGTAATCCACCACGCATGATCACTTAGTATAAAAATGATGATCCCGAAAATGTAAAAAGAAACGCATGGACATGTTAGGAAAAACACAACATACTATTTAGGTACCGAAATGGTGCTAATAGAAACATTAGCGTAACCCTAGTCCCCGAACCTAGATATTTGGTTGCGTAGAAATCGAGGGAACTCTCCTGACCCTCGATTGGGTTTTCTAGCCAACCCCCGAAACAAGGCTAGTGGTGACTCTTGTATATTTTTAGGTTGTCATAAATAACTAGACCGTATAAAATTCGTTGTCACGCGGGATACGAGCCTGGGAGAGCTTATGATCTCGTGGAGGGAACTCTTGTGATCAAAGTACCCCTAAACCCGACCTTTCCCCCTTTTTGACTCGAGGGCGGCGAGATCGGGTCGCGACATTGGTATTCATACATTTGGAAGTAAGAATGAATTTGATCAAGCGTGAAACAACAAGGACCGTGCTTTCAATAACATGACATGTAAATAGGATCGGGCAAGTTTATTTCATGACCAAGAAATGAGCAAGTTGCGTCGTTGAGTTGAATTTACAATAGGTGTTATATCTGGTAGGCTCATTTCATATGCCTTCAACGGTGGTGAGAATAATACTATTGGCAAAACAATTCTTCTAGCTTTGTCAAAAGGAACCTATTTGTGGTTGATGAACTCTCGGTGAGTACGTTTGTTTGTTTGTTTTTTTTTTTGGCAACCCAGGGAACCCCATAAGCCGGCAGCCAGCGAGCAAACCCTGAGGTAGCGATTACAGAACCCACCACCACAGTACTTTAGGTAAAAATCTCTAACGACATCTTTGGGATTCGAACTCCTCCTTTTCGTGAGGGGGAGAGAGCCTAAGCCAGCTGCGCCGTTGCGGGCGGTGATACGTTTGTTCAGACTAGGAAGATCCAATAATTTCACCATTAAGCATTGAAATAACGGTTGAAATGGTACATAGTAGTGCACTAATATGCATCTTAAGGCCTCAACTTCAAAGCATCTCCTAGATATTTCCCAGTTGACTAGTGCTAGGTTGCTAGAACATAGTATTCATTCCATAATTTCCAGACGAGTTAATACCCTGAAAAACTCCAAAGTGATATATGTGTGACAAATTTACCTTAAATTATTTTTTTAACTATGAAAATCCCAAACCGGTACACTTGTGACAAATTTACCCAAAAGAATTATATGACCACTAAAAAACCCAAACTGATACATTTGTTACAAATATACTTTCCATTAAATTGGATGAATACCACAAAAAATCTAAACGAGAGAGTAAAATCTTAAACTAGTACACTCGCCAACCGTCATGTATTATTCAACTTAATAATTTGACAGTCAAATTTAGCAAAAATTAACAAATGATAAATTTATTACAAGTGTATTAGTTTTGTGTAAATTTGTCAAAAGTGTACCAGTTTGGGTTTTTCAAGGTATTAACCCATGTCCATACCTGCAAAAAAAAAGAAAAAAAGTAAAGATTTCGAGTATGATTAATATTGAAATTTGGGTTGATGGAACTAGATTGAGTTCTCTATTGGTAACAACTTACAAATCCTAACAAGCTCAAGGATGGATCTTCCTCATTGAAGTTAGTGTTCTATCTTCCACTTATGATCTTCAGCAATAATACCCCGAATCTAAAGGCATCTAATTTTTCCGAAAACTGCCATTCCATTACATATTTTGGAGCCATGAAACCTCTCACATTTCATCAATCAAGTTCATATTCCTTATGCGTGCTATGTAGGAAAAAAAGAAATTAGTACTAGATTAATAATGAGAGAGGTACTAACTGGAACTCTTAGTATATCTGCTCAATCTTCTTTGTCCCCAAATACCTCCGTCATTCGAAAATCTGAAAATTTTAAATTGAGCTCTTCATCCAATTGGTTATTACTTGTCTTAAGATCGCTTTGAATTTTATGTAGTCTAGTGTCCCGACGAAAACATAGTAGGCCTCAACAAATTCCATCAGCAATGCCGAACCGTCTTCTCCAATCCAGCTGCTCTTGTTTGAGAGGATCTGACTTGGGCCATAAAAGTGAAATTCGTATAAGAAGTTCAAATATAAAGTGAGAAATTTGTAAGTATGTGCAAAAGCAGACACGCTTAAGGAACATCACGTTCTGTCAAAACTTCGAGAAGAGAGAGAGAGAGAGAGAGAGAGAGTTACAGCGCTTCGGCGGTGCTTGGTGCCGAAGGCGAAGACGAAAGGGATGAGGTGGAGGGTGACGGCGGCGGCGTGGACTGGAACGGAGACGGCCATTTTCTTTCCCAGCAGCGGCGAGGAGAGTAGTAGGAACGCGAGCGGGTGGACTTACACTGACTCGCTCTTTGCGAATTCTCCCTTTTTCCACTGTTCGCCGCGCGTGACTCGCAGTCGAATATACTTCTCACGCGAGAGAGAGATGGAAACAGCGAGAAATGAAGAGGAAGAAGTGATGATCGCCTGCTTCGACGGCCCATCGCGCACCTGCGGTCCGAGCCGTTGATGCTGAATACTTTGGGGGAGCTGAAGAGATTGCGACCGAGAGGGAGGGCGGGGATTCGGCGGTTGGTGGTTCGGCGTCCTCCCTATTGGTGGCACCCATCTTTTTGACCGCTCTTTGACAAACGAGGAAATGTTGTAGAATTGGAGGATTTTGCTGAACTCGATTTAAACTTATGGCTTGCTCCAAATTTGTATCATGACTTCAAATATTACTCTGATTAGACAAATGGAGGGTGCAAATACTTAATCGGCTATTAGATACAAAGTTGAAGGCAAAGTCCTCTTGACGCAAAACCTTCTTCTCTTTTTCCTTTCCTTTTCTTTCTTCTTTCTTTTTTTCTCTCTTTTTTCTTTCATTTTCCCGAGCGAGCCCTCGTTCTCTTCACGCTGAAAGTGCCCCTCCTTTTTCTTTTCCTTTTCCTTTTTCTTCTTTTTTGGGTTTCACGCCTATCTTTTTGACTTGATAAAACGATCAAAATATTACAAAAATTGACCGAGACGACTTCGGTGGAAGAGGAGGATACATGTAGACATGAGAAAGGAAACTAGTCTCACGATGGTGAAGTTCGAGATTCGGCTAACAGCGAGGGGCTCTTAACTCGGTCGGAGAAGATGAGTTTTGACTTCGATTCAAGACCAAATCTAGAACCTCATTGGGACTTCGAAGGGTGAGACTGGTTGCGGAGGAGCTGCTCGGAAGCGGGTTTGGGAGGGGATCGAGGGGAGGTGGAGGGGGACAGAGAGAGAGAGTGAAGGGATTCTAGAGAGAGAAATCGAGAGGAGCCAGAGAAGGCCAGGGAGAGATTTCCATGTCCAGGTTGAGAGGATGCTTGAAAAAGATGGGAACGGAAATTATTTTCCCTAATTTTAGAAGGGCATTTTTCATTGACCGGAAAAGGTTTTGTTTGACCACTCCTTTTCTAGGCCCCAAAAGCCGAAAAACGAGGAGAAAGTTTTTCGCAAAACAACAGAGCTTCGTCTAGTCTTCAAGTCCACCCTTCAGGTCTCCTCTTCTAAGTCTTCCGTGTCCACTCTTCCGGTCAACTAAAGTGAATCAGCAGATTCCGAGGAACGGAATATGCAGGAAGGGATTACCAATGAGAATGCCTTCTTTAACGTCCAAATAGTAAAATCCTCCTTGTCTTTGCTTATGCTGATGCTCTCTATTGGGAGAGCGCGCACTTTGATATGTCCTATCGACTCCTTCCTTTTATTCCTAAAAAACCAGAGTTTGTTTTCCAGTTCGTAGTATGGGTATAGAGCGTTGTAGTATTGACAGAGCGTTAGCTTACATTCTCTTCCTCTCCATCTCGGTAGTGTCAACCCAGTTGGTGACGTATGAGGATAGTGAGGCCACCATGTGTAACAAGAGTGGTCTGAACATAAGCTATCCCTTTTGTGTTGCTGGAAGGGGGAAGGAACTTTGTGGCTACCCTGGCTTCGAGGTTATGTGCGTACGAGGGGAACGTACGTATGGCAGCTTCTCCATCCGGAGCACCTCTTATGAGAAGCGATCCTTTCGGTTAGCAAATCGGTATATGGACGACAGCGGTTGCTTTATTCCTCATCCCTTCACCTATTATCACTATAATCCCTTACAGAACTCCGGTTTTCAGTATTACCTACATTTGTTCTATGGCTGCAGTGATACATTTTCTACAGACTTGCCTCAATCTCGGCTAAGTTGCACTTCTGATCAATTGAATTACACGTTTGTTGTGCTAACAAGTAAGGAAAAATGGCCAGTACTGAAGGATGGATTGTGTCATTCAAGCAATAGAATACCAGTTGAACTGAAGGGGGGAATCTTAAACCCAACCATAAATAGTGTTGACTACAGGGAGCTCCTGAAGGATGGGTTCGCATTGAGCTGGACATTGTTGACCAATAAGAGTCGTGCCGAGTGCAAACACAGTGGAGGCCGATGTGGCAGATCAAATGACAAAGACTTTGTTTGCTATTGCTCTGAGGGATCCTATCCCAAAAATATGTCATGCTGGTAACATTTATCAGGACTTGCTGCAATAAGCAAATCATTTTGTCTGCGTATTCTCACAACTTCCTGGTGTTGATCACTAACGTCATTTTAAGTGTCTCCATGTCCTCAACAAAGTTGCATCTTTTGCATCTATTTTTCGCTGGGGACTCTTCATACTGTCTCTGCTTTAACGTTGTAGATAAAGTTAACAGCTTACTGAAGAAAGGTGCCACTTGTAAGTAACATATACTTGATTTCTTAGCCATGCGTATGAATTAAAAACAAAGACTTTGGGCAATGGCAAGGTGCATGCCTTCCAGAAATCAAAATTCCTATTCATTTACCATTTAAGAAGGAGCTTTCACTATAGAAATGAATTTTTCCTATTTTATATGCACTTAGTATTTCCTTTTGGTCACAGTTGCTTCATTATGCGGGGTGGGTGCTGTTGCAATGATTCTAGCATATCTTTGTAAAAAGACATTTTACAATTAGAAATCCATGGCCCCATAGGGCAAGAAGATGAATGGGTTTGATAAATTTGAGGTTGTTTTCGAAAATGATGGTATGTCAATTTCGAGAAGATATTCTTATGTTGAGATCAAGAGAATGACGAACTCATTCAAAGAAAAGCTCGACCAAGGAGGTTATAGTTTTGTGCACAAAGGTAATCTCCTAAATGGTCGTCTTGTGGCAGTGAAGATCCTAAGCAAACTAAGAAGAGATGGTGAAGAATTCATCAATGAGGTAAATAGTATAAGCAGATCTTCCCATGTCAACATTGTTCATCTGCTAGGTATCTGCTTTCACAAAACCAATGAGTTAATGGCCAATGGATCTTTGGAGAAATTCATATATGAAGAGAACTATAGCAAGCTAGGTCATTGCCACCTTGAATGAGACACCTTGTACTAAATCTCCCTCGGCATTGCTCAAGGACTTGAATACTTGCATTGAGGCTGCAACTTGAGAATATTACACTTCAACATAAAGCCGCAAAAAATTCTTCTTGATGAAAATTATAGCCCTAAGATCTCTGGTTTCGACCTTGCAAAATTATGCCATCGAGACGAGAGAAGAATCTTACTATTCGGTGCGCAAGGGACCATGGGGTTTATCGCTTTGGAAGTGTTTTGTAGGAACTTTGGTGGAATATCTTACAAATTGGATGTGTGTAGTTTTGGGATGACGGTGCTAGAGATGGTCGGTGGGAGAAAAAACATAGTGGTAGGTGCTGATCGAACAAATGAAGTATAATTCCTGCATTGGATTCACAAGCGTCTTGAACTTCAAGAAGAGCTTGGACTGTAGAATATTGTGAATGAAGGAGACAGTGAGAAGGCTAGGAAGATGATAATAGTGAGCTTGTGGTGCATACAGACCAATCCTTCAAATAGGCCAACGGTGAATGAGGTGGTGGATAAGTTGAGAGGCGGCATGGCCTGTCTCCAAGTTCCTCCCAAGCCCTATTTGTCTTCTCCGTCAAGATCATCACCAACCACTTCAATGTCCATGATTGTGTGAAACATAATTTGGCAAGAATACTTTTTTTAACTAAGAGCTTTAAATTCAATGCACTAAGCTATCTATAGTTCAATAATAGGACATGTAAATAGGATCAGGCAGGCTCATTTCATGACCAATACATGAGCTAGCTATAAGTTGCATTTTTTAGTTGAAGTTACAGACTATATTTTATCTAGCATATTCATTTCATTTGTGCCTTCAACAGTGGTAAGAATAATACTATTGATAGGACATTTCTTCTAGCTTTGTTCAGAGGAACCTGCCGGTGGCTACTAAACTCTTGGTGAACGGGTTTGTTCAAACTAGGAAAATTCACAAATTTCATCGTTAAGTATTGAAATAACAGTTGAAATGGCACAGAGTAGCCCATTAATATGCATCTTAAGGCTTCAACTTCGAAGCATCTCACAGATATTTCCTAATTGACTGGTGCCTAGGACTTAGTCTTCCTTTGACAAATTCTGAACTTGCGAGAGAGAGAGCTTCCTTTGACAAATTCTGAACTTGAGAGAGAGAGAGAACTTGAGAGAGAGAGAGAGAGAGAGAGAGAGAAGCGAAGATTTCAAGTATGATTACTATTGGAATTTGAGTTGATGGGAATAGATTGAGTTCTTTGTGGGTAACAGATTATGAATTCTAATGGGCTCAAGGATGGATCTTCCTCATTAAAGCTAGTATTCTGTCTCCCATTATAATTTCTTGCAATAACATTCTAAATCTAAAGATATCTGATTTTTTTAGAAAAACGCTCTTTCATTGCATATTCTAGAGCCATGTAACTGCTTGCATGCCATGAATCATGTTGATATTCCTTGTCTTATGCATACTAAGGAGGAAAAAATAAGTACTAACTGGAACTCTCAGTATATCTGCTTGACATTTTTTGTCACCAAATACCTTAGTCATCCAACAAGTTATTACTCAATCGGCATTGCTTAGCTCCTCATCGACTTCGCCGGTTCAGTATCGGTGGCTTCAACCCTCTCTCTTTCGATAGAGCCCTTCCTCTTCATCTGGATAGAGTTTCTTCTTTATCCCTCCCATAGGTGATAGCATAATTAAATCCCAAAAGCCCCCTTGAATATGCTCCCAGTTACAGTCCAAATGGATAATTCCATCATCCTATTCAAAAAAGAAGTATCTTTTTCACATCACCCCTAGGTTTCAAATCCCTAAACCCTAAAGTCCCAATAACCCAACTTCTATTTTAAATAAACCTAAATTTCTGCCCTTACGACTATGTCTATAAGGTCAGCAGGACTTTGCGGAGCCATCTACCCGCTAGAAGTTCAATCACATCACTCTTCAGCTTGGGCGTTACTGTTCCATTGGGTTTGCTAGAGGTGAGTCGATCAACCTTTTCAACCACAACTCCTTACATTTAAGGCAAACTAGCTCCTTGGGTTTTGATGAAAGTGCATTGTTTGGCTCTTTTCACAGAGCTCCCTTCAAAGCGACCTCTACCTAGAATCTGCATCAGCTTTGACAAGACAATACATCTACTTAGTCTCGACAACAGTAAGTCTCTCGAGCGTAATATGCAAAATAGGTTGGAAAGAGATAGTTTGAATGAGCTTTGTCTGGCGGCGTTATGTAAAAGCTTGGATCATTTGTGGTTAGAGAATGATACGGTAAATGTGAGGAGAGAGATTCCAGTAGTAAAAAGAATGGAATGCAGTCTAACCCTGTATTGCAAGCTATTTTCGAAGCCAAATATAAACTTTCAGGCTTTCCAAAACACAATGAAGAAAGAGATTCCAGTAGTAAAAAGAATGGAATGCAGTCTAACCCTGTATTGCAAGCTATTTTCGAAGCCAAATATAAACTTTCAGGCTTTCCAAAACACAATGAAGAAGGCATGGAAGTTAGATACAATGGTTTGTAGTAAGAAAGAGCCGGGATTTTACTCATTTTTGTTTGATTCAGAGGCTAAGAAAGAAAGAGTTTTAAATTAGGGACCTTGATCCTTCACAAGTAATTTATTAGTGTTGAAACAATGTGTAACAGATATACCCGAGCATTGTTTCACAATAAGTGCATTTTGGGTTCAAATAGTAGGAATACCTCCAGGATGGGTGCTGGAAGATATATACTCTAATTTAGCTAAGAAGATCGAGAGGGTATTGGAAGTTCAGTTAGAGGCTAAAGTAGGTGGACCCCATAGAACAGGGAGAGTGAAGGTTGAAGTGGACTAGCCCTTCTGAGATCCAAAAATATTGTTAATTTAGGATAAAAAATGCTGTGGGTGGAATTTATATATGAACGGCTACCTTACTATTATTATTCATGCAGGAGAATGGTCACTATGCCTTGTATTTTGAAGAAATCCCATATGAGCAAACAAAATGGACTGAAAACAAGGCAGTCAAATATGAACCTTAGCTGAAAGTTGAAGTGCATGAAAAGAGTCCTCACTAGGAAGCTTTCTATGGGGTGAGAGCCCAATGCAATGAAGAAGAAGAATTGGCTTCAGAAACAAAAATTTAGCTAGTTGAGATGGAAATTACAATAAGAGAAGAAGGAGTAAAGAGTCCAACTCTAACTAGAAGTGAGGGAAAAAAAAAAAGAACTAATAGTCCCTCACTAAAAGAGCAAGATGGAGATTTAGCCCCAATTGCAGCATAAAAGGAAAGTAAAGGCAAAGAAATAGTGTTATTCAAACCACCGCTATTGAAGTTCTCAAGATCAAGGCACTAAGTGTCAAGAAAAGCCAAAGTCTTAAAAGAGCCAAAAAACAGAAGAGGATTCAAGATTCTATCATTGCATTAATAGACGGGATGGAGTTATTAGATACGCCTATTCATGTGGTAAGGCAAGGAAATAAGTGGGTTTTGGTGGCTAGCCCTAATAAGCCACTAGAGACAACATGAGGGTTTTGAGTTAAAACTATTAAAGGCCGAGCAACCTTGTGACGTTCCAAGAGCTGAGAGGCTTAATGGCTCAAGAAAGGCCTAATTTAGTGTTTTTAACAGAAATAAAGAATAAGGAGTTGCTAGTGGAGAGGATAAGAAGACAGCTTAAATACCCACACTCGTATTATGTGGGATGAAGAAGTAGAAATCAAAGTGATTTTCAACTCAAAAGAAGTCATCAATTTGGAATGCAAAGATCTAGAAAGCAGAAGACAAATGAGAATTACTTTCCTTCATGCTTCCACAAACTTTCGAGAAAGACTAGCACTTTGACAATAAATACGAAACTTCCAAATAATTAGTCAGCTTCCGTACATATGCATGGGTGACTTTAATAAATTTTATATAACTAAGAGAAGGAAGGCAAAAGAGAGGATGACCATTATAGAATAGAGGCTTTTCCAAAATTCATGAATGATTGTCCTTTCATGGATATAGAGAGAGTAGTTGCGCATACACATGGACAAACAAGAGGGAAGGGGATGCACTAACTAAGAAAATGTTAGACAGGGTGATATGCACAATGGAATGGAGGGTAGCCTTTCCAAATGCAAAGGTTGTGGCACTACTTGCCCTGGGATCGGATGACAGCTCACTCATGTTCTATTTGCATCCACTTCATAACAAAAGGAATAAAGAGTTTAAGTTTGAGGTTTACTGGCTTGAAGAACAGGAATGTGAGGAAATTATTACAATGACATAGCAAGAGGAATAATTTCACCTCTTGAGTTTTTCATAAAAAAGTCTAAGAAGTGTCAAATGAACTAACATTATGGAGTAGGGGAAAGTTTTCCAATGTATCACACGAAATTAGAGAGTTGAAAAGGAAATTAACAGAGATAAATAACAGATTGGTGGCAAACACTAGCAAAGCAGAAATCCATAATATAGTAGCACAAATGGAAAAACCATGGATAGAAGAGGAGATGTATTGGGGGGATGAGATCCCTTATTGAATGGCTACCATGGGAAGACAAAAATACAAAATACTTTTGCGCAACTACGGTTCAGAGGAGGCATTGAAACGGGATAACAATGTTGAAGATTGATGAAGAAAACTAGTCCAAAGAACCAAACACCCTTAAAAATCACATAGGGGACTTCTATCCAAACCTTTATGTATCGATAGGACATCGAAACTTCCAAACCATCTTAGACCACTGCTTGAACCCAATTAGAGATGAGATAAATGACAAATTGATGACAAATATCACTATTGAGGAAGTCAAAGAAGCACTTTCTCAGTTGGGGGCATCTAAAGCCCAAGGCCCGATGGTTTGAATAGCCAGTTTTATCGGCACTTCTGGGAGGAAATCAAGGAGGATGTACTTCAGCTGGTTCAAACTTTCTTCAAAATAGGTATCCTCAACCCAACTTCAAACGAGACATATTGCTCTTATTCCAAAAATTTAAGAACCCAGAAGAAATAAGTTAGTATAGACCTATAAGCTTAAGCAACTTTAATTATAAAATCATCTCCAAAGTGATGACTAATAGGCTAAAACCATGGCTCAACGAGTTGATAGCAATAGAACAAAGTGCTTTGGTCCAAGGTCGTCAAATTTAAGATAATATCCTCATAGTCCAAGAAGTATTGCATCAATTGAGGGTAAGGAAAATAAAGAAGAAGTTCCAAGCCATCCTTAAATTGGACATGCAAAAGCATGTGATAGGGTCGAATGGGACTTCTTGAGAGCATGTATGTTGAAAATGGGCTTTTGTGAGCGTTGGGTCAACTTAATCATGTAATGTGTCTCAACTGTTTCGTTCGGTGTGAAAATAAACAGAGAACCTATGTAATATTTTCTACCTTCACGTGGAATCAGAAAAGTTGATCCACCATCCCTTTATCTATTTATAGTTATGGCCAATGTTCTATCATGGATGATGCATAACGCCATAATGGATGGAAGCCTCAAAGGAATCACTTTTAATAGATACTGCCCTACATTGTCACACCTATTATTTGCCGGCGATGCTATATTTTTCCTAGATGGAACAATCAAGGAATGCCAAAACTTGGTGGCTATCTTAAACCAATAGTATTTTGCAACATGTCAAGTTGTCAATTTGAACAAATCAAGAGTTGCTTTCAGTAGTGGCTATCCCATGAATTTGAAGAGAAATATGGTTGAGAGTCGCATGCCCCGATTATAGAAAATACAAGGAAATACCTTGGCATACCATCTGATTGGAGTCAGTCAAAAAAATAAATGTTTGTTTGGACATTAGCAAGAGTAAACATGAAGATGGAGGGACAGAAATAAAAAATTCTATCAAAAGCAAGTAAATAAGTCTTGATTCAGGGCATAGTGCAAGCTATTCCTTAATATGCCATGTCGATTTTCAAGATGTCAAATTCTGTTTGTAATGCCATTAAGAACAGAGTAGCCTCTTTCTGGTGGAAACAAAGTGATATAAGAATGGGAATGCATTGGACAAATTGAGAAGTGATGAAATTAAAAAAAGATGAAGGAGGATTAGGCTTCAAAGACTTGCAAATTTTTAACAAGGCTTTGTTAGGCAAACAAACATGGAGACTATCTTAAAATCCTTAAGCACTTTGGAGTCAGTTCTTAAAATGATATATTTTCCAGACGGAGATTTATAGAAATCCAAAAAAGGATATCGCCCATCCTGGGGTTGGCAAAGTATCCTAGTGGGAAGAGAAACCATTGAGCTAGAGGTTAAATGGTTGGTGGGAGATGGTAAATCTATAAAAATCCGCGAGAACAAATGGCTAACCTCTAGTTTATTTGGGATCCTGCAAATTGAGATGATCCATACAAAGTAGTAGATCTGTTTAATAAAGGAATGAGGGAGTGGAAAGAACCAATTTTGCAAAATCTTTTTGTAGAGAATGTCGTCAAATAAATACTAGCTATCCCCATTAGCCTTTCCTCGAAGGCAGATGTTCTATGTTGGATAGCAAACAAAACCGTAAGCTATACAATTAAAGTGGCTACGACAATGAGCATTTCAAGTCCAACAAGCTAAATCCAAACAAGGCAACAACCTCATAGTAGCCTCTCATACAACTATGGACAAAAATATGGAATCTCTTAGTCCCCCCACCCCCACAAAAAAAAAAAAAAAAATGCAAATCTTTCTGTGAAGCATATGCCAAGATACCCTACCCACACAAGAGAAACTTTTCAAGAGAAGAGTATTACCAGACCCATTATGCTTGCTCTGCTCAAAACACCTAGAGACAATCGAACATATGCCTCTAATCTGCGGCTGGACAAGGAAAATCTAGTTAGATCCAACTTTCAATACACACGACCCTCTAAATGTAACCAAAGCAGACAAATGGCTACTAGATGTATTTGAAGCAAAATTTGACCCGCCTGAAGCAGAGGTAGTTGCGGCAACACTCTAGCTCATATGAAAGACGCGAAATAATGTTGTGTTTCGAGGCACAACAACCTGATCCTCAAGCCATACTACAAGAAGCACGAGCTCAAGTCACCAACCATCTCCAATGGAAGCCATAGAGCAGCAAATCAAAGCCTATAATAAGAAGAGAAGAGCCAAGTGGAAACCTCCGACCGGTGACAATATGAAGTTGAATGTGGGTGTTTTGTGGGTGGGGAGCGAAAACCGTGTTCCATCATCGAAATCTTGAGAAATTCGAGTGGGATGGTTGAAGGTGGATTCACGAGCGAGATTGGGGTAGAGTCGCCCCTTCAAGCCGAAGCCCTAGCTTTCGTGAAAGGGCTGAAGTTTTTGCAACAAATCTAAGAGAGTCACATGCAGCAAATACAATAGAAGTCAATAGATTATGTTTATGAAAGTAACAGTTGGATGGTAGTGGAAAGCATCTTGGGCTGAGAAGAAGCACCTTGGGTTGTGAAAAACATAATAAGTGAAGGAAAAGGGTCTTAGGCTAGTTCGGCCGAGCAAAGCCGGCCCATTGTCTAAGGGAAGGAAACTGAGCCGCGGATTGAGTAGAGAAAGCCCATCGAAGCAAAAAACTTCCTTAATTGGGTGTCTTCCCATCCCTAATCTCTTTGGGATAATTTATGTTCAAAACTACATTTACCTTTATTATATAGCTATTGTATTAATGAATGAAAGTAATCACCATTTTATGACCCAAAAAAAAAAACAGGTTGTTACTCCTCTTAAGATCTCTTTGAATTTTATGTAGTCTAGTGTCCCGGTGAATATATATATAGAAGGCCTTGGTCCTGAGCAAGACCTTAAAAGGCTAAGTAGCACTTTAGGGAAAACCTGGTAGGGGTGGGAATCCCCATGTGCTGCAGGTCCCTCGATCCCCGGACTCTAACTAGGTACCGAATTAGTGGGCTGTTTGGTGGTGGATTTACACCGCACTCCTAGCAATAGGAGTCAGAAAACTAGTTACTAACCACATTAAGATGTGAGGTGCTAGAGATGGAACGGGTGGTTGCTGAAATGCGCCACGGCTCTTCCTCCTTCCTTTAATGGAAAGTTGTAACAACCCAACGGAGGAAAGAGTCCCAGGGTTGTTACAACTCATCCTTTAATGGAACTTTGAATTTTATGTAGTCTAGTGTCCCGGTGAATATATAGAAGGCCTTGACAAATTCCATCAGCAATGCCGAGCCGTCTTCTCCAATCCAGTCGGTCTCATTTGAGTGGACCTGACTTAGGCCATTAAAAGTGAAATTCATATAAAAAGTTCAAATGTAAACTGATACGTGTAAGTATGTGCAAAAGCAGACACGCTCAAGGAACATCACATTCTGTCAAAACTTCGACTAGAGAGAGTTGCAGTGCTAAAGTGGTGATTGGCGCCGACGGCGCAGACGAACGGCGGTGAGGACGGGAACGGAGACGGCCATTTTCTTTTCCCCAGCAGCGAGGAGAGGAGTAGGACTGCAAGCGGGTGGACTCACTCTGACTCGCTCACTGCGAAATCTCCCCTTTTCCTACTGTTCGCCACACGTGATTGGCAGTCGAATATACTTCTTTCGAGCAAGAGAGATGGAAAAGCGAGAAAGGAAGAGGAAGAAGGGGAGAGAAGTAATGATTCCTTGCTTCGACGGCCCATCGCGCATCTCTGATCTGAGCCGTTGATGCTGAGTATTTCGAGGGGAGCTGAAAAGATTGCGACCGAGATGTCGGGCAGGGGTTCGAGCAGATGGCCCAGAGGTTTCGGTCCGGCGTCCTCTTTAACTGGTGGGGCCCATTTTTTGACCGCTATTTTGACAAACGAGGAAACAAACGTCTGGACAGACGGCTGGAGCGTCGTTGGATCCCGGAGGGCCGAGGCGCTGATCCACCTAGACGGGTCGCCGAACGTCGTGGGTCGCGACGGCCCATTACCCGCTCAGTTTTCGGGTTTCCTTTTTTTATTATTTATCTTTTCCTTTTCTGTCCATGCGATATTGTGTTTTATCATTTTATCCCCCACAAAAAAAGGAGAGTGAAAGTATAACAAAATTTCTGAATCTGTTACGGAAGTATATTAACCACTTGATTTGGACAAAGCGATTAGGAAACAAGTGAGAGAATCTGAACAAATTATAAGGAAAAGGAAGTAAAAGATTTAAAGGAATTATATTGTCTTCCATTCTCAGCTAAAAAAAGGAAAGAAAAAAATACAATAAATATTCTGAATTTGTAACGTAATCGCTTAATTTGGATGGACTGGTTAAGAAAGGAATGAGAGGATCTGGATAATTTTAAGGAGAAAAGTAAATAAAGATTTCAAAGTAATTGAATTATAATGTTATTTGGATGCTAGTGAGAGAAAAAAAGGAAAATAATATATTATTCATGAATATTTTCTTACGTATTTATAAATGAATATAAAATAAAAGTATACATAATGGAAGCGTAATGTGGTTTTCGTGGCTTGAGACTACCTCAAGCGTTTTTTCTACTGCCTCAGCATAGGAGGCTATTCGTGCGAAGCGTAATGTGGTTCCTTGGCATTCCTTTGTGTGGAGTAAATCTATTACCCCGAGGCACCAATTCCATTTGTGGCTCATCACAAGGAACCGTCTTCTCACTCAGGTCTTTCTTCTTTCCTTTGGTAGGATTCCCAATGGTGCTTGTGTTTTTGTAACTCTAGACCGGATTCCATTAATCATCTCTTCTTTGGGTGCCCAATTACTACTGGCTTGGCTTCGTTTTGGGCTTCTAAATGCAACCTTATATGGCATGATACCAAACCATGGCAAGATACTATCTCTTGGGCCCTTAAAGCTCTCTCAGGCAATTGCTAGATTTTCCTTCGCTGCGCTTTGCCATCTTATTTGGAAAACTATGAATGGCATTCTCTTTCGGGGCAAGGCTCTCATTGTGCCTATCATGAAGACCCACCTACTTAAAGTTGTGAGAGGCAAAGCCATCTCCTTTAGCCAAGTAACAGATACTTCGAGAAATAGAAGAACTCACCAAATTTGGGGTATTAACCCGGCCATCTTTGCGGACTAAGTGCTTCAGCCTTTGCTGTTTCGTCGCCTACCACTGTGTCAAGGTCTCATTGTGTCACGCCTTGAACCCCGAGCGCGTGCCCATCCCTCTCTCGTTGATAAAATTTTGCGACTTCCTAGGACGAGTCGCCGACCCTTTCTATTTTATTGCACATGCGAAAGCGAAAAGAAATCCCCTGACAGTAATTATCTCGAGGTAGAAAAGAAGGATACGAATTCACGAAACAAACATGCTTTTATATATACACTGAGTCATGTACAAAAGTCTATGGCCAAAATACTACAAAAGACTAGCCTTCCAAAAGAAGCAGTCCTAACTGACCTACGCTTTCGATCATCTCCTCTCAGCTCCAAGTCCTCCACTCAACGACCTTGAAAATATTGTCCCACAACGGGGTGAGATAAAATCTTAGCAAGTCTAAGCTCTAAATCCCAATTAAGAGGGAAATACGGTCAGAAGCGTCCTAACCACGCAATCATATCATTAGCATAAATGACTTAGCTCACCTTAGTTCCACCCTGCATGTCAGCACAGTTCATATACATTATGTATAGAATCGATACATCTAACAATTGAATCGCATCACTCAACTCAATAAATCACACGGGTCCAGATTATAGGGCCAAATCGTTATGACACGTCCCATACCATGTCACACAATTTTATCCCATAATCCGGCGCATCAAACTCAACCATCATGCGTTCTAATTGTTAATTACAACCCTCAAGGGTACGGCCAACTCTATTGGCGGTCTTTCAGCATTGCTAGGCATCGTCTCACCTCCTTTGAGCACGGCGACATCTCTCAATTAGACGGCTACCTCGAAGAGGCGTAGGTTTAGAATCTACTACGACTCGAGTCCCAATAAATGAGTAACATCCAGCTTAACAGCCTAGGATGGTTTCTCTTAACTAACACATGACCAATCAATCTCGGCCTAGGACACTGTGCATTGCACTCAAATGCCTCCATTAAAATAGTGATCATGGCATATTTTCTTCATATTAAAAACATCCCGAAAATAGTCGTGTGTGGGTACACGGTCAATTCGAACCAAAAGACTGATACCTATCTTTTTCAAACCCCACTATTTGATATAATACTTAAAATCCATTTTTGGCATTAAAACCTGACACCCAAGATTTCTAAATAAATATCAAAATCCACTAATTTTGGAATTAAATACTCAAAATTCTAATCAGCACTTAATTTGCACAACTAACACTCAATTACAGAAATTAACAAAACCATTGCAATCGGTACAAAATTCCAAATAATTTATCCCTACTTAAATTCCGGAAAAATAATTAATAATTAATTAATTTCGAAAATTAATTAATTAATTCAATTTAATTTCTACAAATAGTAACCTTGGCAAAATTATTAAATTAAATACCAATACAGACTCGGAAAATTCCCAAACTCTTCTAGATAAACAAGACAATTTATTTAGGCCTTAGCTAAACCATGCTAATCACCTAACATGCTCAATGAAATAATTACATTTCTAATTTAATTTAACTAACCACCTAATTCCTAATAAAATAAATCTAAACACCCCTTAAACGTCATTAACCTACTAAGCAGAGTTTAGAGTATAAACTCACTGATTAATTGCGAAAACTGGTTCACCGCGATGGCGACGCGACGACGGCTGAAAACCGAACTTTCGACGGTGTCAACGGACTTGGACCGGGCCCAAACTTGGCCTAACAAATCTTAGCCCAAATCTGAGATATGTTTTTGAAACGGGTCGAGCTTGAAGTGGCTGACCTCGCGGACTTGGGCTGCTGAAATAGACAACTTGCTGGGCTTCAAAGTTGGACTGGACTGCTGATAAGCTGAACAAAATGGGCTCAAAGGAGCTACTTCTTGGGCTGCAAAGAGTTGGGCCGATCGTGTAGGCTTTTGGGCTCGAGCAGAGAAGGAGCTATTGGATTGACTTCCTCAGGCCGAACAAGAAAATTACGTGGGCTTGTGGGACTGAAATCAAGTGGCTTCGCTGGTCTTCGAGCTGGGGAAAAAGACGCGGCCATGGATCTGCTTTGGTGGAGGGTTTTTGCTGTTGGTTGTTCGACTGAAGAAGACGCCAAGTGGGGCAGGCGTGCTGGCAGAAGAACGGATGAAGATGCTGGACGCTCGGTGGAACAAAGCAAGTGATGGTGGGCTCACTTGCTGCTGGACTCGTGGGGGAATGGTCAACAAAGGAGTTCTACTTGCAAGGATGTTGACTGAAGCTTCGGTGGATTTGGAAAACAGAAGGTGGAGGGGTGTTGGATGATGGTGAATGATGATGGTGATGGGGGCAGAGACGTGGGCTTCGCTGGGGACGTCGCAAATCAAGGAAAGAAGATGTGGGGTCTTCGGCAAAAACAAAATAGAAGAAAAGAAAGGCAGCAGCTGAGAGAGACAAACGAAAGCGAAGCAGCACTGTGAAGAAAGAGGAAAGAGGAATGTGTGGATGAAGCTGCACCGAATGAAATGAAATGGAAGAGGCGTCCGTGGAGAGCAGCTGGCTTTGTGGTGTGGCGTTCGCATGAAGGAGATGGAGGAGGGGAGTCGTGCACGAGAAGTTGCCGAAGGGGGAGGATAAAATCAACCAAACAAATATCTAATTCATCATGACTTGGTCTAAGAAGTCTCCAAGCTTATCCAATGGTGTCCCCTATTTCTTTCTAGCCTTTTAATCCACCAATAATTCAAATTAAGGCCAAAATTGTAGCCTCCAAAATGGCATACGAATTTCACCATAAACACTTCAATTTCCTCTCCGATTATCCAAATCGGCGTCCGATTTCGCTTTAAAAATTTTGAACAGTTTTCCGTAAATCTTTGACACTCAAAGGCTTGGCTTGACAATCCAAATTTCCCTTAATTTGGCACATCTGAATTTCCGCTAATTTTCCGCAACATTCAAACCGATTTTTCGAAAAATCTTTGAATCTCTGAAAATTCTTCGGATGATGAGTCAATGTTCCTAAAATAGATTGTGACATAACAGAACTTTCGATTTCTGAAATTGGATTCAAATTCACGATTAATTTCAATCCGGCGCGCTTTTAATGTGACCTAGTTTATCATGTAACTTTTAGGAATTTTTGGTGCAATTGACTCATGATCGATTTATCTCAAGTCACATTGTACATCTTCGACACATCGTTACGACTCTCAATTGTCATGAAATTCTCGAGGTATCAATTATGGACCGAGTACCAAAACGATAAAAAAAAATCGGTCTAAGATCGATCGAAGAGTATTTTGCATAAAGGTGGAATCACTCACACTTTGATCACGATCTCAATCGAATCGACCTATCCTCGATCTCTGATCGATTTCACGACGATCTTTAATAATGACCTTGCAAACCAACACAATGATCAAGCGATCGATTTAATTCTCAAGTTGATCATTTAAATTAAATTCTTTAATCGCTTCCTCAAATGTCTAGTTATCCTACGAAAATGGCCAACTCGAGGAATAACTATTGGCACATTGATGAAAGGTTCGATTTAATCGAAAACAAAATCTGAAAATTCAGGATGTCACACATTGTCTTTTCTTTCGGAGGGTTGGTGTTGTTCTTGTCTGTTGGCTCCTTTTGGCTATTTTCGTTTGTCTAGTTGTATTTTCTTGTAGCTTTTCTTTCTATTTGGCTCTTTCGTGGATGCTGTTTGGCCTCCTGTTGCTACCTTAGTAGCTTTTGGCTTCCTTTTCCTAGCATCTTTCCACTTGACCTGGCTCGTTGAGTGTAAGTTTTTTATGCCAGTTTCCGAGTTGTTTTGTTTGGTTTAAATCAATATATTCTTACCTTACCAAAAAAAAAAAAAAAAATATATACATGAGGGAAAACAAATAATGTGGAAAATATTTTTCATTAACTAATTATTTCAAGTGATAAAAATTATAATTTTTAGGAAAATTTTTTTCAAATCATTTATATTTTGCGAAATGGAGCGCGAATATCTCATAATGTTTCCTAATCATTTTCTTCCATCCATTTCCTTCCAATTAAACATGATTGTGTTCTATTACACTTTCTCATGCCTCTCAATCTTTCCTAACAACATAGTGCGCATCTTAATATTTACCAACGGTCTATCTGAAAAGAAGAATCAAATTTTTTCATTAGGTTTCATTTGTTTCGCAAAAAATATATTATTCATAACTTTTTTTTTTCAAGAAATCATTTTCTAGAAAAATAATCATATTTTTAGGTGTTTTGCTCAAACTTGAAAATGAGCTAGGAAATTTTTTTCCATTATTTATTATTAAAAATCTGATTTGATGTTCTTTTGCGCACTCATTTTAATTATTTTTTATACTTATTTTTTAAAAATTAGATTTTAAAATTTTTAATTAATTTCTTTTTGCTTTTTCCCACATATGAGCTCGAGCTCTCACTACGCTAGTGAAATAATTCATATGAGCTAACATTATCTGCAAAGCGGAGCTCAGAGGCAAAGCGCGGTCATGCCGGTAATTCTCTCCACTGAAATTGGTTTTAGGAGACTTTACCATCAAAAATAAAAATTATTGAAGCACTAGATTCATATCTTAGTTGATTCAAAATTGAATCAAAAATTTTATGAATCCACGACATCCTAAACTATCATTTCTATATATATTCATAACTTAATCACTTCTTAATTAGTTCAAAATTTATAAAACCCTAATTTGTGTCATAACCCAAATATTACTCCGATTAAACCAACGGATGAGGCGGGCGCGTACTGGCACTGGATTCAAAGTCAAATCGCTTGACGAAGTCACCTGGCGCAATAGCCTCTTCCCTTACCTCTTCTTTCTTCTCCGCTTTGTCCTTCTCTTTCTTTTCGCTGAGCGAGCTCTCGTTCTGTTCACGCTGTGTGAAGATGAGCAAGATTACAGATGAATGCGAAAGAAGAAGACGATTCCTTTATTCTCTTCTGTCTAATGGTGTATTCAACTCAAAAAATACAGAGCATCTTTCAATGGTGTATTCTCCCTTTATTCTCTCAAGAAACTGTTACAATGAATCAATAAAGAAGAAGAAGTCTCAACTAATCTATATACAACAGACGCTTAATGAAAAACAGAATGCTAGCTGTCATTGTAAAACAGAATCCATGAAAGACTTAAAGAAGAAAAGAACTTATTTCACAAAAAGCTGAGCTAACTGAACTAACTGCTTCTCTTTTCCTTCTGGGAATTGGTCACGTGATGTCTTCACTTCACCGACTTATCTTCACCACATTATGTAGATATACGGCTAACATTATTTGACAGCATTACAAGCTACTAACTTGCGTATTCTGCTTCTTCCAAGCTTCTCCAATGACAGCCATAGATTTATCTCTGTTACAGTCTAACTTCCCTGTTTCAAGCTTCGATGTTGATGAATGAATGTTCTTAACACGCTGAACATGCCCTTTCTTTCTTCTTATCCTTTTTTTAATAATTTTTATATGGGTTCCACCACGATCCTTTTGACTCTAAATATTACAAAAAATTGACGGAGATGTCTTCGATCGAAGAGGAGGATAAATGTAGCGATGCGAAAGGCAATTACTGACGGCGAAGTCCGAGATTCAGCTAACAGCGACGGGCTCTTGAGTCGGTCGGAGGAGACGAGTTTTGACTTCGACTCAAGACCAAATCTAGAACCTAATTCGGACTTTGAAGGGAGACACTGCTTGCGGAGGAGCTGCCGATAATCGGAAGCGGGTTTAGGAGGGGGGGATCGAGGGGAGAGAGAGAGAGTGGGAGTGAAAGGGATTTCAGAGAGAGAAATCGACAGGAACCAGAGAAGGTCAGGAAGGGAATTCCATGTCCAGGATGAGAGGATGCCTGAAAAAGATGGGAATGGAAATTATTTTCCCTAATTCTAGAAGGGCATTTTTCATTGACCGGACAAGGTTTTCTTGAACCGCCCCTTTTCCACGCCCCAAAAGCCGAAAATGAGGAACACGTTCTTCGCAAAACAAACAGAGCTTAGTCTAGTCTTCAAGTCCAATCTTGAGGTCTCCTCTTCGAGTCTTCCATGTCCACTTTTCCAGTCAACTGAAGTGAATCAGCAGATTCCAAGAAGCTGAATATGCAAGAAGGAATTAAATAGCAAAATCATCCTCGTCTTTGAAGCAGAGTTTGTTTTCCAGTTCGTAGGATGGGTATAGAGCGTTGTAGTATTACCAGTGCGTTAGCTTACATTCTCTTCCTCTCCATCTTGGTAGTGTCAGCCCAGTCAGTGAAATATGAGGATTGTGAGGCCACTATGTGTAGCAAGAGCGGTCCGAACATAAGCTATCCCTTTTATGTTGCTGGAAAGGGGAAGGAACTCTGTGGCCACCCGGGCTTCGAGGTTAGCTGCAAAGGAAGGGAAACTATGTATGGCAACTTGTCCATCAGAAGCATCTCTTATGAGAAGCGGTCCTTTCAGTTAGCCACTCAGAATATGAATGACAGCGGTTGCTTTGTTCCTCATCCCTTCCCCCATATTCACTATTATCTCTTCCAAAACTCCAGTTCCCAATATTACCTAAAGTTCTTCTATGGCTGCACTGATACATTTTCTACGGACTTGCCTCAATCTCGGCTAAGTTGCACTTCCGATCAGTTAAATTTCACGTTTGTTGTCCTAACACGTGGGGCAAAATGGCCAATACAGAAGGATGGATTATGTAATTCAAGCAGTAGAATACCGGTTGAACTGAAGGAGGGAATCCCCAACCCAACCATAAATAGTGTTGATTACAGGGAGCTCCTGAAGGATGGGTTCACATTGAGCTGGACATTGTCGACCAATAAGAGGTGTACCTCGTGCAGACACAGTGAAGGCCGATGTGGCAGATCAAATGACAAAGAATTTGTTTGCTATTGCTCTGATGGATCTAGCCGCGAAAATTGTGACGCTGGTAAGTTTCACCAAGACTTAAGCAAATCCTTATGCCTAATTTCCATTTTTATTTGTCAATCGTCTTATTACAACGTCATGGTGTTTGGTCACTAGCGTCATTTTACGTGTCTGCATATCTCAATGTCCTCAACAATTTCGCTTATTTATCGTCTATTTTTTTTTGCAAGGGATCCCTCATATTGTCTATGTAGGTAAAGGCAACGACTTACCAAAGAAAGGTGCCATTTGTAAGTAACATATACTTGATTTCTCAGCCATGTGTGTGAATTAAAATCAGTACTTTTGGCGATGGCACGATGCATGCCTTCTTGAAATCAAAATTCCTATTCATTAATCATTTAAGGCTTTTTCACTATAGAAATGAATTTTTCTTGTTTTATATACACTTAGTATTTCCTATTGGTCACAGATGCTTCATTATGTGGGGTGGTTGCTGTTGCGATGGTTCTAGCATATCTTTGTAAAAAGAGATTTTGCAATAAAAAATCCATGGCCCCATGGAGCAGGAAGATGAATGGGTTTGATAAATTTGAGACCGTTTTTGAAGATGATGGTATGTCAATTCCGAGAAGATATTCTTATGTTGAGATCAAAAAATGACAAACTCATTCAAAGAAAAGCTCGGCCAAGGAGGCTATGGCTCTGTGTACAAAGGCAATCTCCCAAATGGTCGTCTTGTGGCAGTGAAGATCCTAAGCAAATTAAGTGGAGATGGTGAAGAATTCATCAATGAGGTAAACAGTATAAGCAGAACTTCCCATGTCAACATTGTTCATTTGCTAGGTTTCTGCTTTCACAAAACCAGAAGGGCTCTTGTCTATGAGTTTATGGCCAATGGATCTCTAGAGAAATTTATATATGAAGAGAACTACCGCAAGCTAGGTCATTGCCACCTTGGATGGGACACCTTGTACCAAATCTCCCTAGGCATTGCTCAAGGACTTGAATACTTGCATCGAGGCTGCAACTCGAGAATATTACACTTCGACATAAAGCCGCACAACATTCTTCTTGATGAAAATTATCGCCCCAAGATCTCTGATTTCGGCCTTGCAAAAATATGCCATCAAGACGAGAGCACCATCTCACTATTTGGTGCACGAGGAACCGCGGGGTTTATTGCCCCAGAAGTGTTTTGCAGGAACATTGGCGGAATATCTCACAAATCGGATGTGTACAGCTTTGGTATGACGGTGCTTGAGATGGTCGGCGGAAGGAAAAATATAGTGGCAGGTGCTGATCGAACCAGCGAAGTATTCTTCCCACATTTGATTCACAAGCGTCTCGAACTTCAGGAAGAGCTTGGACTGCAGAATATTGAGAATGAAGGAGACAATGAGAAGGCTAGGAAGATGATAATAGTGAGCTTGTGGTGCATACAAACCAATCCTTCACATAGGCCGGCGATGAGTGAGGTGGTGGATAAGTTAAGAGGTAGCGTTGCCTGTTTGCAAGTTCCTCCCAAGCCCTATTTGTCTTCTCCATCAAGATCATCACCAACCACTTCAATGTCCATGATTGTGTGAAACATAGTTTGGCAAGACTACTTTTATTACTAAAAGCCTTAAATTCAATGCAATGAGCTGTCTATAAGTTCAATGACAAGACATGTAATTAGGATCGGGTAGGCTTATTCATTACCTAGACATGAGCTGGCTATAAATTGCATTGCTGAGTTGAATTTACGGACTATGTTTTATCTGGCATATTCATTTCATCTATGCCTTCAACAGTGGTAACAATAATACTATTGGCAAAACATTTCTTTTGGCTTTGTCCAGAGGAACCTGCTGGTGGCTATTAAACTCTCAGTGAATAGGTTTTTTTTTTTTTTTTTGGTAAGAAGGTTTGTTCAGACTAGGAAGATTCACAAATTTCACCGTTATGCATTGAAATAACAGTTGAAATGGTACAAAGTAGCTCACTAATATGCATCTCAAGCTACAACTTAGAAGCAACTTAGAAGCATCTCATAGATATTTCTCGATTGGCTAGTGCTCGAACTTAGTCTTCCTTCCACAATTTCCATACTTGCGAAAAAAGAGAAAAAGAAAAGCGAAGATTTCGAGTTTGATTATTATTGGAATTTGAGTTGATGGAAATATATTGAGTTCTTTGTGGGTTGCAGCTTACGAATCCTAATTTGGGTCATGGATGGATCTTCCTCATTGAAGCTAGTGTTCTGTTCCCCACTTATGATTTGTGGCATTAGTGTTCAGAATCTAAAGATATTTGAGTTTTTCTAAAAACGCTCTTTCATTGCATCCTCTAGAGCTACGTAACCGCTTGCAATTCATGAATCATGTTCACATTCCTTGTCTTATGCATGCTACGTAGGAAAAAGAAATTGGTATTAGATTTATCAATGAGAGAGGTGCTTACCACGATGCTACATAGGAAAAAAGGAAATTGGTATTAGATTTAATAATGAGAGAGGTGCTAACCAGAACCCTCGGTATATCTGCTTGATGTTTTTTGTCCCCAAATACCTTGGTCATCCAACAGGTTATTACTCCTCTTAAGATCTCCTTGAATTTTAATTAGTCTAGTGTCCCGGCAAAGATATAGTAGGCCTCGACAAATTCCATCAGCAATGCCGAACCGTCTTCTCCAATCCCGTTGGTCTTGTTCGAGTGGATATGACTTAGGCCATTAAAAGTGAAATTCATATAAAAAGTTCAAATGTAAAAGCAGACACGCTCAAGGAACATCACGTTCTGTCAAAACTTCGACTAGAGAGAGAGAGAGTTACAGTGCCACGGCGGCGTTCGGTGCCGACAGCGAAGACCAAGGCGATGAGGTGGAGGGCGACGACGGCGGCGAGGACGGGAACGGAGACGGCCATTTTCTTTTCCCCAGCAGCGAGGAGAGGAGTAGGACGGCGAGCGGGTGGACTCACTCTGACTCGCTCACTGCGAAATCTCCCCTTTTCCTACTGTTCGCCAAGCGTGATTGGCAGTCGAATATACTTCCTTCGAGCGAGAGAGGTGGGAAAGCGAGAAACGAGGAAACAAATATCTAGACGGACAGCTGGAGCGCCGTTGGATCCCAGAGGGCCGAGGCGCCGATCCACCTGGACGGGTCGCCGGAAGTCGCGGGTCGCGACGGCCCATTACCCGCTCAGTTTTCGGGTTTCTTTTTTTATTTATTATTATTTGTCTTTTCCTTTTCTTTCCACGCGATATTGTGTTTTATCATTTTATTCCCCACAAAAAAGAGAGAGAGTGAAACTATAATAAAATTTCTGAATCTGTAACGGAAGTATATTAACGTCTTAATTTGGACGGAGTGATTAGGAAACAAATGAGAGAATCTGAACATTTATGAGGGATAAGGAAGTAAAAGATTTAAAGGAATTATGTTGTGTTCTATTCCAAGAAAAAAATGAAAGAAAAGCTGCAATAAGTAATCTGAATTCGTAATGCAATTGCTTAATTTGGATGAACTGATTAAGAAAGAAATGAGAGGATCTAGATAATTATGAGGAGAAAAAGTAAATAAAATTTAAAGGAATTAAATTGCAATGTTATTTCAATGCTAGTGAGAGAAGAAAAAAAGGAAAAGAATATATTATTCATGAATATTTTCTTATGAGTTTATAAATAAATGCAAAATAAAAGTATACATGAAGGAAAATGAATGATATGGAAAATATTTAGAAATAATTGTTTATATCGCTTATAAAACTAAATGAATAAAAAATATATTTATAATCGACTCAAAATGAGCAAATAATTCTACAAATCCATGACATGCGAGACTATCATTTTTATAGACATTCATAATTATAACTCAACCACCCATGTGACGGCCCAGGCGACGGTGCACGGGAGGAGGGATGCATGATGCGTTCGCACCTCAGTCCCCGGACGTGCGCAGGAAGGGTGCGTCTCTTATCTCACATTGCTTAGGGGGGGAGTCATGGGCTAATTTATAATACTTGGGTCCCTCTAATATGTGTAACGCGTTTTAAAACCGTGAGAATTGAGGTTTCTTGGGGTAGTATGGGCGGCCCGGTGTAGGAGTCATGGACTAGTTTATAATACTTGAGTCCCTCTAATCTATTTAACACATTTTAAAGCTGATAATTCAGTATCCAAAGCGGACAATATTACACAGTGGGCCCGGTCATTACAACTCCTTAATCGGATTTCGTAGGTCAAAATCTACAAAGTCCAAAATTTGTGCCTCAACCCAATTATTATGTCTCAACCCAAATACTACTCCGATTAAACCAAGGGAGGAGGCGGGCACGTACTGGCGTTGGATACAAAGTCAAATCGCTTGAGGCGCAAAAGCGTCCCCCCTTTTTACTTACCTCATTTTTCTTCTCCCCTTTGTCCTTCTCTTTCTTTGCACTGAGCGAGCTCTCGTTCTCTTTACGCTGAACATGCCCTTTCTTTCTTCTTTTACTTTTACTTTTTTCAAAGTATTTTTTATGGCTTCCACCACGATCTTTTTGACTCTAAATAATACAACAAATTGACGGAGACGACTTCGATCGAAGAGTAGGATAGATGTAGCGACGCGAAAGGCAGTTACCCTCGCGATGGCGAAGCTCGAGATTCGGCGAACAGCGACGGGCTCTTGACTCGGTCGGAGAAGACGAGTTTTGACTTCGACTCAAGACCAAATCTAGAACCTCATTCGGACTTGAAGGGAGAGGCTGGTTGCGGAGGAGTGGCCAAGAATCGGAAGCGCGTTTGGGAGGGGATCTCAGTGGGAGCGAAGGGATTTTAGAGAGAGAAATCGAGAGGAGCCAGAGAAGGTCAGGGAGGGAATTATTTTATGTCCAGGATGAGAGGATGCCTGAAAAAGATGGGACCGGAAATCATATTTCCCTAATTTCTTTTTTCTCTATTTTTTCCCTAATTTAAGGAGGGTATTTTCCGCCGACCGAAAACGTGTTCTTTAACCACTCATTTTCTACGCCCGCTAAAAATAAGGAAACAGTTTTTCGCTAAAAGTAAATCGTGTCCACTTTTCCAAGTCAACAAAAGTGTCTCAGCAGATTCCAAGAAACTGAATATGCAGGAAGGAATTACCAATAAGAATGCCTTCTTTAATGTCCAAACAGTGAAATCATCCTCGTCTTTGCTTATGCTGATGCTATCCATTGGCAGAGCGCACTTCCATACGTGCCACGACTCCTTTCTTTTCTTCCTCGAAAACCAGAGCTTGTTTTCCAGTTCGTATGATGGGTACAGAGGGTTGTAGTATTGCCAAAGCGTTAGCTTACGTTCTCTTCCTCTCCATCTTCGTAGTATCAGCCCAGTCAGTGAAATATGAGGATTGTGAGGCCACTATGTGTAGCAAGAGTGGTCCGACCATAAGCTATCCCTTTTATGTTGCTGGAAGTGGGCAGGAACTTTGTGGCTACCCTGGCTTCGAGGTTAGATGTGAAGGAGGGGAAATTATGTATGGCAGCTTCTCCATCCGAAGCATCTCTTATGAGAAGCAATCCTTTCGGTTAGCAACTCGGTATATGAATGACACCGGTTGCTTTTGTTAGGAATATATATCACTAGAAAGAAGATGAAGCTGGTACTGGTACTGCAGAAGATGAAGCTGGTGCTGGTACTGCAGATGGTGTAGCAAAACAGAGGATCCTGCGAAGGCTGATAAAACAAGAAGAAAATCATTAGAAATGGATGGCTAAGATCAAAGTAATGAAGATAATGATCAACGATGGAAAAGCAGTCAAAGAAGATAAACAAGGATCGTGGTTGCGGATTCCTATGGAGATACATGAAGTCGGTGATTAGTTATAGAGTAAAAACAGAAGTTAGTTGGTTTTCTATTAAGTCTTCCCTTTCCATATAAAGCCTCGTAATGAGAAAGAGAGAAGTAAGGAAGAATAGTCATTGCTTGTGCAGAATTCATTCTTCCAGTTATCGCATAAAGCTAGAGAGAGAGAGAGAGAAATTGATAAGAATACAGAGAGAGTTTTTCTTTCAATTGTTGTAAAGATCTTGATGTACATTGAGATCAAATACAGAAGAGTATATACAGAGTTGTGCATTGATCAATCTCAATCCCTACATCTATACTTTCCTATTTTCTGGGTTTTTCGTGTGATTCAAGTTCACCATAACAGGAGCTTCAGCATTGTTGAATCTTCGTATGAATGCATCTTCTTCATGGTATCGAGCATGTCGATCATCTCGGCTAAAAGGATTCACTCAAGATCTACTTGATTGATCGAGCAAGAAGAATCGAAGCCATACGATTCTTGTATCACGGTAACTCATTAGGTTTTCATAGTCAAAATTGCTATCTTGATTCATCTATAATTGAAAAGAGTATAGCAATGGCAATAAGAGCATCGAGTATCCTTTCCCTATACATGTTAATATTTCGAACTTTGTCACTATAAAACTTGCCGAAGACAACTTTCTTCTATGGCAAGCTCGGATCTGTAGGTTTACAAAAGCCAAGAACTCTTTGGCTTTGTTAATGGTGATGTTACACCACCTACTCGAATGCTGCAGAATATAGTTGGAGGTGTTGAAGTGAGGTTGTTAATCCGAATATCTTGACTTTGGATAAAAATAGATCAGCTAGTATCTTCATGGATAAGTGGAGCTGTAACCGAGAATATACTAGGCTTAATAATTGGCTTAGAAACATCTTATGAAGTGTGGCAGACACTCTTGAATCGATTCACACAAAAATCAGCAGCAAGAGAATTTGAATTGAGGGGGAAACTTCAAGGCTGTCAAAAACATGATCGAGATCTTCTAGTCTATCTTCGAGAATACAAGACAATATGTGATCAGTTAAATGCCATTGGGAAACCAGTAGATGACATAACCAAGCTATTTGGTGTACTGGAAGGATTAGGAGCTGAGTATGAAAATTTCCGAACAACAATATACTGTCTAAAACCTCAATCGGAGTATGATGAGGTAATTGCACAATTAGAAAGGTTTGAGTCAAGATTGCAGAACTACTCTAGAACGCAATTTAATCCCAATATGGCTTACTTTGGGCAAAGATATCCTCAAAATCAGTTCAAAGAAACTATTGATAGAGAATATATTCATCAAAATTCAAGCTTTGTTGCTCAACGAAGTAATTACAGAGGAGGCCGTAGTTATGGAAGAGGACGTTCTCTTAATAACAGAGGTCGTGGATTCAGATACCCTGGAGACAATTCAGGTTACGGTTTAGCAATGTCGGCTATATGCAAGAGAATCGAGAGAACTAAACCTTATGACAATTCCTCCGAAACTGGTTTCACTTGGATTTCGTCCCTATCTTTGGTCCAAACACGAGATACCAAGAAATAAAAGCTTATCCTTCAAATCTAACTTTTTCCAAGAATGAGCAGGATGAGAAACCAGCTAATAATATAAAATTAGAATGTCAAATCTGCAAGAAACCTGGCCATGATGCTCTGCACTGCTGGTACAGATTCGACAATTCATATCAAGCTGAGGAGATACCAACAGCTTTAGCAGCTATACATCTTGAAGATGCCAAAGGAAGCGAGTGGTATCCAGATACCGGTGCTACTGCACACATTACAGCTAATCCTGATATGCTTCAAAACTCCTCTGAATATACAGGACTTGACACTGTCATGATTGGTGATGGATCACATTTGTCGATTACACATACTGGTAACACATTGCTGCATACTGAAGAAAGCTTATTACCTTTGAATGATGTTCTAATTGTCCCTGACATAAAGAAAAATCTGTTATCAGTATCCAAATTAACAAACGATTACCCATGCTCATTTGTCTTTGACAAATTTGGTGTATATGTAAAGGACAATTGGACCAACACAACCTTGCTCTTCGGAAGGAAAACTAAAGGACTATATCAAGTGAATTTACAAACAACACAAGCTCTTCTAGCTCAGAGACACAGGGCGGTAGAAGAAGATACATGGCATCAAAGACTAGCACACACCAATATGAAAATCTTGAAGTATTTGCAGAATCAAAAACTCATTCAGTGTAGCAATAAGATGTTGAGTGTTTGTAGTAGCTGTCAAAATGCTAAGAATGCAGCTTTACCTTTTCCATCCTCTGAATCTGTAACAACCATGCCCTTACAGAAAATCCACTGTGATATATGGGGGCCATCACCTGTGACTTCATTTCAAAGTTTCAAATACTATGTTCTGTTTGTGGATAATTTCTCTCGATACAGCTGGATATATCCATTAAAGTTGAAGTCAGACTTCTATAAGATCTTTGTTATGTTTCAAAAGCAAGTAGAAAACCAGTTTGAATCAAAGATCAAAGTCTTTCAGTGTGATGGAGGAGGAGAATTTATTAGCCACAGGTTTAAAGCTCATTTGCAAAACTGTGGAATAAAACAAAGTTTCTCTTGTCCTTACACACCAGCACAGAACGGGATATCAGAGAGGAAACATCGGCACATTGTTGAATTAGGTCTTGCCATGTTATATCATGGAAGAATTCCACTGAAGTATTGGGTTGATGCATTCAATACAGCTAACTATGTCATCAATCTTCTTCCAACATCGAAATTGGACATGCAATCACCACATAGGAAACTATATCATCAAGAGCCAACCTATGATCACCTCAGAGTATTTGGTTGTGCTTGTTATCCATGTTTACGACCCTATGCTCAGCATAAGTTTGATCCAAGATCCCTCACCTGTGTATTCATTGGTTATAGTGATCATCATAAAGGTTACAGATGTCTGGTGCCTTCAACAGGTCGAATATATATCACCAGAAATGTAAAGTTTGATGAGAAGTTCTTCCCATTCACTAAATGGTGCTTGACAAAATATGCATCTCTTACAACATTATATCAGATGTGGGTAAAAGAAGTTCAGTTAATAGAATCAGCAAAAAGAGAAACAGTCTCTAATATACTCTATACTGATCCTTATACAGCTCATTTGCAACTTGATAAGAACAATGTTATCCTCAACTCTTAGAGTCCTCAACAGACCTTTGTTCCTTATACTGATCAACCAAGACAGGACACTATCACAATAGATACACATGGTGCAGAGACTTCACCAAAGCAGAATCAAGACACAGATAGTACTAATACAACACAATCCAACACTACGACCAGTACATCTGAGCAAGTCACTTCTCATGAAACTCAAGGGATTACCTCTAATCATTCAATGCAGACACGATCAAAATCTGGAATTGTCAAACCGAATCCCAGGTATGCATGTCTTGTTGTATATAAAGTCCCTTCTGAACCAAAAACAATTAAATCAGCATTAGCTCATGAAGGATGGCATAAAGCAATGACAGAAGAAATGGAGGCATTATATCAAAACAAAACTTGGGATTTGGTTCCTCGAACTGACCATATGAATGTAATTGGCTGCAAGTGGGTCTTCAAAACAAAACTTACATCTGATGGTAATCTTGAAAGATTGAAAGCTCGTTTAGTTGCTAAGGGATTCCATCAAGAAGAAGGCATCGACTTCACCGAGACTTTTAGTCCAGTAATCAAGCATGCCACAATCAGAATTGTTCTGTCTATAGCAAAAATAAGACAGTGGCCTATACATCAACTCGATGTTAAAAACGCATTCTTACATGGTACTCTTAATGAAACAGTTTACATGGAACAGCCTCCTGGATTTCAAGATTCACAGAAACCTTATCATGTGTGTCTACTCAAGAAATCACTCTATGGTCTTCGACAAGCCCCTCGAGCATGGTTTGATAAATTCAGTGACTTTCTACTTGAATATGGCTTCTTTTGCAGTTCAACAGATCCCTCCCTATTCATATATCATCAACAAAAGCATACTATTCTTCTACTTCTATATGTCGATGACATTGTTTTAACTGGCAGTTCTTCCCAAATGCTGTCTACTCTTATTCAATCTCTTAGCCTTAAATTTCACATGAAAGATCTTGGACCTCTGCATTATTTCCTTGGTATCGAAGTCAAACAAAATTCGGATCATTTGTTTCTATGCCAAACAAAATATGCCAGTGATCTTCTTACTCGAGCATACATGTCAGAAAGTAAACCAATTGCCACTCCTCTGTCCTTAAAACAAGTCATTATGCAACAAGACTCTGTTGCTCTAACCAATCCTACTGAATACCGTAGCTTGGTAGGTGCTCTTCAATATCTAACTTTAACTCGTCCTGACATAGCCTATGCTACCAACTTATTATGTCAGAAATTACAGACACCAACTGTGGCAGATCTTGCTCGACTTAAAAGGGTACTCAGATATATCAAAGGCATAATCAATCTTGGTTTATTCATTCACTCACAGAGTTCACTGCATTTATATGGATTTTCGATGCGATTGGGCGGGGTGTACGAAACACGAAGGTCAACTACGGGATTTTGTACTTACATTGGTTCCAATCTCATCTCTTGGGAGCCAAGAAGCAATCCACCGTCGGCGGGTCCTCTACGTAAGCCGAGTACCGTGCACTTGCTTCCACTTCGCGAACTCACTTGGATTAGCTTTGTCTTACGAGACATAGGCTGTGCTCTTCCCTTCCCTACACATCTCTTTTGTGACAATAAATCAGCTATAGCTCTCACTGCTAATCCTATATTACATGCTCGAACAAAGCATATTGAAATTGGTTTTCACTTTGTTAGAGAAAAAGTCTCTGCAGGATCACTCACCGTTCGGTATGTCTCCAGCAATTCCCAAATTGCTGACATTTTCACCAAATCCCTCTCACACTTTACACATTGCCAACTCCGCACCAAATTGGGACTTGGTGTTCCATCTACTCCCAATTTGAGGGGGAATGTTAGGAATATATATCACTAGAAAGAAGATGAAGCTGGTACTGGTACTGCAGAAGATGAAGCTGGTGCTGGTACTGCAGATGGTGTAGCAAAACAGAGAATCCTGCGAAGGCTGATAAAACAAGAAGAAAATCATTAGAAATGGATGGCTAAGATCAAAGTAATGAAGATAATGATCAACGATGGAAAAGCAGTCAAAGAAGATAAACAAGGATCGTGGTTGCGGATTCCTATGGAGATACATGAAGTCGGTGATTAGTTATAGAGTAAAAACAGAAGTTAGTTGGTTTTCTGTTAAGTCTTCCCTTTCCATATAAAGCCTTGTAATGAGAAAGAGAGAAGTAAGGAAGAATAGTCATTGCTTGTGCAGAATTCATTCTTCCAGTTATCGCATAAAGCTAGAGAGAGAGAGAGAGAGAAATTGATAAGAATACAGAGAGAGTTTTTCTTTCAATTGTTGTAAAGATCTTGATGTACATTGAGATCAAATACAGAAGAGTATATACAGAGTTGTGCATTGATCAATCTCAATCCCTACATCTATACTTTCCTATTTTCTGTGTTTTCTGTGTGATTCAAGTTCACCATAACAGGAGCTTCAGCATTGTTGAATCTTCTGTATGAATGCATCTTCTTCAGCTTTGTTCCTCGTCCCAACACCTCTTATCGCTATAATCTCTTCCAGAAATCCAGTGCACAGTATTACCTAAAGTTCTTCTATGGCTGCACTGATACATTTTCTACAGATTTGCCTCAATCTCGGCTAAATTGCACTTCTGATCAATTAAATTACACGTTTGTTGTGCTAACACATGGGGAAGAATGGGCAGTACGGAAGGATGGAGACTATAATTCAAGCAGTAGAATACCGGTTGAACTGAAGGAGGGAATCCCCAACCCAACCATAAATAGTGTTGATACAGGGAGCTCCTGAAGGATGGGTTCGCATTGAACTGGACATTGTTGACCAATAAGGGTTGTGCCAAGTGCATACACAGTGGAGGCCGATGTGGCAGATCAAAAGACAAAGACTTTGTTTGCTATTGCTCAGATGGATCTAGTCGTGAAAATTGTGATGCCGGTAAGTTTTACCAGGACTTGCTGCGATACGCAAATCCTTTAGCTTGATTTCCATTTTCCTTTGTCAAGCGTATTCTCACAACTTTCAAGTGTTTGGTCAGTAGCGTCATTTTAAGTGTCTACGTGTCTACATGTCTCAATGTCCTCAACAATGTTGCATATTTATAGTTTATTTTTCGCAAGGGATCCCTCATACTGTCATTGATTTAACGTTGCAGGTAAAGATGACAAGTTACTGAAGAAATGTGTCATTTGTAAGTAATATATATTTGATTTCCTAGCCATGCGTGTGAATTAAAATCAAGACTTTTGGCAATGGCACGGTGCCTACCTTCCAGAAATCAAAATTCCGATTCATATACCATTTTTTTTTCTTTTTTTGGTCACAGATGCCTCATTCTGTGGGGTGGGTGCTGTTGCAGTGGTTCTAGCATATATTTGTAAACAAAGATATTGCAATCAGAAATCCATAGTCCCGTGGAGCAAGAAGATGAATAGGTTTGATAAATTTGAGGCTGTTTTCGAAAATCAAGGCATGTCAATTCCGAGAAGATATTCTTATGCTGAGATCAAGAGAATGACCAACTCATTCAAAGAAAAGCTCGGCCAAGGAGGCTATGGTTCCGTGTACAAAGGCAATCTCCCAAATGGTCGTCTTGTGGCAGTGAAGATCCTAAGCAAATTAAGAGGAGATAGTGAAGAATTCATCAATGAGGTAAACAGTATAACCAGAACTTCCCATGTCAACATTGTCAATCTGCTAGGTTTTTGCTTTCATGAAACCAATAGGGCTCTTGTCTATGAGTTTATGGCCAATGGATCTCTAGAGAAATTCATATATGAAGAGAACTACAGTAAGCTAGGTCATTGCCACCTCGGATGGGACACCTTGTACCAAATCTCCCTAGGCATTGCTCAGGGTCTTGAATACTTGCACCGAGGTTGCAACTCAAGAATATTACACTTTGACATAAAGCCACACAACATTCTTCTTGATGAAAATTATCGCCCCAAGATCTCTGATTTCGGCCTTGCAAAAATATGCCATCGAGATGAGAGTACCATCTCACTATTTGGTGCACGAGGGACTGCGGGGTTTATCGCCCCAGAAGTGTTTTGCAGGAACATTGGTGTAGTATCTCACAAATCGGATGTGTACAGCTTTGGGATGACAGTGCTCGAGATGGTTGGTGGGAGGAGAGACACAGTGGCAAGTGCCAATCAAACTAGTGAAGTATACTTTCCGCATTGGATTCACAAGCGTCTTGAACTTCAAGAAGAATTTGGACTACCGAATATTGTGAACGAAGGAGACAGCAGGAAGGCTAGGAAGATGGTAATAGTGAGCTTGTGGTGCATACAAACCAATCCTTCAAGTAGGCCGACAATGAGTGAGGTAGTGGATAAGTTAAGAGGTGGTGTTGACTGTTTGCAAGTTCCTCCCAAGCCCTATTTGTCTTCTCCATCAAGATCATCACCAACCACTTCAATGTCCATGATTATGTGAAACATAGTTTGGCAAGAATACTTTTATAAGCTAGAGCTTTAAATTCAATGCAATGAGCTGTCTATAAGTTCAATAACAGGACATGTAAATAGGATCAGGCAGGATCATTTCCTAACCGAGACATGAGCTAGCTATAAGTTGCATTGTTGAGCTGAATTACAAAATATGTCGTATCTTGCATGCTTATTTCATCCGTGCCTTCGACAGTGGGAAGAATAATGCTACTGGCAAAACATTTCTTCTAGATTTGTCCGGGGGAACCTATCAGTGGCTATTCAGCTCTCGGTGAATGGGTTTGTTCAAACTAGGAAGATCCACAAATTTCACTATTAAGCATTGAAATAACAGTTGAAATCGTATAGACTATAGAGTAGCCCACTAATATGCATTTTAAGGCCTTGACTTCGAAGCATCTCACAGATATTTCCTGGATGACTAGTGCTAGAACATAGTCTCCCTTCCACAATTTCCATACCCGCCAAAAAAATAAATAAAAATAAAGTAAAGATTTCGAATCAGATTATTATTTGAATTTGAGTTGATGGAAATAGATGAGTTCTCTATTGGTAACAACTTACGAATCCTAATAGGCTCGATGATGGGTCTTCCTCATTTGAAGCTAGTGTTCGGTCTTCCACTTATGATGTTCGGCAATGGTACCCCAAATATAAAGACGGCTGATCTTTTCTTTTTTCCCTGAAAACCGCCCTTTCATTTCATATTTTGGAGCCATGTAATCGCTTGCATTTCATGAATCATGTTCATATTCCTTGTGCATGCTACAAAGTAAAAAGAAATATGTACTAGATTAATAATGAGAGAGGTACTAACTGGTTCTCTTAGGGCATGTTTGTTTGTGTTCTTTTTTGGTTCTCCGAAACACAATTTTTGTTCTTTTGTTTCGGGGAACAAAAAAAGAACAAAAAGCATTTGTTTACACTTTTGTTCTCGGGAACAGAAACAAGAAACAAGTTGTTTTAGCTTGTTCCCGGGAACACTTCTGAAAAATAATTTTTGTCTCTCCTATTTTTCCCTTCTCTTTATTTTCTTCTTCTTCTTTTCTTCTTTTTTTTTTCTCTGGCTAGCAACCTCGCTGGAGCATCGTCGGCCCCTAGCGAGGCTCGGCCTCGCCTTGACTGGGTAAGCTTGAGCTCGCCTAGATCCACTTTTGAGAAGTGGAAAACATTTTCCTCACTTTTAAAAGTTATTTTTTCCAACGATGGAAAATATTTTCCTTGACTAGTTTATTTTCCGTGAAACGAACACTGGAAAATCTGGAAAACGTTTTCCGGAAGTCATTTTTCGCTAAACGAATGGACCCTAAGTAACAAAAGCTCCAACAGATCACCATCAACAGAATTGACGATAGAGAATTACTTGGCCTACTCTTCAAGTCTGCCCTTCAAGTCTTCCGTGCCCACTTTTCAAGTTAAGACAACTAGAGCATATCAGCAGATTCCAAGACACTAATTGGGCATGAAAAGAATACCAATGAGAACGCCTTCTTTAACGTCCACTTAGGAAGATCATACTCGTCTTGCTTATGCTGAAGCCATTCGCGGGGTAAAACCCACTTCAATTCGTGCTAATAAACTCCTTTCTTTTCTTGCTCAAAAACCAGATTTTGGTTTTGAAATCTTAGGATGGGTTTCCAACAGTGTAATATTGCGAGAGCGTTAGCTTACACTCTCTTCATAAGCTCAGCCAAGGAGGCTATGGTTTTGTGTACAAAGGAAATCTCCCAAATGGTCGTCTTGTGGCAGTGAAGATCCTAAGCAACTTAAGAGAAGACGATGAAGAATTCATCAATGAGGTAAAAAGTATAAGCAGAACTTCTCATGTCAGCATTGTTAATTTGCTAGGTTTCTGCTTTCACAAAACCAAAAAGGCTCTTGTCTATGAGTACATGGTCAAGGGATCACTGGAGAAACTCATATACAAAGAGAACTACAACAAATTAAGTTGTTGCTCTCTTGAATGGGACACCTTGTACCAAATCTCCCTAGGCATAAATCAAGGGCTCAAATACTTGCACCAAGGTTGCAACTCAAGAATATTACACCTCGACATAAAGTCACACAATATTCTTGTTGATGAAAATTATCACCCCAAAAACTCCGATTTCAGCCTTGCAAAAATATGCCATCAAGATGAGAGCACCATCTCACTATTTGGTGCACGAGGGACCATGGGGTTTATTGCCCCGGAAGTCTTTTGTAGGAACTTTGGTGAAATATCTCACAAATCGGATGTGTATAGCTTTGGGATGACGATGCTTGAAATGGTCGGTGGAAGGAAAAATTTGGTGGCAGGTGCTGATCGAACAAGTGAAGTATACTTCCCGCATTGGATTCATAAGCGTCTTGAACTCTAGCAAGAGCTTGGACTGCGGAATATTAACAGTGAAGGAGATAGAGAGAAGGCTAGGAAGATGATAATAGTGAGCTTGTGGTGCATACAAACCAATTCTTCAAATAGGCCGACGATGAGTGAGGTGGTGGATAAGTTAAGAGGCAGTGTTGATTGCTTGCAAGTTCCTCCCAAGCCTTATTTGTCTTCTCTGTCAAGATCATCACAAACCAGTTCACTGTCCATGATTGTGTGAAACATATTTTGTTAAGAATAGTTTTATAACTAAGAGCTTTGATTCAATGCAATGAGGAGCTTGTACACAAAGATTGTTAGATAAGTGTATTATAATTTTTCAACTATTATTGTTGAATGTACTGAAGTTTAAGCTGATTCTTAAGTTACATAATGCCAAGTCATTAATAATACAAGAGCATCTTAACATGACTTTGCATCTTATGCAACTCTATGTCAATATTCAGCGTAAAGTTATGTCTATATTATCATCATGTATAAACCATACAATCTAAATGTTGGAATAGCCCACTTTCCTGCCAATGTGAAGTGAAAGCACTATCCTCATAGACTAGACCAAACATTTGCACCTCAACTTTGGAATGACACAAGCATGTTTATCTCAAGAATTGTGAAGTGTAAACACTATTCATGCTAACTACACCTAACTGTTTGGCCCAATGTACAGTAATTTTCTTTTTTAGGGTGCGTTTGGTTTAGTATTCCCAATGAGCTGCGGCCTCTAAAGCCTATTGGGGAAATGCTGAATTGTTTGACAATTATATTGTGTTTTGCTTTCTCTTGAAAGCTAACATTGAGAAGGTTAAAAGCTCAATGCTAGTGGAGACTAACTTTGGGCTTTCAATATTTAGCAAGCTGAACTCATTTTTTTCTTCCAAAACTCCCCTAACCAATTCTTCAAATTTTTGATTTTGTCTTACATTATTTATTATTAAAAAGGACCAAACCCTTCATCGGTTTGGCAAAGGGCTATGGCTGCCAACACTCCAAATCTGGCATTGACTGCCATCGATTGAGGTTGCTTGAGGTCGAGCGACATCTAGTGAGGGTCGTGCTACACAAGAGATCGTCCGTTGCCTGGGTCTAGAGGCCTCAGGCGGCCTTCGTTGGGTCTCATAATGGTCGCGCAATCAATGGCCGCTGGCACCAGATTGGGCTTGCTGGTGACTGTAACCCTTCGTTGAACCGACGAAAAGTTTGATCTCTCATTTTTTCTAAAATTATATATTTTTATTTTTTTTTTCAATTTTAAACAAATAAAATTTAAAAATACTAATATTTTTCATCAAAGGGCTTTTCAAATGTGTTTTCTATTAAATGACATTTCTCTCAAAATTATTTCTCAAAGCATAATTTACCAAATGGCTTTTGCATTTTCCTAAAGCATTTTAGGCTAAACTACTTTGCATTTACTCAATGGGTTTTCAAAATGTTGACCCAAATGCACTCTTAATACTCCCATTGATTTGTGTTCCCACATTTGGAAGCAAGATTGAATTTGATCAATGGTGAAACAACAAAGGCTACGCATTCAATAATAGATGTGGAGAGAAGTACACTACAAGTGCCATAACTTTGCACAAATGAACACTTAAATGTCATAACTTACGAAATGTACACTTAAGTGCCACATTTGAATAAAAGTGGGACACTTAAGTGCCACATTCGGCGAAGCCAACCAGAAATCATACGTGACATTTAAATATTAATATTTCTCGCCGAGATGACTTGCCGAAGAGCTAAGTCAGCTCTAATTCACCCCAAACGATGTCGTTTCGGGTGTTGGCCAAAATAGAATCCTTAAATCAGCCAAAACAACGTCGTTTTGGCATAATTTGAATTTTAATATAATATAAAAATTAATTAAATAAAATAAATTTAAATAATAATATATAATAATAATTTATTTATATTTATAATAATAATATAAAAAACAAAAACTGGAAACAGAGGAGGAAGGTAGTCGACGACTGAGGGGCTGAGCCCTTGTTGCCGTCGCCTCCCTGCCATCGCCGGAAGGTGGGGGAGGGTCGGCCGGGCGGCCGAGCCTAGTTGAGAGCCGGCGGCCCTAGCCCTCGCCGTCGGCCCCCTCCTCCTCCTCCTCCCCCCCCCCTCCCTTTTTCTTCCTCCTCCTCAGCCACCAGCTGCTTCCCCTCCTCCTCCTTCCCCCCCGGGCCGAATTTGGGCGAGGTTCGAACCTTGGGTGAGGGTTGCAACCTTTTCTTTGGGTCGCCGACCCCTGGCCAGGGCCCGACGACCCCAGCCGACCCTCCCCCCTTCGTCACCAACCCTTCCTGGTGACAGCGGGGAGGCGAGCTGTCACGCCCCGATCCTCGGGTACGCACACATCCTTCTCACTTGGTCGATTTTATAATGCGATATCACAGGAGAATGTATCGCCAACCCTTTAATTTATTAAGCACATGTGGAAGCAGTTAAAATCCCCAGACAATAAAACGATGGGATAGAAAAGCAGAGCCATATTTTTCATATTGAAATTTATAACCAAACTTTTATACAAAACACAAACCAGAGCACTCTACAACTTTTTACTCTAAACTTTAATCACATCAAAAAGGAGATCTCAAAATAAGATAAACTCTCAGTCATCCGGGTTGTACTCAAGACCCTTCTCGGGATTATCTTCTTCTCCCAAAAATCTTTCTCCTTAAGTTTCACCTCCGAGTTCTCCTTCTCAGACTCCTCCTTAGCTCTTCAGCGGGGTCCTAAAATGTTTTTCCCCAAACTGGGATGAGACTACGTCTCAACGAGTTCTACCCCACTAAGCCTAATTAGTAAACCATTATACTATAGGTTGTCTATACACGCACAGGGCAGAAGACGTACCTTGGCCTCATATTCCACCTGCAAGTCAGTACAATTCACAATAGGCACTCAAGCAATCATATCACTGATTGAAGCATCGATCAAATCGACCTAGTCAATTACAAGCCAACAAGACCACTCACGGTCATTTCCATTCAGTCAATCAATTTGCAACATCAGACTCAAGGCAATGATCAATCGACTTAGTCGATTACATGTCAACGATGACCTTTCCCTGGCCAATTAAGTTAAATCAGTCAATCCATGACAAACGAGTCAAACCATATCAATGATTTCATCTATACTTGATCTTAATCTCAACATTCCCGCTCAAATATAGGCTCAAGACGTTAGAGGTGACCCCAACACGAAGTCTCATCATCGTGCGATACTTAGTCATTGACCATAAATAACAATAGTATAAGGCGCTAAAGGTAGCTCACACGAAATCTCGCTATCGTGTAGTACTTGGTCCTTAACTAGAAATAACAATAGTATAAGGCGCTAGAGGTGACTCACACGAAATCTCACTATCGTGTAGTACTTAGTCCTTCACTACAAATAACAATAGTATAAGGCGCTAGAGGTGACTCACACGAAATCTCGCTATCGTGTAGTACTTAGCCATTCACTATAAAATACAATAGGGTAAGGCGCTAGAGGTGACTCACACGAGATCTTCCAACGTGTAGCACTTAGCCCTCCACTATGCATAACAATGCAGCAAGGCGCTAGAGGTAATTCTCATGCGACTCAGGTCGCCATGTAATACTTAGTCCTTAACTACAATAAGCAATGGTATAAGGCGCTAGAGGTAACTCACACGAAGTCTTTTACTTGTGTAGTACTTAGTCCATTACCTGCTCATGATCCATTGGTTCCCTTCAACACAACACACATCACATCAACTTTCAATAATCATCTTGCTTCAACTATAAGCCAACACACGATTAATCCCTCACGGCCCAATGACATTGTGCCGCGCATTTAAATTCCTCAATTCAAATAATGTCGTGGCCTAAGTTTTTGTATTAAAAATACCCGATAAAATATCGTGCGTGAGCACACGGCTAGCCTTAACCAAAATATAATATTTTCCTTTCCATAACTCCCACATTTTCTGTAGTCCGCTCAAATAGATTTGGCATTATCAAACGATGCTTGGTTATTTTTCAATTAATAACCAACGATTTTCCAATTAAAGAATAATTCTCAACCTTCGCAAATAATTCAATTTAACACAAAATAAAGCTCCATTAAATAAACGGACTTCACCACGACGGTCGCCATGAAATTTTGGTCGTCACTAACCCAATTTAATTTTCGAAAAATAAATTAATAATTAATTACAATAAATCCAATTCAGCTCAAATTAAAGCCCAATTAAATAAACGGGCTACACCACGATCATCAGCATAAAAATCCGGCCACTAGCCATCCAAGTTGAATTTCCGAAAAATAAATAATTAAATAATTAATTTCGAAAAATAATATTTAAATACAAGAAATTCAATTTAGCTTAAAATAAGCCCGATTAAATAAACAGAACTTTGTCACGGTCATCAGCATAATATTCCGGTCTCTGACCATCACTGTTGAATTTTCGAAAAATAAATAATTAATTAATTAATTTCGAAAATTAATATTTAAATGCCAAAAATTCCATTTAGGCCCGACTTATCAAATTGAAGCCCAATTAGGGTCGGGAAAAATCCCGGGCTACCCTCAATAAATAATAGACCACGTCTACTTACCAAATACACATTTAATTTATCTAATTTGCATCACAATTGACTAATAAATAATAATCTAACAACCTAAACATAATTAATTAAAACTAAATCAATCTTAAAGCATAATTAGTCAACTAATCATGGATTAGTGAGATTACTCACCAAATCACGCGCAAATCGGATCAACCCGATGGGGCGACGCGAGAAACGATTCTTCCCAAACCACGGCTCGGGTTCGGGGCCCGGAAACGGCCCAAAACGGCCTTGAACCAGCTGGAAACCCACTCGCGGGTTTGCTGGTCGGGGCTGGCCGGGGCTAATCCGGCGGCTAGGGCGGCGAGGGGAGGCCGGCGGAGGGCGAGGGGGACGCCGGGGAGGTCCGGCGGGGCTGGGCGGTGGCCGGAGGTGGCCGGACGGGGGCTGGACAGAGGCGAACAGCGGCTGGGTCGCGCGGATTCGCTCGGGGGAAGAACGTCTGGGCGGAGGAAAGGGCTGGCGGCGCACGGCGGCGAGCGGCGCGCGCACGAGCGCGGGCGCGGGCGTGCGGTGCAGCGGCGGGACGAGCGGCGACGGCTGAGGGGCGAGCTGCTGTCTCCGATTTTTGCTTCTGGTTTCGCTTGCTCGATCGTGCGAAGGAGAAAAAGAAGAAGAGAGAGAGAGAGAGAGAGAGAGAGAGAAGGGATAGGTATTGACTGGTCAAAAGTAAAAAGGAGAGAGAGAAGGTGGACGGTGGAGCAAATCGCACGAGGGGGAGGGGAGAGGAGAGAGAAAGAAAAGAGAAAAAAAGAGAGGAAAGAAGAGAGAAAGAGAAGGGGGAGAGAATGAGAAAAAAGAAAAAAAGAAAATACATAATGCCTTTATGTCAATTTTCCTTTTCCTTTCTAATTCCTTTCGCGCTTCAATTTTTTTCTTCCGATAATTTTTTTTTCTTGAAATTTCGGACCCGTCAATAAATCGATAAATTGACGATGAGACAGGATCCTAAAAATAAATTGTGACACGCTCGAATATTCAATTCCCGAAATCGAATTCAATTTTCTGGTTATAATCAATCAGACGCGATTTTAGTCCAATCCAACCAATTAGGTAGCTTTTAGGAATTTTACCGCGGATACATCCCTTAACGGCTTCACCCAATAGGTTAATTATCTCGTGAGTGATCACTCGGAGAAAAAAGAACCATAGGCGCGTCGAAAATGCCCATTTCACTTTATCGAAACGATCGAATTTTGGGATGTCACACGCCCTTAGCCACCTCCCCCATATTTTTTATATTTTAAAATGTTTTAACTAAATTTAATTTAATTATTTTTTATATTATTTTTTACCACATCAGCCCAAAATGACGTTGTTTTTGTATTTTTTTTTTTGCCAAGTCAGCGTATAAAACAACATCGTTTCGCACTCGCTTTCAAAAAATGCAATGTATGCAATTTTGCCGGATTTTGGTTGGATTAGCACTCAAGTGAGCCATTTTGCTCGATTTTGACACTTAAGTGTCTCTTTTATACAAAGTTATGACACTCCGGGTTCGATCTTAATAGATGTGTAAATACGATCAAGCAAGTTCATTTCATGACTAAGACATGCTCATTTTGTTTGCCTTCGACATTGGGAAGAATAACACCATTGGTAGAACATTTCTTCTGGCTTTGTCCGGAAGAACCTATCGGTGGCTGTTGAACTCTCGGTGAATAGGTTTGTTTAGATTAGGAATATCCACAAATTTTGCTATTGAGCATTAAAATAACAGTTGAAATGGTACATAACAACCCACCAATATGCATCTTAAGGCCTCACTTGGAAGCATCTCAAAATATTTTCCAATTGACTACTGCTAGAACATCTTCCATCCACAATTTCCATAACTACAAAAAAAAAAAAAAAAAAAAAAAGCGAAGATCTCAAGTCTGATTATTATTGGAATTTGAGTTGATGGAAATAGATTGAGTTCTCTATTGGTAACAACTTACGAATCTTAATAGGCTCGAGGGTGGTTCTTCTTCATTGAAGCTAATGTTTTCTCTTCCACTTATGATCTCCGGCAATAGTAACCCAAATCTAAAGACATATGACTTTTCCAAAAACCACCATTCCATTGCATATTTTGAAGCCATGTAACTGCTTGCATTTTATGAATCATGTTAATATTCCTTATGCATGCTACACAGGAAAAAGAAATATGTACTAGATTAATAATGAGAGAGGTACTAACTAGTTGTCTTAGTATATTTCCTTGATTTTTCTTTGTCCCCAAATACCTTAACCATTCTATAGTCTAAAATTTTTTGTTTGAGCTCTTCATCCAATAGGTTAGTACTCGTCTTGAGATCTCTATGAATTTTAAGTAGTCTATTGTCCTAGTGAAGATATAGTAGGCCTTGACAAATTCCATATTGTCCCGGTGAAGATATAGCTTGGCCACCGATGGGGCTGGGCGAGCCTCGCCGGTGGCTAGGCTTGCCTCCGGTAAGCTCATTGGCAACCAACGGAGGCGGCGACCAGCGGTAGATGGGGTGGTCGATGAAAAAGAAGAAGAAAAGAGCAGAAGAAGAAGAAGAAGAAGAAGAAGAAGAGAATATGGAAGAAGAAGAGTTGTTTTGATTCTTAGATTTGTTTCCGAAACAAGAATCAACTTTTTTTTTTATTCTTGATTTTGTTCCAAGTCTACTTCCGGGAACAAAAAAATAGAAATTTGTTCTCGGGAACAAAAATTTTACCAAACGCGTTTCTATTCCCAAATTACTCCCGAGAACAAATAATCAGAATTTGACCCTATTTAGATGGTTACTAAACAGGGCTATTATCCCGGTGAAGATATAGTAGGGCTTGACAAATTCCATAAAACCTTGACCAGACTAATCTCTCAGGCAAGGTGATGATTCTTTTGCGAAAAATAAACAATATGGAAAATATTTTTTTTAACAATGATTTTTTATATTTATAAAAATGAATAAATAAAAACATATTTTTATCGTTTATGAAAACATTTAAAAATAGATTATTATTGATAATGAATATATTTTTCATTTGGCTAATTATTTCAAACGATACGGGTGATTATTTTTATGAAAATATTTTTGAAAATAATTATTTTTATGAGACAAACAGAGCATTGATCTCCGTAATTCTTTGTAATTATTTTCTTCCTTCTGTTTCCTTCCAATCAAACACTATTATGTTCTTTTACACTTTCTCATGCCTCTCAATCTTTCCTAACAAACATAGCGCGGCCTTAACATTTACCAGAATTGTACGGTTTATCTGAAAAGAGAAATCAAGTTTTTCCAAGATTCGCTTGTTTGGTTAGTTTTTTTTATTTTTTAGGAAAATATTTCTTGATGTTTAGCTCAAATTTAAAAATAAATTACAAAATATTTCCTATCATTTGATATGAAAAATCTGATTTTAATTTTCTTCCGTTCAACTCTTTTAGTTATTTTTAGGGATATGTACTGTAGAAGTCTAAAACTTGTGCAAAAAAGTCTTGAATTGAGTCACAAAACTTACAAAGAGTTCAATCAAGTCTAAAACTTATTCGAAAGTGCGAGAAAGTCACAAACTTACAAATAGTTCAATCAAGTCCCTAAAACTTACAATTGAGTCCTAGTTCGTTAGAAAGTTAACGGAAATTGTCAGACGTCATATTTTAAATGATTTTTTTAAATTTTTAATGGCTTTTTAAATTTATTTTTTATTCAAAATCTTTAAAAATTAGATTAAAAAATAAAAAGGAAAATCTAAATTTATTTAAAGAAGAAAAATCTTAATTTATTTAGAAAAAAAAATTATTCAAAAAAAAAAAGGGCGATGGACTTCCGCCGCCGCCCATCGCCGGAGGGGCCGGCGACCGCCGCCGCCGCCCTAGGGCGGTGGTGGCGCGACGGTCGCCGGCCCGGCGAGGCCTCGTCGCGCCTCGCTCGGGCCGGCGAGGCTCGCCCGCATCCGGCGAGCCTCGCCGGCCCGAGCGAGGGCCGACGAGGCCGCGCCAAGGGGGTGACGGCCGCCGTCCTCGCTCGGGGGCCGAGCGACCGTCGCCCGCCCGGGCGAGGCCTCGTCGGCTGGACGGCGCGGAAGTCCACCGGCCTTTTTTTTTTTTTTTTTGAACAAATTTATTTTTCTAAATAAATTAAGATTTTTCTTTTTTTTAAATAAATTTAGATTTTCCTTTTTATTTTTAATCTAATTTTTAAAGATTTTGAATAAAAAATAATTTAAAAAGCCATTGAAAATTAAAAAAATCATTTAAAATATGACGTCAACTTTCCGTTAACTTTCTTAACTGTTAACTTTGCGACTTAATCGCACTTTCTGATGCTTTTGGACTTGATCAACTATTCGTAAGTTTTTGCGACTAATCGCACTTTCGCGACAAGCTTTAAGACTTGATTAAACTCTTTATAAGTTTTTGTGACTCAATCGCACTTTTTTGCACAAGTTTTAGGATTTCTATCGGTACATATCCCTTATTTTTATCTTATATTTCTCTTCTTGCTTCTTCCTCGATCGCCGCGGGAGGTGGGCGAGGCTAACGTTCACCGAACGCACAGGCTCCCTCCCTCCCTCCGTCTCACTGATTTCGAGATCTTCCGACCTTTTCCTACAAATCTAATTCAAAGCGTCTCCCACAAACCCGAATCGAATCGACGGCGACTCCGACCAGAACTCTGCTTCGGACGCAGAAAACCGGAGCATTTCAGACCGATAATTCTCTAAAGCTAGGTCAAACAGATCGAACGTAAGGGCTCCCGCGACCAATTGACGACACGGCGAGCTCCGAGCCGATCGACGGAGCGTAAACGACGCGGGTTCGACGAGGAAAATTGACGGAGACGACTTCGATCGAAGAGGAGGATAAATGTAAAGATGCGAGAGGCAATAACGCTTGCTCGGTCGGAGGAGACGTGTCTTGACTTCGATTCAAGACCAGGTCTAGAACCTCATTCGGACTTTGAAGGGAGAGACTGGTTGCGGAGGAGCTGCCGAGAATCGGAAGCGGGTTTGGGAGGGGAGGGGGATCGGGGGTAGAGAGAGAGAGAGAGAGAGAGAGTGGGAGTGAAGGGATTTTAGAGAGAGAAATCGAGAGAAGCGTTAGAAGGTCGGGGAGGGATATCCATGTCCAGAAAGAGGATGAGAGGACGCCCTGAAAAGAATTCATTTTCCCCAATTTTTGAAGGGAATTTTCTGTCGACAGGAAACGCGTTCTTTGACCACTTATACTTTCCACGCAATTTTTTTTTTCCGAAAAATAATTTTTTTGTGATACAAACGGAAGGGCCTGTCTACTCTTCAAGTCTACTCTTCAGGTCTACTCTTGGAGTCTTCCGTGTCACCATTCCAGTCAACTAGAGTGTATCAGCAGATTCCAAGAAACTGAATATGCAGGAAAAAATTACCAATGAGAGTGCCTCCTTTAACGTCCCAATAGCAAAATCATCCTCGTCTTTGCTTATGCTGATGCTATTCATTGGCAGAGCGCCCTTTCATACGTGCCGTCGACTCCTTTCTATTCTTGCGCAAAAACCAGATCTTGTTTTCGAGTTCGTAGGATGGGTATAAACCGTTGTAGCATTGCCAGTGGCGTTAGCTTACATTCTCTTGCCATCCATCTTGGTAGTGTCGGCCAGGTGTAGCAAGAGTGGTCCGAACATAAGCTATCCCTTTTATGTTGCTGCGAGTGGGAAGGAACTCTGTGGTTACCCTGGCTTCGAGGTTAGCTGCGAAGGAGGGGAAACTATGTATGGCAACTTCTCCATCCAAAGCATCTCTTACGAGAAGCGGTCCTTCAATTTAGCGAATCGGTATATGAACAACACTGGTTGCGTGGCTCCTCGTCCCTTCACTTATTATCGTGAGAAGCTCATCCAGAGCTCCAGTTTCCACTATTACCTATGGTTCTTCTATGGCTGCACTAGAGCATTTTCCACGCGCTTCCCTCAATCTCAGCTAAATTGCACTTCTGGTGGTTCATATCACACGTTTGTTGTGCTAACGCGTAAGGAAGAATGGCCAGTACAAAAGAGCGGATCCTGTCAATCGAGCGGTAAAATACCTGTTGAATTGAAGGTGGGAATCCCGAAGCCAACCTTCGAAAGTGTTGACTACAAGATGCTGCTGAAAGATGGGTTCACAATGCATTGGATGTTGTCGACCAATGTGACTTGTGCCAAGTGCAGACAGAGTGGAGGCCGATGTGGCCGATCAAATGACAAAGACTTTGTTTGCTATTGCTCTGATGGATCCTATGACGAAAAATGTGATGCAGGTAAGTTTGGTGGGAACTTGCTGCAATAGGCAAATCCTTTAGCCTAATTTCCATTTTTCTTTGTCAAGCGCATTCTCAGAACTTCCCGTCTATACTGTCAGTAGCGTCATTTTAAGTGTCTCCATGTCCTCAACAAAGTCGCATCTTTTGCATCTATTTTTTGCAGGGGATCGCTCATATTGTCTCTGCTTTAACATTGCAGGTAAAGGTAACAGCTTATTGAAGAAAGGTGCCATTTGTAAGTAATATACACTCGATTTCTTAGCCATGCACATGAATTAAAATCTAGACTTTTGGCAATGGCACGGTGCATACCTTCCAGAAGTCAAAATTCTTATTCATTTACCATTTAAGGAGCTTTCACAATAGAAATTATTTTTTTCCTATTTCATATATACTTAGTATTTCCTTTTGGCCACAGTTGCTTCATTTTGCGGGGTGGGTGCTGTTGCAATGGTTCTAGGATATCTTTGTAAAAAGAGATTCATGGTCCCATGGAGCAAGAAGATGAATGACTTTCATAAATTTGAGGTTGTTTGCGAAAATCATGCTATGCCAATTCCGAGAAGATATTCTTATGCCGAGATCAAGAGAATGACCAACTCATTCAAAGATAAGCTTGGCCAAGGAGGCTATGGTTCTGTGTACAAAGGCAATCTCCCAAATGGTTGTCTTGTGGCAGTGAAGATCCTAAGCAAATTAAGAGGAGATGGTGAAGAATTCATCAATGAGTTAAGCAGTATAAGTAGAACTTCCCATGTCAACATTGTTAATCTACTAGGTTTCTGCTTTCACAAAACCAAAAGGGCTCTTGTCTATGAGTTTATGGCCAATGGATCTCTAGAGAAATTCATATATGAAGAGAACTACAGCAAGCTAGGTCATTGCCACCTTGGATGGGACACCTTGTACCAAATCTCCCTAGGCATTGCTCAAGGACTCGAATACTTGCACCGAGGTTGCAACTCAAGAATATTGCACTTCGACATAAAGCCGCATAACATTCTTCTTGATGAAAATTATCACCCCAAGATCTCTGATTTCGGCCTTGCAAAAATATGCCATCAAGATGAGAGCACCATCTCACTATTTGGTGCGCGAGGGACTGCGGGGTTTATTGCCCCAGAAGTATTTTGTAGGAACATTGGTGGAATATCTCACAAATCGGAATATTTGGGATGACTGCACAAAACTTCGGCAAGAGCTTGTATTGCAGAATGTTGTGAATGAAGGAGACAGGGAGAAGGCTAGGAAGATGATAATAGTAAGCTTGTGGTGCATACAGACCAATCCTTCAATTAGGCCAACAATGAGTGAGGTGGTGGATATGCTAAGAGGTAGTGTTGACTGCTTGCAAGTTCCTCCCAAGCCCTATTTGTCTTCTCCATCAAGATCATCACCAACCACTTCAGTGTCCATGATTGTGTGAAACATAGTTTGGTAAGAACACTTTTATAACCAAGAGCTTTAAATTCAATGTAATGAGGAACTTGTATACAGACATTGCTGGATAAGTTTATTAGAATTTTTCAACTATTATTGGGGAAAGTACTGAAGTTTAAGCTGAGTCTTAAGTTATATAATGCCAAGCCATTACTAGTACAAGAGTATCTTAACATGACTTTGCATCTTATGCAGCTCGATGTCAATATTCAGTGTAAAGTTATGTCTGTATTAGCATAATCTACATACAACCTGAATGTTGGAACAGCCCACTTTTCTGCCATTGTTAAGTGAAAGCATTATCCTCGCAGAAGGCACCAACCATTTGCACCTCAACTTTGGAATGACACAAGCATGTGTATCTCAACTGTGAAGTGTAAAAACTGTTCGGCTAACTATGCCTAAGGCTAACTGTCACCCAACCTACGGTAATTTTCTTACCACTGATTGTGGTTCCTACATATGGAAGCAGTATTGAATTTGATCAATGGTGAAACAACAAAGACCGTGCATTCAATAACAGGACATGTAAATAGGATCAGGCAGGCTCGTTTCATGACTAAAGCTGGCTATAAGTAGCATCGCTGAGCTGAATTTGCGGTATGTGTTGTATCTGGCATGCTCATTTCATCTGCCTTCAACAGGTGGTAAGAATAATACTATTGGCAGAACATTTCTTTTGGCTTTGTCTGGAAGAACCTGTCGGTGGGTGCTGAACATCTGGCGAACAGGTTTGTTTGGACTAGGAAGATCCACAAATTTCATCGTTAAGCATCGCAATAACAGCTGAAATAGTACAGAGTAGCCCACTAATATGCATCTTAAGGCCTCAACTTCTAAGCATCTCACAGATATTTGACAGTTGACTAGTACTAGAACATCGTCTTCCTTCCACAATTTCCATACCTGAGAAAAATAAAGCAAAGATTCCAAGTCTGATTATCATTGGAATTTGAGTTCATGGAAATGGATCTAGTTTTCTATTGGTAACAGCTTACGAGTCCTAACAGGCTCAAGGATAAATCTTCCTCATTGAAGCTAGTGTTCTATCTTCCAGTTATGATCACTGGCAACAGTACCCCATATCAAAAGACGTCTGATTTTTCTAAAGATTGCCCTTCTGTTGCATATTTTGGAGCTATGTGATAGCTTGCATTTCATAAATCATGTTCATATTCCTTATGCATGCTATGAAGGAAAGGGAATTAGTACTCCCAAATTGCATGAGCAATAGGTCTTACACGTTAGGGGCCCTGTACCCATGCCTCAAAATTTCCTTGCCAAGCTACATGAAACAAATTTTCGGAAGTCCTTCAAAGTGAATTTTCCTAGATACATCTATTCAATTAAATTTTGGATTTATTCCAAATATATAAATTAAATTATGCTAGATTTAATAATGAGAAGGGTACTAGCTGGAACTCAGTATATCTGCTTGATGTTCTTTGTTCGCAAATATCTTAGCCATTCCAAAGTCCAAAATTTTTTGATTGAGCTCTTCATCCGACAGGTTATTGCTTATCTAAGATCTCTGAATTATATGTAGTCTAGTTTCCCGGCAAAGATATGGTAGGCCTCAACAAATTCCATCAGCAATGCCCAACCATATTCTCCAATCCTGTTGCTCTTGTTTGAGTGGATCTGACTTAGGCCATAAAAGTGAAATCCACGAGAAGTTCAAATGTAAACTGATAAAAGTGAAAGTATGCGCAGTAGTACAGCCAGACGCAGCTTAAATGGCTAAAATTAAAAGTTAGACTTGGCACAAATGGGAACTTGACGAAAGACTTACCAAATAAAAATGCATCTAGGCCCTTTGTTTGTCATGAACTCATTATAGTGCAGAGACCAAAACTGAAACATAATACAAAGACCAAAACTGAATTCGGGTTATAATGCGAGGACAATTTTTGTAATTTCCCTAAATGTTGGTACACTCACTTGCAATATCCCTTATTTCATCACTTAGTTGAATGCATGGGTGTAAATGTTTTTGCCCCACAAGTAATCCTATTACTCCTATAAATACATACTCCATGTACAAAATATTCTGTGAGAGGGGGCGTTGTAACTCGTCATAAACCATACTGTTGCTATAAATTATAAGGGCGCCTTCTAAGCTATTGTGCTATCCAAGTAAAATACTTACTCTGGTGATGAATTACTGCTACTATCTTAAAAGTAGAGCTATGATGGTAAGCTATTAATTTCGATGGTAACTTACTTTTTAAGTCGTCAAGATTTAGTTTTTAGTGATAAATTTATAAACAACCCAATAAGTTATTATTATATCAATGGTTGTAAATCGGATCTTAAATTACTCACTTTACCGATAAATGACTATTACTACATTGAAAAGCGAACCCATGTTGGTGAGCTGCGGTACCTTGCAAATTAAGCCATAAGATTTAGCTTTGAGAAGTAAATCTTATTAAAAAAATGTAATTGTCACTGTTGCATTGACGATAATAAGCCGGATCACAAATTACTTATTTGTTGATGACCTACTATTACTAAATTAGGAGGTGGACCTTTGTTGGTAAACTAGTAATTTCAATGGTAATTTACCATTTAAGCCGTAAGATTCAGTTTTGAGTAGTAAATTTATCGAAGAACTTAATAATTTACTATTGCACCGATGTTCTTCAGTTGAATCGTAAATTGCTTACGCTGATGATAACTTAGTATTACTACCTTAAAAGTGAAGCTATGTCCGCAAGCTATTACTTTCATTGTTAATTCTATCAAACTCATTAAGATTTAGCCTCAAGTGTTAAATCTATGAAAATAACTTTATGAGTTACTATTACATTGATGGTCGAAAGTCACTAACGCCGTTCGTAGTTTATAACTGGCAACCTAATCAACTGGTTAAAATTGCCCAAATTTATCATAATCATGTTCATAAAACAAATATGAGCATTGACCGCGTGAGAAAAGCCAAATAACCTGACAAGGAACTGAATTATAAACAAACAGAAGCTCAGTCAAATTCAACCCCAATAGAGAAACTCTTTTTTAATTAAATAAACAAAGAATCACCTTATTAAAGTGGTTAAGGATAAGGATAAGGCTTTAACCTTCTCGAATGTTGAAGACAACCCAAGAAACATGAGACTTCAACGTAGCTGGGGGATAGACTCCTGCATCTTCTTTTCTACTCCGGTGCATCCATAATATTTCCAGGTTGGAGTGGTGGTGCAGGATGGCCCGCTATTGTTTGTTTCAGTGCTGGCCTTGATTCCTACCGGTTGTCTCGTCTTTTCTGTTTGGGCGATGATGTTTTGTTTGGTTTTGGCTAGGTTGTCATTGTTTGGCTGGCTGGTCGCCTTCTTTTATTTAGTCTTTTTTTGGTTGTGGTTGTAGTTGTGCAGCTTAACCACATTTTGTGCCGTGTTGGCTTCCCTTCTTTTTTCTCTCAGCACCCATCTACTCATTATGCCTTTGTTCATTATGAATGTATGTTTTGGTGCCATTTTTGTTGTAGTTATTGGTTTCAGCTTAATATGATTACCTTTCACCAAAAAAAAAAAAAAAAAAAAACAAGTTCTGTTGTGGCATGTAAATGTTGGCATTCCTCTCCTTTCTTGTTGACTCCTCAGTTCTCGCTCATTCATCCTCAGTCCATCGTGTCTCCCACTGCGACTCTGCAGCAGAGCTTGGTGAGCTTCAGGCTTTTCTGCTTCTTCATCTGGACTTCACCAGCAGAGTCTGCTTATCAAGGTTGCGACTCTTGGGCGCCAAAAAACTGTGGAGGCCTTAAAATAAGCCACCCTTTCTTCATTGTTGATGATGGATTGGATTTCTACAGCTACCCGGGCTTCGATACTTGATGCCTTGAAGACAAGCCTATTTACCGGGCTTCTACTGCTCATTACTTGATCAAGGAGATCTTGTACGAATAGAACTCATTCAGATCGGTGGATGTTCAAGTCCTCGATTATACCAATTGCCCCATGCCTCAGCTTAATTCTAGCTTCGACTGCTCATCCGTTAATTTCAGCCCACACCATGCTGTTATCTGCTTCTTTTACAACTACAGCGACTCATTTTCAGTCAATTCAATGGTTTCTTAGGTCACGTGCGGTTTCATTGAACTAAGGAGATCTTTTGTTGCATTGAGCCTTAAGGATGATGAGTATTTAGACTGGACTTGAGATTCATGTGAGTCCATCATTGCTGCCCCCAGTTCAGATGGATCGAGAGAAATAGCAGTCAAAGGCAACGACAGAAACCATCGAGTACGTTGAACTGTTATGGAGAGGGTTCATGCTGACACGGACAGGATATGGTTGCAAGTCGTGCTGGAGCAGTGGTGGAAGATGCGGTTTTGAGAACGAAACTAGCGTGTGCATCTGCTCTGATGGACCACTGACCAAGAACTCCAAAGACGGTAAGGTAATTTTTAAACCATGGGTTCTTACTTTACATTCTACCACTAGAAGTATTTAGAGGAATTCACGAATCCAATGAAGCACCGTTAGCATTTTGACAACCGAAACAGATAACGCGGATTGACGATTTTATTTCTAGCTCTTTGGGACTTGCTTATGCAAATTTTTTTCTTGGGTTCTTGCTATAAATGTTCATACATGTTTCGTTTGAAGATCCTCTTCCTCTCTATGTTCAAGAAGAGGACAACTCCACATAACCCGTGTTCTACTTCTCAAAGCCTCATGTTGTCAGTTCCGCCTCCAAAGAAATTTTCTTAATTGAGGCCACCGGCACCACCTTTTTCCCGTCTATTGTACTTAAAAAATACTTTTTTTTTTTTTGCGTGTGTGGAATTCCAACTGCAATGCCCAGCTGATTTGGGCTTTTTACTTCTTTGTGATTTTGCTGATATGAAAAAATGATACTGGACGGACTATATATTTCTAACAACATTCATTTCAGTGCCAAAATTTTTTGAGCAATTACTTAACTAACATTTTTGTAAAAAATAAAAATAAAAGATAAAAAACGACCACTTCGATACCATCGTCAATTTGGGTTACTGAAAAATCCATTGTAACAATATTAATGATATTTCAATCGATATGACTTGCCGAAAAGTGAGTTAGCATAAAATTACTCTAGATGACATTATCTATGAGTGTTATTTGCCCCAAATTTGTGAATTTGAGCTAATTTTTTTTCTTATTCAAACCTTAATTTTGCTGTGTTCTTCAATTGAGAAATTGGGCAAGAATTGTCGTAAATGAGGTCGTTTATGTGTTATTTGTCCCGTATTTGCAAATTGGGGCTACATTATTTTCCTTCTTCGGACCTTAATTAGTTGTCTTCTTCAACCAAACGACTGGGGCAAAATTGGATGCTGGAATTTGCAGCGGAGAGCAGGAGCAGGACGAACATCGCCAAATTAAACATGTTCCGGTCAAGAATTGGACGAACAAAAGCCGCGAAGGAGAGAGAGCGAGAGATGCAATTAGGGTTTTCATTGAACATAGACCAAGATAATCTCATATACTTTTACTCATTATCGACGACAGTGAGCGCCAATTCGTCATCATGACTGATACTGTTTGAGTTTGAGACGAAATTCTTCTTGCATAATCCTCCTACCATGGCCGGATACTCCCCATCTTCTTCTCCATGCTCCAAAATGAAAGATGGAAGCCTTGTTCATCATCGACATGGCGAATCCAGTGGAGGTACATTTTCAGATGAACAAGAAAGGTGGTGCATTCCTGTAGACGGTGGTCAAGAAAATGGTTGGAAAAAAAGAAGAAAAGTTTTTATGAAAGGAAATTATCAGCTGAAGATGGAGACGTTGAAGATGAAGACGAAGATGAAGATCAAGAAGATAAGGAGAACAGAGGCCATTTATTATGTCATCCGGTCCCTTGTCTAGGTTGGACTCAAATTTTGTTAGGAAAGCTAAGTAGGAATTAGAGTTTTATTAAAAAATGTCATACTCGCTAAATTGTCAAAATTTATCGCTAGAGGCACTTAAGTGATTGTTTTTCTATAGATGTGATATTTTGTAATCGATTGAAAAATTTTAGAGCATTATATGAAAATTATAATATTTTGCTTAGACTTACTTGACGATGTGGAAAGCTTGTAAGGGATTTGGAATGATCCCCTAGTCATGATGGAGAGTGATAGTTGACATCAAAAGGCTTAGTAAGGTGTGACCCCTAAGATAGTTTTGGAGTGGCGACTACGGTGGCAATAAACAAATCATTCCTATGCTTTGTATGTGGAAATAAAGCTAACCCGTAAGAGGAATCGATTTCAATGAACGTTTATGACGCAATTATGAGGGTACTCAGACGACAGCATTATCACGATGCGGACCTCCTCGAGCCTCGCTGACACGAAAGTGCAAAAACCACGGGGCAAAGGACGGACCAAAGTGGACAGGTCCTCGCGGCTGGCGCGTGATTCCTTGTAAAGTGTCCAATTCGAGGACGCACACGAGTGCGATTCAAGGGGTTGAACTGGTCAATGGGGATTGGGGACAAGTTGCAAGCTCACCGATTGGAGGAGGTTTTCAAAATTTCACCGACCGGAAGAGATGGACCACATACGAGAGACCCAGAATTCATCCTTCACTTGGGGTTGTCCCTACCGCTACGGGGCTGGTCTCTTTCTTCGAGTCTTCCCTGTTTAATTTTCAAGTCAACTAACGTGTTGAAGCCGCAGGAGGTACAATCTGGACGAAAAAGATATGCAAAGATATAGCCTCCTCTTGCCGATGCTGATGTTCTTCATTAGCAAAGCACTTTGATCTACAGCAGTTTCTCTTCTTTACGCTGCAACCGTATTTGTCAACTCAGAAGATGGGTCTACACTTTTGTGATGATATTACCAGACTTCTGCTGCACGTCAGGTTTCATATCCTCTTCCTAGCCATCTTAGTAGAAGCAGTTCAGTCGGTGAAATATGAGGATTGTGAGGCCACTACGTGTAGCAAGAGTGGTCCGACCATAAGCTATCCCTTTTACGTTCGTGGAAGTGGAAAGGAACTTTGTGGCTACCCTGGCTTTGAGGTTAGCTGCGAAGGAGGAGAAACTATGTATGACAACTTCTCCATCCAAAGCATCTCTTATGAGAAGCGGTCCTTCAAGTTAGCTATTCGGTATATGAACGACCCTGGTTGCTTGGCTCCTCGTCCCTTCACTTATTATTGTGAGAAGCTCTTCCAGAACTCCAGTTTCCACTATTACCTATGGTTCTTCTATGGCTGCACTAGAAATTTTTCCACACGCTTCAATCAATCTCGGCTAAATTGCACTTCTGGTGGTTCAAATCACACTTCTGGTGGTTCAAATCACACGTTTGTTGTGCTAACGCGTAAGGAAGAATTGCCAGTACAAAAGAGTGGATCCTATCAATCGAGCAGTGCAATACCTGTTGAATTGAAGGTGGGAATCCCGAACCCAACCTTCAAAAGTGTTGACTACAAGATGCTGCTGAAAGATGGGTTCACAATGCATTGGACGTTGTTGACTAATGTGACTTGTGCCAAGTGCAGACAGAGCGAAGGCCGATGTGGCCGATCAGATGACAAAGACTTCGTTTGCTATTGCGCTGATGGATCCTATCACGAAAAATGTGGTAAGTTTTACCAGGACATGCTGCAATAATCATTTCTTTTCTTTCCCGAGTTTTTATTAAGCCATTAGAAGGCACTAGAGGCCAATCTAAGAGGGTCATGTTTCCATCGGTGGCAGCAGCTCTTAGAAGAGATTACTGGTGACTTTTTTCGTTTTGGACATAATCTTACTGACAGTTGAACAAACAAAAGAACGTAAATTTTTGGGCTGCAACTGTTTTTCATCCTGAAGGACTAATTTTAAAGCCTTCCAAAGTGCATGTTATAGGGGAGATTGCAAATAACCTAGAAATAGCCATTCCATATCTTCCTTTCGTTAATAACAGCGATCCACCAAGTTCCCTTCACTTAAATTCCTCCATGAGTTGTCCATGTCCATCATCTGTGCGATTTTTATGCTATGCAGAACGATCTGACAGTGTATTTCCATGCTACACAGAATGAACTGACAGTGGATCTGCGTAAGAGAGTCCTGAACCCAATTCAAAGCTATGAAACCTCATCTCCTAATATTGTTAAAATGAATACCGAAAGGGACCACAACCAGAGAAAGAAGATAACAACTTTGGATCTTTTACTCCAAGTCTCTTCTTGTTTCAGCCACAAAGTTTTTGGGCTTCTATGCCCTCTTGTGTCTCCAAGCATAGTGGGGCTCATTCTGTCTAACACTGGCTGTAATTGAATGGATGACCTCATTATTTGATGAAGGATTATTTTGCACACCACGATAACAAGGATCATCATTACTTTTGGAGACAAGAATTCTTTTCTCCTAGGTTTATATTGCAATTTTTGTGCCTCCTAAGGAACTGCTGTGAAACACAAATTTGAACAAGATAATTATCTTACTGGTAAAAGGATCAATCTCTTTAATGAGATTCATCAAATATTCTGGTTGTTCTTCACATCCTATACTCTTATCTATCGTAATCTGTGAACCCGATTCAGTGTACTACAGATATGTGGAGATTTTCATTGAACTGACCAACTACGTCTGTGCAGGAAACAGAGGAAACAGAGGCTTGTGGCAGAAGACAGGACTAGGTAGATAAAAATATTTAAACTGTTCATGCATTACTTTCACTATTTGATGAACTTTGCCGAACTAAGCTAATCCTCTTGCCATTTACAATAATGTGCAAAATAACAATTGCATAGTTTAAATGTCCGTCTGCTATGCAGGCAGAAATCTTCCAATGCCAAAAGTGTATAAAAGTAAATCAGGCTGGCTTTCAATTGATACTTCCCGTTATGTTACCAATCTCACATCTTCAACAATGTGGAACCTTTGACTACTTGGGTGGTTTTTTCAAATGTTGCCTCCAAATAATTTAAAAAAGAAAAAAAGAAAAGAAAGTTCCCTTTTTCTTCTAATAAGGATGCATGCTCCTTGGTTGTTATCCAAAGTCCTGGTAAACTGCACACTTCCGTTGCAAGTCATCTGATAGATTGGAAGATGCTGTCTCAACATGTCCATTTTTTCTCTGCAACTTTCCTAAGAACAACTTCATCTAGCGGAGATTGAAATTTTCTTGCATATCAGGTGTCGGAATTGGAGGCTTGGTCATTGTTCTTTGCCTCTTCATCTATATGATCTACTTGAGAAGGAAGTATGCTTCTCTTAAGTTCCAACTGAAGAACATCACTCCTTGTCCTTCCCCTCGTCCAGACATGGAGGAAAGCAGTGTATATTTTGAGGTCGCCATTTTCACCAGTAGAGAACTCGAAGAAGCCACAAATCATTTTGCTTCTTCCCATGAACTTGCAGATGGAGGTTTCGGAACTGTTTACTACGGTAAGAAAAGGTTCCTCCATATTTTTCCCAGTTAGGGGACAAAAGAGTATACTAAAACTCACATCCTTCCATTTCTTTTGACAGGAAAACTTCGGGACGGGAGGGAAGTAGCAGTGAAGCGTCTATACGAGCACAGCCACCGTAGGGTAAAGCAATTTATGAATGAAGTAGAAATCCTAACCCGTTTACGGCACAATAACCTTGTTTCTCTGTACGGTTGCACTTCTCGCCACAGCCGTGAACTTCTACTCGTCTATGAGTACATCTCGAATGGCACCGTCGCTGATCATATCCACGGCCAGCAAGGAAACTCACCTGCTACATTACCTTGGCAAATCCGTATGAACATCGCCATAGAGACTGCGACTGCACTAAATTACCTCCACGCTTCCGACATTATCCACCGTGACGTGAAAACTGACAACATCCTTCTTGACAAGAATTTTGGCGTTAAAGTTGCAGATTTCGGGCTATCAAGGCTCTTCCCAAATGGCGTTTCTCACATCACGACAGCTCCTCAAGGGACTCCAGGTTATGTGGACCCCGAGTACTATCAGTGTTACCAGCTCACTGAGAAGAGTGATGTTTATAGCTTTGGTGTTGTTCTAATTGAGCTTATATCGTCCATGCCAGCTGTGGACATAAGCAGAGAGAGGCATGAAATTAATTTGGCCAATTTTGCCATAAACAAGATACAGACATGTGCATTTGGCGAGCTGATCGACCGGACCCTAGGATTTGAGTCAGATAGTGAAGTTCATAGGATGACAACTTCAGTTGCAGAGCTGGCTTTTCGGTGCTTGCAGCAGGAGAAGGAAATGAGGCCTTTAATGGACGAAGTTTTGGAGGAACTGAAGGCAATCATGCGTGATGAGAATGTTGTGACCAAAGCACTCAATGCAGATGAGGGTGAAGATGCCCTTGCTACATTTCCTATGGGTAATGACTGTGTCCAGCTGTTGAAGAACATGCAGTTGACTCATTCTCCTGTTTCGGTAACTCAAAAATGGGCTAGCAGTTGTAGCAGTTGTTCTGCTGCCGTTGATGATGTTTAAATTTTCCTTATAGCTGTTTGTAAGATATTATGCACACATGAGGACGCAAGTTGAATTTCCACTTTTATTGCTTGGTCTGAATTAGAAGGAATGTACATAGTAATAAAGTGCTTTCCTCACTCTAGCTTAATATTGGACCATGGTGGATCGTACTGAAGCTTTACTGTTGGAAACTGTATCTGAGCAGATTCAACATGGATGCAAATTAGTTTATCTATTCTTATTTGATCCTCTAACCCTTCTTCGACTTCTCTAGTACTTTAGCAACTGATCTCCTCTTAGGAAAATATTCATCAGTGCATATTCATTTTGTTTGTCATTAGAGAGTGAATAATTCTGCTGAACTTTTTGAGGAGCAGGAAAAAAGTTAAAAGGCATGGTTTTCAAGTTTGCAACAGTCGATCTCGCTGCAGATCCAGTTGCTTTCAGCGCAGCTTTCTCAACATCCTCAGCATCCTCATCATCATCACAATGAAAAAAAGGTTGTCAGACAAGTGAATGCACTTATATCTGTACCAAAGATCTTAAGGGTTCAATATGGAACAGGGTTCAGTACTCTTCGTTCGTCAGGTTTTGGAATAGGAAGCTTGGGCAATGTGGCAATGTCCTGTTGTCCGATACGATCCACTTGGAAAGAAAGAAGGCTTCTTTGAAGTCCAATCTAGGAAACAGCAGCACAGATCCTCACTCTAATTCAACATGGAAGAGAGCAGCGTCTCACTTGGCGTCCCTATTTTCACAAGTTGCGAACTCGCCGAAGCCACAAATAACTTCTCTGCTTCTATTAAACTTGGTCGCAGAGATTTCGGAACCGTTTTCTACGGTATGAAAATGTCGATTCACTGTTCCCAGCAGGTGATGATTGCTTATCTTGAAAGGCGTCTTCTACAAATTCTTCACAGGAAGACTCCGGAATGGGCGAGAAGCAGCAGCCAATTGCTCCTACAAGAGCGCAGCTGCCGGAGCGTGGATCAGTTCATGAATAAAGCAGAGATCCTTGGCCGTTTGCACCGCAAAAACCTCATCCTGCTTTACGGCTGAACATCTGTCACAGCTGGGAACTTCTTGTCTATGAGTGGCACGGTGGCTAATCATATCCACAGTGTCTAGTCAGTCCTTACGTGACTGCCACGCCATGTCCGTATGAACATCGTCGCCATAGAGACTGCTACCGCACAAGTCTACCTACACGCTTCGGACATAATCCACCGCGATGTGACAAACAAGTAAAATTATTATTGACAAGTGATTTTGGCGTCAAAATATCAAGTCTGGGGGCTTTTGTGGGTTTTCCTTGTTGTGAAATGATGCTACAATTAATTGATCTTGCAATTCAAATCTTAGAAGGAAATTACTAGAAAAGATAATCTCTGAACAGTAAAAAAACACACGAAATTTATGTGTAGAAAAATGGCCGCAAAATTAGTCAAAAAATTTAGTTTACAACTGCTCAGTCTCTAATGTATTTTTCGGTCCTCCGTTACACTCAAACCCATAATTTTTAGCCTCACACAGTTGTTCAATTAAATTAATCTATGAGAATTACCTTGCAAAGAAATTAGTCCAGGATGTGTCAGCCACTTCATGAAGTCATCGCACACATACATAAATAACAGCACCCAAAACCATGAAAAAAGTCCTTTTGAGGGAAAAGAAAGATCCTCACAAACTCAATATATATAAGAGTGTGAGCCCATTCTTTGATCCAATTGAGGAAACTTCTTTTGTAATAATCTCCGAAGAATTTGGCCAATTGTAATAGGAAGTTGACTTCCTTGTTTTTGACGCGCCAAAACGGCAAGAATCCGGACTTTCCTAATTAAGCACACCACATATAGTATCCCGGAAATTTTATTTCGGGTCAGGTTTTGTTCAAGCCTTTAAACTCGAGGAATATTCTAACCTTGCTAAAAATGTGTTTTTTTAACTGGACAGCTCCTCCAGGGACTCCAAATTATGGGGACCCCCAGTACCATCAGAACTACCAGCTCACTAAGAAGAGTGACGTTCACTGCTCTGGAGTTAGTCTCCTGGACCTCATGTCATCCATGCTGGCTGTGGACACTGGACATGCTGTGGACACAAGTAGGGGTGTCAAAAAAACCCGACCCGACCCGAACACGACCCGAACATAAAACAAATATAAAACAAGCAAAAAAATGTGTTTCGGGTAGGGTCAAGGTTCGAACAATGTTCGACCCGAAACAAGTTATTCCAAAGTCCAAACACGCGAAAAACACAAACACTCTAGCCCCAAACACAAACAGTCGAACGCGAACTGAAGCATACCTCGTCGGCTCCGCCTTTTCTCCGACGAGTGCGCCTTCTCGTGGAGTCCGCTGCCGCCCTCCGATCGACGCGCCTCCGCCTCGCCGTCGCCGGCGTGCGGGCACCCAACAACGCCTAACACTTCCCCACCAACTTCTCCAAGCCCCCCGCCGGAATCCGAGGAATCCGACGCCTCGCCGCGACGGATGGAAGGAACCCACCTGGTCCAGCCGGCGGTGGCGGCGCTCGTCGCGGCTTTCGTGGTGGCCAGAGCCTACCGGCGGAAATCGCTCGACCTCTCCGGGGCGCTCGCCGGGTTCCTCGTCATGGCCGTCCACATCGCAGCTGGGTACAGGTGAGTTCCGGCGGCTGCTGCTGCTGCTGCTTTCTCGGTTTTCACGAACGGGATCCCTTTGATTTGTTTTTGTCAACGAAGCTTCGATGGGTTTCATTGGTGGGTGTCGAATCTTGGATAGGTACGGAGCCATGCTGCTCGTTTTCTTCTTCAGTTCATCGAAGTTGACCAAAGTCAGGGAGGAGAAGAAGCGCAAGGTTGACGCTGATTTTAAGGAGGGTGGACAGAGAAATTGGTAAGTCTTTGTGTAAGACATAAATAAATCATATGCGGAAGCCAGGATCAATCGAAGACAAACCTCCAGCCATTGTTTTTGTTCACGTTCGTCAGAAAACCTGAAATCAAAGAAAATATGGGACACTCTACTAACCAAATTTCCTCACGTACTGATGGTGTATTCTAAATGTGAGGATTTTGTGTTAGACCTTGTGATCACCACCCGTCAGAAATGAACGTACGTTCCTATTTATACATCGTCTCCTATCAAGACGGGGGTTGTCACGAAAGGGTACGAAGCGTATAAATCATATGCAGAAGCCAGGATCAATCGAAGACAAACCTCCAGCCATTGTTTTTGTTCACGTTCGTTAGAAAACCTGAAATCAAAGAAAATATGGGACACTCTACTAACCAAATTTCCTCACGTACTGATGGTGTATTCTAAATGTGAGGATTTTGCATTAGACCTTGTGATCACCACCCGTCAGAAATGAACGTACGTTCCTATTTATATATCGTCTCCCATCAAGACGGGGGTTGTCACGAAAGGGTACGAAGCGTGGAGTTGAATAGTCGCAACTTTAAGAGAAAATTTGGGTCTAAAATGTAGGATCACAAAAAAAATAAAAATAACATTCTCCCACTTGATCCCATCATTTTCATCATACGGATCATTCAACTAATTCCACGAAAATTTTATGCTTAAAGAAAAGAAACAAAACACATGAATCATGGCGACATGTCCTCTAAGAGTGAGTAATATCTTCCATGTATCATAATGCATCTTATTTCTTTAATGTCAGCCTATATGTGACAACATATCTTAATGAATAAATCTCATGTTTATTCCAGAACCAAGGATAAATGTTATTCTCATAAACAACAAAATGTGTACACAAAAATTGAGAATCAACATTACAACTGAATAAGAGTTTCATACAACAAAAATTGTTCATATGTTGACAAATCACATGATGGGACCTATTCCCATACTAGTTACATGATCATTATACTTTATTGGTGGCATGCCTTTAGTTAAAGGATTGGCTATCATCAATTCAGTGCTAACGTGTTCAATGACCACTTTATTCTCCTTAACACGTTCCCTTATGGCTAAATACTTAATGTCGATATGCTTACTTCGACTGCCACTTTTGACATTTTTAGCCATAAAAACTGCAGCTGAATTGTCACAAAATATTCTTAATGGCCTAGAAATAGAATCAACAATTCTAAGCTCAGCAATGAAACTCTTCAACCATACACCATGCGAGGTAGCCTCAAAACAAGAAACGAACTCAGCCTCCATAGTAGAAGTAGTAGTCAAAGTCTGCTTGGCACTTCTCCATGACACGGCTCCGCCAGCTAACATGAAAATGTATCCAGATGTTGATTTTTGTGAATCATCGCAACCCGCGAAGTCCGCATCTGAATAACCGACCACTTCCAGGTTGTCAGTCCGTCTATACATAAGCATATAGTCTTTGGTACCTTGAAGGTATCTCAACACTTTTTTTGCAGCTCTCCAGTGGTCTAAACCTGGATTATTCTGATATCTTCCCAACATTCCCACAACAAAAGCGATGTCAGGTCGAGTGCAAACCTGAGCATACATCAAGCTTCCAACAGCAGAAACATATGGAATGTTGTACATTTGTTCCATTTCTAGATCATTCTTCGGGCATTAGTTCAAATTGAACTTGTCACCCTTTACAATGGGTGCTATACTTGGTGAACAATCTTTCATCCAAAATCTCTCTAGGACCTTATTGATATAGGTTTCTTGAGATAATCCTAAAATTCCTCGAGGTCTATCTCTATGGATCTTAATGCCAATGACATAAGATGCCTCACCCATATCCTTCATGTCAAAACTCCTAGAGAGGAATTGTTTCACCTCATGTAGCAACCCCTTATCATTGGTTGCAAGTAGTATATCATCCACATACAGCACAAGGAAACAAATTTTGCTCCCACTAACCTTCTGGTATATACATTGATCCATGACATTCTCTATAAAACCAAATGAAGAGATAACATCATGAAACCTTAAGTACCATTGGCGGGATGCTTGTTTCAAGCCATATATAGATTTCTTAAGCTTGCACACCAAATGCTCACATTTACTAGAGGAGAATCCTTCAGGTTGTTTCATGTAAACCTCCTCCTCTAGTTCTCCATTGAGGAACGCCGTTTTCACATCCATCTGATGTAATTTCATATCAAAATGGGCAACCAATGCCAAAACAATACGAAGATAATCTTTCTTAGATACATGAAAAAAAGTCTCCGTATAATCGATTCCTTCCTTTTGAGTGAATCCTTTGGCAACAAGTCTAACTTTATATCTTTCAATGTTACCCAATGAATCTTTCTTAGTTTTGAAGACCCATTTACAACCAATGGCCTTCGCATCATTAGGTAACTCAATCAAATCCCAGACTTTGTTAGATGCCATAGAACTCATCTCTTCCTTCATGGCATTGTACCACAAATTAGATTTATCACTATCCATGGCTTGTGCAAACGTTTCGGGATCATTCTCAACTCCAATATTGTAGTCAGACTCTTGTAAATACACAATATAATCACTAGGAATAGCCGATTTCCTTGTTCCAGCAGATCTTCTCAATGTTGGATCAACATTCTCTTGAGGAGCATGTTGCTCAACTGGTTGTTCAACAGTTTTTGGTAATTGCTGAACAACTGGATCTACTAGATCAATATCAGCAGGTTGTGGAACTTCAACGATTGATTGTTCAATAACCGGTTGAGCTGAAGGGGCATTATGAGCAACAACCAATCTTAAACTTGAGATGGAAGGTTGAGTATCTGTATGATCTTTCTTAGGATCAAGGTCCTTCGATTGATCGCTCCCACTAATCAAGTCATTTTCAAGAAATTTAGCGTTTATTGATTCCACAATCCTAGTTGTGTGAGATGGACAATAAAACCTGTATCCCTTAAAACTTTCGGCATATCCAATGAAATACCCACTTATGGTCCTTGGGTCCAACTTCTTTTCTTGTGGATTATAAACTCTCACTTCAGACGGGCATTCTCAAACGCGCACATGATGCAAACTCGGTTTCCAACCCTTTAATAACTCAAAAGGTGTCTTTGGGACAGCCTTGGTCGGAACTCGGTTTAATATGTACACTGCCGTCTTAAGTGCTTCAGTCCATAAGGATTTAGGAAGTTTGGAGCTACTAAGCATACTACGCACCATGTCTAATAAGGTCCGATTTCTTCTTTCTGCTACGCCATTTTGGTCTGGAGAACCAGGCATAGTATATTGGGCAACTATCCCATGCTCTTGAAGAAATCTTACAAATGGACCAGGTGCTTGTCCATCTTCAGTGTATCTACCATAGAATTCTCCACCTCTATCTGATCTCACGATCTTAATTTGCTTATTGCATTGTTTCTCTACTTCCGCCTTAAATACCTTAAAGGCATCTAATGCTTCATACTTATTATGAATCAAATAGAGATAAATGTAACGTGAGTAATCATCTATGAAAGAGATAAAGTATTTTTGACCACATGAGTCTATATCCGGACTACAAATATCCGTATGTATGATTTCTAATATTTCTGTACTTCTCTTGGCACCTTTCTTTGTCTTGTTAGTCTGCTTTACCTTTATGCAGTCCACACAAGTATCGCAATCAGTAAAATCTAAAGTACCGAGTACTCCATCATTTACTAATCACTTAATTCTTTCTATGGAGATATGTCCCAATTTCCGGTGCCACAACATAGAGGAATGTTCTTTCACAACACATCATTTCATACCAGCTTTATTATGAACATGCATCGCATCATAATAGGCATTGTCTTGTAAATTAATTCGAAAAAGACCATCAGACAAAGTACCACTCCCGACAACTTCAGATTTAAATGATAAACATAAGTTTGAATCTGAAAATTTAAAAGAGTATCCCAAAGGTACAAGTCTTGAAACTAAAATTAAGTTTCTAGAAAAACTAGGAACATAAAAGGTCTTTTCTAAATCTAAAACAAAACCACTATTAAGAACTAGTCTATATGTCCCAATAGCTTCCACATGCGAACGCATCTTGTTTCCCGAATAGATGCTTTGTTCACTTCCCACCGGCTTCCCGTGGTTTTGAAAACCCCGCAAGGAATTCGAAATATGGATTGTAGATCCAAAATCAATCCATCAAGTGTTGTGACTTACATCAGTCATATTAGATTCATAACAAACACAAGAGATTGGATTACATTTCTTCTCGAGCCGGGCCTTAAATTTGACACAATCCTTCCTTATATGCCCCTTATACATTTACGAAGAAACATTTGGATTCTTTCTTAATGTCAGCTTGGGGAGGTATTTTACCTTTTCCCTTATGCTTGCCATGGCCCTTATTCTTTCTTTGTGTTGCCAAATGAGCACTTTCTCCCAATTCCATAATCAGTATTTCTTCCTCTTGAACACACATGGTCATGAGTTCATTAATTGACCATTTATTCTTATGTGTGTTATAAGAGATCTTGAAAGGTGCATACTGTTGTGGGAAAGTGTTCAGAATATAATACACAAGGAATGATTCAGATATCTCAACCTCAATGTTCTTAAGCTGAGCCGCAATGTTCCTCATTTGCATGATGTGCTCACGCACACCTCTAACACTAGTGAGCTTTAATGATGAAAACTTCATAATCAGGGTCATGGCATGCGCCATTCTCAGAACTTTCAAACTGCGCATCTATAGCCTCCAATAAAGCCTTAGCATTGCTATGCTGAGAAACTGAACCGCGAATACTAGGAGATATCTTAGCTCTTATAAACATGGCACAAACGCGGTTGGACTGCTCCCATTGGTTATAAAGAGTTATCTCAGCTGGAGTGCTTAAATCAGTAGGAGCAGGTGGTTCGTCTTTCCTTATAGCATATTCAATGTACATCCACCCCAATTGAAGAAGAACTGACTCCTTCCAAATTTTATAGTTCTCACCATTCGGTATGGGAACATCAAACTTAAATTCGAGAAATTCACAAAGTTGCGAAACTGTATATCAAATAATCATGCTTATGTCACAAAATTTGAGGCAAATATAAATAAATCATGTTTTACCAATGTAAACCTGTCACAATATGAATCACAAAACATAAAAACTACCTGCGGGCTAAGTTTTTAATTTAAATAGATTCATAATTACTTCATGAAGAAACTACCATATTATATGTATTTTCTTAATCCCTGTGGGTAAATTAAGAAAATAATATGATATTTCTTCCTAATTAATCACATTAATATAATGAAAATTCCTGTGGGATAAAATTCATCATATTAATATAATTAATTACAATCAATGTCCATTTCTAAATACGATCCGGAGGCACTTAATATATAATTTAATTAATTAAAGATGATGTGACTACTCTCTAATTAATTAATTATATGAATCATTGGACATTAAATTTCATGCATAAAATATTCATAACAATGCATGAAATGACATAATAAATAAATACATCAAGGGCATAATAGTAAATAAATAAATTGGCCAATGGCAAGATTGTAAAAACATAAAAATTTTGGGGCAAAAATGTAAAAGACAGCTGCGGTTGAAGACGACGGGCGCGTGCCGAGCACGTGCGCGTCCAGCGCACAAGCGCGTGCTCGGCACGTGCTAGAATCCGCGCGGGCGCGTGCCCCGCACACGCGTAGTTCAGCGCGCAGGGGGCGCGTGCAACGCACGCACCTGCAATTGCCGCGCGCGTGAGAGCGCGTGGCGCGTGGATTCCACGCGCCTGCAACCGCAGCGCGCGCGTGGGCTCCATGCGCCTTGTTCCTCGCAAACAGAGACCTTTTTCCGTCGGTTTTTCGTCGTTCCGCCGCGGTTTCGCCAGCCGTTTCTTCTCCGGCAGCCCATTTCAGACACAAATTAATAGTGGGTTTTGAAGAGAACTTCGGCACGACCACATGGGTACAAGTTTCAGCGAAAATGACGAAAAATTGGCCCCAAAATCAGACGAAAATTTCCCAAAAACACGATTCCTTCAACCACCGCGCCTTCCGCCGCCCGATTAGCCTCCGGCGAACACTGATATGCCGAAATAACTCATGGCTAATATTTCTCATGGCGGTGCGAACGGGTCCAAATTCGAAGGGTGGGTCGCCGGAATTTGCCCGGAATTTTGGGAGTTTCTCTGTTGGCCTCAAAACTCGAGTTACTGTTCATATTCCAAAGGCCCGAAAAACACACCAAAAATTCGAGAAAAACAAAGCAGAGGCACTAACAAGCTCGATACCAAATGTAAGACAAAATAAATCATATGCGGAAGCCAGGATCAATCGAAGACAAACCTCCAGCCATTGTTTTTGTTCACATTCGTCAGAAAACCTGAAATCAAAGAAAATAGAGGACACTCTACTAACCAAATTTCCTCACGTACTGATGGTGCATTCTAAATGTGAGGATTTTGTGTTAGACCTTGTGATCACCACCCGTCAGAAATGAACGTACGTTCATATTTATACATCGTCTCCCATCAAGACGGGGGTTGTCACGAAAGGGTACGAAGCGTGGAGACAAATAGTTGCAACTTTAAGAGAAAATTTGGGTCTAAAATGTGGGATCACAAAAAAAAAAAATAACACTTTGCTCTCTCTCTCTCTCTCTCTCTCTCTCTCTCTCTCTCTCTCTCTCTCTCTCTCTCTCTCTCTCTCTCTCTCTCTCTCTCTCTCTCTCTCTCTCTCTCTCTCATGGTGGGAAATTGGATTGACATTATTCGAGTTCGTTTGAATCGAAAAGTTCAATGGATTGACATGATTATTCGAGTTCGTTTGCTTGGAAGCAATCGAAAAGTTCAATTTGTGTGCGGGCTTTGGTTGCGAATTGTAGGTGGGATTATTGGTACGGCTTGGTTTGAGCTGATTCGTGTTTCCATTTTAGCACTTTTCCATGAATGCAATGCCTTCTTGCAAACATAGAAAAAAAATGGGACGTAAGTGTATAGGAATTTTATTGGTGTTTCAGATACTTAAAGCGTGGTTTTGTTATTCTGGGATTGTTTCTTTGGTTACCTCGGAAGTCTGAATTCAGCGATAAAATTTTGCATAAACAAACTTAAAAGTTTTTTACAGACTTCTTTCGAACCTGACAACCTCGACCAGTCTGTCCAAAATGAATCCTTCTTTATTGTGTTGCTGAGTCGTGCTCGGCATATCTTCCCCATCTTTCATGCGCTTGCAAGCGTAACTGATGATCTTATTTGGGCACTGGTTATATGTCTGATGCCTAATTGACCTGTGGAGAGAATGCAGCTACTGCGGATCATGTGCTTAGATTTATCAACGCTGTGATGGTTGCTTGACTTTTCTTATCAGGATACAGGTCCTATCAAATAGCGCTGTCGCTACGGTTCTCGTTGTGGTTATCTGCACATTAACTGGATGGAAGGATGAGTGTTTGGACTCTGGAAAATCAGCTCTGATTACTTCACTCATTGGTGGCGTAATTGGTCACTATTGAAGCATTAAATGGAGATAGATTTAGCTGTTCAGCAAGGTTTTACTTAGACATGTTCACTCTTGTGTACTTATCAGTTGACATTGGAAACAAAGATAGTCTTTGTGTGGTCTTTGAATCATTGGCAATTCTGGGTTTGCATTGATTACTTATGATAAAATTGCATGTGCAGTGTCTTTGCTTTCTGGAACACACGAGCGGCAATCCTGTTTTTTAGTGGTAGGCTAGGCTTCATTATGGCGGATTCTGGTGAGGCTAAGCAGGCTGAACCAGGAAATTTGGAGGAGACAGGTGAAAAGCAAACATCTGAACAGGGTAATTCCTGATGTACCATACAAACTCCTATCATTCCAGCAGCTTCTAAGTTTGCTTATAAGAATGTTAGTATACTGATTCAGTGTTTCTTTATTGTCAGTGTGTAGCTTTTTCGGGAAGCCATCAAGAAATAAGAATATCAGGAAGCGGGATGGTTGAAGAAGACGATGATGAAGATTCCAAGACGGAGAGTTCAGTGTTACATAATCAGAAGAAACCTCAAAGGACAGGCAATAAGCTGTATTTTTCAACTGGATCCTCCAAGAGCTCTGTGTCTGCAGAATCAACCTTTGATTCTGATAAGTAGATTCTGAAGAAAGGAGAAGATTGCATATTTTACTCTAGAAAGTAAAACCCTTTTCAGCATATTTACCGAGCTCACCATATGAATTCGTGGGCATTGGCAAGAAGTGCAGCTTTTCTTATTTCCGATTCTCTAGCGTCTTCTTTTCCAATTGTATGAATGTATTTCTTAAACATTTACTTCTCTCCGACCCCATTTTAACTTCTTTTCCCCACATGCATATGCTTGTGCTCATTTGTAGAAGATACATTCATTTGAGGCCAACCAAAAGAAAAAAGAGACAAAAATCAATCCAATGCTAAAAAATAAAGAGCCGAGGCTTGGAATGTTTCGTTATAACCTATAACAGTTGCGAGAAGTCACAAACAACAATGAAGATGAATGCCCCCGTTCAACTCTCACCCGAAAAAAAAAAAAAAGACCCGAAAACCCGACCCGACCCGAATTTCATATGCGAGTTTAATGTGTTTCGGGTTGGGTCACATTATGTTACCCTTATGTTTCGGGTCAGGTCGGGTAACATCAAGACCCGACCCGACCTGACCCGACCCGTTTACACCCCTAGACACAAGCAGAGAATGGCACGGAAATACTTAGGCCACCTTTGCTGTCAATAGCATTTAGAGATGTGGGTTTGCCGAATTGATCGACTGGACTCTAGAAATTGAGTCCGACGGCGAAATTAATCGGATGACAACTTCAGTGGCTGGGCTGGCTTTCCGGTGCTTGGAGCAGGACAAGGAAATGAGGTCTCCTAACGGGTGAGGTTTTGGAGGATTGGTAGGCCATTGTGCGAGATGGCCAAGCTGGCTTGCAGCAGAGAAAAGGAAATGAGGCCTTAGATTCCACGCCCACTTTGCACACATCCTGATGCAAGTTGTGATGTTAACATTTTCATTGTTGGGTCAGAGTATGAAGGACCTTAGATGGGGAGAAATCGCTTTTGTCATCTAGATTGAACACTTTATAGCTACTGGGCTTTTAAAGAAAATAAAATAATAAGCCCAAGTCCAAGTGTCCCAACAAGCCCAAGTGATCACAAAACCCATAAGGCCATTTCTTTATGAGCTTTAGTTCTTTTACTTCAGTTGGGAGACCATCGACAAAAAGGAGAGCCAAGGAAAAAAAAAAAGAAGAAGAGGAAAAGGAAACCGAGAAGGAACCCGATTCCCCATGGGGCGCTTTGAATATCCTGATAATAGATTAACTCCATTCCGCAGCGTCCAACGAGGAATTTTAGGATCATTTTAATGCTTTTTTCTTTTTGTCGAAGATTATTTAGTACTTCAAAAAAGCTTTATTTTAACAGTAAGCCCAAAATGAAATATGGCATGAGAAAGTTTGTCACTCGTATGGCTATTTGTTGTATGAGTAGTCGTTCTTCGTGTTAGTGATTATTTATCATGATTGGCCGTTCTTGAGGTTTTCTGTGAACTCGTAGTGAACATTTTGACTTTGAAATAGCGTCACATAATCGAGTCCTAGTTAAGGTAGCTATTTTATTTGAGTTTTAACATGGCATATCGTTTAATCGATAAGATTTCAAGTTTGTGAGCTAGAGATAACTTTGGTGGTTTGATTTAGATTTTTAGATGAGCGGTGCTGATCTAATCTACGAATTTGTGTATTCATATTTAAAAGTGGTAAGGATTAGATATATTATGTGCAACTTATGATTTAATCAAAAGGCAAAATTGATATTTAAAACATATTTAACGGATAAATTTGGATGAGGAAGTTGTTGCCCTATTTGTTACACGAAATGTCAAAGTAAAGCATTTCTTGATGTAGTTTGTGAGTTGATCAATTGAGAAATGGTTTAAGAAGTGTAAACGAAAATAATTGCGAAAGGTTATTTATAATGATTTGTGAATCAGATTTATGCAATAAATTCTAAAATGATTAAAGAAATGTTTTATGAAATGTATTATACTTGATAAATTTAACTGTCACAGGTTATCAAATTTGGGTTTGTGAACCCTAGTTATAAGATTATGTTGAAAATTTTAATTACAATAAGTGCACTAAAAGTTCTATAACTTGTTATGAAAATGCAGTTGAGTTATAAGACTTTCAAAACATGCAATCTATTCTTAAAAATTGTTACGAAAGTACAACAAAGTCATAAAACTAAAACAAAGTGCAACCAAATACTTAAAATTTTCAAAAAGGGCAATTGAATTCTAAAACTTTCAAAAAGTATAATCAATGGAATGACTTAGTTAGACCAATTTGACAAGTTTTTGGATTTAATTGTACTTTTTAAAATTTATGACTTAATTACACTTTAGTGACAAGTTTAAAGACTCCCTATGCACTTATCCTGTATAAATTTGTGGATTATTGGAAATTGATGTTAGCGGTTTGATACTTATTATCTCTATGTTCTAGACCCATTGAGTGGTAATGGGTATGCCTATTATTAAGAATATCATTGTGAATCGAGTCCCTAGCAATATAGATGGAAATCTAGCCAATGAGAAAATCTTGCTCGTTTTTAATGAAATGGACCATTAATGCGTAATTTGATAGAGACTGATAAATGGAATTGATCATTTATTTTGTTTTGATATTGTTGATTGATTCGATACGTATAAACTTTTATTAAAATGATATGACTCATTTTTTATATCGTAAGTATATTTTATTGAATTTAGGATAATGAAGTTTGTGGTATTGCTTTACACTATTCACTGAGCTATAGTTGCCCTCTCCATTCATTCCGAATCTTTTTAGATTCTTGAACTAGCGACAAATAGAATAAGAGCAAAATCAACGAGTAATTTTCAATAGTTACATTTTAGGTAAGAGTTGAAATGGTTCGATATATGTCTAAAATGTTACTTGTTGGGTTTACTTGTTAGTTTAAAACATATATTATGTGGGATTTTGCAACTCTAATCTTTATCAAAATTATAGATGGATAGATGGAGATGTCTATTTTGATAACAGGTTAATGTTGGTTATATATATAACTAGCAAGTTGATTACAACATAAGAGTTTATATAATTCACGAAAAAGAATATGTGCAACTAAAACTCAGCCAATCCCACAAACTATCAACAACTATATCGCTTTCTTAAGACATACCCAAATACAACTCTGAAAAGTTCTCTACCAATAGTGATCTCGCCCTATTTATTGCTACCCGAGAAACCTGAAAACATGAAAGACTAGTGGAATGAGCAACTATAGTTCAATGAGTAGTACATCTCTTCTAAGTAAATCAACAATCACTATATGTGTAATAAAGCAATACCATAACTTCATAATCCAAACTTAAGATATAATATGTGACATCCCGATTTTCCAATTCTATTTTCAATAAATTGAGACGGGCATTTCGTTGGCACGCATATAGTTCTTTTCCTTGAGTCGGCCACTCATGTGAAAACTAGCTTATCGGGTGAAGCTGTTAAGAGTTTCTAATGCATCAGACTCAAGAATTTGATCAGGAAACGATCTTTCGACCGAGCTAATCTGCAAGGGTCATTACGGTACAATTAAAAATCGATTAGAGATTAGAGATAGGTCGACTCGACAGAGGCATGTGATCGAGTGTGGGTGATTTCACCAGATCGCACAATTCTTGTCGATTGGCACTGGACCGACTTTTCTGTCGATTAGGTACCCTGTGTTCGTATTTGAAACCTTGAGATTACCCCAACAACTGAAAGTCGCTAATGTTTCAAAGATGTACATTGTGGCTTGAGATGATCAACCACATGTCAAATGTATGAAAATTCCTAAAGGCTACCCCGTAGGTTAGGCCGCACTAGTATCGTGCCGAAGTGAAATTAACCGTGGAATTGAGATCGAATTCAGAAATTGGAAGTCTGGGTGGGTCACAAATCATTTTATGAATATTAACTCATCTTTAGAAGATTTTTCTTGTAATCAGAATTTTTCAGTAATTAAATCAGAGAATGGCTATTTTGGCTCAAGAAATTAGTAGGCCTGCATTTGGTATTGCTTTTAGGACTTAAGTTAGTTCTATGGACAAGTGAAGATGTGAATTGAAGTGTGGTGACATCAGATTAATTTTATGGTCTTCAATTTGATTCAATTGGAAGAGAATCAAGTGGAATTGAAGAATTTGTTGTACAAAGTTTCATGCCCCGGCGGAAAAATAAATTGCACCTATTGAATATTATTGTGGAAGGATTGAGTTAGTGGAGCATGACATCACTGGTGATGTCATGGTGTGGGGTAAGAGTGGTTAGGATGTTGACAAGTGGAGGGTGAGAATTTGCTCTTGGAAAGGTGGCCAATCACCATCATCTTCTTCCTTGAATCAAGGGAGCTTGTTGGATTTTAAAAAAAGAGGAGAGAGAGAGGGGTGAACAGAAACCAACAGCTCGCCCAGCCCGCACGCACGCCCCCTCCGCTCGCTCGACGCCGCCGCACGTCACCGGAGCCATCGCCATTGCCGCCCGTTTGCACGCGAAGCCTCGCGTGTGCGTTCGCCATTCCACCGTCGTGTCATCTTCCCTTCGTCCGCACATCCCAGCCATCATCCTTCATCGTCCCGAGCTGTCCGCCGTCGCCAAGACCGCCGGAAAGCTGCCGGAGCCACCGCTAGCAACCGTTCGAGCATCCGCCGTCCTCCTTCACCGATTTCGCGCTCGAGCCGCCGCCGGACGGCCCTCCTTCGAGCTTGGACATCAGCTGGTTTTAGTGGGTATGGCAGCCCGTGTTTGGCCCGTTTTGGCCGTATTCTCGAGCCCGGATGCTCGACCCGCCTTGAGGAAAGTCGATCCTCGCGTCGTCCTCGTCGTTTTGGTCTGCTTGGCTCGCTAATCCGATGAGTTTAACTCACTAAACCTTGATTAGATGGTTAATGATGTCCTAAGTGTGCTTAGTCTAAGTTAAGTAATCTTAGGTGGTTAATTTAGTTTATTTAATTGTGATTTAGATTAATATGTTTGTTTAATCTAAAGTATGTTTAATTAAAGGCTAAGAGAGTTTATTTAATGTTAAGCCTTGATGAGACATAATAGGGTTTTATTTTTGAATTATTTAATTGTTTCGAAATTCTGGAATTTATAATATTATATTATATTCCGAAATTATTAAAATATTATTATTTAAAAAAATGGAAAAATTATTTTTGACCCCGATTGTTCGAATTTCGTGCTGATCGTTGCTTTGTGTGTTCGGATTTTGAAATTGATGGTTGGATATTATAAATTCAGTGTGGATGACGAAAAATAGGGATATTATTATTTAATTAATTTTCGGAATAAATTTAATTATTTATTAAATTCCTAAAATTTCGTCGGACCTTGTTCTCTTAGAATTTCGTGATAATCGCCGCTATGCATGTAAAATTTGAGTTTGATGATTAATTGTGGCAAATTGAGTGTGATTGCGATAGATATGGATTCTTTATAAAATCCAAGTGTCGAAATTGATGGGAGATTGGCCGTGATTAACCACCTATTAGAGGTCATGCCCAGTGAGGCCGTGATTAACCACCTATTAGAGGTCGTGCCTAGTGAGGCCGTGATGGACCACCTATGAGAGGCCGTGCCTAATAGGGTTGTGATGAACCACCTATGAGAGGTCGTGCCTAATAAGGCCGTGATTGACCACCTATTAGAGGTCGTGCCCAGTGAGGCCATGATGGACTACCTATGAGAGGTCGTGCCTAGTGAAGCAGTGATGGACCACCTAATTAAAGGTCGTGTCGAGTGGGGCCGTGATTGCTACTGGTTATTAAACCTTCCTATATGGTCGTGATTGAGAGCAATGATTGATTTGCTAGAATGACATGTAATCGGCCAAGTCGATTGATTACTGAGACGATCCAAGTGGTTGAATTGTTCTGATGATGTGATTGTGCCATGGTTGTTTGGTTATCATAATTGTACGTGGTTGAATTATATAAATTGTGCTAACCTGCAGATGAAGGCTAATACGAGGTAAGTCTTCTGTGTGATGTGGCTAGGCCACCCGGGGCGTATTTTCTTTCTAATAGGGGTTTAGGGGGTTGAACTTGCTGAGACATTGTCTCATCTCGGTTTGGGGATTAAAAATTTCAGGTCCCTGGTGATCGGAGCGGGCATATACCTTTGGTTGGCTATTAAGGAGTTACAGAGGTGAAGTCATAAGAATTGGAGAACATGTCTGACTTGTAGGTCGTAGGACAGTTCCTTTTTAAGAGCCGGTCTTTTGTAGACCGTGGCCGTAGACCTCTGTTTGTAATTCTTTTGAATTATGAAAGTGTTATGTTGTGATTTTGTTTCCTGCTTTTCTATCTCATATTTTATTGTCAGGGGTTTTATAATATGCTTCCGCATGTGCGTTAAAGATTTGATTGGGTCGGCGACTTAACCTGGGAATGTCGCATTTGAATGACCATAGTGGGATGTTGGCACACATAATATACATATTGAATCATATATGTGTTGTTTCTTATCAATAAGGCTTTATACTAATAATAAAAAATAAAAATAAAACACTCATGTATACTATCATCACATCAATGGTTAAGTTTATTGATTCATCCATATCAAGAACCACATCGGGGTTGATTCCAATAACTAATTTATTGCTCGATATACTATTATGGTCACGATAAAATGATTGGTGACAATGCGATCAGAACTCTCTCCTTGGCAAAGTCTCCACCTACAAAGCCGTGACTTGGATCTTAAGAATATCTTTAACCAGTATGCATACCTACAAATCCCTTACCAGCTTTACAATCGTACTAAATATAAAAACAACATCATTTAATATCAGAAATCCAATCCAATATACATTTCACAAATCAAACAAATAATTTTTTTTTTCACAATACACCTCTTTTGTTAGATATACTTTTTGTAAAGCCTTTCTCCGATAATTTCTGAATTCATTTTATAAACTAGTTTGTAACACAATATATGTATCTTTTTACAATATTTTTCTCAAAACCATTCTCAAACTATTCACAAGTTCTGAGAGGGAGTAAATGTTTGATCACAAACTTAAAGAAGAGATAATACTACTCACTTCAAAACACCAACTACCAAACAACATGAATTACTTGAACCGTTAAACTCGCAATACCATTGATTAAATGAGAAAATAACGTTAAAATCAAATAAAATTATTCCTTAACAACCAATTGGCTAGACTAAACTTTAATGCTAATTGAAAAAAAATCCTATGCATCAATAAATCAATCACCCAAAATGATTATTCAAGCCATTTACAATGCGGAGCTCACACTCAAAATCCAAAAAAAATTATTCTGACTAAGCCATTGTTTCAAATTGACTCTCATCAAAAGCCTCAGCTTTACAATTGTTGATACTCGAATTTTGTGGACCATTCAAGTATTCATTTTTTGTAAAAATATAAAAATAATAATAATAAAAGATAACAAAAAAAAGAGATATAAAAGGGAGGAAATAAAAAATAAATTCGAAGTCCATTTTATTTAACAAAATTGGGACTTGCCAAGCCCTTGTGCCCAGCCCACTGCTTTAATTTCTTCTATGTCTTTTGGCCCGCGCGTCCAGCTCCTCTCCCATGGCCCATCTTCCTTTTGTTTTCGGCCCCGTTTTGTTTACGTTTTAATGGGTCTTTTTAGAGCCCATCGGAGAAAATTAAAAGAAGAGGCCCAGCCCCACACGTTCTCTCGTTTCCCTTTCGCACGACTAACGTGCGGGCGACGCAAGGAGAGGAACGGAGAAGGAAGCGCCCATGAGCGAGAGGTCCGACGGGCAACAGCAGGTGAGGTGAGCTGATCCAAGGCCTTCTAGAAGACCCTTACCCGGCATAACGAAAAAGATTCCATTTGGCGGAGCAAGCGAAGGAGCATGCCCCACGATAAATGGGGGGAGGAACGAGGGAGGTTTGAACGGGCGTGCATTGAAGAAAAGGAAGAGCCGGGGGTTGCTGGTTCTGACCGGAGAGATAGAGAGAGAGAGAGGGGAAGGAAAGGAGTTGGCTGGTTCGTCATCTGCACGGATTTACAATAAACTACAATTTTCATGAAATCTCGTAACTCAATTACTCAAGAATGACACTTTACGACTTGAATTTTACAAAACTTTGAAGTTAAGCAACTATGACAACGTCCGAAGCACGTCGTTCGCGGCACGAACACGAAATCTCCCTTTCCTTTTTTCGTCTTCTTCTTTCTCTTTCTTTCTTCCCTTTTGTTTTCCGTCTCTTTTTACTTCGCACGTTTTCTCGGTCTAAGTGAGCTGGAGCACCCCAGTGTCTTTCTTTTTTTGACCCTTTTATTTCTTTTATCCTTTTTCTTTAATGGGCCTTACATTGACTAAGTAAAAAAGCAACTATGACGACATCCGAAGCACGTTGTGTCATTTCCCCCCGTTCTCGTCGAGTTGGGGTACGACAATATATGAACCAGATAAATGTGTACATAGGTTTCCGAAGCAGGTTCAGCACAAGGATTCCAATTAGTTATCTACTCTTCTTTACCGTTCTTCTACTTCTCTAGAAGTAACTCGCGCTGCCTAGTCACCATCCCCTTTCAATAATAATGTTGCTTGGTTATACCAACGAACACGTTCGATTTTTGGGAAAAATCCCATAAAAAATTATTGACCTTTTTTCAAATGACATCAATGTCCGAATTTTTTTTTCTCTCTCCAGTAAAGCCAAAATTTCCATTAAACTTCCGTCCATCATGTCCATCGCACTGTTTCATGGACCTCCTTCTGCTGCTTCTTGAAGATTGTTTTTCCATCAGACTCCTAGTATTATCTTCTTCTATTTATTTCCTATTCCTAATCTTGCTTATCAAGTTGGATATTTAGTAAACATACACGAGGATGAAAGTTTCTTGAAAAGGATTCAATTCAACTTGAGGCGATATGTAGGAGTCAACTCGCAGATTATAGGTCAATGGGGGCAAGAATTTTGCCAGTTCACTTATTGCATAATGTAACTAATGGTTTTAATTGGTGATGGGCTTAAGGCCCGTCCGTCCATGCTAGGCCCAAAAGGCCCGGCCCACGGGAATAGGGCCCGTAGATGGGGGAAGGTATAAAAGGGAGGAGAGAGAGAAAGATAAGACACATCTTGGAAAATGAACGTATGTCTTTTCCCGCGCGCTCTCTCTCTCTCCAAAAGGAAAAAGAAGAAACAGTAAGTATAAGGCACGTTCTTCTTCCCTTCAATGCGTCATCGGATCGAACAGGGACAGTTTCTCTTCCTTTATCGGCGTCGGTGTCTAATCTGTGGCTAACAAGGTACACTCAAATCCGTGGTGTGCTTTACGATCGGTGATACGTATTATTCCCGGGCTTCGTCTTCCGCATTGATTTAGGGGTTCGATTTAGTGTCGAATCCGGTTTTTGAGAATCCGTTATTCCCAACATTGGTATCAGAGCCCTAGTTCGCGTTTTCCCGACCTGTTTGACATTTTTTGATTGATTTTTCGCAAAAGCAATTCGGCCGTACGGATCGGGGTGAGAAATCCCGACACTCGAGCATTGTTCGGCCATTTTTCTGAGTTTCCGTAAGTTGAAATCGTTTTCTGAACACATGAGGAGAAAGGTGACGTCGAGACGAATCTGGCGATACATCGAGCGCCGCTGGGCGACGCCGCATGCGCCCACACGCGCGGCCGGAAGGCGCTGCGCGTGGGCGCGACGCGCCAGGAAGCGTTGGCTCGCCCAGCGCGTGCGACACATGCGCCGGTCGGCGAACCGGCACGTGCTCGCCGTCGGCGGCGAACCGGCACACGCCGGTCCGCAGAGCCGACGCGTCTTTGACGTCGGCATGACGTCACCCAACGTCGATAACGCTAGGGTGACGTCATCGATGACGTCGCACGACGGTTTCGCCGGGTGGTCACCGGCCGGCGACCGACAGGCGACTCGACCCGACTCGTGCGAGACCGGCACGCGCACAGCACGTGCCGGCTGACGTCTGCGTGATGTCAGCCCGCGCACGCATGCAGCACGTGCCGTCGGTTCGCCCGAGCCGGCCCGACCGGCTCGACCAGTATGACCGGTCCGACGACCGTTGACCACCGTTGACCATTGACGATCATGACCGTTGACCCGAAAAAAAAAAAAGAAAAAAAAAAGGAATTTTTTTCTTTTTCAATTATGTCTCGTGTGGGTTAGAGGTAATCCATTTTTTATTCTGCATTTGTTGCATGAATCATGGAAAATTATGTATTTTCCATTTTGTTTATTATGGATTAAAAGTGATCCATTTTTTAGTTCTGCATTTGTTGCAGGAACTATGATGCATTATGCAAGGATACCTGCAATCCCGAGAACGGATGAAGAAAGAGCTAGAGTGAAAAGGCTGATAAAAGAGTTAGCTGATTATCGGTGGCTTGATGGGAATTTAGTATCACATATGGTCAAGGTCAATTAGATGATACATGAAATCATCTGGAATTGTTATTTTATGCCGGATTTTGAGAAGGTGCCGGCTTTGATGAAGACTCTTCCACCTGAATGGCAAGCAGTGTTAGGTCGGCTATGGGAGGTCAACGTGGTCCCGGGTTATAAGATACTAGTGGAAGCTTTTGTAAGAGAGTACTATAGGATTGAGTTGGCCAAAACTTCAACCCTTAGATTGAGCGCCACATGGCGCAGAGCGAATGCGCCTTGGTGGCGACATGAGAGCTCTCCAAAAGTTTTTCCATGGTTGGCAAATGTGCCTTCAGTTTTCTCAGATACTTTGACTGATAGATTAGAAGGGACTTTCCCTATTTATTTCTTAGATTAATTATGAGATGTTTTGTGGGTGTAAATATCTCTTTCCATGTTGATATTTTTCATGTATATATTGCTTAGTGTAATGTATAATTGTATTATATGAAAGCATTGTTATTCTATTAGATATTAGATATTATTTGCTTTCTGTTATTGTTGACTCTTTGTGGGTAGTCGATAGAAGTTTTTGTAACTTCATAGAATTAGTTTTGCATAAGACAATTATATTAATGATAGTTTTAAGTTAGGATTTTTTGGAGGATGATTGGAAACATAGTGACATTTTGATTCTGAAGCCTTACTTGAAATTATTCATTAATATGATGGGTCTGTGCAAATAGGGATGCATAAATGATAGGCATTAATTATTCGTGCATGTATATCTGATGTGTTCAGATCGATGCTTTTCAGCAATTAAGAACGTAATTGCTGATATGAATGGCAACAATTGTGAAATATTGAATATGAAGATTCAATATGTGCTGGAAAAGCAAGAAGCACTAGAAGCTCTTGACCATATTATGGAAGATCTTGAAGATGTCGTGCGCCACCTTGAGCTAGAAGAGGACCGCTTAACGGCATTTGAGTCGAAAATAGACATTGGCTATGCTGGTCCTAGCTCAGAAAGGGCTTCGAGCTCTAAGCGCAAGCGTATTGATTTGTTCAATATGTGTGAATGCAAATGATCAAGTCCTTATTGTAAGAAATCAAGAGTTAACCAACACAAGAGAGGAAAACGTCCTCAAGTGAAGAAAATGTCAAGGGTGAGGTGTTATAATTGCGACAAGTGAGAGTGCTAGTATGAACAAAATAAAGGAGTTAGTGAAGAGAATAAGAACACAAGATTTATAGTGGTTCAGCTTATTTCAAGCCTACGTCCACTCTCCCACGATAACAGCTTTCTTGGCTGGATTCCACTATGCAATCAACAAGAGATTACAACTTCGAGTGCAAACACTTAGTAGATCACACTATCTCACTAAGTCACTCTTTTGGTATTTCTCTCACGATTACAAACGTTTAAGCTCTCAAGAGACAAGTATATGATCGAAAGTCGCTCAGACTTTGGAATTATAAATTCTACGCTCCGTCTCTTTCTTGCTCATCGGTCCATGATCTCCTTAAATATTCCTCCACTTCCAAACTACCCGTTGGACAGTATCCCAGAGAATTGTCTTCCAATATACCCATTGGATAGCTCTGTATCTAGAAGATTTGATAGCCGTTGAGTGACAAAGGTAGAATCCCAAATTGATTCCGGTCGCCCATACAAACGGAATCTTGGTTTCCATAAGTAAAGCTTCTTCGTATAGAAAGTTCTTGTCTTCAAGATCCAATCCTCAATCAATCAAATCAATCTTGATGTGGAATCCAAACCAGATCACTAGCCGTTGTATGATTGGGCTTGAATTACGATTCATCGAATCTGGATGTAAAGTCTGAGTCTTTAGACTTTACAATATGAGTCTGTAGACTTTACAATCTGGGTCTAAACATATCTGCTTCTGAACAGATTTAGCTTTAAGGTCTGTACCCAGTTCAGCTTCAGCATAGAGTCTATCTTTTGGTTCAGCTTCAGCATAGAATCCGTCTTCTGGTTCAGCATTCAGCATAGAGTCTGTCTTCTGGTTCATCATTCACGTTCAGTCTGGAATTTGTCAGAGTGAGCAGACTTCTAATGTAGAACATACTTTGACACTAAAGTCTGGCAGTCTTCAGACTTTGAGTCTTGAGTCTGGCAATCTTCAGACTTTGAGTCTTGAGTCTGGCAGTCTTCAGACTTTGACACAGAAGTCTGGCAGTCTTCATACTTTGACACAGAAGTCTGGAAATCTTCATAATATACTTTGGACATATGTTACGTTCAGTCTTCTGGCCGTCTTCTAACTTTGATAATATCATTTACATGTTCTATCATCTGCATGGTCTATTACTCAACCATCAAACATGTTAGTAGCCTTTGATTTATTTTGTCATCTTCAAAACATCATAAGGGATATTTCCCTAACAATCTCCCCCTTTTTGATGATGACAAAACAATCTCTGAATATGCAGATTTGTAAACATACTTTTAAATCAAAGGATATCAGAAGATAACAAATAGATTGAGCATAAGAATATATAGAAAAATAATCGCAGCTCAATATTATGCAATAAATAATATCAACCAATCAGCACGTATGCATATTCATATCTTCTCCCCCTTTTTTTCATAATCAAAAAGCGATAACAATAGATTCACGTAGAGAATGATAATCAATACCTTGCATGAATCACAATTTCCAAAAATTAGCTTTTTTTTTTTATCGACTATTAAAGATATGCAATATAGCTCACTTCGATTATATCAGCAAATATCCAATAAATATCTTGCATGAAATTCACGTACCCTTTTTGTCATAATAAATTGATAATATCAATAAGAGATTTGTTAATGACAAAAGGTAATAAGAGATGCACTAACCGGATTTTTTAGACAAATTCTGACACATTTACCTTTCATTCCATCCATAATAAGATCAAAATCAATCCAAAAAGATTCTTCCAAAATTGATCAAAGCTCCCCCTCAATTTGTTGCCTTTTTGAGATGATCACGATTCTTTTCCTTTTCTTTTGGATTCGCTTTCTCCCCCTGTGATCATGACAACATTTGCATAGAAACAATTGTTGCAATTGTCGCAAGAGATATTTTCTGATTGCACCAAACTTTGCGTAGATTCGCAATCATCCTTCCCTTAAAGAATTTCCTGCAATCAACTCATTTCCCTTTTTGGTATCCATTAATTTGGATCCTTCCTTGACGTTAGAGCAAAATATATAATCTCCATAAACAAATATTCTTTCTTAATTCATCATAACAGAGTATTCAAAGAAAGAATATTATGCACAATGATATTTAGAAAAATAAATTCTCACTTAGTCAAAGCACAATAAAATCAGGGAGAATGAAATATTTGAATATCTAAGAGTATCTTGCATCATCACGTAAAATAGATTTTCACTTTGCAAAAAATGATTAAATCTGAGAGTATAAAATTAAACCAAATAAATTCTTTTGTCTTTAAGCATGATATAAAAAATGATCACACGTATCATAACAAATCTCAATTCACGAATAATAAATCACACGATTCTTTCTTCAATAAAACAAATTAGAGAATATGATTATTATAAAGTCTCAATCAACCAATGATATATCGAATATCAAGCATAATGAGAATTATGTGCCCAAAAACATTCCTTACCAACTTCTTCTTTTCCTTTATTTCCTTTCCATCAAAATATGGTGGCCTTGTGTTGCTTTGCCCTTCCATAAGTCCTGGTGCCAACATACTAGCCATAAAGAATCTTTAGCTCAAAAGTAAAAACACTTTTATAAACCGAGCACCAAGCTCTGATACCAATTGAGAGTGCTAGTATGAACAAAATAAAGGAGCTAGTGAAGAGAATAAGAATACAAGATTTATAGTGGTTCGGCTTATTTCAAGTCTACGTCCACTCTCCCACGATAATAGCCTTCTTGGCTAGATTCCACTATGCAATCAACAAGAGATTACAACTTCGAGTGCAAACACTTAGTAGATCACACTATCTCACTAAGTCACTCTTTTGGTATTTCTCTCACGATTACAAACGTTTAAGCTCTCAAGAGACAAGTATATGATCGAAAGTCGCTCGACTTTGGAATTATAAATTCTACGCTCCGTCTCTTTCTTGCTCATCGGTCCATGATCTCCTTAAATACTCCTCCACTTCCAAACTACCCGTTGGACAGTATCCCGGAGAATTGTCTTCCAATATACCCATTGGACAGCTCTGTATCTAGAAGATTTGGTAGCCGTTGAGTGACAAAGGTAGAATCCCAAATTGATTCCGATCGCCCATACAAACGGAATCTTGGTTTCCATAAGTAAAGCTTCTTCGTATAGAAAGTTCTTATCTTCAAGATCCAATCGTCAATCAATCAAATCAATCTTGATGTGGAATCCAAACCAGATCACTAGCCGTTGTATGATTGGGCTTGAATTACGATTCATCGAATCCGGATGTAAAGTCTCGAGTCTTTAGACTTTATAATATGAGTCTGTAGACTTTACAATCGGGTCCGAACATATCTGCTTCGAATGCATTTAGCTTTGAGTCTGTACCCGGTTCAGCTTCAGCATAGAGTCTATCTTTTGGTTCGGCTTGAAAGATAGAATCCGTCTTCTCGGTTCAAAGATTCAGCATAGAATCCGTCTTGGTTCATCATTCACGTTCGATCGGAATTTGTCGAGTGAGCGGACTTCTAATGTAGAACAGACTTTGACACTAAAGTCGCGTCTTCGAACTTTAAGTCTTGAGTCTTCGCGGTCTTCGGACTTTGACACGAAGTCGGAAATCTTCATAATATACTTTGGACGTATGTTACGTTTAGTCTTCTGGTCGTCTTCTGACTTTGATAATATCATTTACATGTTCTATCATCTGCATGGTCTATTACTCAACCATCAAACATGTTAGTAGCCTTTGATTTATTTTGTCATATTCAAAACATCATAAGGGATTTCCCTAACAACAAGAAAGGTCACTATACTCGCAACTGTTGTGAGCCGAAAAAGGTCAACACCTCTTGTACATTTGAGAATTTTGCTTATGTGTCAAGTTCTGCATTAATGGCTGAATCCAATCCTTTGTGGACTGTGGATTTAGGATTGACAAACCATGTACCGAAGGATAGAGAATCCTTCGTGGAATTCCGATGATACCAACTAGAACTAAGTGGATCTATGTGGGAAATAACTCCAGAGCTGAAGTTAAAGGAATTGGCACCTGCCAACTGAACATGCGTGGTGGATGCACTTTGTTCCTTCATGATGTATTGTATGCTCCAGAGATTCGTTGAAATTTGTGTCTGTTTTAGTGTTGGTTAAGCGTGGTTTTAATGTGAACTTCCATAATAGTGGTGTAGATTTGTATTTGGATACAAACTACTATGATTGTGGTCATTTTCTGGATGGTTTTATTGTACTAAATGTTGACTGTGGTGATGTCAATATTTGTTATTCCCTTTTCACGTCTTCTACTTCATATGATAATGATGTGAGTGTGTGGTATGCTAGACTTGGTCATATGGACCAACAACGCATGAATAGACTAGCCAAAGAGGGCTTGTTGAGCAACATTGAAAAAGTCGATTTGCCTATATATGAGCATTGCCTAGTAGGGAAAACGACAAGGAAACCATTTGGAAAAGGTAAAAGAGCTTAATTTCCTCTGCATTTAATCCATTCTGATGTCTGTGGTTCAATGAATGTGAGAGGAAGGCAATGGGCTGTTTATTTCATCACTTTTATAGATAATTATACTCGATTCGGATATGTCTATTTGATTTCTTATAAATCCGAAGCATTAAATTGTTTCAAAAGGTTTATGAATCAATTAGACAAAAAAAAAGACAAAAAAAAAAGCATTGAAATCCGATTGAGGTCGAGCATATTTATCTGATGAGTTCAGAAAATTATGTGATGAAAAATGAATAGAAAGACAGTTGTCTATTCTATATGCTCCTCGACAAAATGGTGTTGCGGAGAGAAGAAACAGAACCCTACCGGAAATGGTTAGGTCCATGATGGCGCATGCTAACTTACCTATCACCTTTTAGAGTGATACATTGTTAACTGCTGCCTATATACTTAATCGGGCGCCTTCTAAATCAGTTATTTCCACTCCAAATGAGTTATGGACAGGTAGAAAATCGAACTTAAGTTTTCTTAAGTCATGGGGTTGTGCTGCTTATACTCATGAGTCCTCTCACAATTTTGGGAAATTGGGTCCTAAAGAAAATACGAGTATTTTCATGAGATACTCCAAACACTTAAAATTGTATGTTTTCATAGGTGAGTAGGAAAGTGAGAGTATAACTGAATTTGAATCACATGATGTCACATTCTTAGTGGATGAATTTCCTAAGAAGGGCAAAATAAAAGAAGATTACCCTTATTTAAAACCTTGGATCAAGATAATGATATTAGTGGAGTTCGTCCAAGTGGGAGTAATATGAGAAGTGATGAATTGAATTCAACTCATTCTCAATTACAACCACATAATGAGATGATATCGTCATTATCTAATCCAAGTGGGAGCATGATGGGGAATGATGTGCTAAGTGTACAATCTCTCATATAGCGAACAAGTTGCCAAAGTATTTCTCGTCAACGTTTTGACATTGATGGGAAAACTTTTAAGATTGCTCTGCAAGATGAGGATGAGCCAAGAATTATTAATAAAGCTTTAAATTGCCCTAGTAAGGAAAAATGGATTTATGCAATGAAAGAGGAGATGGAGTCAATGAAATCAAACCAAGTCTGGGAACTGGTTGATCTTCCAAAAGGACGCAGAGCTATTGAGAACAAGTGGGTTCTCAAAATAAAGCAAAAGGCTGATGGCTCGATAGAAAGGCATAAGGCTCGCATTGTGGCGAAGGGGTATAATCAACATGAATGAATTGATTATTAAAATACGTTTTCTCCTATAATAAGATTTACCTCGATTTGCATTATTCTGGCAATAGTGAAAAGTTTGGATCTTGAATTACATCAAATGGATGTAAAGACTACTTTCCTCAATGGAGAATTAGAGTAAGAAATATATATGGAACAACCTACTGGTTTCATAGTGAAAAGTCAAGAAGAAAAGGTATGTCGACTTTAAGATCGATATACGGCATTAAGCAGTCATCAAGACAAAGGTATATACATTTTCATAATGCTATAGTGGCATATGATTTTACAATGATTGACGAGGATCATTGTGTATATATCAATAGATCCAATGATCAATATATGATCATATCATTATATGTTGATGATACACTAATTGTCGGAAGTAATATGAAGTTTGTTAATACTGTGAAGAATTGGTTATCTTCCAACTTTGAAATGAAAGACATGGGTAATGTTGCACACATTCTTGGAGTTAAGATTTCAAGATTGTAAACTTATAGACACTCCTATTGCAAAAGGTGAAGGTTGAGCCATAGACTGTGTCCAATGATTCCACAAGAGAAGGAACAAATGAAATATATTTCTTATGCTAGTGTTGTTAGAAGCTTTATGTACGCTATGATATGTACAAGACCTGACATATGTTTTGCAGTTGGAATGGTGAGTAGTTACCAATCCAATTCAAGTCAAGCACATTGGGAAGCCGTTAAGAGAATATGAGGTATCTAAAGAGGACTGCTGATTATACGTTGAGTTATTAAGGAAAGGATCTGCAACTCAAAAGCTATTCTGATGCTGATTGGAGAGGAGATTTAGATGAAAGAAAATCTATCTCTGGATTTGTTTTCTTACCGAATAATGGCACCATATGTTGGAGCAGTAAGAAACAAAAGTGTATAGCTTTGTCCACGATGTAAATTAAGTTCGTGGCATTATCAGCAGCAGTATAAAAAAGTGTTTGGCTTAAGAGATTTTTGGATCATTTAGGTGTTATTGGAAGTGCTGCAGATTCATGTTGGTTAACTGTGATAGCCAAGCAGCAAAAGTGTACACTAAAGATCCAAAATATCATGGCAAGACCAAACATGTAGATACCAAGTATAATTTTGTCAATGATATGGTTGCACGAAAAGATGTGAACTTAGAGTACATACTACGCATAGAATGGTAGCAGATCCTATGACAAAGCCAATACCTAGAGATGTGTTTTTGTGGCCATATGAAATCTCTAGGATTGCGTAGAGGCTGATGTACTGAATATTGTTATTTCCCTAAGTGTTCACATTTGATGAATTTATGTTTTCATCATTAATGCCTATGAATCTTTGTTTGATCTTTATGCATCTTAATGCTCAGTGCATTACTTTAAGTTGAGAAAGTATGTCGGACAGATATAAGATTATCCCACTCACACGGGTAATCGCCTCTATTTACTGTGTGATAAATAGAGATGATATTGTTTTTAAGCTTATTATCTAGGTGATAATCGAGAGTTCAAGCTTAAAATACGTATGTCGCCTTAACTGGGTGTTAAGATGAGGACATGATAATTACTATGTCCGAAAGTAAATTAACCAACATATTTTACTTTATCTGTCTAAGATGCCAGATGTGAGTTCTGATGAATTTTGTAAGTGAGTAGATACGTGAACTCAAGTTAGACATTGGGTATGTCTGAACTATCATCTGTACGGTATTGAAAGGTGTAGACATACGCTCCATGGGAAATGAGTTAATACCGTAATACGTATTTCATACTACGTATGCATGCGACGACCAATAAGAGTGGCAAAAAGTTTGATCTCAACTTTTATGACGTGTGAGACTCTTGAGGAAAAGAGTTCCTCAATTTTTAGTCCCCTCATGACTTTTACTTATTCTCAAGATTTTTATTTAGTGTTTGCTATCTTAGGGTGTTGCCAATGGTCATGAGATGATTCGATCTAATGGGGCATTTCTAGAAAAGCAAGCTGAACTGAAATTGAGAGTTTGAAGGAAAGATGAAGATCGATTTTGGAAAATCACATTGTGGTTTTGTATTCACTGGTCGACCAATTATAACTGTCTTTGTGATAATTATAATTGTGAATATAATATATATATCATTGTTTAAAAGAGATCAGGAGAGATATATATGTGATCGATCGATCTAGGGTACTGCATACTAAATTTACTCGGAGTGTGACGCCCATTATGAGTTGCTATATATTCCTAACAGATGTATAGCAATGAGCTCTCAAAGTATCTTTGGTCGCACGGATTATTCACCGAGTATGAATGTTGAAGAGAGGTAAAGAGAATCCTGTTCAGCCCACCATGTGCGAGTGGGAGATGATGGTTTTAATTGGTGATGGGCTTAAGGCCCGTCCGCCCATGCTGGGCCCAAAAGGCCCGGCCCACGGGAATAGGGCCCGTTGATGGGGGAAGGTATAAAAGGGTGGAGAGAGAGAGAGAGAGAGAGAGAGAGAGAGAGAGAGAGAAGACACCTCTTGGAAAATGAACGTACGTCTTTTCCTGCGCGCTCTCTCTCTCTCTCCAAAAAGAAAAAGAAGAAACAGTAAGTATAAGGCACGTTCTTCTTCCCTTCAAGGCGTCATCGGATCGAACATGGCCAGTTTCTCTTCCTCTATCGGCGTCGGTGTCTAATTTATGGCTAACAAGGTACGTTCGAATCCGTGGTGTGCTTTACGATCGGTGATACGTGTTATTCCCGGGCTTCGTCTTCCGCATTGATTTAGGGGTTCGATTTAGTGTCGAATCCGGTTTTCGGGGATCCGTTATTCCCAACAGTAACATATCAGATACCTACCATCAGTTTTGAAACCCACCTCCAACCGCCCCCCCACCCAAAAAAAAAAAACTATCATCAGCAAAGAGGAAAGTGATGGATGACACTAGATATTGCTCATTTAGGAGTCCCTGCTTTGCTCTTCTCAACATCTTGTTCAAGTTTTCCATGTACTTCAAGAAAAGCTTGGACTGCAGAATGTAACAAATGAAGGAGATAGAGAGAAAGCTAGAAAGATGTTATTAGTGAGCTTGTGGTGTATAAAAACTAATCCTTCAATTAGGCCAACAATGAGTGAGGAGGTGGATATTTTTAGAGGTAGTGTTGACTGCTGTTCATCCTGTAAGCACATCTAGCCTTTCAATCCAATAAGCAACTCGTATACAAAGATAGTTAGCTAAGAATACTTCCGTAATTTTTCTTATCGTATTTCTTCAAGCCGGCAGAAGTTATATAAAGCCATGTCAGTAATTGCAGAAAGCATCTTAACGAGAATTTGGATCTTGGGCAGCTGATGTACATGACGGCAAGACCACCAAGAATTCAATATGGTTTTTATTTCCTTCGTTTCTAGATTCGTTGCAGACTTACTATTCTTCCACGATCATCTCGCTCTAATCGTTATCATAATAAATGAGCAACGTCGGACTATATAAATATGTGCGTGTCTTCGTGAGACAAATTATTAGTACATCAACAAAGTGGGAAAAGTATTTGACCAAAAGAAAGAAAATATCCAAAAAATTCTAAACTTATTTTGTGATGGCTGATTCAGTCCTAAACTTTTTCATTTTGCCAATTCAATCTTAAAACTTGTGACAATTTTCTAATATAGTCTATCTAGTCAATTTTAGTTAAAAATCAAAGACGATGACTAGCGTTGATGTTAACAATTTTTATATTTTTCTTCCTCTTCTTTTCTTTTTCTTATTTTTGCATCAGTAGCCAGCCATAGGCAAGGGCTCTAATGCCCTCACTAGTTGTTCCCAACATTATATCTGGGTGAGGGTGAGGGTGTCCTCGCCTATGGCTGGCAATTGACAACCAATGGGGAAATATTAAAAAAGAGAAAAAATGAGAAAGGAATGGACGCAAAGGTTACCCGGGTTCATCAACATGACATATTGGTAGATTTTACCATGCCTTGACTATGATGGAAAAGGTTTAGAACATTCAGGAAATTGAAACACAATCCATCATACGTAGTAATTGTATGCAGCAGGAGATAAATCCACTTTCCTTCGCTCATTTTCAGTCTCATTTGGACGGTAATTAGAAAAGCAGTTTGTTCTTCGTGTTAAACGAAGGCTATGTAAAAAAAGCTAAAGAGACCTTTAACGCCTGTTTACTCAAACGAAGAATGCTGTCGTGTGAAAGGACATACAAACATTATCTACGAGCCTCCAAATTAATTATCTCACATCCCACCACAGACCATGTTATATTTTGACTAAGTCAAAGTCGGCCCCAAAAAAAAGAAAGAGAAAAATTAAAAAGGATTAGTGGACTTCAGCTTTCTAACGCCGAGATGAGCGCACAGGACGAAACGAAAGGAGAAAGAAGAAATGAAAGAAAAGAAAGTAGAAGAAGAAAGGAAAGGAGGTGTTTCGAGTACACACCTCTTTATTAAGACAAAAGAATTACATATCGCAAAAGTGCTCACCTTTTCTTTCTCCTAGTCAAAGAAGTTTTTGGAATTAAGCTTAACTTCGAAGTTCTGTGAAATTTGAGCCGCAAAGTCCAATTTTGAGTTATTAAGGGTGCGTTTAGTAATGATTTTGTTCCGGGAGTAGATTCGGCCAGAAACGATTTTTTATTTATTCATTTTCCGGGGAATTGATTCTAAGTATTTTAAACTGTTTGGTAACTGTCCAAAATTTCTGATTCGGAATAAAATTGCGTTTGGTATCGTGCTCATTGATTATGTTCCAAATTAATTTCTTTTAATTTTTAAATAATTTTTTATTTTCCTTTTTTATTTTCTTTTTTCTCCTATTCTCTTCTTCAGCTGGCGACGTCACCGGGCGTCGCCGGCCCTCATCGGCCGAGCCTCGCGCGCAGGGAGGCTCGTCGGTGGCCGGGCGGGCCTCACCGGGCTGGGCAAGGCTCGCCGGCCTTGCGGCGGGGCGGGCGAGGCCCGCCTGGCCACCGGTGGGGCTGGGCATTGGGAGGCTTGCCCAGCCTCGACGAGGCTCGGCCTTGCCGATGGCCATGCGGGCCTCGCCGGGGCTGGGTGAGCCCCGCCTAGTTTGGTCACTGCGAGGCCGAGCCTCACCGGTGGCTGGGCTTGCCTTAGACAAGCTCGCCGGACCTCGCCCTAGCCTGGCGAGCCTTCAACGAGCTCGTCGGACCAATTGTCGGTGACCGGTGGTGGCGACGGACGTCGGCAACGGACGGCGGCGGACGGTAGTGGATGGGGGCGAATGGTGGCGCGCAATTGAAGAAGAAGAAGAAAAGAGAAGAATAGTTAAGTTTGATTATTTTTTCTGATTCTAGAACAAGAATCATATTTTTTTTATTCTTGATTTTACTCTTAATCTGCTCCCGGAAACAAAAATTTTACCAAACGTGCTTCTATTCTCAAACTGATTCCGGGAACAAAGAATCATAATTTGGCCATGTTTGGATGGTTACCAAACAAGGCCTAAGTTTCGGGACTTCATAGAAATTGTTAATTATGACATTGTACAACTGTGGGTTTTGATGGGAATCTTTTTAGAGCAACATCAAAGCAAAATTTTATGGTTAAAGAGAGAAGACAGAGATTCTATAGGAGGAATTATAATAGGAGATCAACAAACGCTAAAGAAATCAAGAAGCATCAATTGAGACAAGCAATTCAATCAATATAGAAAGCTTTACATTTTATTATTTTCTGAGTCCACTAAAAAGGAAAAAGTGTCAAAAAAGTTCTAAACCTTTTGTAGTTATGTCAATTTAATCCTAAACCTTTCGTTGGTGCCAATTTAGTCATAAATATTTTGATTTGGTGCCAATTAAGTTCTTCCACCTAATTTTGATCGAATTTTGCTAACTAGCAACAGTCGATTCATGTGGCACGATCGGTGCTAACGTAAACAACTTTTAATAACATTTTAATATATTTTTAAAATTTTTATTTTTATTTTCCTTTTCTTTTTTCTTTTTTCGTTCTCCTTCTCCTTCCTCCAATCGATTGCCAAAGCTCGGCGATCGGCCTGAGGTGATGGTTGACGAGGTCAACCTCAACCTCGTCAACCACGACAAGGCTCGAGCCTTCGCTAGAGGCTGCAAGGCGGCCTCGCCAACCATGGGTGAGGTCGCCCAAGTCACGAGGGCGGCCTCATGCTAGGGTGGCGAGCAAGGTTAAGCCTCACTCATGGCTGGCAAGGCTTGACCCTCGCTAGCTTGAGGCCGCCCAGGCCACAAGGGTGGCCTCGCGCCCGGCTAGAGAGGGAGGTCAAGCCTTGCCCATGGCTGGTAAGGCTTGACCCTCGCCAGATCGGTGAGGGCTCGAGCCTTGTCACCCGGGCGCGAGGCCGCCCTCGTGGCCTCTAGTGAGGGCTCGAGTCCCACTAGTGGCTAGCGAGGGCAGCAGTTGACCTTGACCTCGCCAGCCATCGCCTAGGCCGGTCGTCAGCGGAAGGAAGAGGAGAAAGAAAAAAGAAATAGAAAAAGAAAATAATTCAAAAAATATTATTAAAAACTATCAATGTTAGCGTCGATCATGCCACGTGTCACGCCCCAAACCTCGAGTACATAAACATCCCTCGATGGTCCATCGAATTGCGACGTTCCCATGACTCATTGCCGACCCATTCATTTTATTTTACATGCAAAAGCGAACTAATAAACTCAAGACAACAAACAAACATGGTATAGAAAAGCAAGGCGGCCAATTAACACAAAACATATTTTATAAATAACCCAGGTTTATATACAATCAAGCCAAACCTATGGTTTATGTACAGGAGGTCTATTTCGAGAAGAGCCACCGAGCCACCTAAGCTCCAGACTCTTCAGGCATGGGCTCCAGGTCCTCCACAACACCATCGGAGGTGTCGATATCCATAGGATGCCCTATTTCCCACTTCCTGGTCCCAATAGGAGGCCCATCAAAACCCTGTATGGGACCTCTTGACCCCCTTGAGGAAAGTTAATGAACCACACTTTGAAGCGATGAGATACCAAGTGAGGTAGGCTCTCTTCGACCCAAACCGTGGACTCTACTAGCTCACTGGTTAGATTAGTCTCGGGAATAGGGAAATAGGAGTGCAGAAAGTCCATCTCCTATGGGACCCCATAATGTACATGATGTACCTCTATCTAAGAACCTGAAAAATTTTAAACAATGACGGGGTGAGACAATGTCTCAGCGAGTCTACACCATAAACCCCGATTAGGACGAGAATTCACCTAGAGGCAGCCTAAACACGCATCATATAAGACTTACCTCGCCTCAACACATTCCTACACATTAGTACAGCTCATATATTATATATAAACGCAACAAGCATAAACTATAATTGGAACACTTCAATTTCATATATCAATCAATCACAAAGGTCTCGATTATAGGCCAAATCGTTATAACACGTCACATTCCATGCCACAATTTCATCCCATAATCATGCGCGACTATATCAATCACTCAAGCGTGTTCCAATTAGTTATGGCCTAACGGCCATGGCCAACTCAACAGTCGGCGGTCATTCGGCATAATCGGGCGTTGTCCTGCTTAGTCGAGCACGACAACGTTTACATCTAGATGGCATTCCCGAAGAAACATTGACCAAACTTCCATTGCGATTGACATCCGTTGACAATGGGCATTCCATATAGGAGCATCGCCCCGATTTTCATCGGGTGGCGGGTTCTCATAGCGATCACACACACATCCATGTCCGGCCAAGAATACTGTGCTTTGCACTTAAATACTTTAATTTCAAATAATGAACTTGGCTAATTTTCTTCATATTAAAAACACCTGGTAAAATAATTGTGCATTGTCACACAGTCAAATTGAACAATAAAATGTGATATACTCTCTTTTAAAAATTTTACGATTTTATATAGTATCTAAAAATATTTTTGGGGTCAAAACTCGACACTCGGTATTTTTTTTCTAATTAAATACCAAAAATTCATATTTTTGAAATAATAATTTAAAATCACCACCAAGCATCCAATTGCACAATTTTTAGCACTCAATTTCACAAATCAACTACACCATGACGATCAGTGTAAAATTCGGACAACCGCTATCCCGATATAATTTACGCTAATTAATAAATAATTAAATAAATTATATTTAATTAAATAAATTACAAAATAATTAAATTAAAACACTTAATTAAATTAACATAAGCTAATCTAGCTAATCTACTTAGACTAATTAAACTAATGGACTAAACTAGGAACATTAGCTAATTAATCCAACTAAGCCACCTAACTAACCACCTAATAACTAATTGGCCTAATTAACCAATCCTAATTAACTTAGCCATATAAACTAATTATCGCTAATTTCTAATTAATCTAACTAACCCCCTAATCCCTAATTAGCCTACTAATTCACCCTTAGTGCAATTAACCCCATAATTAAAGTTTAGGGTGTTAACTCATTGGTTTAGCACGAAAACCGGTTCACGGCGACAGTGGCATGACGGCAACCAAAACTCGGGTCTACGGCGACACCAAAAGAGGCTAAATCAAGGCTAAAAAAAAGCCTTGGAAGGCCTACAGCCTAACTAGAACTTCGATTATGCTCGAGGGGCTGGTCGAGGGGACTGAGAGGGCTGGCTACGACGCCAGTGGTTGGACGGCATGGGGACAGCAGTTGGAGCGGAGCAAGGACCGGTGGCGGTGGCAGTGGTGGTGGCTGGTGATGTCGGGCCTAGCAGACGGAGTTGGTTGAGGTGGATGGCGTTGCTGGAGTTGGACGCACATCGGACGCAGGTTGGCGTCGGCTCAGATGGGCTCACGGCTGGAGGCAGGTGGGCGACTTGGGCGATGGAGTGAGGATTGGCGGTGGTTGGTTTGTTCTAGGCACTTGCAGCTTCAACCATGGAGGAAGAGGAAGAGAGGAAGAAGAAGAAGCTAAAGGTGGTTCTGTTGGGGAGTGTTTGGCCAAGGGGAAGAATAGAGGGAGAGAGGGGGAACCAAGGGGGGACAAGAGTCTTGGAAGTCTTGCAACAAGTTAATGGGAGGCCATAACAAATATCCAGCCACTCAAGTGCAGCTCCAAAGTCTTTAGCCATATCTAACAGCCACTTTTCCCTCTCAAAACTTCTCAAGCAAGCCAAAATGAAGGCCAAATTGCAGTAGCCCCACGGCCCTACGAATTTGCACCCATCACTCTTCAATTTCTTCACAAATAACTCCAATTTGATGGTCAAATTTGCTGAGGAGGATGCCCATACCAATTTCCATAATTTACTTCACTAATCCATCCATTTTGAAGGCTAAAAATCCACACGAAAGTGCCTATCCGAATTTCCTTGAAATTTATTGGCCAATTTTGATTTTTCGCCGAAATTTCGGGCTCACCAAAAATTCTTCAAAAGAAGGGATGATGTCCTAAAAAATAAATCGTGACACATTAGAACTTTTAATTCCTGAAACCAAGTTCAATTTCGTGGTTAATTTCGACCGGATGCAATTTTAGCGTGACCTAACCTACTTGGTGGCCTTTAGAGATTTTGTTGCATTTAACCCGTGGTCGATAATTCTCGATCCACGTTAGTGCATCTTTGACTCATCAGCGACTCTTGGTTGTCGTGAAAATATCAAGGTTTCAATTCCGGGCACTTGGTATAGAATCAATAGAAAAATCGATTTAGTACCATTTGACGCGAATTTTACAATCATGTGGAATCACCCACAATTTAATTACGTGCTTCTATCGAATCAACCTATCTCCGGTCTCTAATCGATTATAATGGTGCCGTATTGACCCTTGCCGATTAGCATAGTCGAACAATTGATTTCTGATCGAATTCTCAAGTCTGTTGTGTTTATATCCCTTAACGGTTTCATCTGATAGATTAGTTATCTCGTGAGTGATCAACTTAGAAAAAAAGAACCATAGATGCGTCAATGCAAAGCCCATTTCATTTAATCGAAACGGAGTCAAAAATTCAGGATGTCACATCACGTCAGTCAATGGCGCTCAATTAGCAAAATCAGGCCAAAATTAGCCTAAAATTATTGAATTGGTACAAAGTGAAAAATTTTAGGAGTAAATTGGCATTAATAAAATGTTTATGACTAAATTGATACAAATACAAAATGTTTAGGACTTTTTTGACACTTTTCCCCACTGAAAAGTGTAGTATTTTGAGAAGAGTATCAATATTATAGTTTATGCTTAGGATTGTGATAGTGAGATCTATGTGCTTGAGTATAAGCAGCACTAGCTTTGAGAAGTACTTTGACTATGAATAGTACATACTACAATAATTACTTAGAAGATTTTTAATGGATCTAATCAGTAGGCTTTTAGTTTGGTGAAAGAGTTACACCAAGCCAAACTCCTATAAAAGCTCTAGGTGCATCATTTTCTATGTCCCTATACTTATTCCATATTTGTCTAATAGAAGCACATTGCACTTAATATAACTACCTGTTTCCACTTATATCAACTTGTTTTTGTTATTCCACTTATATTTATCCTAATGTTTATAATTTTGCAATAGATAGTCAAGTTTTTCTTAAAATCACATATTGACCCTCCTCTAGGTGATATTATTAGCCACTACAAACATTGCATTAATTATAGATCAGCTAAACTACACTTAATTGCCAACAAATTGACCCTCACGCGTCAATAAATCGTCGCCCAAAGCCATTATTGAAAACTATTTATAGTGCGGAGTTCACGAGAGAAACTCTAAAATTTTACTTCAATTAAACCGTTAAAATCTCATGGCTCCACGGCGCCCACATCCATGATCTCCATGTAATTTCATAGTCTAACAACTCCAAAATCAGGTTTTGCAGTTAAAAATTCATACAATTTTGAATTTATGTCATAATTTTGAAAACTACTCAATAAGACGAACAAATGGTGTAAAGCCTACTGAGCGTTAAATGGATCTGGCTTGACAAGAATTCCATGGTGTGTGTGTATACACAAAGTCCTCTTTTTTCTTCTCCTTTCTTTTTTCTTTCTCCAATCTTTCTTTCCTTTATTCTCTGTTTTCTGGCGTGCTCTCGTTTTCCCTGTATATCTCTTTTTTTTTGGGATAAATAAAGCCCACTTTTGACCAAGTCAAAGAGGGACCAAATATCACGGTTGGCACGTTATTGCTTGAAAAGAGTTCAATTTGACGGATAAATGAGTCCAAATTCAAAGAGTCAAGTCTTTTTTCTTTTGTTTTTAATAAAAAACATTTGTGGTCAATGGGGTCAAGGTGCGTGCAAGGTCCTCGATTGGAGGAGGCTTTCAGATTTCACGGACCAAAAGAGATTAATAACATATGGGAGACCCAAAATTTATTCTTCACTTGGGGTTTCCCCACCGCTACCAAGCTAGTCTTTTCCTTCAACTCTTCCATTTTTCCCCTTCCAAGTCAACTAACGAGTCTAATCAGCAAGAATATTAATAAGACAAAGCCAAAAATGCTATAAATATTATTGCTGATGCTGATGTTCTTCACCAGCAAAGCACCTTCATGTATAACAAGTGTCTCTTTTATATGCTAGAGCCACATTTGTTGATTCAGAAGATGGGTCTGCACTTTTATCTCAACATTACCAGAGTACTAGGAAACGTCAGGTTTCATATCCTTTTCATGGCCGTCTTAGTGGAAACAGTTCGGTCGGTGAAATATGAGGACTGTGAGGCCACTATGTGTAGCAAGAGGGGTCCAAACATAAGCTATCCCTTTTATGTTGCTGGAAGTGGGAAGGAACTTTGTGGCTACTCCGGCTTCCAGATTAGATGCGAAGGAGGGGAAACTATGTATGGCAACTTCTCCATCCGAAGCATCTCTTATAAGAAGCAATCCTTTCAGTTAGCAAATCGGTATATGGATGACACCGGTTGCTTCGTTCCTCATCCCAACACCTCTTATCGCCGTAATTTCTTCCAGAAATCCAGTTCACAGTATTACCTAAAGTTCTTCTACGGCTGCACTGATACATTTTCTACAAACTTGCCACAATCTCGGCTAAGTTGCACTTCTGGTCAATTAAATTACACATTTGTTGTACTAACGCATGGGGAAGAGTGGCCACAACAGAAAAATGGATCTTTTCATTCATACAGTAGAATACCAGTTGAACTGAAGGAGGGAATTCCCAACCCAACCATAAAAAGTGTTGACTACAAGGAGCTCCTGAAGGATGGGTTCACAGTGAAATGGGCATTGTTGACCAATAAGGGGTGTGCCAACTGCATGCACAGTGGAGGCCGATGTGGCAGATCAAATGACGAAGACTTTGTTTGTTATTGCTCTGATGGATCTAGTCGTGAAAATTGTGATGCTGGTAAGTTTCACAGGACTTGCTGCGATAAGCAATTCTTTTCTTTTCCCTGAGTTTTTATGAAGCCATTGCAAGATACTAGATGATAGTCTAAGAGTCATGTTTTGTCAGTAGCAGCAGCTCTTATTACTGGCAATTTTTTTTTTTCTCTTTTTGCCCATAATATTATTGGTGATTGACAAACAAAAGAATGTTTTTTTTGAACTGCAACTGTTTTTCATCCTGACGGATTATTTTTTTTTTGGGTATGAAGAAGGACTAATCTTAAAGTCTTTTAAGGTGCATGTCTTAGAGGAGATTGTTAATAACCTAGGGAGATTCCTCCATGAGTTGTTCATGTCCGTCATCCATGCAATTTCCATGCCATGCATAACGATCTGACAGTGGATTTCCATGCACGATCTGACAGTAGATCTTTGTAAAGAATCCTGAACCCAACCCAAAGCTATGAAATCTCATGCTCCTGATATCGTTAAAATGAACAATGAAAAGGGTGAGAGGAGAAAATTTGGATCTTTCACTCCAGTGGTCTTCTTGTTTCAGCCACGAAGTTTTTGGGCTACTATGCCTCTCGTGTCTCCAAGCTTAGTGAGGCTCGTCCATCAAAAACTGGCTTTAATTAAAGGATGACCTTGTTATTTGACCAAGGCGGTATTATTTTGCGATCCACGATAATGAGAATAATAATTACTTTTGGAGACGAATTCTTTTCTCCTCGGTTTATAATGCAATTTTATTGCCTCCTAAGGCACTGCTGTGAAACACAAAAATCTAAACAAGATAGTTCTGTTACCAGTAAAAGAATAGAACTCTTTAATGAGATTCATCAAAGTTTCTAGTTGTTCTTCACATCCTATCCTCTATCCTAGTCTGTGAATCCGAATCTGTGGACTAACTGCACTACATGTGGAAATTTTTCGTCAAACTGATCATCAACGTCTGTGCAGGAAACGGTGGTTTATGGCAGAAGATAAGACTAGGTAAATACAAATTTTGCCTTCAAACTTGTCAAATACACGTTTCGTTTATCATTTAATAAGACTGCATGCTTACTGTGCGTTATCCTATGTCCTGGTAAATTGCATAATTCAGTCGCAAGAAATCTGATAGATTGGAAGCTGCTTTTTCAACGATGTCCCTTTTCTGTGCAAGTTTCCTTAGATTAACCAACTCCACGGTCACGCATAGAGCGAGATTGAAATTTACTTGCATATCAGGTGTCGGAATTGGAGTCTCGGTCACTGCCCTGTGCCTATTCATCTATATGATCTACTTGAGAAGGAAGTATGCTTCTCTTAAGTTTCATCTGAAGAACACTCCTTGCCCTTCCTCTGGTCTAGACATGGAGGAAAGCAGTGTATACTTTGAGGTCCCCATTTTCACTAGTGGCGAACTTGAAGAAGCCACAAATAATTTTGCTTCTTCAAATGAACTTGGAAATGGAGGTTTCGGAACTGTTTACTATGGTAAGAAAAGGTTCCTCCATGTTTTTCCCAGTTAAGGGACAAAAGAGTATCCTTAAACACGCATCCTTCAATTTATTTTGACAGGAAAACTTCGGGATGGGAGGGAAGTAGCAGTGAAGCGCCTATACGAGCACAGCTACCGCAGGGTAAAGCAATTTATGAATGAAGTAGAAATCCTAACCCGTTTACGGCACAAAAACCTTGTGTCTCTGTACGGTTGCACTTCTCACCACAGCCGTGAGCTTCTGCTTGTCTATGAGTACATCTCGAATGGCACTGTCGCTGATCATATCCACAGCCAGCGAGCAAACTCATCTCCTACATTGCCATGGCAAATCCGTATGAATATCGCCATAGAGACTGCTACTGCCCTAACTTACCTCCATGCTTCAGAAATCATCCACCGCGATGTGAAAACTAAAAACATTCTTCTCGAGGAGAATTTTGGCGTTAAAGTTGCAGATTTCGGGCTTTCAAGGCTATTCCCGGATGATGTCTCTCATATCTCAACAGCTCCTCAAGGGACTCCAGGTTATGTGGACCCTGAGTACTATCAATGCTTCCAGCTCACTGAGAAGAGTGATGTTTATAGCTTTGGAGTTGTTCTCATCGAGCTTATATCATCCAAGCCAGCTGTGGACATAAGCAGAGAGAGGCACGAGATTTGTTTGGCCAATTTTGCCATAAACAAGATCCGGAAATGTGCACTTGGTGAGTTGATTGACCCGACCGTAGGATTTGAGTCAGATAGTGAAATTCGTAGGATGACAACTTCAGTAGCAGAGCTGGCTTTCCAGTGCTTGCAGCAGGACAAGGAAATAAGGCCTTCAATGAATGAGGTTTTGGAAGAACTGAAGGCTATTGCGCGTTATGAGAATGCTGTGAACAAATCTGTCGATGCAGATGAGGGTGAAGATGCCCTTGTGCCATCTCCGATGAATAATGACAAAGTCCAGCTATTGAAGAACATGCAGTTGACTCATTCTCCTGTTTCGGTATTTCAAAAATGGGCTAGCAGTAGTAGCAGTTGTTCTGCTCCCGTTGCTGATGCTTAAATTTTCCTTATAGCTGTTTGTAAGATTTATTGCACACGAGGACGCAAGTTGAGATGTTACCAATTTCATTGCCTGGTCTGAATATGGAGGAATATATGTGGTGATAAAGTGCTTTTGTCACTCTAGCTTGCACATAATATTGGACAATATATGCAGGTCTACTGTCAAAAAGTCAGGTATTTGAGCAGATTCAACACATGGGTTCAAATTAGTTTTTAAATCCTGTGACAAATTCTTCGAATTCTCTAGTAAGTCATGTTATCTCTGTCACCTCGCAAGAAGTTTTCGTGGCTATGCCAAGAGCAACCTTTTTCTGTGATTTCGCACTGTTTAATAAAACTCCGTGTTCTGCTGCCTGGAGTTTGTTTTTTCATCAGAGATGCATAGTATTCTAAAAGGTCCACTTATCCCGTTATTTTTCACACTTCCTTTATCCCCATCTTGCTTATCTGGTTTAATTTTAGTGAGCATAAGAGAAGATACAAATTTTCTTGGAAAGGGTTCACGTGAGGGGACGTCGCAAAATTTGATGGGTCAATTCTCTGAGTTACCGTTCGCTCAAAAAAAAAAAAAAAAATTCTCTGAGTTACCGGTCAATAGGGGCGAGATTTGTGGAAGTTCACTAAAATTGCGGGTTCTCACATTCAAAGACCCATCATCATCAAGAGGGAAGTCATGGATGACATAACTTATTGCTCGGTTTAGTGTCTTTACCTTGCTTTTCTAAGAGTCTCTCGTTCAAGTCTTCCGTTTCCTCTTTCCAAGTCAATATGCCGTGTTGATGGCACAAGACAATAAAGGAATTGGCACTAGCAAGGGCCTTCTTTTAACTTTCAAATGTGTAAGAAGACAGAATATGCGGATCCTCCAAAAAGAAGACAATGCTACGTCGATAATAAGGGCCTTCTTTTCACCTCCGAGAAGGGCATGAAACTGCTGAACATTTATACATAGCTTTCATAAAAAAAATAAAAAATAAGGAAACATTAACAATTTAGCACACTGATTTCCCCCTCCTCCGAGGAAAATATTTTTCAGTGCATATTTATTTTCTCTATGTCTTGAGAGAGTGAATAATTCTGCTTTGATATTTGGAGGAGCGGGAAAAAAGCGAAGAAAAGGTTTTCAAGTTTGCGAATGGATCTCACCACAGACCCAGTGCCTTCAGCCCAGTTGTCTCAACAACCTCAGCGTCATCGTCGACATCTCAATCCACAAAAATGTGTCAGCCAACTGAGTGCATTTATAGCTGTACGAGAGATCTAGTACCATATGGAACAGGGTTTATTGTCTCTGTGTTTGTCAGGTATTAAAATAGGTCCCAATCGATCCACTTGACCCAGGCTCCACCAGCCCAGTTTGCTTGGCAATTGTCCTGTCGTCCAAAACGCCCTGACCCTTAGATACGCGATAACCCTTGTTCACTTAGGTTATTGAAAATATGATGTCCCAAGAAACATTGTCGACCCAACATAATAGTATTGTTTAATTATGCGCAAGCAGAAGCAAAGACAAATCACTTGATGAAATCAAAATTAGGATAGCATAAAATATTTATATACATCAAAGCACACTTCATTTATTTATGCACATACTAAACTATTATAGGCTAATTTTATCTATAACCAAAAACTTAGTTAGCCATGCACTTCCACCTGGATTTGGGGTAGGTCTAACACCTCTACTATTAAGAGGGTGACCCCAAAAAATGGTGTACCTCGCTAACTCCTAACACCCCACAGGCTCCCCAAAGTACCACGGCTCGGGGTTAGGGTCCTAATTTGGGTTGGTATCTGGATCATTAACCTCACTGTCGGGGACGTCCAGATCCATGGCGTCCCAACTAATGGTTGCAGTCCCCATCCCTAGGGGTCCATCGAAACTTTTAGGGGGGCCATATAACATCTCTCCTGCCCAGTAGTATCAAGCGATGGTATTGTGGGGCACCAAGTTGGTTAGCCCCTCATCTACTGAGATGGTAGTGACGTAGTGCTCATATTGGTTATTTTTCCTTACAATCGTGTACTCTGTCACCTCAAAGCTTTGGTCCAAAGGGACCCTGAAGCGGACATGTTGGAAGGTTTCAATCATGCTTAGGACCTGAAACATTTCAATAAACAATAGTGAGTGAACTTCCTAATCCTCACATAGAGAGATAATTTATCTCGAAATCGATATAAATGTGCAAGTTAACTATTGATGATAGATCAATAGCAAAGCCCTAACTATTAACATGAATAGTTATCTTACTTCCTCACAGCCATCATAACATAAGCATATAGGCAAATCTCACAACCAATCGCATATATACAAGAGAGGCAAGAGAACGTGTAATATCTCATAATCATGCACAAATGCCAACTAATAATCTAGACATAAACAGATATCATTTTCCATGCACGTTTCATACATATATGACTAGATTATTATAATTGCCTAAGGCCACGGCCAACTCGAAGGTTGGCGATTTTATGGCATAATCAGATATCGTCTCGCTCCATCATGCATGACATTATCCCACGTATGCATACACCTCGGGATGGTATTCCAGTTGAGGAGTTTCGTTTCGAAAAATCCATCTGCGAACGACATCTCGTTGATGTGGGGGCATATGAACTTAATTGGGCATTGTCCCGCATAATCATGCACATCAGGACAATTCCATCACCCCATATATTCATACGCATCAGGGTATTTAGGTGATTACGCAGGCATATCGGGCCCGTTTGGTTCGGCTTTTGGGGAATGTATTTGCGTAATGCAAATACCTTTGGGTGAAGGGGTTTTCCGAAATGCAAATATCGTTTGGTAAAATTTGCATTGAAAAACAACTTTGGCCAAAATACCGTTTGGTAAAATTTGCATTTGTAATTAATTTTTATTAAATTAAAAAAAGTAAAAATACACTCTTTTTTTTTTTTTTTTTTTGAAGTCCGGCCACCGGACCGCCGGATCCGGCGGCCGGCCGCCGGATCCGGCGGTCCGGACGGCCCGATCTGCCTCCCGGAGGGTCGCCGGGTAGCGCGACCCAGGCGACGGTCGCCCGGGTCGCGCGACCTCGCGACGGCCTCCCGAGGCCGCGCGACCCGGCGGCCGTTGCTGAGGTCGCGAACCCGGCGACGGCCGCCGGTCACCCGAGTCGCGCGACCCGCGACCGCTACCCCGGCGATGGCCGCTGGGTCGCGCGACCTCGCGACGGCCTCGAGGCCGCGCGACCCGGCGACGGCCGCCGCTGGTCGCCCGAGAGGTCATGCGACCCAGCGACGGTCGCTGGGTTCGCGACCTCGAGCGGCCGTCAGCGTGGTTCATACCCAGCGACGGCCGCTGAGGTCGCGGTCGCGGCGACCGTCGCTGAGGTCGCGGTCACGCGGCGACCGTCACCGAGGTCGCGCGACCTCGAGCGGCCGCTGGGTCGCGCGATCGGGCCATGATGGCCTGAATCGGGCGACCCAGCGTCGCCGCCGAGGTCCGGCGACGGTCGCGGGCGTCGCCGGCGTCATGCAACCCCCTTGGCCGGCGGTCGTCGGCCTCCGTGCGGTGGTTTTCCTCGCGGATGAGCAATGTCGCAAGGTGAATAGTAACCGGAATTTGCATTCCGGAAATGCAAGTTTCAAAGGACCTGGACCTCCTTTGGCCTAAGGGCCCTTAGACCCCTTTGGAGATGCAATTGCATCTTGCCAAAGTCACTCAAAACTCGAACCAAACGTGTTTGCATTTGGCCAAAGGACTTTAGAGTCCAAATGAGCATTTGCAATGCTGAACCAAACAGGCCCATCATCACTCAAACTCATTTCATATATTTTTCATTAAGTGATGCAGAAATGTAATGCCCATACAACATACAATAACTTTTGCCACATGCCATCATATTATACTTATATCTCATATCATATCACATTGATGCATCACTTAAACACTTCAACATGCCATCTTTCCATATATTTTTTCATGCATCTTAATTGGCTACAATCATCAAATAAAACATCAATCACTTTCCATTCTAAGGGTTACGTAAGCATGCACAATATTTAACTTTAACAACCAAAAAGCACCAATCAATTTAGAACTCATGGCATATAGAACACTCGTTAAAGTACAATGAGTCATTGCAATTGAGTATAAGTTTTTAGAATAATCTATCACATGCCATCATAACCTATACAATAACTTATCTCACATTAATATAACATGTCATAATAACTTAGCACTTATCGGATATCAAAACATGATAAATTATCGCGTAGCTGCTTATTATATTTCAAAAAATTTAATATTTAAAAAGTTTATTGCGATAACTTATTGCAACTTATGATATCCTATCACGATAACTTATCGGAAGGTACGATAACATATCACGATAGTCTATTGGTAAAATATGATAACCTATCGCGATAACTTATCGAAAACCTACAATAACCTATTGCTTAAAACTATTTATCACATAGTAAAAACATCATTTAACCTTAACATTAATCTAAGTCCTAAGTGTAACCACAACCCTAAATAAGAGTTCGAAAGCCACTCACCCCCGATTTTAAGCTCGGTAAGTGACGACAAAAGTGCGACAAGGGCTGGAGGAGAGTCGACTGTGGCTCGTTAAGCCTCAACAGCCCTCAGTGAGGTGCTATGGTGGAATTTTGGTGGTGGAATGGCAATAGCAAGGCAGCGAACGACCTTCGGGCTTCGTGGTGGTCCAAGTCGAGAGGGAAAAGAAAGAGGAGGTTGCAGTGAGGGGTTGAATAGCTTCCTCCTAGGCTCCAAGACCCAGAATGGTGATGAGAATGGCGATGCCAGAGCGGCATCTCGATAGAGCATGGGGACGGTGGATGGTGGCCAATGAGATTTGAGGGAAAAAGAGAGGAAATGGTTTGCAAAAGTGGTGGAAATGGCGAGGGTGAGGTTCAGCTGAAATGGGTGAGAGAGAGAGAGAGAGAGAGAGGGGGGGAGGGAAATGAGAGAAAATGGGAGAGAGAAGTGAGGGAGAGGAAGGGTGGCTGAATTTGGGGGGGAAAGAGAGAGGGTTCATGGCCAAGTTCCATGGATGGCCAAGATTAGACCTTGCTCCCCAAGCCAATAATGAGCAGCCAAGATGGCTTCTTGAAAACTTGCCCTTCAATCTCTATTTAGGGTAGCCATCATTCCTAAGTTAGAAATATGGTAGACTATGCTAGGATGATGTCACTTTCTCTCTTGTCTATTCCCTTGAATGCCCCCACACTTCTACATGCAAAAAGGTTTTCGTTTTATTAGGCTAAAAGGCAAAATAATAAGTTTACTAACCTTGAGTACTGTTCACGCACTGTTCATGCACATGTATTCATTAACGAGGGACTTGAAAAGACTAAAAAGCGCTTGGGTGGCCCATGGGCCCCATTGGGCCGCCCACCTTGGGCTTGAGGCCCATTGGGCCCACTCGTGGGCTTAGGTCCACATGGGTCCTTGTTTGTAACCCATTTCCACTTTCCGAATTTTTACTTCCTATCAATAAAAATCAATTTTTTTTCCCTAAAGTGGCATTTCCTGTGTTTTCGTGGCCTATCAATTCTCTTTGAAATCCCACTTCAAAGGTTTGCCATCGTTGGAATTGCGTTCCGAAAATTGGGGTAGGATCGGGAGTGTCACAGCTTGGGAAGGAAGAAAGCTTCTTTAAATTCCCATTTTGGAAATAGCACCTCAGATCCTCAGTCTATTTCAACATGGAAGAGAGCAGTGTCTATTTTGGGGCTTCTATTTTCCACAGTAGCGAACTTGAAGAAGCCACAAATAACTTTTCTGATTCAATTGAACTTGGAAGCGGACATTTGGGAACATGTGGAGTGAAAATGTCGTTCACTGTTCCTACAGGTGATGATTGCAAGGCAATTTCCACATATTTTTCACAGGAAAACTCTGAGATGGGTAAGAAGCAGCAGTCAATTGCTCCGATAAAAGCGCAATTACCAGAGGGTGGAGCAGTTCATGACCAAAGTAGAGATCCTTGCCCCCCTGCACCACAAAAACCTCGTCTTGCTTCACGGTTCACGAATTTTGAATCCAGACATTTGGCCAGTATTTAACAGAAACTAAGACTACTAAAACCCCACGAAAATGATTATCTCTATTTATGCTTTGTTTTCCTTTGGTTACGCTGGTGCATCAATCAGTGCATTTATTGTCACTATAATAGTCCTAGCCTATCTATGTCAACAGACCATTTCCAAGCAGAAATGCATGATCACAGGAGCAGAAAGATTAATAAGAGTCATAAATTTGAGGTCATTTTCAAAAATTGCAGAATTTTAGCGACAAGAATATAGTCTTATGCTGATATTAAGAGAATGACCTACTCATTCAAAGATAAACTAGGCCAAGTAGGCTATGGTTATGTGTACAAAGGGAAGCTCCCAAATGGCCATCTTATGGTAGGGAAACTCCTAAACAAGCTAAAAGGAGATGGTGAAGAATTCACAAAACAGAAAGGGCTTGTCTTGGAGTACATGCCCATTGGATCTCTCAAGAAACTTGTTGAAACTCAAATTATTGCTGATTTTTAGGGTATCTGTTTATTTAAAAAAAAAAAATACACAAATATATAAAAAGGAAAATAAAAAGATGAATAAAATAGGTGAGATAAAAATGAATAAAAAGTACTAAAAAACGAAAAAAAAACAGAGAGTCGAGTGGGAAGCCCATTCTTTTTAATGCTTTTGCAGCGCATTCCTTTATTTCTTCTTCAGCCCATCCATTTTTTGTTTATTTTTTGAGCCCATCAGAACCTAAAATGAAGAAAAAGCCCAGCCCACACGTATGTCATTTCTCTTCCTCACGCGCTCCGCCATTTCCCCAGCGATACCAAACACGACCATGACGCCACAAGAGTGACGCGAGCAAAGTCAGGGCAAAAAGAATAGCTGAGCTGGCGCAGGAGGGGGAGAGGAGCACAACAGAAAAGATTCCATGTGGCCGAGACAAGTGGGGCATGAGGTGAGCGGCGTGCGAGAGGGAGAGGGAGCCAGGGAGAGAGCAGAGAGCTGTGTGCAGAGAGCTGTGTTTAACGGGGGAGACCGAGGGAGTGAGCGGGAAGGGAGAGCGAGTAGGCTGGTCTACTCGCAAGAGGAAGGAGAAGAGGGCTCACCGCCGCCGGAGGCCCGCCCGGCCGCCGCCATCTGCCACAGCGCCCCGCCCGAACCAGGCAAGTCCCCTCTGCCTTTGTGTCTTCTCTTTGTCTCGGGTACACCAGGCCGGAGCTCGTGGCCGTCCGGTTCGCGAGAGCTTCGGCCTGCATCGCCTTACGTTTTGTTTCTGATGTTTTGTTTTTCGTGTGTCCAAGATCCCGGGATGGTTCGAGCTCCAGATGAGCCAAAAACACCTCGTCAAAGTAGCGCGCCTCAAATGTTTGACGTAATGCCTAAACTCGATCTGAAAATTTATGTTGGGAGTGTGCGTTCCTGAGCTTCGACCGATCGTTGGCTCGACGTGTTGTTTCACCTATGGTTCGTAAGACAAAATAATTCATATGCGGAAGCCAGGATCAATCGAAGACAAACCTCTAGCCATTGTTTTTGTTCGTGTTCGTCAGAAAACCTGAAATCAAAGAAAATAGGGACACTCTACTACCCAAATTCACTCTCATCGATGGTGTATTCGAATGAGAAAGTTTGAGTTAGACCTGTCATCACCCATCGAAATGAACGTACGTTCCTATTTATACATCGTCTCCCATCAAGACGGGGGTTGTCACGAAAGGGCACGACGTGGAAAGTTGCGTTCGTTGAATAGTCGCAACTTTAAGAGAAAATATGGGTCTAAAAAATGTGGGATCACAAAATAAATAACATTCTCCCACTTGATCCCATTATTTTCATCATACGAATTATCCAACTAATTCCACAAAAACTTTATGCTTAAAGAAAAGAAACAAAACACATGGATCATGACGACATGTCCTCTAAGAGTAAGTAATATCTTCCATGTATCACAATACATCTTATTTCTTTAATGTCAGCCTATATGTGACAACATATCTTAATGAATAAACCTCATGTTTATTCCAGAACCAAGGATAAATGTTATTCTCATAAACAACAAAATGTGTACACAAAAATTTAGAATCAATATTACAACTGAATAAGAGTTTCATACAACAAAAATCGTTCATATGTTGACAAATCACATGATGGGACCTATTCCCATACTAGTTACATGATCCTTATACTTCATTGGTGGCATGCCTTTAGTTAAAGGATCGGCTATCATCAATTCAGTGCTAACGTGTTTAATGACCACTTTATTCTCCTTAACACGTTCCCTTATGGCTAAATACTTAATATTGATATGCTTACTTCGACCGCCACTTTTGGCATTTTTAGCCATAAAAACTGCAGCTAAATTGTCACAATATATTCTTAATGGCCTAGAAATAGAATCAACAATTCTAAGCCCAGCAATGAAACCCTTCAACCATACACCATGCGAGGTAGCCTCAAAACAAGAAACGAACTCAGCCTCCATAGTGGAAGTAGCAGTCAAAGTCTGCTTGGCACTTCTTCATGACACGGCTCCGCCAGCTAACATAAAAATGTATCAAGATGTTGATTTTCGTGAATCAACGCAACCCGCGAAGTCCGCATCTGAATAACCGACCACTTCCAGGTTGTCAGTCTGTCTATACATAAGCATATAGTCTTTGGTACCTTGAAAGTATCTCAACACTTTCTTTGCAGCTCTCCAAAGGGTCTAAACCTAGATTACTCGATATCTTCCCAACATTCCCACAGCAAAAAGCGATGTCAGTCGAGTGCAAACCTGAGCATACATCAAGCTTCCAACAGCGAAGCATATGGAATGTTGTACATTTGTTCCCTTTCTAGATCATTCTTCGGGCATTGGTTTAAATTGAACTCGTCACCCTTCACAATGGGTGCTATACTTGGTGAACAATCTTTCATCCGAAATCTCTCTAGGACTTTATTGATATAGGTTTCTTCAGATAGTCCTAAAATTTCCCGAGGTTTATCTCTATGAATCTTAATGCCAATGACATAAGATGCCTCACCCATATCCTTCATGTCAAAACTCCTAGAGAGGAATTGTTTCACCTCATGTAGCAACGCCTTATCATTGGTTGCAAGTAGTATATCATTCACATACAGTACAAGGAAACAAATTTTGCTCCCACTAACTTTCTGGTATATATATTGATCCATGACATTCTCTACAAAACTGAATGAAGAGATGACTTCATGGAACCTTAAGTACCATTGGCGAGATGCTTGTTTCAAGCCATATATAGATTTCTTAAGCTTGCACACCAAATGCTCACCTTTACTAGAGGAGAATCCTTCAGGTTGTTTCATGTAAACCTCATCCTCTAGTTCTCCATTGAGGAATGCCGTTTTCACATCCATCTGATGTAATTCCATATCAAAATAGGCAACCAATGCCAAAACAATACGAAGAGAATCTTTCTTAGATACATGAGAAAAAGTCTCTGTGTAATCGATTCCTTCCTTTTGAGTGAATCCTTTGGCAACAAGTCTAACTTTATATCTTTCAATGTTACCCAATGAATCCTTCTTAGTTTTGAAGACCCATTTACATCTAATGGCCTTCGCATCATCAGGTAACTAAACCAAATCCCAGACTTTGTTAGATGTCATAGAACTCATCTCTTCCTTCATGGCATTGCTACAAATTGGATTTATCACTATCCATGGCTTGTGAAAACGTTTCGGGATCATTCTCAGCTCCAATATTGTAGTCAGACTCTTGTAAATACACAATATAATCAATAGGAATAGCCGATTTCCTTATTCTAGCAGATCTTCTCAATGTTGGATCAACATTCTCTTGAGGAGCACGTTGCTTAACTGGTTGTTCAACAGTTTTTGGTAATTGCTGAACAACTGGATCTACTAGATCAATATTAGCAGGTTGTGGAACTTCAACAATTGGTTGTTCAATAGCCGGCTGAACTGAAGGGGCATTATGAGCAACAACCAACCTTAAACTTGAGGTGGAAGGTTGAGTGTCTGAATGATCTTCCTTAGAAACAAGATCCCTCGGTCGATCGCTCCCACTGATCAAGTCATTTTCAAGAAATTTAGCATTTCTTGATTCCACAATCCTAGTGGTATGAGATGAATAATAAAACATGTATCCCTTAAACCTTTCAGCATATCCAATGAAATACCCATTTATGGTTCTTGAGTCCAACTTCTTTTCTTGTGGATTATAAATTCTCACTTCAGACGGGCATCCCCAAACGCGCACATGATGTAAACTTGGTTTCCAACCCTTAAATAACTCAAAAGGTGTCTTTGGGAGAGCCTTGGTCGGAACTCGATTTAATATGTACACTACCGTCTTAAGTGCTTCAGTCCATAAGAATTTAGGAAGTTTAGAGCTGCTAAGCATACTACGCACCATGTCTAATAAGGTCTGATTTCTTCTTTCAGCTACGCCATTTTGGTCTGGAGAACCAGGCATAGTATATTGAGCAACTATCCCATGCTCTTGAAGAAATTTTGCAAATGGACCAGGTGCTTGTCCATTTTCAGTGTATCTACCATAGAATTCTCCACCTCTATCTGATCTCACGATCTTAATTTGCTTATTGCATTGTTTCTATATTTTCGTCTTAAATACCTTAAAGGCATCTAATGCTTCATATTTATTATGAATCAAATAGAAATACATATAACGTGAGTAATCATCTATGAAGGAGATGAAGTATTTTTGACCACAAGAGTCCATATCCGGACTACAAATATCCGTGTGTATGATTTCTAATATTTGTGTACTCCTCTTGGCACCTTTCTTTGTTTTGTTAGTCTGCTTTCCCTTTATGCAGTCCACACAAGTATCACAATCAGTAAAATCTAAAGTACCGAGTACTCCATCATTTACTAATCGTTTAATTCTTTCTATGGAGATATGTCCCAATCTCCGGTGCCATAACATAGAGGAATGTTCTTTCACAACACATCGTTTCATACTAGCTTTATCATAAACATGCATCGCATCATAATAGGCATTGTCTTGTAAATTAATTCGAAAAAGACCATCAGACAAAGTACCACTCCCGATAATTTCAGATTTAAATGATAAACGGAAATTTGAATCTGAAAAGTTAAAAGAGTATCCCAAAGGTACAAGTCTTGAAACTGAAATTAAGTTTCTAGAAAAACTAGGAACATAAAAGGTCTTTTCCAAATCTAAAGCAAAACCACTATTGAGAATAAGCCTATATGTCCCAATAGCTTCCACATGCGAACACATTTTGTTTCCTGAATAGATGCTTTGCTCACTTCCCACTGGCTTCCTGTGGTTTTGAAAACCCTACAAGGAATTCGAAATATGGATTGTAGAACCAGAATCAATCCACCAAGTGTTGTGACTTACATCAGTCATATTAGATTTATTACAAACACAAGAGATTGGATTACCTTTCTTCTCAAGCCAGGCCTTAAATTTGACACAATCTTTCCTTATATGCCCATTTTGTCTACAGAAGAAACACTTGGATTCTTTTTTAATGTCATCTTGGGGAGGTATTTTACCTTTTCCCTTATGCTTGCCATAGCCTTTATTCTTTCCTTGTGTTGCCAAATGAGCACTTTCTCCCAATTCCATAATCAGTCTTTCTTCCTCTTGAACACACATGGTCATGAGTTCATTAATTGACCATTTATTCTTATGTGTGTTATAAGAGATCTTGAAAGGTGCATACTGTTGTGGGAGAGTGTTCAGAATATAATACATAAGGAAGGATTCAGATATCTCAACCTCAAGGTTCTTAAGCTGAGTTGCAATGTTCCTCATTTGCATGATGTGCTCACGCACACCTCTAACACTAGTGAGCTTCAATGATGAAAACTTTATAATTAAGGTCATGGCATGCGCCTTCTCAGAACTTTCAAACTACGCATCTATGGCCTCCAATAAAGCCTTACCATTGCTATGCTGAGAAACTGAACCACGAATACTAGGAGATATCTTAGCTCTTATAAACATAGCACAAACGCGGTTGGACCGCTCCCATTGGTTATAAAGAGTTATCTCAGCTGGAGTGCTCAAATAAGTAGGAGCAGGTGGTTCGTCTTTCCTTATAGCATAATCAATGTCCATCCACCCCAATTGAAGAAGAACTAACTAATACCAAACTTTATAGTTCTCACCATTCAGTATGGGAACATCAAACTTAAATTCGAGAAATTCACGGGTTGCGAAACCGCATATCAAATAATCATGCTTATGTCACAAAATTTGAGGCAAATATAAATAAATCATGTTTTACCAATGTAAACATGTCACAATATGAATCACATAACATAAAAACTACATGTGGGCTAAGTTTTTAATTTAAATAGATTCATAATTACTTCATGAAGAAACTACCATATTATATGCCTTTTCTTAATCCCCGTGGGTAAATTAAGAAAAATAATATGATATTTCATCCTAATTAATTATATTAGTATAATGAAAATTCCTGTGGGATAAAATTCATCATATTAATATAATTAATTACAATTAATGTCCATTTCTAAATATGATCCGGAGGCTTTTAATATATAATTTAATTAATTAAAGATGCTGTGGCCACTCCCTAATTAATTAAATATATGGACCATTGGACATTTAATTTCATGCATAAAATATTCATAAAAATGCATGAAATGACATAATAAATAAATACATCAAGGGTAGAACAGTAAATAAATAAATTGGCCAAGGGCATGATTGCAACAATTTTAAAAATTTGGGGCAAAAGTGTAAAAAAGGATCCGCGGAAGAGGGGACACCAGAAATCGCACGGGTGCGTGCCCTGCACGTGCGCGGTTCGGCCTGCAGGCGCGTGCAACTGGCAACTGCCGCGCGTGTGAGAGCGCGTGGCGCGTGGATTCCACGCGCTTGCAACCGCAGCGCGCGCGTGGGCTCCATGCGCCTTCTTCCTCGCGAACAGAAGCCTTTTTCTTCGCCGTTTTTCGCCGTTCCGCCGTGGTTTCGCCGGCCGTTTCTTCTCCAGCAGCCCATTTCAGACAAAAATAAATAATGGGTTTTGAAAAACATGCCAGCACGACTACATGGGTCTGAAAATGACCAAGAAATTGGTCTCAAATCAAACGAAAAACTCTAAAAACGCAAATCCTCAACCACCGCGACTTCTGGCGCCCAATTAGCCTCCGGCGAACACCGATATACCAGAAAAACTCATGGCTAATGTTCCTTATGGCGGTGCGTCCGTGCGAGTCCAAAATCACGGGGTGGGTCGCGCGGATTTTGCCGGAATTTGCGAGTTTCTTTCTTGAACTCAAAATCCGAATTACTGTTCATCATCAAAAAATGGCCGAAAATACACCGAAAACACACAAAAATACAATAAAACAAGGCAGATGCTTTTAACACGCTCTGATACCAAATGTAAGACAAAATAATTCATATGCGGAAGCCAGGATCAATCGAAGACAAACCTCCAGCCATTGTTTTTGTTCGTGTTCGTCAGAAAACCTGAAATCAAAGAAAATATGGGACACTTTACTACCCAAATTCACTATCGTACTGATGGTGTATTCTGAATGAGAGAGTTTGAGTTAGACCTTGTCATCACCCGTCGAAATGAACGTACGTTCCTATTTATACATCGTCTCCCATCAAGACGGGGTTGTCACGAAAGGGCACGAAGCGTGGAAAGTTGCGTTCGTTGAATAGTCGCAACTTTAAGAGAAAATATGGATCTAAAAAATGTGGGATCACAAAATAAATAACATGGTTGTCACGGCTCCTTTCTTGGATCGAGCTGACGCGGCCAAGCGTTGCGTGGTTCCCAAATGGTGAGATAGTGTGTTGAGACTTTGGAGTTGGCCTCGGCTTGGCCATTTGGGGCAAGGTCGAGCAACGACCGGTTAGGCTGCGCATGATAAAATTTCTGTTTCTTGATTTCTCTATTTCTCTGTTCCCCGGAACAGGTTTGGAACAGAAATCCGTTTGGTAACGCAAATTGATTTCTCTATTTCTAAAACAGATTTCTGTTTCAGAAATTGTTTTGGGGGAGAAATCAGAAGCTAGAAATTGTAGCTTCTCTGTTTCTGAAATAGAAATAGAATTTTTTTTTTTTTGAGACTTTGTTTAAAAAACATGCATGACTTATTTATTTCATTTCATGACTTATGTATTTGAGACTTTGTTTATTTATGTTTTTAAGTTGCAATTATGATGATATTATTGCTATAGGCATTCTTCTTTAAGGAATGTCATTGAAAGATCATTTGGGGCATTGAAGAATCGCTTTTTCATTTTGAGGCACATGCCCTCATTTACACTTTGAAAGCAAGCACATATCGTAATTGCATGTTGTGCCATCCATAATTACATCTGCGATCAAGACAAGATGGATAAGAACTTTTCCTTATATGGAGATCCGATGTACGTGGCTGAACCTACGCAAGATGAGCTTGCAAACATTCAGTTGACCGAGGAGGGAAACCAAATAAATATGCTTAGGAAAACCATTGCCAATAAAATGGCAAGGGAATAATATGCCGGAAATTCCATGAAATTGTATTTTCAACTTTTGTAATGTATCAGTATTATTTCGACTATTATTTTGTATTTGAGGATTTCCTATGTTGTTATCTAATCAATTTCTATTTCTAACACAACTTTCATTTTATTAATTTCGAATCGCTCGCAAATTGCGCCTCCCTCCATGTCAACTAGTACCTAACATAAAATCACTTTGTGGTCTCAAAAGAATGCAAAAAAGTGTAGTGACTTAAACCCGAATCTTGAATGAGGAGAATAAATACATTCACTATTTGCATATTAGCATTTGAAAATACCAAATCTTTTATAGTTTGCATATTAGCATTTTTTATACTAATTACTAGCTTTTATTTACATAAATTGCTAATGTTTTGAAGTTCCTAACTACTCTATCGAATTACCAATATAAATTAAAGTGATTTATCAACTTTTATCAAATTAAATTACCATCATAAGCACCAAGAAGAGTGAGGTAAAAGGATGGGGACAACATGATTCATAGAAATAGAATTTTTTTTTCTCGTTATCAAACGGATTTCTTTTCGAAATAGAAATTTTGAAATCGTTATCAAACGCTTTTCTCGAGAAACTGCACTTTAATAGAAATTGAGAAATTGATTTCGCTTAAAATCAATTTTTTGTTTCGAAATTTTATCACGCGGCGCTTAGAGGTTGGGTCTCAGCCAGCATCGGCCCAACTCCGACGAAGGGTCTGCAGAAGGAGGCTTCGGGCGTGAGAACGCCAGGAAGAAGAAGACCAAAGGGGGTAAACAGGACAAATAAAAGGAAAAGAAAAGAGAATAAAAGAAAAAGAACAATAAGAAAAAAAGAGAAAAAGCCAAAAATAGAAAAATAGAATAAGGAAATGGGCTTTGTTTTTAATTTAATTTTGGGCTAATCCGTGGGCTGGTGCATCATGGGCCCGAGGATAAGGATTGGGCTGAGAAGAGCAAATGGGAGCGGGCTGGAATTTGAGTAGGCTGTTTTAAAATTTTCATGGGCCAAGTGGGATTAATTTAAAGTGGGCCTTAGCGCAGCCCCCTTTTAGTCTAACCCGGATCGATAGGGCCTGGGTCGGATCTGGCTATGGATTAGGTAGACCCGGTCCGAACCCGTTCCCGAATATAATAACAAAATGAACATTAAAAATTAAAAAATCGTAAAAATAATAAAAAAATTGAAAAAAATTTGGGGAAAACATTAAAACATTTGAAAAAAAAATCAGAAAATTCCGAAAAATTTAGAAAATTCTGAAAATTCATAAGAGTTTTAGAAAATTCAGAAAATATTTAAAAAAAATCAGGAAATCCAGAAAATAACAGAAAATTACAGAAATCATTAAAAAAAATCTCAGAAAATTCTTTTAAAAAATCAGAAAATTTTAATAAAAATTGGAAAATCTTTTAACAAGTATTGAAACCCAAAATTTGCAAGCCTTTAGGACTTTACAATAGCTTCTTTGTTTGGGGTTGTCTTTTTCTTCTTAGGGACAATTGTAGAACGCATGTGTATTTTCTCTGCAATTATACTTGGTTGTGCTTCTCAATATCTTGGATGTTATTTTCTTTGTTTTATAATGGTTAGGACTAAACCTAGAATTCTTCGATGGGTTGTTGTGGCGTTAATTAGCAATTAAGTACGTTTGCCTTAGGGCTAACATAATCAAGCCCCGAGTCCACATTCTGTGGTTGCGTAAATAGTAAAATATTCTCCCAAATCTTATTGGGGTTCTAACTAACCCTAAAAAAGGGTAGTGGCGACTCATTTGTTTAACTTTGCATAGGCTTAACTAATCAAAATTTTCAACGCCTGATGTCACACAATATATGGGCTTGGGAGAGCTCGAGTCAATAGAAGACTGTTAGCCCAAAGCTGACAATACCCTAACCTAATAGCTTCCTCCCCCGCAAGAGGGTTTAGGTCGCGACAAAACTCATCCACGAAGAGAACTACAGCAAACTAGGTTGCCACCACTTAAGATGGGACAACTCGTACCCAATCTCCCTAGCCATAGCTCAAGGGCTTGAATACTTGCACCAAGGTTGCAACTTGAGAATATTACACTTGCTAATATATTGACAAAATTGACTAAATATATTTGTAATTAAGTCCACACATTATGTTGCAGTTGCTGTGGCTACATTCTAAATCTTTTTGTCTTTGCTTTTATTTGTTGTTCTACTTGAGACGTCGGATATTTTTCAATAAAAGCTCTTAGTAAGTATTGGTTTTCCAGGAGAAACAAGAATATAGCCTGATAATGTTCATCTCATGAGTAAAAGAATCTGAACTTTGACCAAGTATGGAAACCAAATTACCTGACAAATGACTGAAATGTAAACAAGAAGAATCCCAGTCAAATTGATCTCCCAAGTAAGGAATTTCCAAATTGAATAAACAACTCCTGCTGTAGCATTTACATGGCATTGCTCTCCTTCCTCGTAGACTTGTCAGTTCTCAATCATCCATTCTTATCTCAGTCCACCATCACTTCTACAAAGTTTGACAAGTAGCTTTAGGCTCTAATTTTTCTTCATCTTGGTCTCACTAGCACTGTCTACATATCAAAGATACGACTGTTGCATGCACAGGAATACGACTGTTGCATGCACAGGAACTAGTGGAGGCCTTAAGTAACACAAGAGGTGAAATACGGCTAATCGAATATACCTCACTGTCAATTTTTGAGCGGTAACTTGCTGATGATCTCCATTGAATGCAGCTGAAAGATGTAAAAACACCGAGCAAACGCAATCACAAAGAAATTGTTCAGATTTGGTCTCGGTGGAGATAAAATGCGGAAGAAAATCATGTTTAGCCATAAAAAAAAAAAAAAATTGCAATCACACGTGACATATCATTCATTACACACTCAAAACAGGTCAGGATCAAGGACTAATCTATACGGACTCGGTTTGGGCATTTGTCGAACATATGGTGGGAATTCTAGTTGCTTAGTTTATATGTGAGTTTACCACAACGATTCATTTCATTCCAACACGACAAGCGCTAACAGAGACCTAAATCATCAACTCAGCCTCCATCATTTCAGATTTTAGATTGACAATGTATGAAGTCTTAATTTTTGTTTTCATTCTAAAACTATGACCGAGAGTAACAAATGTTGAACTCACATTCATCAAGCTTAATTTCTAGCTCGGAACAGTGAGAAAATCCAAGAAAGGACGTTCCAGAAATGACGCCAATGAGGATTGGGAGTTATATTGAAGAATTAAACGCGAGATAACTTTTATGAGCTAAGGATTACTCAAAAAGTACAAGAGCCCGTAAAAAGAAACTCTCCTTTTTATCACTTCTTATCTCCTTTTAATTTGATATGTGTTTATTTATTATTTTGGTTATTGTCTTGCTTTTTTTGTTTTTTTTTTGGTGTACTAAAATTTAGACGTCAACCAACCTACTCCGGAAACTTTCTTTGATAGATCAATTGCTCATTGTGCTTAGGATATTTACCTTAATAGAATTTCCAGTTGTTTCTTGGAACTAACTCCTGCTACTTCTTTGAAATTAATTTTTGAGTAGAGACCTTTGATTGTCAAAGACCACTCATTTATTTTCTTGAACTTATTTTCCTAATTTTGCTTATTTGGTTTGATTTTAATGAGCATAATAGGGGATACAAATTTCTGGGTCGTTTATTTTATTTTCTCATTATCCTCTTGTAAAGGATCCAACTAGAGGGGATATATGAAAATAGGAGTCAACTCTTGGAATAACTTGTCAATGGGGGCAAGATTTGTGCAAGTTCACTAATTGCAGGTCTGCCCATTTCACTGACCTATCATCATCAAAGAGGTAAAGTGATGGATGACATTGCTTCGTTGGATGTCTCCACCCGAGCCTCTTGTTCTAGTCTTCCTGTCCTTTTTCCAAGTCACTTGCCGTGTTTAAGCAGCTGATCTCATGAGACTAGTAGAAGGAATTGCCAATAACACGGGCCTTCTTTTCACTTTCATGTCAGGAATCGAACAGCTTCTTCGTCAATTCTAGAGCATTGACATTCCCAAAAAACGAGAGAGAGAGAGAGAGAGAGAGAGAGAGAGAGAAACATCCTACGTTCAAGACTAGAACCATATGGAAATCCCGGGATGGGTCCACATTGCACTCACACACAAGGCTTAGTTCGCACGGCTTTCTGCATCTTCTTCATTTCCATCTTAGGAGATCCTATCACGCCGTCATTGGATGGAGTGTCATATGAAGAGTTCCAACCCCGTAGTTGTGGAGGCAATCGCCGTCTGAATATAAGCTATCCCTTTTATATTCATGGAGAAGGAAGAGATTTATGCGGCTACCCTGGATTTGATATCATTTGTGAAAGAACAAAACCTACGTATTCTCGCTACTCAGATAAAAACATCTCTTACGAGGAGAGCTCCATCTAATTAGTAAGCCAATTAGATACTTCTTGCTTTGCTCCTCGTCCCTTTACTTTCACTCCCGTAAACATCTTCCTAAACAACAGTGTTTCTCTTCACCGTACACTCAAGTTCTTCTACAACTGCACCGGCCCTTTTTCTTTCCCCTTCCCAAAATCTCCCGTGAGTTGTCCTTCTAACGCCACATACAACTCATCTGTTGCGTTACTTCCTAACGACACCTTCCATCTCCGAAGTGAACCGTGCGGGTCATTCTCAATGGTTCCAGTACAACTGAAGGGAGGGTTCTCTAATTAGACTATCAAAGATGGCGACTACAATGAATTGTTGAAGAACGGGTTCCACTTAAAATGGGATATATTAACTAATAAGAGTTGTACTGGTTGTCGAGAAAGCAAAGGCCGATGTGGACGATCACGAGACACAGGCTTTCTGTGCTATTGCCCAAATGGAACCACTCATCCCTTGATCTGCAACAGTGGCGGCGGTAAGGTTCTTAGAATTAGGAATAAACGGTTTACGCAATAAGTTCGTCAGAATTTATTCTCTTCCCTGAACAGAATGTGGTTAATATGATTATATGAATCTCATAACTATTGGGAGGAAGATGCATGTGGCGCTTGATGAATTGTATCATCTATATGTTTCCAATAAAAATTCTCCGGCTCTTATTGCTTTTATGTCGCAGGGAAACTGAAAACTAGGAGCTTACCGAAGAAAGGTGCTCTTGGTAAGTAGAAAATCAAATTTCTTCTGCGTGCTTACTGAAAGCTTTTATTGGTATTGGGCTTAAGGCCCGTCCGCCCAAGTTGGGCCCAGAAAGCCCGGCCCACGGGAATAGGGCCCGTGGAAGGAGATAGGTATAAAAGGGAGGAGAGAGAGAGAAAAACATACCGTTGTTTTTACAAAAAAGAAAAGACGTACGTTCTCTCTACGCTCTCTCTCTCTCACGTTGTTCTTCAAGGCGAAACCAGTGAGACGCTCGAAGAATTTTGCCTCCTCGGATCGAACATGACCGTTTCTCTTCCTCTTGTCGGCGTCGGTGCTTAATCTGTGGCTAACAAGGTACGCTCGAATCCGTGGTGTGCTTTATGATCGGTGATGCGTGTTTTCCCGGGCTTCGTCTTCCGCATTGATTTAGGGGTTCGATTCGGTGTTGAATATGGTTTTCGGGGATCTGTTATTCCCAACATTGGTATCGAGCCCTAGTTCACATTTTTCCCGATCAATTCTGATGTTTTTGATTGATTTTTCGTGAAATCCCTTCGGCCGTACGGAACCGGGCGAAAATCCCGACACCCGAGCGCTTTTTGGCCATTTTTTCGAGTTTTCGTAAGTCAAAATAAAATTGTGATTGCATAGGAAGAAGCGCGACGTCGAGACGGGTCCGGTGATGTGTTGACCGCCGCCGGGTGCCGCCGCACGCGCCCACACGCGCGGCCGGAAGGCGCTGCGCGTGGGCGCGACGCGCCCGAAGCGCTGGCATTGGCCAACGCGTGCACGCCGCCGGCGGGTGAACCGGCACACGCCGGTCCGCGGACCGACGCGTGCTAGCGTCACGTGATGACGTCACCGTGACGTCATCCAACAGATCGGTAACCGTTCGGATGACGCCACCGATGACGTCATCACCGACGACGTTACCGGGCGGTCACCGCCAAGGCGACCCGATCCGACCGAGACCCGACCACTGGGCCGACGTAGGCATGTGCGGATGACGCTCGCGTGACGTCATCCCCCGCACGCGCGCGGTACGTGCGTCTGTCCGTGCAGGTGGTTCGACCGCCCGACCGGTCCGTCCGGTCCGACCTGTCCAACCTGCGCGCCGTTGACCCGACCCGTTGACCCGTTGACCGACGATCGTTGACCGTTGACCGACCGTTAACTTTGACCGTTGACCGTTGACCCGAAAAAAAAAAAAAAAGAAAGAAAGAAAAAAGGAATTTGTTTTCTTTTTTCAGTCATGCCTATGTGGGTTATAAGTAATCCATTTTTAATTCTGCATTTGTTGCATGAATTTTGGAAAATTATGTATTTTCTCTTATATTAATTATGGATTATAAGTGATCCATTTTTAATTCTGCATTTGTTGCAGGAACTATGATGCATTATGCAAGGATACCTGCAATCCCGAGAACGGACGAGGGAAATGCAAGACTTAAGCGGCTGATGACAGAGTTAGTTGATTATCGGTGGCATGAAGGTGATTTAGTATCACATGTGGTCAGGGTCAATCAGATGATACAGGAAATCATCTCGTAATGGTTATCTTATGCCGGATTTTGAGAAGGTGCCGGCTTTGATGAACACTCTTCCACCCGAATGGCAAGCGGTGTTGGATCGGCTATGGGAGGTCAACGTGGTCCCGGTTATAGGAGGCTGGTGGAAGCTTTTGTAAGAGAGTACTATAGGATTGAGTTGGCCAAAACTTCAACCCTTAGATTGAGCGCCACATGGCGCCGAGTGAATGCACCTTGGTGGCGACATGAATGCTCTCCAAATTTTTTTCCATGGCTGGCAAATATGACTTCAGTTTTCTCAGATGTTTTGACTAATATATTAGAAGGGACATTCCCTATTTATTTCTTTGATTAATCATGTAATGTTTACTACCTGATTGTTGTTGATGTAACAACTGATATGTTAGTCGTATCATGTGAAAGCATTGTTGTTTTATTGGATATTAGATTTTATTTGCTTTCTGTTATTGCTGGTTGCTGTGGGTAATTAGCTGTGGGTAGTAATAGAAGTTTTTGTAACTTCATAGAATTTATTTGCATAAGATAATTATATTAATAATAATTTTATGTTAGGATTTTTGGAGGATGATTGGAAATATAGTGACCTTTTGATTCTGAAACCTTACTTGAAATTATTTATTAATATGATGGGTCTATGCAAATAGGGATGCATAAATGATAGGCATTAATTATTCGTGCATGTATGTCTGATGTGTTCAGAACGATGGTTTAGCAACTAAGAATGTAATTGCTGATATGAACGGTAACAATTGTGAAATATTGAATATGAAGATTCAATATGTGCTAGAAAAGCAAGAAGCACTAGTAGCTCTTGACCACATTATGGAAGATCTTGAGGGTGTCGTGCACCACCTTGAGCTAGTAGAGGACCGCCTAACGGTATTTGAGCCGAAAATTGACATTTGCTATGCTAATTCTAGCTCAGAAAGGGCTTTGTGCTCTAAGCGCAAGCGTATTGATTCGTTCAATATGTGGGAATGCAAATGATCAAGTCCTTATTGCAAGAAATCAAGAATTAACCAACAAGAGAGAGGAAAACGTCCTCAAGTGAAGAAAATGTTAAGGGTGAGATGTTACAATTGTGACAAAAGAGGTCACTATGCTCGCGACGTCGTGAGCCAAAGAAGCTATACACCTCTTGTACATTTGAGAATTTTGCTTATGTGTCAAGTTCTGAATTATTGGCTGAATCCAATCCTTTGTGGACTCGTAGATTCGAAGGTTTACAGACCATAGAGGGAAGGATAGAGAATCCTTCGTGGAATTCCGACGAGTACCAACTAGAACTAAGTGGATCTATATTGGAAATAACTCTAGAGCTGAAGTTAAAGGGATTGGCACCTGCCAATTGAACATGCATGGTGGACGCATCTTGATGTTCTATATGCTCTGGAGATTTGTCGAAATTAAGTGTCTGTCTTAATGTTGGTTAAGCTTGGTTTTTGGTATAAACTTCCATAATAAAGGTGTAGATTTGTGTTTAGATACAAATTACTATGGTTGTGGTCACTTACTGAATGGTTTTATTGTACTAAATGTTAACCGTGATGATGTCAATATGTTATTCCCTTGTTTCACATCTTCTACCTTATATGATAATGATGTGAATATGGTGGCATGCTAGGCTTGGTTATATGGGCCAACATCATATGAATAGACTAGCCAAAGAGGGCTTGTTGGGCAATATTGAAAAAATCGATTTGTCCATAAGTGAGCATTGCCTAGAAGGGAAAACGACAAGGAAACCATTTGGAAAAGGAAAAAGAGCTGAGTTCCTCTGCATTTAATCCATTCGATGTCTGGGTCCAATGAATGTGAGAGGAAGGCAATGGGCTTTTATTTCATCACTTTTTTTTATGATTATACTCAAGTCGGATATGTTTATTTGATTTCTCATTAATCTGAAGCATAAGTTGTTTCGAAGGTTTATGAACCTGGCAGAAAATCAATTAGACAAGAAAATAAAGGTATTTAGATCCGATCGAGGTTGAGAATATTTATCTGATAAGTTCAGAAAATTATGTGATGAAAAAGGAATAGAAAGATAGTTGTCTATTCCATATACTCCTCAACAAAATGGTGTTGCAGAGAGAATAAACAGAACCCTACTGGAATGGTTAGGTCTAAGATGGCGCATGCTAACTTAACATATCACTTTTTGTAGTGATGCGTTGTTAACTGCTGCCTATATACTTAACCGGGTGCCTTCCAAATCAGTTAGTTCCACTCTATATGAGTTATGGATAGGTAGAAAACTAGACTTAAGTTTTCTTAAGCCATGGGTTGTTCTGCCTATACTCATGAGTCCTCTCATAAGTTTGGGAAATTGGGTCCCGAAGGAAAGAAGAGTATTTTAATGAGATACTCCGAACACTCAAAAGAGTATGTGTTCATAGGTGAGCAGGAAAGTGGGAGTATAACTGAATTTGAATCACGGGATGTCACATCCTTAGTGGATGAATTTTTTAAGAGGGGCGAAATAAGGGAAAACTACTCCCTATTTGAGATCTTGGATCAAGATAATGATATTAGTGGAGTTCATCCAAGTGGGAGTAATATGAGAAGTGATGAATTAAATTCCACTCATTCTCAATTGCAACCACATGATGAGATGACGTCATCATTATCTAATCCAAGTGGGAGCATGATGGGGAATGATGTGCTAAGTGTATAATCTCCCATACGGTGAACAAGTCGCCAAAGTATTCCCCGTCGATATTTTGACATTGAAAGGGAAACTTTTATGGTTGCTCCACAAGATGAGGATGAGCCAAGAAATATTAATGAGGCTCTAAATTGCCCTAATAAGGAAAAATGGATTCATGCAATGGAAGAGGAAATGGAGTCAATGAAATCAAACTAAGTCTGGAAGTTGGTTGATCTTCCAAAAGGACGCAGAGCTATTGGGAACAAGTGGGTTCTCAAAATAAAACGAAATGCTGATGGCTTGATTGAAAGGCATAAGGCTCGCCTTGTGGCGAATGGGTATAATCAACATGAATGAATTGATTATGAAGATACGTTTTCTCCTGTAGTGAGATTTACCTCGATTCGCATTATTCTGGCAATAGTGGCAGGTCTGGATCTTGAGTTACATCAAATGGATGTAAAGACTGCTTTCCTCAATGGAGAATTAGAGGAAGAAATATATATGGAACAACATGTTGGTTTCATAGTGAAAGGCCAAGAAGATAAAGTATGTCGACTTTTGAGGTCGATATATGGTCTTAAGCAGTCATCAAGACAATGGTATATACGTTTTCATAATGCCATAGTGGCATATGAGTTTACAATGATTGATGAGGATCATTGTGTATATATCAAAAGATCCAAGGATCATTTTGTGATCATATCATTATATGTTGATGATATACTGATTGCCAGAAGCAATATTGAGTTGGTTAATACTGTCAAGAGATGGTTGTCTTCTAACTTTGAGATGAAGGATATGGGTGAAGCTGCATACATTCTTGGAGTTAAGATTTCGAGAGATCGTTCGAAGAGATCGTTGTCTCTTTCGCAAGAAACCTATATAAATAAGGTTATTGAACGATTTCGTATGCAAGACTGTAAACCCATAGACACTCCTATTGCAAAAAGGTGAAGGATTGAGCCATAGTCTGTGTCCAAGGACTCCACAAGAGAAGGAACAAATGAAACATGTTCCTTATGCTAGTGCTGTTGGGAGCTTGATGTATGCTATAATGTGTACAACACCCGACATATGCTTTGCAGTTGGAATGGTGAGTAGTTACCAATCCAATCTAGGACCAGTACATTGGAAAGCCGTTAAGAGAATACTAAGGTATCTAAAGGGGACTGCTGATTATACGTTGAGTTATTAAGGAAAGGATCTGCAACTCAAAGGCTATTGTGATACTGATTGGGGAGGAGATTTAAATGAAAGGAAATCTACCTCTGGATTTGTTTTCTTACCGAATAATGGCGCCATATCAAGGAGCAGTAAGAAGCAAACGTGTATAGCCTTGTCCACGATGGAAGCTGAGTTCGTGGCGTTATCGCAGCGAGACAAGAAGGAGTTTGGCTTAAGAGATTTTTGGATCATTTAGGTGTTGATGAGAAAGCTGCAAGTCCATTGTTGGTTAACCGTGATAGCCAAGGCTATAGCGTACACCAAAGATCCAAAGTATCATGGCAAGACCAAACATATAGATACCAAGTATAACTTTGTAAAAGATATGGTTGCATGAAAGGATGTGAACTTACCGGTACATATCTACGCATAGAATGGTAGCAGATCCTATGACAAAGCCAATACCTAGAGATGTGTTTTGTGGTCATGTGAAATCTCTAGGATTGCGTAGATTTTGATGTACTGAATTGTAATTTCCCTGAGTTGTTCACATTTATGAAATTTTGTTTTTCATTGATTAATGCCTATGAATCTTTGTATGATCTTTATGCATCTTAATGCTCAGTGCATTATTTTAAGTTGAGAAGTATGTCGGACAGATATAAGATTAGCCCACTCACACGGGTAATCGCCTCTGTTTACTGTGTGATAAATAGAGATGAGACTGTTTTTAAGCTTATTATCTAGGTGATAATCGAGAGCGCAAGCTTAAAATACGTATGTCGCCTTAACTGAGTGTTAAGATGAGGACATAATATTAAAGATGTCTGAAAGTAAAATACTCCACACATTTTACTTTATCTGTCTAAGATGCCAGATGTGAGTTCTGATAAATTTTTTGTGAATAAGTAGATAGGTGAACTCAAGTTAGACATTGGGTATGTCTGAACTATCATTTGTACGGTATTGAAAGGTGTAGACATACGCTCCATGGGAAAGGAGTTAATACCGTAATACGTATTTCATACTACGTATGCAAGAGACGACAAATAAGAGTGGCAAAAAGTTTGATCTCAACTTTTATGACGTGTGAGACTCTTGAGGAAAAGAGTTCCTCAATTTTGAAGTCCCCTCAGGACTCTTACTTATTCTCAAGATTTCTATTTAGTGTTTGCTATCTTAGGATGTTGCCAATGGTCATGAGATGATTCGATCTAATTGGACATTTCTAGAAAAGCAAGCTGAACTGAAATTGAGAGTTTGAAGGAAAGAGGAAGATCGATTTTGGAGAATCACATTGTGGTTTTGTACTCACTGGTCGACCAATTATAACTGTCTTTGTGATAATTATAATTGTGAATACAATATATATCATTGTTTAAAAGAGATCAATGGAGATATAAATGTGATCGATCGATCTAGGGTACTGCATACTAAATCTACTCGGAGTGTGACGCCCATTATGAGCTGCTATATATTCCTAACAGATGTATAGCAACGAGCTCTCAAAGTATGCTGGTCGCACGGATTATTCACCAGTATGAATGTTGAAGAGAGGTAAAGAGAATCCTGTTCAGCCCACCATGTGCGAGTGGGAGATGAAGGCTTTTATTGGTATTGGGCTTAAGGCCCGTCCGCCCAAGTTGGGCCCAGAAAGCCTGGCCCACGGGAATAGGGCCCGTGGAAGGAGATAGGTATAAAAGGGAGGAGAGAGAGAGAAAAACATACCGTTGTTTTTACAAAAAAAGAAAAGACGTACGTTCTCTCTACGCTCTCTCTCTCTCTCTCACGTTGTTCTTCAAGGCGAAACCAGTGAGACGCTCGAAGAATTTTGTCTCCTCGGATCGAACAGGACCGTTTCTCTTCCTCTTGTCGGCGTTGGCGCTTAATCTGTGGCTAACAAGGTACGCTCGAATCCGTGGTGTGCTTTACGATCGGTGATGCGTGTTTTCCCGGGCTTCGTCTTCCGCATTGATTTAGGGGTTCGATTCGGTGTTGAATCCGGTTTTCGGGGATCCGTTATTCCCAACACTTACGAATTGAAATGCCGACATTTGGACGGTATTTAACAGAAAGTAGGATTACTACAAAACTGGGAAAATGATTATCTCTAATTATGTTTTGTATGTTGTTTGGTTACAAAGATGCATCAACCGGTGCATTCAGTGTCGCTATAATAGACCTAGCCTATCTTTGTCAACAGAAAATTTCCAAACAGAAATCCATGATCATAGGAAGCAGAAAGATGAAAAGGAGTCATAAATTTGTGGTAATTTTCGAAAATCATGGAATTTTAGTAACGACAAGGTATTCTTACGCCGACATTAAGAGAATGATCAACCCTTTCAAAGAAAAGCTAGGCAAGGGAGGCGTTGGGTGTGTGTACAAAGGGAAGCTCCCAGGTGGACATCTTGCGGCTGTGAAAATCCTAAGCAAGCTAAAAGGCGATGGTGAAGACTTCATCAATGAGGTAAACAGCATGGGCAGAAATTCCCATGTCAACATTGTTAAACTACTAGGTTTCTGCCTTCACAAAACCAAAAGGGCCATTGTCTATGAGTACATGCCCAACGGATCTCTGGAAAAACTCATATACGAAGAGAACTACTTCAAGCTAGGTTTCGGCCACCTTGGGTGTGACACCTTGTACCAAATCTCTCTAAACATGGCCCAAGGGCTCAAAAACTTGCACAAAGGCTGCAACTCAAGAATATTACACTTCGACATAAAGCTGCACAACATTCTTCTCGATGAAAATTATTGCCCCAAGATTTTCGACTTTGGCCTTGCGAAGATATGCCATCGAGAGAAGAGCACAATCTCACTACTTGGAGCATGAGGGACTGTTGGATTGATCGCACCAGAAGTATTTTGCAAGAACATTGGAGGAATATCCCAAAAATCCAATGTGTATAGCTTTGGGATGACAATGGCGGGAGGAAAAATATAGTGACCGGAGTAGAGAAAACCAGTGAAATATACTTCCCGCGCATTGGATTCATAAGTGTCTTGGACTTCAAGAAGAGTTGGGACCGCAGAATGTCGCAAGTGAAGGAGACAGAGAGAAAACTGAGAAGATGGTAATAGTGGGCTTGTGCATATAGACTAATCCTTCAATTAGGCCAACAATGAGTGAGGTGGTGAATAAGAGGTGGGGTTGACTGTTTGCTAGTCCTCCCAAGCCCTATTTGTCTTCTCCATCAAGATCATCACCAATTACTTCAATGTCCATGGTCGTGTGAAATTTAAGTTCGTACTATAAGTACATTCAGCCTTTTAGCGCAAGGACCAAGTTGTGTACCAAGATATATAAGAGTACTTCCGAAATTTTTCTTTGTTGAACGTGTGATACCAATGCTAAAGCCGACAGAGGTTAGATAAAGCCATGTCATTACTTGCAGAAAGCATCTTAACAAGAATTTGCATCTTATGCGGCCGAATGTACATGACGGCATGACCACCTAGAATTCATTATGTTTATAATTTCATTGGTTTCCGGTTTCGTTAAGGACTTACTAATTTGATAACTATTTTTCCACGATCATCTTGATCTAATCACTGAATCATAACAAATGGGCAACCTCAAGACTATATAAATATGTGCGTTTCTTCTCAAAACAAATTATCAGCACATCAACAAAATGGAAAAAGTGTCTAAAAAGTCCTAAATTTATTGTATAATGGTCAATTCAGTCCTCTATTTTCAATTTTGTCAATTTAAGACTAAATATTATGATGATTTTCCAATGTAGTTGATTTGGTCAATTTTGATTAAAAATTGTTGAAATTGTAGTTTAGTCAAAATATTTGACGTTGACGTTGACGTAGATGATTTTTTTTTTTTTCCTTTGATTTTCTTTTTTTCTTGTTTCTGCATAAGTCATTGGCTATAAGCGAGGGCTGTGATGCCCTCACCATATGTTCCCAACATTATATTGGGGTGAAGGCAAGGGAGAAGGTGTCACGGTCCTCACCTGTGGCCGGCGACCGGTAATTAGTAGGGAAATAATAAATAAAAATAAAAAATAAAAAAAGCAAAGAAAAAAAGGGACAAAAAGAACAAATTCTGAAAATTTAATACAATTATAAGAATTGTTCACGTTTACACCGGTTGTGTCTTATAAAAGAACTAACATTGACTAGACCGCAATGCGTTAGTGATTTTTTGATCAAAATTAGTTGGATGGACTATATTAAAAAATCATCAAAAAATTTTTAAATTAAATTGACAAAATTGAAAATTTTATGTTTTAATTGACTACGTACAAGAATTTTTTTGACAATTATCCGATGACAAAATTGAGTGATTATGCCAAAGTCAATCATTTCAAGACGATGAGGTGGACACTTTCAAGAAAGAGCCGTGGAGGTTGGATTAGCACCCGTGCCTGTTGATTGGTTAAGTGGAATGAAAGGCTAGAAGTATCAATCGTGCACTTGGTACGTCACGGCACCTAAAGTTTTCTTATAGTCATAACTCAGTTCGCATGTTACGTTGCAGTTGCTGTTTTTTTTTTTTCTTTGCTTTTATTTGTTGTTCTATTTGAGACATCAGATATTTTCCCGAGAAAAGCTCTTGCAAGCACTGGTTTTCCGAGATAAATAAGAATATAGCCCGATAACTTTCATCATATGAGTAAAAGAATCTGAACTTTGACCAAGTATGCAAATCAAATTACGGACTCAAAACAGGTCGGGATCAGGGACTAATCTATATGGACCCAATTTGGGTATTTTGTCGAACATATGGTGGGAGTTGCTTAGTTCATATCATATATGAGTTTGCAGTAACGATTCATGTCAGTCCATCACAATAAGAGCTAACATAAATAATCAACTCAACATCGATAATTTCAGACTTTAGATTGATGATGTATGAAGTCTCAGTTCCTGTTTTCATTGCAAAACTATGACCGAGAGTAACAAATATTGAACTCACATTCATCAAGCTTAATTTTTTTTTTTTTTGATGACCTAGGGAACTCGCGCACTGTACCACGCGAAACCATCCAACATGGACAGTCTCGGTAGGCCTGGGGTGATGGGGGGTAAACCCTGGGCCCCATGGGAGGACCCACCACCCCCGTGGAACGGGTAAGACGCCAATCGTTTTCGCAGAGAGTCAAACCCTCTCCCTCCTAGAAGGGGTCAGTGGGTCCTCCCATGGGGGGAAGACTTAACCAGCGGAGCCACTGCGGCTGGTGGAACTCATATTCATCAAGCTTAATTTTTTTTTTTTTTCATCAATCTTAATTTCTAGCTCCAAACAGTGAGAAAATCCAAGCAACAATGTTTCAGAAATGTCGCCAATGAGATCGGAAGAATTAAACGCAAGATAACTTATATGAGCTAAGGTTTATTCAAAAGGTTCAAAAGCCCATACTTGACAGTGAGAAAACCTCCTTTTTTAATCACTTTTTACCTCTTTTTCATTTGTCATGTAATTATTTATTTAGTTTATTTTATTGATAATTTTAATTTTTGTACTTTTACAAGAATGAATACTTGAAGATAAAAAAGTTCTATCGTGGTACCGTAGCTCCTTTTCGCTCTCTCATCCCTCGACCTGAGAAGCAGAGCTTCGGACGAACCCCCGGCCTGGCGGCGCCGGCGAGCCCCGCGACCAGGTTCGTTGTCCCGCCGCGCCGCCTCCGGCGGCGAAATCTCTTCCGCCTCCACCGGTTCCGTATATAACCACCATCGCCGCCGTCGGGTTTGCACGCACCCTCAAGGAGCTTTCGAGACCCGGAGCGAGTGGCGGAAGGCCCTCCTCCCTAGCGAGTCGGCGAGCCCCGCTCTCGTCTCGACCGCCGTCGCCGTCGCCGTGGTCAATCGCGCTCTCAGCTGTCGTCCCAGGTGTTCGGACAGGGCTTTTTCGCAACGAGAGGCGCCTTAGCCCGCTCTCCAAGCCCTCCAAAGAGTTTCCCCAGGTTCGCTTCTCTTTTAGGCCGGCCATGGAGGAGATCGATTAGGGTTTCTTCCTGTTTTTGTTGCTGCTCGCCTATTTTGTTGCTGCGATGGCCTCGCCTTTGGCCAAGGCCCATGGTTTAGATGAAGGCCCTAGTGTTCCTGCTCCACGTCCCCAACATCAGGGCCGTTCTTCGGTTGATGGGCTTCTTTTGAACGGAAAGGGGCGCTCGCCCTCGAACACAAGCTCCCCGATTGCAACTGACAGGTCGTGTTCTGCTCTTCCTCCTGCTGGGTTGCGATCTGGAAATGTCAATCAATCTCGATCAATTGATATTGTGAATGAGAATATTGGTGGTGAAAACCAAGCCCCTGCTTTGCTGGAGAAACATTCTGGTCGCGCTCGCTCTCTCCGCTTTGATGGAAGTAGGCGGGAGCGAGGAAGATCGTCCTCCAAATGCCCCCAGCGAGCCTTATCAATGAGCTCCAATCTTCGCTCTTGGGCGAATGTGGCTGTAGCTAAAATAGCCTCAAAGAGATATGACCTTGATTATTTCCCCCCAACCCGCGGTGGTAACCGCCCGGTTGTTCAAATGACAGAGGACGACATCCTAGCTACAGATCCAAAGTTGCAGGAGTGCTTAGTGGATTGGTAAGAGGATACCATTTGTAGTCACTGAAGCAGCTTTTAAAAAGGTTTGGGGTACCAACTTGGCGAGAGTTATGGCTAATGGAAAGGGCTTGTTTTTCTTTCATATCCCAGATAGGGAATTTCGAATGAAGGTGCTGGAAGGAGGGCCCATTACCGTCTCCAAGATTCACTTAGTTCTTCAACAATGGAGACCGGACTTGGAATTGAGGAAAGATGCTCACCTCACTGTGCCTGTATGGGTTAGACTCATGAATCTCCCTGCTGCATTATGGTCTGCACAATCAATAAGCAAAGTTGTTAGTGGTGTCAGGAAACCATTGTATGTCGACTCAAGAACAGAGCAGATGCACATGCTTACCTATGCTAGAGTATGTGTAGAGATCACAGCCAACCAACCTCATTGTGAGTGTATTGAGCTGGTTTATGAGGGCCAATCTTGTATGGTCGATGTGGAATATGAATGGAAACCAACGGCCTGTGCAGGGTGTGGAATATTTGGTCATAAATGCAATGCGGCTAAGGCTAGACTCATTCTTTGTTGATACCTCTCCAGCTGTTGAAGCAACTGCTGGTGTTCAGAATGTCTCTGATCCTACTGGCTCTCGGCCTCAGGGCCAATCGAGCTCCCACCACATGAACCTTCAAACTACAGAGATGCATATCAACCCTCTGGTTACTACAAGGACTGTTCTTGGAAGTCCTCAGGGAGGGGGGAACTCGGCCGAAATACACAAGACTATAGAAACAGATGCAGTTGATCCTATGTTCGCAGTCAAGTCTACTGAAGGCGTTGCTGAGGAAGAAAGACTGGTTTTGAGGATGGCAGACGATCCATCTAGCATCCCTCCCCCGGGCGATTCTGAGTGGAAACAAGTCAAAAGAATGAAAAAGCCTTTCACAAAAAAGGCTGCCTCCTCCAGCTCAGCTCCTTTTGGTGAAGGAGACCAATCGCTGAAGCTAAAAGACTTTGTTTTAAGGAGAGTAAGAGTTGCACCAGCATCTCGGAAGTCTGCTGGTGCGGGTGCAGCACCCTCTAAAGCTGGTCACGGCCCCTCTATATCGGCTAAAGGGAAAGCAATTGCTCCTCATTTGTTAGTACCTCATTATTCAGATGAGATTGTCAATCCCAGCTTCCAGGAAGAGACATAAGATGAAGACCTGCTTTCGGTAGACTCTCTCCCACCGAAAGACCCTCGCTCTACTACCCCAGCTGTGACAATGCAGGATGAGCTGCTGCTGCTATGCCCGGACCCTCCTCCTATTACGGATCCTCCTCTGACGGTGGGTAAGAATAAGGGCTCCAGAAAGAGGTAACCCTCTTCCCCTTCTTTTGTAATTATGTATATAGCTGCTTGGAACGTTAGAGGCCTTATGAATTCCGTTACTCGGGCTGAAGTGCGGAAGCTTGTCACTTCTCATAATCTGTGCTTGATTGGGCTCATTGAGACCAAAGTCCCTGAGGATACTTCTGATTCCCTATCCTCCTTTTTGCTGAATGGCTGGAAATGGATCACGAATTATGAACACTCCCCTCGTGGAAGAATATGGGTTGGTTGGAACCCACACTATATAAATTATGATCCCATCTCGGTTAGTGCTCAAGCTATGCATGGTCGTGTGAGGATTATCTTGTCTACAAAGACGTGCTGTGTTTCTATTATATATGGTGAACACTCGTTTATTCGCCGTCGCCCACTCTGGGAAGATCTTATTCGGATAAATGCCCTCATGCAAGACACGCCCTGGTTGGTTGCAGGAGATTTCAACGCTATCAAGGATCCATCTGACCGTTTTGGTAGTTATGATACTTGGATTCCATACTTTGATGAGTTTGCAAACTGCCTAGCTCAAACTGAGTTGGACGACCTCAGGTACATTGGCCTTAGGTTTACCTGGTCCACCTCTGCGGGTGCAAGTAGGAAAATGCGGAAAATAGATCGTGTTTTGGTAAATACCGCTTGGAATATGGAATTCTCTTTTTCCGAGGCCTATTTCCTAAACCCGGGTATCTCCGACCACTCCCCAATGGTAGTCAGAGTCATTGACCCGATTCGTAGGAGGAGGCCTTTCAAGTATTTTGATTTCTAGGCACAGCACCCTGACTTCTTCCTTATTGTGCAGCAGGTATGGGATATTCCAGTTCAAGGATTTGCTATGTTTAGGCTTGTTTCTAAGCTCAAAACTCTGAAGAGCCGGCTTAAACTTTTAAATAGAGATACATATTCAAACATTTCAGCAAGAGCGGAGGAAGCAAGGGAAGCTCTTCGCTCTGCTCAGCTTGATCTTCATCTCAACCCTAATGATTCTGACCTCGCCAATACAGAGCAAATTTGCCGCAAGCTCTTTGTTAACTTGAGAAGAGATGAAGAATCCTTCTATAGGCAAAAATCGAGAATCCAATGGCTCAAGGAAGGGGACCAAAATACAAAGTTTTTTCATCATTCTGTCAAGAAAAGACAACTTACAAACAGAATCCTTACGGTGAAAGACTCCTCGGGTGCTTTTATCGATGACCCTGAGGTGGTTCCCCAAGTATTTGTAACGTTTTTTGCTGATCTGCTTTCTTCTCACCCTAAATTATCCAAGCCTTCCCTGCAGGAGTTAAGAAAGTTCATTCGCAATCCCCTGTCGGTGGACCAAGCCAGTGACCTAACCAGACTGGTGCTAGTCCCTGAAGTTCGAGAAACAGTCTTCTCCTTAGCGAAGGGGAAAGCTCCAGGTCCTGATGGATTCACTGCCGAATTCTTCAAGAAATGCTGGGATACTGTTGGCCCGCTCGTAATGTAGGCGGTCAGAATTCTTTACATCAGGCTGTCTGCTCAGAGAGGTGAATAATACCATCCTTACTTTAGTTCCAAAGGTCCCTAATGCTTGCGATGTCTCGGATTTTCGCCCTATTGCATGTTGCAACACCATTTATAAAATCATTACAAAGATATTAGCCAATCGTCTAGTTGCTGTCCTTGGGAACTTAGTTGACTACTCTCAAAACGCCTTTGTCAAAGGGAGGAGGATTAGAGATAACATTCTTTTGGCTCAAGAATTATTTGCTGGGTTTCATTTGGAACCTTACCTCCCCAAATGTGCGATAAAAGTGGATTTCCAAAAGGCTTATGATACTATCGACTGGGATTTTCTTCAATCGACACTCACGGCATTTGGCTTTCCTGATGTTTTTGTTCGATTGATTATGGCTTGTGTTCGGACTCCCAAATATTCCATTTCAATCAATGGAGAGCTTCATGGATTCTTTGCCGGAGGGAGAGGACTACGACAAGGAGATCCTATGTCCCCTTATCTGTTCACACTTGTGATGGAGGTATTCTCTGGAATTCTAGTCTCCCAGACTTCTCTTAAGGAATTGAATCCCTATTGGAGGTGCAAGGCAACTCGGCTGACTCATCTTTTTTTCGCGGATGACGTTTTCCTTTTCTGTCAGGCTGACTGGGCATCTATCACCTTAATGAAAAAGGGCCTTGATATATTCTCTTCATGGAGTGGCTTGATCCCGAATAGAAACAAGAGCGAAATCTTTATGTCTGGAGGACCTCTGTCTCTTCGCAATTATATTCAAATGGCCTTTGGATTCCAAGAAGGTACCTTGCCGTCGTTACCTCGGGTTCCCATCATCTCTTCTAGACTTCGAAAAGTTCACCGTATTGCTCTAATTGATCGGATCACTTGCTAGGGCTCAATCTTGGACTCAAAGATTTCTATCATATCTTGGAAGACCGCAGCTCATCGTGTCGTCCTCCATTCTATTCAATCATATTGGTCGAGTGTGTTTACCTTACCGGCGTCGGTTCTGGTTAGTATTGAAACAATTCTAAGACAATTCTTATGGAAAGGATCCGCACTTGGTAAAGGTGGGGCTAAGGTTGCGTGGGATGACATATGTCTCCCAAAAAATGAAGGTGGGCTCGGCATAAGGAATTTGAAAGACTGCAATAGAGCAGCCATGCTTAAGTACATATGGATCCTTTTCACCGACAAAGAATTGTTGTGGTGTCGATGGATCCATTCTAATTTCTTAAAAAAGGACAACTTCTGGATCGCCTCAACACCTTCTACGTGTTCTTGGGCCTAGAAAAAAATATTGCAATTAAGAACAGAGTTTAGGTCTTGCTTCGCTTGGAAGATTGGTAATGGATTTTTGGTTTCTCTATGGCATGATCAATGGCTCGCCGATGGCCCCCTTGATCTTTTATTTCCGACATCCATCATTGAATTGTCGGGTCTCCTTAAGCATGCTTTGTTGTTGCAGATTTATTCTCCCCCTCGGTCATGCATTTAAGAGTTCACTTCAGAGCTGTGGTTTCTCTGTCCCGGATCAGACTAATGCACCGGATTGTTTCACTTGGAATCAGCACTCATCCGGATCCTTTTCTGTTGCCTCTGCATGGGATTTCATTAGAACAAAGAAGGAAAGAGTTTCTTGGGACTCCTTTATTTGGAACTCTGATATTGTCCCTAGAAATCAATTTAACTTGTGGTTGATTACCAAGAACAGATTACCCACCCAAGAATTCCTAATCCATTTTGGTAGAATCGTCTCGGGTACTTGTGCATACTGTAATGCTACTCCGGACTCTATTGATCACTTGTTCTTCAACTGTCGTATCTCGGCCACGCTTGCTTATTTTTGGGCGACGAGATGCAATTTACCTTGGAAATCGAGGCCATGGATGGACAACCTTGCTTGGGCGATCAGGTTGCTCTCCGGTAAGGATTTCTACCATCGGATTACGCGATTCTCTTTCGGTGGCCTTTGTTATTTGATTTGGAAGAAAATGAATGATATTATTTTCCGAGGGGAAGCACTGGCTGTCCCTGCTTTGAAGAACCACCTTATGAAGATAGTCCAAGATAAAGCGACTACATTCACAAGTGTTCCGGATACTCCGAGAAATAGGCGTCTCCAAAGAAGGTGGGATCTTGATCCCTCCATCTTTACGGATCGTCTCAGGCGTTAGTCTCCCCGCTTCTTCTCTCATTCCGCTACAACTTCAACATCACTCCGTTTCTTCGTTCTTCGAATGTTTGGCGGAGGTCTGGTGGTTGTACTAGTTTTTGTGTTGTAACTGTGGATCTTCTCCTTTTGGTCCGCTTGCCTTTGGCTTTTCTCACGGCACCCTTCCACTCTTTGGTCTTCCTTAGAGTGTAAGCCTTTGGCGCCGTCTTTTGTATTTTGTCCAAAGCTATATTATTATTTACCTTTACCAAAAAAAAAAAAAAAATACTTGAAGATCTTTGCTAACATAATAATTTTTGGCTTGTAAGAATAATAGCATGTTGTGAGTTACAAATATTTTAAAAAATGGAGCTCAAAACAACTTCTAATTATTTATTATTTTTGTGGTTCAAAATAGTCTATATTCTTACAATAGATTAAACAATCACAAAAGCATTTCTTATACTTGAATAGTCAACTAAAATGGACGTGTCAACAAAATCCTCTCCAGAATCTTTCTTAGTAAGCCGATAGCTTTTGTTGTTTATGCTCATAATGCTTAGGATATTTAGTTTAATGGAATTTCCGGCTGTTTCCGGAAACTAACTCCTACCGCTACTTCTTTGAAATTAATTTTCGAATAGAGACCTCCAATTGTCAGAGACCCACTGATTTTTCTTTTTCTGTCTTGAACTTATTTTCCTAATTTTGCTTATTTTCTTTGATTTTAATAAGCATAACGGGAGATTAGAATTTCTGCGTCTTTTATTTTTTTTCATTATCCTCTCTTAAAAAGGATCCAACTTGAGGGAATATTGAAAATAGGAGTCAACTCTTGGAATAACTTGTCAATCGGGGCAAGATTTGTGCAAGTTCGCTAATTGCAGGTCTACAGATTTCACCGACCTATCATCATCAAAGAGGTAAATTGATGGATGACATTACTCCCTTGAGTGTCTCCTACTCTTCTCAAAAGTCGCTTGTTCTAGTCTTCTTGTCCCCTTCTCAAGTCAACTGCCGTGTTTAAGCAGCTGATCTCACTTGTTCTAGTCTTCTTGTCCCCTTTTCAAGTCAACTGCCGTGTTTAAGCAGCTGATCTCACAAGACTAGTAGAAGGAATTGCCAATAGCAAGGCCCCTCTGTTCACTTTCTTGTGAGGAATCAAACAGCTTCTCCTTCTTTTTCTCCCTCTTCTTCCTGCCGTTCCATTCTGTTCTTGAGCATCGATACCCAAAAAGAAAAGAAATTTCCTATGTTCCAGATTAGAACCATATCGAAATCCTGGGATGGGTCTACACTGCACTCACACACAAGACTTAGTTTGCACGGCTTTCTACATCTTCTTCATTTCCATCTTAGGAGATCCTATTATGTCGTCGTTGGATGAAGTATCATATGAAAAGTGCAAACCCAGCCATTGTGGGGGCAACCACGGTCTGAATATAAGTTATCCCTTTTATATTCGTGGAGGAGGAAGACAATTATGCGGTTACCCTGGATTTGAGATCACTTGTGAAGGAACAAAGCCTACGTATGCTGACTACTCAATTAAAAACATCTCTTACGAGGAGAGCTCCATCGAATTAGCAAGCCTATTGGATACTCCTTGCTCTCTCCCTCGTCCCTTCCGTTTCAATCCCATAGGCATCTTCCTAAGGAACAGTGTTTTTCTTCTTCGTACGCTCCACTTCTTCTATAACTGCACCGGCCCTTTTTCTCTTCCCTTCCCAACATCCCCCGTGAGTTGTCCTTCTAACGCCACATACAACTCCTCTGTTGCGTTACTTCCCTCCCCTTTTTCGTTACTTACTGATGGCACCTTCCATCACCTAATAGAACTCTGCGAGTCATTGTCAATGGTAACAGTACAACTGAAGGGGGGATTCTCTAATCAAACTATCAAAGATATCGACTACAAGGAATTGTTGAAGAACGGGCTCCGGTTAAAATGGAATGTAACTAACAAGACTTGTACTGGTTGTCGAGAAAGCGGAGGCCGATGTGGACGATCACAAGACACAGACTTTCTGTGCTATTGCCCAAATGGAGCCAATCATCCCTCGATCTGCAACAGTGGCGGTAAGGTTTTTAGAATTAGGAATAAATGGTTTACGCAACAAGTTCGTCATTATTTATTCTCTTCCCTGAACATAATTTGGTTAATATGATGATATGAATCTTATAACTATTGGGAGGAAGATGCATGCGGAGCTTTATGAATTGTATCATCTATATTTTTCCAATAAAAATTCTCAGACTATTATTGCTTTTATGTCACAGGGAAACTGAAAGCTGGGAGCTTACTGAAAAAAGGTGCTCTTGGTAAGTAGAAAATCAAATTTCTTATGCGTACTTACGAATTAAAATGCAGACATTTGGACAGTATTTAACAGAAAGTAGGACTATTAAAACCCCAGGAAAATGATTATCTCTAATTATGCTTTGTATGGCCTTTGGTTACACAGGTGCATCAATCAGTGCATTTGGTGTCGCTATTATAGTCCTAGCCTATCTTTGTCAACACAAAATTTGCAAGCTGAAATCCATGATCATAGGGAGCAGAAAGATGAAAAAGAGTCATAAATTTGAAGTCGATTTTGAAAATCGTGGAATTCTAGTAACGAGAAGGTATTCTTATGCTGACATTAAGAGAATGACCAACTCATTCAAAGAAAAACTAGGCGAGGGAGGCTATGGGTGTGTGTACAAAGGGAAGCTCCCAGATGGACATCTCGTGGCTGTGAAAATCCTAAGCAAGCTAAAAGGAGATGGTGAAGACTTCATCAATGAGGTAAACAGCATGAGCAGAACTTCCCATGTCAACATTGTTAAACTACTAGGTTTTTGCTTTCACAAAACCAAAAGGGCCCTTGTCTATGAATACATGCCCAATGGATCTCTAGAAAAACTCATATATGAAGAGAACTACTTCAAGGTAGGTTGTGGCCACCTGGGATGGGACACCTTGTACCAAATCTCTCTAGGCATAGCTCATGGGCTTGAATACTTGCACAAAGGCTGCAACTCAAGAATATTACACTTCAACATAAAGCCGCACAACATTCTTCTTGATGAAAACTATTGCCCCAAGATTTCCGACTTTGGCCTTGCGAAGATATGCCATCGAGAGAAGAGCACAATCTCACTACTTGGCACGCGAGGGACTGCGGGGTTTATCGCTCTAGAAGTATTTTGCAGGAACATTGGAGGAATATCCCAAAAATCCGATGTGTATAGCTTTGGAATGACAATGCTCGAAATGGTTGGTGGGAGGAAAAATATAGACCGGAGCAGAGAGAACAAGTGAAATATACTTCCCACATTGGATTCACAAGCGTCTTGAACTTCAAGAAGAGTTAGGACTGCAGAATGTCACAAGTGAAGGAGACAAAGAGAAAGCTGAGAAGATGGTAATAGCGGGGTTGTGGTGCATACAGACTAATCCTTCAATTAGACCAACAATGAGTGAGGTGGTGGATATGCTGAGAGGCGGCGTTGATTGTTTGCGAGTTCCTCCCAAGCCCTATTTGTCTTCTCCATCAAGGTCATCACCAATCACTTCAATGTCCATGGTCATGTGAAATTTAAGATCGTACTATAAGCACATCTAGCCTTTCAATGCAAGGAACAAATTGTGTACCAAGATACATGAGAATACTTCCGAAATTTTTCTTGTATTTGTTGAACGTGTGATGCCAATGCTAAAGCCGACAGAAGTTATATAAAGCCATGTCAAAGAGAAAATTACTTGCAGAAAGCATCTTAACACGAATTTGCATCTTATGCAGCTAAATTTACATGATGGCGAGACCACCTAGAATTGATTATATTTTTCATTTCATTGGTTTCTGGTTTCCGTTACAAACTTACTAATTGATAACTATTTTTTTGCGATCATCTTGATCTAATCACAGAATCACAACAAATGAGCAACCTCAAGACTATATAAATATGTGTGTTTCTTCTTGAAACAAATTATCAGCACATCAACTGAAAGAAGATGAAGAAGACGAGAGCAAGGAAAGCGAGATGGGGAAGATTTCTTGTATTTCAGTATATTCATGTAATGTACAGAGCATGACTATTATAATACATGTTGTATGTGAATAAAAGGAAACAATATTATATACAAAATCAGATTCGATATTAATTGATCTTGACTTGTGCAATAATATCTGAAAGATTCGATTGAATATCCTTGCGTATCTTCAACACTCCCCCTCAAGCTTGTGGCTTGTAAATGTCCAAGATGCCTAGCTTGCTCAAGAGATACGCATGCTGTCTCTGACATAAAGGTTTGGTGAAGACATCTGCTGGTTGTTCTTCTGTCCCAATCCCTTGTGTCTCGATCATCCCTTGTTGAATCTTTTCTCGTGTAAAGTGACAGTCCACTTCTATGTGCTTGGTTCTCTCGTGTACAATAGGATTCGATGCAAGTTTGATAGCTGCATCATTGTCACAAAATAGTCTGGTCGATCCTCTAACTTGTACTCCAAGATCTCGAAGCAATCCCCTTAACCATACTATTTCACAAGTTGTCTTGGCCATAGCACGATATTCTGCCTCTGCCGAAGATAGTGAAACTGTCGGTTGTTTTTTTTGTCTTCCATGAGAGTAAAGAGTCTCCCAATTTGATGCGTAAAACCAAGTAATGGATCTTCGCTCATCGGACAGTCGCATAATCTGCATCACAGTAAGCAGTCATCCTCATGTCGCATTTCTTGGAAAGAAGAATCCCGAGTCCTGGACAACCTTTCAAGTACTTCACAACTTTAAGTGCTGCATTCATATGAGATTCCTTCGGTTGATGCATAAACTGACTGAGTGTCTGGACTGCATAACTTATATATGGTCTGGTCATGGTCAAATATATGAGCTTCCCAACGAGTTTCTGATATCTCAATTGATCCTTGAGTATAGGATCAGTCTGTTGAGATAAACTAGCATCATAATCTGCTGTAGTCAGTTTAATGTTCTGCTCAATTGGAATTACAGCTGGCTTACATCCTGATAGACCTGCTTCCGATATAATCTCCATTGCAAATTTCCTCTGACTGAGGGAAATCCCTTGGTCTGAACGTGCGATTTTGATTCCAAGGAAGTACTTTGGTGATCCTAAATCCTTAATATGGAACGTTGAATGCAAATAGTCTTTGAATTCTTTGATAGCTACTTCATCATTGCCCATAATAAGTATATCATCTACATATATCATTAAGTAGATAGATGACATACCTCTAGTCCATGTGAAAACAGCATAATCAAACTTGGACTGTTGAAAATCGGCGGCTATCAATGACTCAGCAAACTTTGCATACCACTGTCTTGAGGCTTGTTTGAGTCCATATAAGGATTTGCGGAGACGACAGACTTTATCCTCCCCCGTCTCCGTAAACCTGGTGGAACTTCCATATAAATCTCCTCATCTAAATCGCCATGCGTAAATGCGTTGTGCACATCCATCGACGCAATGACCAGTCCCGAAAAGCCGCTACGGAAAGGAATGATCGAACAAAGGACATCTTTGGCCACGGGGGAAAAAGTTTCGTGGTAGTCAAAACCTTCCCGTTGTGTGAAGCCTTTCGCCACTAATCGAGCTTTGTATCTCTCAACAGATCCATCTGCACGATACTTGATCTTGTAAACCCATTTGCATCTAATCGCCTTTCGGTGTGCAGGTAGGGTAACAAGATCCCACGTCTGATTATCCATCAAGGCCATTAACTCTACTTCCATGGCCTTTTGCCGCGCGATCGGTGCATGCCTCCTCAAAACTCGATGGTTCTCGCCTATCGAAATGCGAGTAATACAACATCTATGTTCGAGAAAGTCTATCGAAAGAAACAAATGAGGCAACCGTAAATGAGAATACTGGTGATTTCGGACTCCGCATATGTAATCTTTGGTCCAGGTCGGTGGACGTGTGCTACGTTCGGATCGCCTTGGTACATGGTGCCTTGATGGTGAAAGATTATCATTTGAATCCCCAACAGTACTCGAAACTGGAGAAGTGACTTCCTCCCGGTGGGATGCTGTCACTTCAGGTGAGGACGTCATGTCCATAGGGGTCATAGCAGATGGCCTGATATTTGCTGATGGAGGGAGGAGAACATAGTTTGGATCTTCCATAGTCTCCTCCATCTTAATAGTACGAAAGAGATCATCCTGTGCTGTATCTGATGTAGAGGTGGCAAAAGGAAAAGAATTCTCTTGAAACGAAACATCTCGACTAACTATGAATTCTCCTGTGGAAGGATCAAAAACCCTGTATCCCTTCTGTAGAGTGGGATATCCCATAAAGATGCATCGACGAGCACGAGGTCCCATTTTATCCCTAGGACCTACTATGGTGGCATAGCAAAGACAACCAAAAATCTTCAAATGTCCTAGATCTGGTTTCTTTCCATAAAGCAGCTCAAAAAGTGTTCGTCCGCCAAGAAGTTTACTTGGCATACGGTTTATTAAATAAGCTGCAGTTAAAACACAATCGCCCCAAAAAGTGTCTGGAACAGAAGCTTGGAATTTCAAAGCCCGCGCCACTTCTAGAAGATGACGATGTTTCCGTTCTACCACCCCATTTTGTTGTGGTGTATAAACACATGTGCTCTCATGCAGTATTTCATGGGACAAAAAAAGAGCAGTACATTCATGGTTGAAAAACTCACTACCATTGTCTGTCCGGATTTTTTGAACATTCTTCCTAAACTGAGTTTTTGACAAGGAAAGAAAGCTCTTAAGATGGGACAGAACTTGTCCCTTACTTTGCATGAGAAAAAGCCACGTAGCCCTGGAGTGATCATCTACGATGGTGAGAAAAAATCTAGACCCATCATGATTTAATGTATGGTATGGCCCCCAGACATCAACATGTAATAAAGAAAGAATGTCACTTGAGCGATGGTGACTTAATGGAAAGGGTGTTCGTGACTGTTTCGCAAGTGGGCAAATAGGGCATTGAGGATAAGGAAAAGAAGAGCTGTGACCCAATCTGGAATGTAAAAGGAAATTCTTATCATTGGTAGTCAGATTACACAATGATTTATTATAAGAGAGTAAATCAAGATTTTTGGGTGAATTTCTCCAATAAAATAATCCTTCAGAGAGGTTACCCCAGCCCATCAGTTTCCCAGTCGAAAGGTCCTGAAATAGACAGACATCAGGATTGAAAAAAACTTGGCATGAATTTTCTTGACAGGCTTTGGACACTGAGATAAGATTGAATTGGAAATTCGGGACATAAAGAACATTTTTGAGAGTAATTTGTGGGCTAAGAGTGACAGTCCCAGTTAGGGTGACGCGAGTGATATTGCCATTTGGCAATTGCACAGTAATAGGATTAGCTGAATCTTCATGAATATCAGAAAATAACCCTTTATTGCATGTAATATGATCACTCGCTCCAGAGTCAATAATCCAGGCATTTCTTGATATACTATTTGTTAGGCAATAAGAAATACCTGTAAAACTGCTCCCCCCTTTTGGTGCCTCCAATTTTTGCAAAGCCTGCAATAATTGTTGATATTCTCCATGTGTGATTGGTTGATTGACATCTGTGGATGGGGTGATCTCGATAAGGCTAGCTTCACGCTGAAATCTCCTTCCCTTTCCCCGTCGCCTCCCATGTAATTTCCAGCAATTGTTAATTGTGTGGTGGGGCCTTTTACAATAATCACAAAATAATTTCCCTCTATTTTTAAAATTCGGCCCAAAATTTCTCGGATAATTCGGACCGTTGGATCCCTTTAAGCCGAGTGCATCTCCACCGTCGAGATCACCCGAGTGCCGCGCTCCTTTCTGACCGTCAGATCGCTGCAGTCGATCGTGGCTGTCCACGGAGCCCTTATAAAAACCCCTTTGCTCCGCGAACCCTAGCGCCCCCTTTGGCTCTCCGAACCCTAGCGATATCGCCTCTCTTCCTTTGGCTAGGGTTTTCTGCCCCTTTTCGATTTTCGCCGCCAAGGCTAGGGTTTCGGTGGTTTTGGCCTCGGATGTAGTGAGTCTGTGGTTCTCCTCCTGCACCGCGAGCTGAAATATTTGGCCGAGGGGAGGAGCTGGTTCCATTGCCAAGATCTGCGATTTGAAATGGAGGTAAGAGTCGTTGAGAATCAATAGAAAACGAGTCGCCTTTTCTCGGTCCCTTATCGCTTTGTATTGCTGTAGCGTTGTCTCCGATCCTTCGAGTTTCTCTTCTGCCGCTTCTAGCTCGTTCCAGAGGGCAGATAGCTTGTTGAAGCATGTCGTCACTGACATGTTTCCCTGCTTGAGCTCGCTGAGGGCTTGATGCAGCGAAATTTTTTTTGCCCTATCGAGTTTTCCGTACATTTCTTGAATATTTTGCCAAATTGTTTTTGAATCCTCCGTGGGAGGTAAACCTGCAGCGATTTCGGGGCTGATGCAGTTACCTATCCACGTTCTTACCAATTGGTTGCATTTTTTCCATAATCGCCCCATCTTCTCATCGGTCGGAATCGGAATAGTTCCGTCGATGAAGCCTTCTTTATCTTTGGTGACGAGCGCTCTTGAAACTCTCGTGCCCGGCTCGAGTAGTTTTCGGTCCCGTGAGAGGGTGACTAATAAGTCGCAACTCCGGCCCGTCGGAATTGGAGACATACAGGGCGTCGCCGGGTTCTGGGCGACCCATGGCGGCCGCCAAAGAAATCGGTAGAAAACCGGGTGGAAACCCTGAGTAAGGGTTTGCTTGCTGACCCTGATTGAAAACGCCTTGAGTCCCCGCATGCGAATCGCCAGGGTTTTCGCCCACATTAATCGACCCGATTGTTTCTGATTGATCCGCCCCGCTTGCGGCTGGTGGACTATTCTGAGTCTGACTTCCTGGGAATGATACATTCGGATTTTCTCCATAGTATACTAGCATTGGCACCCACTGGTATGGAGTCCCTGAGTGAGGATACCCCAGATTGGGTTGCCAAGGAAAAAATTGCCCCAACGCGGGCTGATCAGACCGACCTATGATGTTATGCACTTGATCTTGTGCTTCTGAGGTCGCTGCATCCACAGGTAATTGCCCCGATTGAGGTTGATTGTCATCCATGATGGTATGAAGAACTCCCTCTCTTCCTTTTCCTTCGTCTGTTTCAATGTGATTTCCTCAGGGTGCTGATTCTTGCGCCGGAGTGCTAATGCGTTTTGCAGGTTAGCTAGATTTTTCCGGTGAAAGATCAGAAGACCAGAAGAGGATGAATCAAGGAAGCGAATTAAAGGTGCGTAACCCGCTCTGATACCATGAAAGAAGATGAAGAAGACGAGAGGAAGGAAAGCGAGATGGGGAAGATTTCTTGTATTTCAGTATATTCATGTAATGTACAGAGCATGACTATTATAATACATGTTGTATGTGAATAAAAGGAAACAATATTATATACAAAATCAGATTCGGTATTAATTGATCTTGACTTGTATATTGATTGATCTTGACTTGTGCAATAATATCTGAAAGATTCGGTTGAATATCCTTGCGTATCTTCAACATCAACATAATGGGAAAAGTGTCCAAAAAATCTTAAAAATCTATTATACGGCGGTCGATTCGATCCTCTATTTTCAATTTTGCCAATTTAATGCTAAATATTATGATGATTTTCCAATATAGTCTATCTGAATTTTAGTTAAAATTTATGGAAATTACAGTCTAGTCAAGATGTCCAGACATAGACGATTTTTTATTTATTTATAATTTTTTATTTCTTTCCTTTCCTTTTTTTCCCTTGTTTCTATGTTGGTTAATGGCTATAGGTGAGGGCCATAAGGCCCTCACCATATGTTCCCAACATTATATTGGGGTGAGGGCAAGGGTGAGGTTGTGGTGGTCCTCACCCGTGGCCAGTGATTGGCAACCGGTGGGGAAATAAGGAAAAAAAAAAGAAAACAAGAAAAGCAAAGAAAAAGAAAGGGACAAAAAGAACAAATTCTGAAAATTTAATAGAATTATAAGAATTGTTCACAGCTGTCTCTCATAAAATAGCTAATATTGATTGGACCATCACCTTACTGATTTTTCGGCCAAAATTAGCTAAATGCACTACATTGAAAAATCATCAAAAGATTTTAAACTAAATTGACAAAATTGAAAATTTTAATTTTGAATTGGCTACGTACAGGGAATCTTTTTGACAATCATCCAGTGATAAAATAGACCGATTCTGCCAAAGTCAATCATTTCAAGACGAGGAGGCGGACGCTTTCAAGAAAGAGCTGTGGAGGTTGGATTAGAACTCGTGCTTGTTGATAGGTTAAGTGGAACGGAAGGCTTGAAGTATCTGTCGTCTACGTGGTATGTCATGGCACCTAAAGTTTTCTTATAGCCATAATCAGTTCGCACATTACATTGCAGTTGCTGTGACTACATTCTAAATCTTTTTTTTTTTCCCCTTTACTTTTATTTGTTGTTCTATTTGAGACTTCGGATATTTTCCCGAGAAAATCTCTTGCAAGCACTGGTTTTCCGGGAGAAATAAGAATATAGCCTAATAACGGTCATCACATGAGTAGAAGAGTCTGAACTTTGACCAAGTATGGAAATCAAATTACGGACTCAAAACAGGTCGGGATCAAGGACTAATCTATATGGACTCAATTTGGGCATTTCGTCAAACATGTTGTGGGCACTTCAGTTGCTTAGTTTATATATGAGTTTGCAGTAATGATTCACGTTAGTCCATCACAATAAGAGTTAACATAGATAATCAACTCAACATTGATCATTTCAGACTTTAGATTGATGATGTACGAAGTCTCAGTTCCTGTTCATTCTAAAACTATGATCGAGAGTAACAAATATTGAACTCACATTCATCAAAGCTTAATTTCTAGCTCCGAACAGTGAAAAAATCCAAGCAGCGATGTTTCAGAAACATCGCCACTGAGATCGGCAGAATTAAACACAAGATAACTTATACGGCTAAGGTTTATTTAAAGGTTCGAGAGCTCGTACCGAAAAAGAAAACCTCCTTTGTTTGTCTCTGTCATTTGTCATGTATTTAATTATTTACTTTTGTTATTATATTGATATTTTTAATTTTTGTACTTTTACAAGAATGAATACTTGAAGATCTTTTTTCACCACCACTGGCCATGGTAGCTCCGCTGGTAGGCTTCGACTTCCAAATGGGACGTCGTGAGTTCGAAGCCCCGCAACTTGTAGGGGAGGCTGGCGGATCATTAGGCGATTTACATGTGGCAATGGGGTGGTGGTTTCTCTGCTATCGCCACCTGGGGTTTATACGGCGGCTGTCGGCCAAGGTGGTTCCTCCAGCACAAAAAAAGAAAAATAGAAAAAGATCTTTTTTCACCACCGCCTTGGTGGCCGAGAGAATTCGGGCTCTCTCCTTCTCACGAAAGGGAAGAGTTCGAATCCCTTCTTGATTACTTGAGGTCTTAAGCATGACGTTGGGATGGTGAGTCCTCCGCTAGTGTCACCCCAGGTTTGTTCCGCTGCTATCGACTTATAGGGATTTTTGGGTCATCAAAAAAAAAAAAAATACTTGAAGATCTTTGTTTTTTTTTTTTTTTGTCGTCTATTTTAATCCTATTCTAACATTCACTTTTGCCCTACAAAGGCCCCTTTGTAGGGAGTGGGAGTCGAAACCCACTATTGAAATGAAATCGTCCCCACCCCAATCCCCAACTGAGAAGACGGGGATTTGAACCCCCCACCTCCCCCTTCCAAGTAGGAAGGGTGGCCACTGGGGCGAACCCCCAGTGGTTGAAATATCTTTGTTAGCATAATAGTTTTTTGCCTAAGAATAATAGCATATCGTGAGTTACGCATTCTTTAAGAAGTGAGCCCCACAGTAAATTCTAATTTTTTTTATTTATTTTGTGGTTCAAAATAGTTTGTTATTCTCCTAGTGAATTAGGACAGTCACATAAGCATTTCTCATACTTGAATAGTCAACTGAAATTTAAGTGTCAATAAAATTCTCTCTAGAATCTTTCTTGGGTAAATTGAGAGCTTTTGTTGTTTATGCTCATTATGCTTAGGATATTTACCTCAATGGAATTTCTGGTTGTTTCTGGGAGCTAACTCAAATTAATTATCAAATAGAGACCTCCAATTGTCAAAGACCCACTAATTTTTTTCTTGAACTTATTTTCCTAATTTTGCTTATTTGGTTTGATTTTAATGAGCATGATAGGAGATAAAAGTTTCTGGGTCTTTAATTTTTTGAATTACCCTCTTGAAAAGGAATCAACTTGAGGGAATATGTGAAAATAAGAGTAAGCTCTTGGAAAAACATGTCAATCGGGGCAAGATTTGTGCAAGTTCACTAATTGCAAGTTACAAATTTCACTGACCAGTCATCATCAAAGAGGTAAAGTGATGGATGACATTGCTCCCTTGAGTGTCTTTACCTAGGTCTTCTCAGAAGTCTCTTGTTCTAGTCTTCTTGTCCCCTTTCCAAGTCAACTATGTTTAAGCAAATGATCCCACAAGACTAGTAGAAGGAATTGCCAATAACAAGGCCTTCTTTTCACTTTCCTGTGAGGAATCAAACAGCTTCTCCTTCTTTTTCTCCATCTTCTTCCTGTTGTTTCTTTCACCGAAATCTAATCGACGGCAAAGCATCTTTTCCGAAAATCGTTCTTCAACTTTTGATGAGAGATGGGTTTTGTAGCGACTTTGGACAGGAAATGCCCAGGTGGATAAGAAATAACTGGAACCCTTTTTTTTCTAACATTGAACCAAGTTGTACATACGAACCGTACTAGAATTCAATTATTGATAAAGCTTGAAAATATACCCATTTCCACAGCAATACACATGCACGAGCTGTTTCCGAATTTAATTGATGATAAAAGGCTTGAAGTGTCTATTTTGTACTTGGCACGTCACGGCAGTTCGCACATTACGTTGCAATTGCTGTATCTACATTCTAAATCTTTTTTTTTTGCTTGTTCTTTTTTTTTTTTTTTTTTTTTTTTTTTTTTGAGGGGGGGGTCAAATATATGTTGTTCTATTTGAGCCGTCAACTATTTTCCCAATAAACCCTTCGTAAGGACTGGCTTTCCAGGAGAAATAAAAATGTGGCCTGATAATGTTCATCATATGAGTAAAACAGTCTGAACTTTGAGCAAGTATGGATGATCTGACCAATGACTGAAATGTAAACAAGAAGAATCCTGGTCAAATTGAGCTCTCAAGTAAGGAATTTCTAAATTGGATAAACAAGTCCTGCTATAGCATTTACATGGCATTGCTCTCCTTCCTTATATACGTGTTAGTTCTCAATCATCCATTCTTATCTTAGACCACCATGACTTCTATAGAGTTTTTTTTTTTGTCAGACTTCTATAGAGTTTGATGAGTAGCTTTATGATCTAGTTTTTCTTCATCTTGGTTTCACCAACATTGTCTTCAAACTTGTCACGACCCTCCCAAACGAGCAAGGAAGATGAGTTTTAGAGTTAATGTTGAGTTTGAGACCATTGGTCAATCAAGCTATTCACGTTGTCTTTTTACCATATTATATATCTAAATGTTTTTGTCCTGGGAAGTGCCAATGCAATGTTGTTGAATTTATTATAGTCGAAAAATGTAACCTGATCATTCAACTAAAACAGGCAAATCACTATTTAAAAAAAAGGCAATATTAAAACATCACAATCAATTCATCAAATATAGTAAAGAAAGGATGAGTAAGAGACAAATTGGGCAAAAATATTCCCTAGCCTTGTTATTAAGCCTTAGGGCGATAAACCCCATGAGCTACTTTCAAATCATATTCAATTTTCTAAATAAACTAATTTTCCTATATCTAAATTAGAGAAAATCATGAATTTTCCTAAACCATGGGTGTACCCTCTAACTGAAACTAAACTAATTATAATAATAAAATCTAACAATCAAGGCCTATTTTTCTAACAAATTTTCCACATTTTTTTAATTTTTCAAAGTCTTAAAATATTTTTATTTTATATTCTGGAAAATTGGAACTTGGGCCCGGCCCTTAAGCCTGGTCTGAAATGGGCCACACGCTGATCTCTTGGGTCTAGGCTAATGGGCATAATTCGGGCTTTTATATTCAGCCTTATCCAATTCTAACCTTTCTGAGCCCAAATCATTTAAGCCCATTTTTATCACAACCGCATCAAGCCGACACTAATCCTTTTGTTGTTATCACCAATTTACCATACGAAGCCCAATTCAGAACTCAGCCCGTACCATGCGTATTTTCACTTATGATCATAATAGGCCCTATTTGCCAATTTTATGCTTGTTAATAGGGATGCGCAAAAGAATCGAGATCCGCCCAGACTGCTCGGAACCATACCGGAACCACTCGAACCAGTGGTTCTTAAGGAACCGGTCCGGTTCCTGGGCCATTCATGGGTGGATCTCGCCTCTACCCGACCGAATCGGTTATATTATAATAATATTAATTTCTAATATTAAAAAAAATCGAACTTAGCAAATAAAAAATTTAGGGCTCCAATCACCATCTTGTCTCAATTCACTACTTTCCTACTCCATCTTGTCTTTCTTCGTTCAAAATCTTTCCGAGCTCCCTCTTTCTCTCCAATTCACCTTTGGATCTACTCATCTCCCTTCGAGTCTTAGTCTGAATTTAGCGAAATAGTGAGTTGATTCTCTTTTCCTCCCTCGAACTTAAACTCTCTCTCTCCATGTTGTCACCATCCTCATTGCCACCTCCGCATTCACTGTCACTATCGTCTTCTTCATTGTGGGGCTCGTCCCACTTCTATCTCCCCTCTTCCTCCTCCCCCTCCTCAAGCCTCCCCCATCGTCCTCATTTTTGGGGACTAGGGTGAACTCCAAGTCTACGAATGGCTCATTGTCCCCATTGCCCTCCTCATTGTTAGTCTCGAGGGAGGAGCAGGACACGGCGGAGGCGGTGGCGGTGGCGAAGATGGTGGTGGTGGTTGGGACAGAAGGGGTGCGAGGGTTGCGACTGCTGCCGCTGCGGCGCTAGTACTTTGAGGAGAATAAAGCTATCATGGTCGGGAGAGTAAGAATAAGTAGTTGTGAAAAGGGTGAAAAGGGGAAAGTGCGGAGGTTGGACCGGTTCTATAGATCCACTCGGGAACCGAACCGGACTGGCGGCCGGTTCCCAGGTGGATCCATGCAACTAGCGGGCAGTTCCTAATTCCAATTTTTTGGAATTGGGTGGTTCCCGGTTCTAGGTCGGGAACCGCCCACCCGAACCATGCACACCCCTACTTGTTAATATGCGTTTCTCTTTATTTTATTTTTTTAATTTCTATTCTTTTCTTCTAATCGTCTTCCTCATAATACTGATGCCTTCATCGTCTTCCTCATGGTACTGAGAACACCCAAAACAAAATCAATGATCCGTCTACCAAATCATTAAAGCATGAACATATATTCATCTCCGTTAATCTAGTTATACTTGTTAATAAACCTCCACTCAGCCGCACAGTCACCAACATATGCCGGTCACAGCCTCCACAGACGCAGGGAACAAAAACAGGGACACGATCTGATAGAAGGACGTGATGAACAAACCCGGACAGTAGAGCTTAAAAATTAACCCCCAGACCATTCATTTTTTAGCGGTTCCTCACCGATGATCGCCATTGAATGCAGCTGGAAGTCGTATAAACACCAAGCAAACACAATCAAAAAGGAATTGTTCAGATTCTGTCTTGGTGGAAATCAAATGTGGTAGAAAATCATGCTTGGACATCAACAAAAAGTTATAATCATGCGTGACATATACACTTAAAATAGGTCAGGATCAAGGACTAATCTATTTGGACTCAGTTTGGGCATTTTTTCGAACTTACGGTGGACATTGATTCATTTCATTCCATCACAATAAATGCTAACAAAGACCTAGATCATCTACTCAGCCCCGATCATTTCCAATTTTAGATTGGCAACATAGTCAGTCTCAGTTTCTGTTTTCATTCTAAAACTATGATCGAGAGTAGCAAATATTGAACTCACCTTCATGAAGCTTAATTTCTCGCTCCGAACGGTGAGAAAATCCAAGCAAAGACGTTCCAGGAATGTCGCCAATGAGGATTGGAAGATTTAAACGCAAAATAACATCTATGGGCTGAGGTTTATTCAAAAGGTTCAAGAGCCCGTGGTGAAAAAGAAAATTTCCTTTTTATCTCTGTTTCATTTGTTATGTATTTATTTATGTTCGTGTCTTGCTATATTATTTTGTACTTTTATAGCAACGAATACTTGGGTTGTCGATTGAAATTTAGATGTCCACAAAAACCTCTTCAGAAACTTTCTTGGATAGGCTAATCTCTTTTGTTGTTCATGCTCATTGTGCTTAGGATATTTATTTTATTAGAATTTTCGGCTGTTTCTTGGAACTAGTTCCTGCCGCTGCTTCTTTGAGATTAATTTTCGAACGGAGGGGAGACTCCTAATTGTCAATGACCCACTGATTTTTTTTTTTGCTCGAACTTATTTTTTTGATTTTGCTTATTTGGTTTGATTTCGATAAGCATAACAGGGGATAAAAGTTTTTTATTTTTTCATTATTCTCTTGTAAACGATCCAACTTGAGGGGATATATGAAGTCAACTCTTGGAATAACCAGTCAATCGGGGCAAGTATTGTGCAAGTTCACTAATTGCAGGTCTTCACATTTCACCCATCTATCATCATCAAGGAGTTAAAGTGATGGATGACATTGCTCACTCCATTGGGTGTCTCTACCTGGCTCTTCTCAAAAGCCTTTTGTTCCAGTCTTCCCATCATTTTTCCAAGTCAATAGCCGTGTTTAAGCAGCTGATCTTGCAAGACTAGTAGAAGAAATTGCCAATAACAATAACAAAGTCTTCTTTTCACTTTCACGTCAGCAATCAAACAGCTTCTCTTTCTTCTTCTTTTTTCTTCTTCTTCATGCTGTTCCATTCCATTCTAGAGCATTGAAACCAAAAATAAAAAATAAAAAATTACTTTGTTCAAGACTAGAACCATATTGAAATTCTGAGATGGGTCTACCCTGCACTCATACGCGAAGCTTAATTTGTATGGCTTTCTGCATCTTCTTAATTTGCATGGCTTTCTGT